>OY540816.1:13814700-15014700 GCA_961205875.1 Sialis fuliginosa | reverse complement strand
AAGATACTTTTGCCGACTTCACAATCATAGCCTTGTCGATGGAATATAATAAACGAACTGTTTGATGGAAACTGTGGAAAAGACACATCTGGTTGTGTTCTTAAATTAACTAAATGAATATCACACGGTAGTCGATTCATTAATTGCATATTGGTTTCAAATCTCGGTGCAGGGAAAGCTTCAAGAACAAAAATATTAAGTGGGTAATTTAAACTATTGCTCATTTCATTTGCATATAATGATGGTCTCGCAAAGTTGACTTCTGGATCATCTACGTTAAAGTTTCTTACTATTTCTCCATCTTCAAATGTCCGATCTAAGTCAGGTGCATTTCTTTTCCACCTGTTTGAAGCTTCCACAGAACGTTGATCTCGTTTAACTGTATCAGATTTAATATCTTCTAACAATAACCAAAATCGCATAACTGTTCTTCTATTATCAACCAGACCTTCTCCCATTCCACGAGAATCGTCATAGAGAGTTCTTCGATCTAACATAACTTCTAAATATCCAGGTTGCCAACTAGCTGCACCTTGCGCATGGTTTGTCAATAAACTAAGCCGTATGCTGTCATCTTCAATGTATGTCATTGTTGTTATCGGGAAATAGTTACCTTCTATTCCAATACGTTCTGTTTTAATTCGTTTCTGCATTTGGAAACCATTTAGATCAGTATAAAATTCTGGGGGTTCGTTGTTTTGAATGTCAGTAACAAATCGCATAAATAATTCTGTTTCTCTGTTCTTTGGAGGTTTTTCAAAGTCTATTTCATTTTCTATGTAGGCCGCATCAGAAAGAGCAGAGTCTTTTTCAAGGTATATTCTTACTGTATGAACTAAGAATGGTCCATAAATTACAGTTAATTCACTAGCAACTGGTCCTGAGGTTATGATGATATTCAATTGTTGTTCGTATTGTTCTAAAACATTCTTTTCTGTATCTCTGCTGTTTGGATCAGGCATGAACAAGTATGCACCTGAATGAAATTGTGCACTGTGATAGGCAGAAAATACAACAGCACACTGAGTAGATTTTTGCGTTGATTTTCGAGTTACCGTTTTCAAAAATCCTGTAATACCATCAAACAGAAGTTTCAGTTTATGATTTTCCAGCTGAATATCACCTGGTTGAGTATCTTTGATTATAAACTTGGATGGTTTGAGAGGTGCTTTGGCTTTAGATTCGTGGGGTTCTTGCCTCCTCTCTTCGATGTCATCAATGTTATTGTTCGATGGTTCAGATACCTCAGCTCGGTGGCAATCATTACAATAAATCAACGCTATGTTCTTTTTAATACTTGTCTCATCAACTCCTACTAGAGTGTATGTAACTAAACTGAAAGGCGGTAATTTTGCAACAAACATGACTTCAAACTCTTGAGGCATCATTTGTAGTTTAGTGTTGAATGTTGACATGTCCCATACAGGATTTATTTGAAAAACAATATCATTCTTATCATGATCCAACACCTTTACACCTACATTATTTGTTCTTATTTGGACCACGTGTTCTCTTTCATGTCCCAGAGAGTTATATAATACAATCTGCCTCTCTTGTCCATTTTCAATATTTACAGGTGTTTTCTTTGGAACTTTTTCACTCGAATCATACTCTGTGTCGCTTAAAATATAATTTCGAGAATTGTCAGTGCTCTTTGGAGATGTGTCATTGAAAAGTAAACTTTGGATAGCATCTTGCTGAATGCTTAATGTATCTTGCAAGCTTTCAAACAATTTTAATCCGTAATCTTTCATCACGAAATATTTACTTGTCCCTGTTATAGCATCATGATGTTGGAACAACCCTAAATGTCGCCTAGCTTTTATTAATTTTTCAAAACTGCGTTCTAAAGTCTTAAGAGAGCTTGTCAGATTATTTTGCCTTGCCCTATTAAGAGCAATGGAATAGAGAATTTCCGCATTTCGTAAGTTATGCTCCAATTCCCGATCCATAATTTTCATGAACGGACGTGTTGTGAAGTATCCCGACCAGTAAGCAGGCCTTCCTTCGGTAAATATATCCGAATATACAAAGAAATCTCCACGCAACGTAGGGAACTTCTCATAACGTTCTGTAATTGCCTCGAAATAATCTTTAGGTGTTCCGAAAGAGATTTCCGCATTATACTTTTGCTTATTTGCATTGATATAGTCGATCATCTGCTTATAATTAGTATATTGCTGATCCCATTCGATCTGATGATTGTAACGGAAATCGTCTCCGACAGGCATTAGGACTACATTATGTGGAAACAAGGACCCAGTTTTGGCGTATTGTTCAAGGAGAAGTTCACTTTTAATCACTAAATTCTTATCATTTATGTTTTGGGCTTTGATCGAGTACTCAGTGTATTCTCCCAACAATTTTCTAAAATCAAAATTGAGACAAACGTAAGGATGGGGCCCGCAGCTGTGTTTGATAGAATAAATATCGAAAGGTTGGTTATGTGTCAGGAGATGCGTCCGATCGGAAAACGTGCTTGGGTCATTCTTGGCGTTCCATGCAGGGCTCCAGTAGAAATCCCCTTTCTGGTGTTTGGCAAACCACTGTTTCCACGCATAGTGTATTCGTTGTATCACTGTTCCGGTGATTCCGGACGTGGACAGAAGATAAGGAACTGTGCTTCCGTGACCAAAAGGATCTATCGACCATCCGGTTTTTGGTTTCACGTTCAGGTTTGTTTTTAGCCACTGGTGACCTGCAAACAAAATTTAAAAAGTCAATTGTTATAAATATAACAATTCGATCGGTTTTAGAATTCAACCACATATAACAGTACATTTGGTGATTAGGTATACAATAACGGACCAAAACCATAATACCGGTATTATGGCATTTGTTATGTTCAAAACCGGGATAGTGGTATTAATATCGATATTTACTATAATTTTTGTTTTCCAGTAAAATTCAAACAAGATGAAATGAACGAAAACATAAGTATAATATAATGCATTTGAAATTTTGAAATTAATAATAAAACAAATAGGTAATAATAATAACAAAGATTAATACTATAAACTGATATCGGTTTGTAAATTTTAAATTTACAAATACCTACTCTAGTGTTTCTTAAACTAGGGTCCGCTAAACTTTTGCCGGGGGTCCATGAAACATGTTTGCCATAAATTAAAGTACTTTTACATTTCTATTTACCAGTGATAATTTGTTTTTCTATCCGGAAGAAGGGGTCCTTGAAAAATAATTGTTCAAAAGGGGGTCCCTAAACCATATAAAGTTTAAGAACCGCTGACCTACTCTCATACAAAGTATCAATGTAATATTATTTAATATTGCTTAGATCGGCATTTTATTTAAGTAGGTATTCATATTATTAAAAGAAGCCCCCAAAAACCATAAACTATTTGAGCTTACATGTTTAACCCAAGGACGAATTTTTGTGCATAGGTATTAGTAAGTAGTAAGTACATACTTAATAATCCATACAAGTATTTTTTTTTTATTTGTTATATCTTTGAAATTGTGTACTATATAAGGACAGTTTAAGTCATAATTTATTGAAACACAGATTTAAAAAAATACATAATTTTGAATAAGTAATGAGGTTATATTATATGTACCTATATTAAAATTATTATTTATTTGTATGATACATGGATTCTTCATTGTCAGTCATACTTATCTTGACATTTTTATTAAAAATAAAATGTTTACTAAGAAAATTTGTTATATATAGAGAAAGTATCATAATTGAACTCAATAATAACATATTATTACAACAAAACATATTAACTAATAAAAGAAGTTCTTTACAAAGTAAAAGTAGTTACTAAGTTCTAACAAATGTACAAGTGTACCTCATAAAATACATCTAGAATCCTGAGTAAATTCATAATGATATGACACCTTGCAGATAGCATAAGCTAATTAGCTTTGAAAAAGTATAAAAAATAAACACCGATATTTTTTGCACCAATACCAGTATTTTAATAGCAGAGAAGAATGGCCGGGCTTACGGTATCACAAAGCGCATTGACAACTAAGGTCTTTTAATTGTAGGCCCTTCGGACAGAGTTATGTTCATATAACGCAACTAACAATAAGTCATAAATAAACATTATTTTCTCTAAAACACGTAAAACACGCTAGTCAAAACATTACATGTTCTTCCATTATCCTAATTCCCTTTAATCTTGTTGTCCTATTACTAGATAATTAAGGACATGTTCCTAGCAACAAGAGCGAACAAGTAAACAAGGAACAACGTAAGAGAATCAAGGATAAATAAAAACGGTATAAAAATACGATCGTACTTTATGTAAATACAATAGCAGGTTGTTTTAGGAAATGAACAATATGTACAGAGTGCGTCGAAATTTAATACTCGAAAACAATATTTTAGAATTTAAAATTTATAAATATACAATCGAATTCGATTATAGCGACATTCTATATTATGTCGTAATAACCAAGTGACGTTGTAATCGAGGTCGGGCAAAAAAACCACGGATGATTTTTGATGGTGAATTTAGCACGAGGAAGCACTGTGCATTTACTTGACAGATATTTTTTATGATAATAAAATTTCGCCAATCAAAATAAAAAAATTAGTTCAGCTAGCTATTTGCAAATGGCGACAAACGAAAAAAAATAATCATGAAAAAAATATTACAAATATTTTAATTAAATTACAATAAAAATTTTCCTAGCTTTATTAAATCAGTTATCTCAATTGTTTTCTATACATTATAACATTATACTGAATATAGATATTGAAACGATGCGGAACAATTCGAGAAATTCATTTGTTTGTTAGAACAAACAATAATCGAGTAGATTTAATTCAAATAATACTATAGAATTAGCATATAATAGGAATGGAAGCTAATAAAATATTAATTGCTTTAATTATCCACGAGCTTCATTGGGAGATGGTTTTTGTTTATTGACAAATACGCAGCCTCTCAAGTTACTTGTTATTGCTCGTGCGAACTGACAGATACAATATTGATTGTATACCACTAAAGTGCACCTTAAACTGTTTTATAATGTATTATTACAATAATGGGTTCTGAATGTGAGTTTAAAAACATTGCAAAAATTTTCATAATTTTTTTAGAGCCTCTACAGAGTGATTGATTTTTGTTAATCAGACTTTTTATTTTGCGGCAATGCTGTACGATCTTTTAAGGGTTCTGAAGAAACCCTATTAATCTCACTTTGTCGTCCGTTCGCCCTTTTCAGTAAAAGCAAAATATTTCGTGAACTATATAAGTTAGAAACTTGCAATTTTTACTGAACATGTAAAATGATGCCCTCTAGTAAAAGATGTACAAATTTGTTGAAAAATAATTTTTCAGGGTGGGGCGCTAAGGAGCTAAAGCTAGTCAAAAAAATTTTTTTTGTATTAAGGCATGTTAAAATGTATAACCAAACCGGTGGAATTTGACCCATATTCTTATTTTTTCCTAATTTAAAATGGCGCCTTCAGGAGGCTTTAAAGTAAATCTAAAAAAATGTATACCAAGATTATTTTATATTTTTTTGTGGTGCGGACCTGCACGTTAATACGGCCCTGTTTAGTAACACCAAAAATAAATATAATTTCGTAAACTAATAACAACAAATAATCAACACTAAATCGTTTATTTTTATTGAATATTTAAAACATTTCAATACTACTTTACTTGTATGTAATTTATTTATTTAAAAATACCGACACGGAAAGGGTAGTTTAATGTAACAAATAAAACAAAAGTACCTACCTCCATAAGAAGAGTTTAAAAGTTTTTTTTCTACCTCTAAAGAGCTTATAAAGTCGTAAAGGCTTAAGAATAAACGGTCAAAGAGTATTCAGTACAAAGTTGCATGATGAATATTATGATTATATTTAAATAAGTTCACCAACTACTGCTATTTATAAAAGGAATTAAATAAAATAAGTCTAAGCTTATATTTGCATGCATAAAGAAATACGATGCTTACGCTTTACAAATTTTAATACATACATAATGCATATACGAACAAAAAAAAAAATAGATACTAATAAATGGTTTTCTGTTTTTTAACCAAAAATTTTAATTTATAATTTACTGATCTCAAAGATAATTTTATTAAATTAATTTGCAGTGAAATATGACTGAAAAAAAATCATATTTTTTATTGGTATAACAGTTTCTTGCAGCTTTGTTTGAGTTTTTCCATATACTTGCAAATCTAATATATGTGATTCAATACAAGTGGCATGTTCTCTGCGTCGAAACGGCGCTGCGTTTTGACGCAGTTAACCTGTAATAGATTTACAAGGTCGGAGCGGTGACGGAGACTGTTTCTGTAAAGTGCCAAGGCTTTATAGTTTCGTTATCCGTCCGTCTGTCTATATAAATTTTATTAAAATGAAATTTGATATACCGACTTCAAAAACTATTAAATTTAATTATTAGGTATTAGGTTTTTTTTAAGTTTTCCTTAATACGGAACTGCTTTAATTCAATTAGCATATCAATCCAGAATTATATTAACATTACAGATACCTGACCTAATTTTCCAATATTTTTTTGTATTAACGGACTTATTGTAAATCAATTATCATCAAGTCTTAATTGTAGGGACAATGAAAACCCAATAAAAATCGGTTCATTAGTTTTCGAGGCAAGTAAAAACAAACAGATTTAAAAAAAATCTATTAAAATAATTATAATGCTTAAAAACTATATACTAAAAAATTATTTTATTAAACTGTATAGATACAGCCTACAAAATAAATTAGTATTGATAATAAAAAAATCAATTATACAAAACGCTAAATTAAAATATGTCGCACATTTAAATTGCATCAATTTTGCAAACGTTAATAAACGGTAATTAGTAAGATACCTCTGGTGTACAATTTCATTACAATACTCAATGTACAAGAATTATCCTCGGTAAATAAATAATTATTTACATGACATCCTGAAAAGAGAGGGGATTTGTAATGCAAATTACATACGGCATTAATTTTGAAAGGGATCGGTTTGTACGTTATACGTAGATACCTGCTATAAAATGCTTAAATCGGTAATCGTTTTATTTTAGGTATATGAATATCTATTTACTGCTTATATTAAAAAAAGTGTATTCATGTTTTATTATCCGGTCATTTTAATTAACAAATAAAGCTTTTAAAAATGAATAAACTTTGGCCTGTGTGAATAAAATGTGAGTTTGGAAATTAGTTCTGTCAACTTACCCCCCCCCCCCTTACTTTCTTATATTCATGTATATGAAATATACATATAGTATAAGTAAGTATTGTTAAGCCGATTTTTTTTTGAAATCCGGATTTTAATGGAATTATCTATTTTGACGTTCCCTGAATCCATTCTGATAATTTTTTTTAACTCAAATACGACAAATCGTAGAGGGGTGAAATTTTATATTTAAGATTAATTTTTGTTTGGGAAGAAAACCTCCTATTTTTTAAAAACGATCATTCAACCTGATACGGATGTTTACTGACGTCGATTTTTGAATTTTTTGAATTACTTTAAAATAACAGCTAGTAGGTACATAGTGGATCTTGACTTCTGGGTATAGGTAGTAGTTTATATGCAACAATAACATTCATAAATTCACTTGAAAATGAAATAATAAATTATTGATTCAAAACGTAATCAAGTAAATATGTTACGAATAATATCCGCTCTAATAATATACAAGTTAACTGTCCTTGTTGAGATTAGGTTAAGTTAGCGAAACTTGAATGCGTTCGTGTATTATCCAAGACGTCTGTATAATTTGCATTTAAGCAAGCCGGCTTTTTTGAAAATTACCCCATTCGTGCGTATTAGCCGTAACATATAGATGAAAGAAGTCAATTAATTGAATTTACATTCACAAAGATGTATTTTACTTCTACGAGCACCCTGTACACACATTCTTATAAAGGCAGTGGATACACACCTTTCTTCTAATTAGAATTTGTATATACCTTCTTATTGTAGATAATGCAATTAAGACCGGAGACATAAAATTCAGTAGCCTACGTTAGACTTCTTTACCTTTTACAGCCAAGCAATCAAGAACCGCCACCTCGAGGGCAAAACCACCCATCCTCTCTTTACCCTGGATCCTCCCCTCCCCCTTCCCTTCACCACACTTGGGTCTGTGCCTTTAGGGATCGGATTCAATTACGGGAAAATCAATATCCAGTGTTAATTTGCAAAAGTCACATTTACTTTTGATTCCAGATTGAATAGAAACTGTGCCTCAAATGTTTTCAAATGTCACAGATAGTTGTTGATTTAGAGAAGGGGTAACAAGGTTAGCATTTTTCGTGAATAAGGATTTAAATTTGATCGGTTTATGGGAAAAATTGTAAAATACAAATATTTCACGTTATTAAACTTCTGAAATGTAAAATTGGAAGACATATCTAGTAATTTATAATTTATTATACATACATTGATACGTTCTTGTTAAATAATTTATAATACACTGTTATTTTAAAATAAACTCTTGTTTATCGGAAAATAATTAATAAAAATGTTATCTTGTACATAAATCAAATAAATAAATAGTATTTTGTAATATCAGACGTGTTTATAAACGAAGAATATGTTACCATATTTTGTATTTTATTGTTATACATCGACGGAACACTGAAGTACATATGTATTTAATATAGCAAATAAATATATTTCCTGAGATATATATTTACGTATATTATCCTGGTAATCTGATTATAAAAGTTTTATGAAAAGTACGACATATTTTTCTTTGAATGGTTTTGTACGAAAGAATGACGTTATTAAATGGAACCTTTTTTATAACGTAATATAATTTTTAAATTATTATTACTAATTTATTTTTTACAATATATATATATTTCTATACCGACAAATATTTATCTCAATTACAAAAAAAAATTAGTACCTACATTCGACTCTAATTAACTCTTGTAATTTCCTAAAAAATATAAATATATTATTTAATATTCACAAAAAACACAACTATTAAAAAATGACGTAAATTTATAAAAAAGTCATAATAAAGAAAAAATATATAAATTTTACTCAAAATTTTATTATAGTATCTTATTTTTTCTTAATTACATACTTATCTTGTTTAGGAAAATAGTATATTATTGTTTTATTGTTCTCAAGTTATTCGATATTGTCAGAGCTGAGCAAGTACTTGAGTACATGTACTTAAGTACTTTAGAAAACACAAGTTCTTATACTTGTATTAAATACTTTAAAAAATACTTTGAATGTACTTTAGGTACTTGAGTATTAAAGTACTTGTATATTCTTGTACTTAAGTATATTTTTTGTACTTGTGCACAGTTATGAATATTGTTCTAGTTTTAATACCGTTATATAAACGTGTTTTTGAAAATAAGCTCATAACTAAAGAAAATAAACGGTGTACATTATTAAGGATTCTACATTTTTAGAATTGTAGAATCTAACCCTGTAAGATTGGTACTGAATCCGACACATTTACAAACTGTTTTAATTCAATTTCATTGGAATGGGTTCTCATTTATCCATGCCAATCTCCGGTTTATCTTAGATATTTGGAATCTATCGCATCTCCCGTTTGTAACAATCACACCGACAATGGAATTAAATTTAACGAAATGTTTAGAGCAGAATATACATGCAGATTTATTTGCCAATTAAATATTTATTTCAAAATTAAATTATCTCGTTGTATTCTACGTCTATAGGTCAGTGTATTGAAATGTTTAAAACCAGATTTAAACCCATTTCTGTCACAGTGAAATAACTATTTTAAAATGTTTTTTTAAATATGTATTTTTAATATAAACTTTTGATCAAATATCTGCAATCAAGTATATTTCAAGTATGGTACTAAAAAAAAACTTATACAAGTTTAAAGTTTAATATATAGGTATATATAAATATATTTAAATATTTATAACAGAACATTTTTTTGTTATAATAATCCATAAATCAAAGCTGAATTTTTTAATATCAAGCATGAAATGAGCGCTATTTTGTATGCTAAAATGAGTCGTTTTTTGTCGATTTTCTAATATTTTAAACCCGTAAATTTATTCGATTTCATAAATATTTTTCAACTGTAAATTCATACTTCAAAAATGAATAAAATTATAAGCTTTGATTAATGTCCATAGGCAATTCTTCTAAATAGCAGTAAAACGTATTTACTTGAGTAGACTCAAACATAAAATATATTTATTGTTTAGCTTGTTTTATGTACATTAAAAAATCAATTTTATCTCTCGAACGTGACGTTGAAGCATATTTCTGATTTAACACTAGTTATTAAACAAATACAATTTAATTTATTTTTGATATCAAACGGCATAATTGATTTTTAATTATTTTTTGATTATTGCACAAAATAACTGCGCGAGCGTGTTTGAATTCACGCGTTTGTCTATGCATTGATTTTTTAATTACATTTTGATTGAAAAAAAAAATTCCAATGGATGATTTTAGTTTATTTATTTTTATATACCCACAGGTATTAAACAGTTTTATATTATTTTTAAATTGAGCGAAATTTAATTAAATTATCTGTATTTAAACTGCAATGCGACTTTTGTAAAATTGTTAATAACAAAAAATATAGTTTTCGTTTTTAATTATTTTTTAATTACTTTTAGACCTGGATTACTGGTGCGGAATGGATATACTCTAGGACGACCAGGGTAGGCAATTTCAAGAGACCGTATGAACATGGGATTTTAGGGCTAGTTATACATATGCAAGAACTTAACATTTTTAAAATACTCAAGTAATGATTTTACTATCAGACATTAAAAATTAAAAATAATTAATAGAATTAGGAGACCACAAAGAAAAAGAAATATTGTTGGTATTACTGAATTTATACAAAACATTAACGGTCAGCGTAATCATTAATCAAATTAATATTCTTGATTAATGTTTTATTTAACAAACATTATAATTAAAATATTTTTTTAACGAATATGTATTTGAATAACCATGTAAATCAGGATCTTTTTTAAATAAATTAATTAGGGGGGCGACACCGGCACGTAAATTAATATACAAATATTCCCGTTTTTAATCTTTTGTGTTGACAACGAAAACTTTTTTTCAAAATTCTTCAAATCAACTTCGCAACATTTGTTGTGCACATATATATAATAAGACTATATCGCGCATTCCCCATACAAGCAATGATATAAACATGTCCCCATGACTAGGTGATAGCATTATTGGGAAAATATATATCTGTCTCATAAGTTAAGAAATCCATTGCTGCGCAGGCCTAAAATTTCCGCACTAAATTCAAAATGTTTAAAATTTAATATTCATAAACAATTCACACTTTAGTTATTTTAAAATAACCGCTTATTATTTTTAATTTTTGTTTAATTTATGAATGTTTGTTTCATTTTCTCATCAATTATGTTATTTTTCACTAAACGTCATGAAACGTCACTGTATGATTATACCGCCATATGCAACATAACAACCAATAGTGTTCAAGTATTTAAAGAACATGTGCATATCACATCATCTCATTTAACATCTTCTATCTTCCACTGTGAGACCGACGTCTCTCTTTCTATGCTCAGTATATTCTTTTATATGTATATGGTTGTGCACGTATTGGCCATTCCAAACTCTCTTTAGCGGGGAAAAATGGTGATTTTACGAAAATCAATTGTTGAAACAAAAAAATTTAGTGAAGACTCTTGGATTTCTATTATTTGTTCTATTATTAAAAATCGTCAAGAAAAATGCTTCAAGTACATAATCTAGGTAACGTATGTAATTTCTTCCTTTATATTATAATAAAATTATGATTCTTCATTTTAACATATTTTTAAGAAAAATATTTATTTTCTAATTTATTTCCCGCCTATTGCACTAACTCATTTATAACGCATTTTTTTGGATCCAATCCTCTCAATAGCGTTATAACGAAGTTTCACTGTATTTATATAAATTGCGTATTTAATTCTAAACCGAACAATTTTACAAAACCCGGAAATTGTATATTTAATTAATTCCCTCATGTACATTAACTATAATATGTATTATTATTATTATTATAACATATTTTTGTCAAAAAAAGCACATTTGTACAGCGTGGACATAAAAACAGCGATATAGTAAAACCCGCTTTGGAAATTCATATATCCTACATACGGGGATTATTACAGAAGATAATAATAGAGAACAATAAGTGCTATAAACGTCCGGAAGGTGATACTAATGCCACAGTTTTGTCGTATCTAACTCACTATACGTATAGTCCATTACGGGCGCCGCCGCGTATCTCTCGCATTTCCACGGTCATTACGGGACCAGCGAGGGTAACCGTGATATCGAAAATTAATAAAACATATGTAATCAGAGGTACAATTTAACACCTGTATGTGAACAAAGTCATAGACATTAGGGATGTTAAAAATATTGTAAAAATGTGTTTTTTTTTTGTGATTATTGACTGTTTTTTTACTTTCTCATATTTATAGTGTACAGTGTACAGTATAATCATGAAAAAAACCAGGGCTTCGAACCGGAACTGAAACGAAAACTGAAAAAAATATCGGTTTTTTCGGTTCGGTACATGTTAAAATACGCGCGTTAACATGATGTTATTCCCCACTTCAATTGTCGTTCGGGCTATCATACAAGTACCATAAAATGTTCTAAATTATGGTAGAAAATTTTTTTTTAATACAAATAAAATAATTTTTTATTAATCACCGTTATTTTTTTCGGAACGAAAACCAGAACCGAACCGAAATATATTATTTTACTAGAACCGGAGCGAAAACCGAAACGAAAAAAATAACGGTTCGAAGCTCTGAAAGAAACTGAATTTTCAATATTTTTTGCAGACGCTGTAACCTAACATAATATTATTATTAGTTATGCAGTAAACAATCCTACTCCACCTTTATAACATACATGTACCTAACTCAAGATGAAAATAAAAACGCATTCGTCGTTAAAATACTATCGATTAGAGACAGAGGTTTTTATTCATAGACTCGCATTAGCATTTATCTTCCTGCTTGGACAATTATCCAGAAACGACCTCATATTTTTTAGTTCAATGATTGCATGCGGGTTTTTTGTGCTGATAGCTGAATCTTGATTTCTTTTATGTTATACTACGTAGAGAAACTTTTACAATATGAAATTGATGAACGTTACAAATACGGAATATCGATGTTTTGTCATTATAATCACTTCCGAAGCCAATGTGATTATTTAATTTGAATTATTTAGGTATTGATAAAACTGTAAAATTTTATAGGTATGTATTACACTTGTCAACTTTTTCACCAATTTCAAGTAGGTACTTACTTAAATAAATCGCATTACACTTAAGAATTTAAGTTCGATTTTATTACTTGTTCTTTTTTCCGTTCTGCTAATTTGAGTTGATTTGAATGATTTTAAGTTAATTACACAGCTACACAAAGAAAAGTGTGCGATACCAAAAAAGAGACCTATATAGCATTGTAGTATTGGTCGAGCATAATCGAAATCATTTTTTTTTTTTTAATTTTCTGCTTTTTTTTTATTTGAGCTTGAATTTTGGGTTGGGTTGGCTTTAATTTCCGTGGGATAACCTGTATATAATTCCTCTAAGCTGGTATTGCCGATTAAGTCAATGTAATTGTTAAAAAATTGACAAATGTTTATATTTTTAACTTAAACTTTTTGTTTTGTTGATTTATTTAATTTATTTGTCGTTCTGAATTTACCTGACTTGAGTTTTAGATAGAAAGATTCCCTTAAATGATTAAACAAAAAACTTTCTTTTCAAATGTACCTATGTAAGAACCTAAAGACCGTATCTCCATTTTGATTTTTTTTTAATATTCGACTTAATATACATTTTTAAGTATTTTTGTATTATAACATACATAAAATAATAAATTAAAGATTCGATTTTAAACAATTTAGGTCCATGAAAAAAGTTTGTAAGTTCTTTAGTTCTAAAGATACAACCATATTAAAAAGCACTTCATTAAAAAAAAATACCAAAAACCAAAATTAAAAAAAGTGTATCTTTTTTTGCTCAACACCTACATATGGGGATATTTCTGAAAAGATGCGTCTAAGAACTGGGAAAAATATGCATAAGTATCATTACTATTGGAATTATTTAGAAGTTTATATGGAGCTGTGTTTTTGTTTCCTGAACTATGAACAATATGTCAAAATATATATTAATAATAATATTTATTTCTATTAAAATTAAGCTCAACATAAATATCTTGTTTTAGGTTTTATAAAATATCAAGTTCGTTAATTTTATATTTATGAATTTATTTTAACAAAGGATTTATTTGTTAGAAACTTCTTTTACAACTTCAAAAAATGTATGTATTTCGTGTACACTAATTAATAAAACATAAGAATAAACTGTAAAGTTGAGTAATAAATTCAAATAACAAAAATAAAAACGCTTTGATATGATAATTCGCATAGTCATTAGGTACGTTTCAAAGCATCCGCGCTCCTGCACATACATAAAAAAGGCTAAAATAAAGTATCCTTTACATTTAGATGGTGTTACCGAACAAATTCATATCTGGATTTTGTTTCCTTTATTCGTATGTTTCAATCAGATAATACAAAAATACATCGACATATTTGCGAATTTTACGTGATATGTAGATTTAGTAAAGATATAAAAGTCCACGATGAGATACACTACCCTGCAAAAGTTTAAGACCAAATGAAAAAAATGTCGGACTTTTTGCTAATATTTTTGACCGGTTTATTCAATTCGTCTCAGTAATTTTTCGCTGTGAATGGACCAATTTATTCAAAATGAGCTCGTTTCTCTTTCGAAATTTGCTGTGCTTTCCCCCATTTTCGTGTTTTATGTAAAAAAAGGATTTTTTTGGGGGTCACACGATATTGTGTGTTAGGTCATTTGAAATGTGAAAACCCTGCAATTGTCGGTGCAGAAAATCGAAACACAAGGTAATAACATGACAATAGATATTGTAAATATAGAATATACTCACTAATTTTAGGGAAAAAGAAATTGTCACTATAGCAAAGCTGAGACAATTTGAATTGGCACTTCGATATACATGTGAGCGCCGGATAACTAACTGACCGTCCAGTTATCGAGCGAAGAACATATTTTATTACCGGTAAATACAAACACGTTGAATGTAGCGGTCCGAGACCGAGAAAAAAAAGTCTAATTTTTCAGGTGGTCTTAAACTTTTGCAGGGTAGTGTATTTCATGATATTTTTGACTCATGAGACAAAAATATCAGCAACAATTATATCAAAAATAATATATAATAAAATATATCATGAAACATGTCTCATGTGAGTCAGTATCATGAAGATATATAATGAATAAAAAAACCGTGGAAGCCTAAAATCACTGATCTCATGCGAGACATTTAACTCATCAACATCACGTGAATTTTCTTGTTGTCTCATGGTATATTTCTGTTATAATTATTTACTTTTGAGGTAGTAAAAATTGGTTACTATACATATTTAAAAACATATTCTTTAATATAAAATTTTTTTTAAATTATCCAAATTAATTATTTCTTAATAAACGAAAGCATTCAAAGTAATTAAGGAATATAAGATATTATTATATTTAACTCGTAGTAGAAACAAACAAAACATTTCATGAGACTTACGTTGATGAGTGATGATATAAAATTGTACTTAACCTTATGATACTAATAAATAAAAAAATACAAAATAAAATATATTTATTGTTAGTTCAATCAAGTGTATAATTGTTGATATTGATACTGATAGCGAAATAAATGAAAGAATTCTAGTTAATTCGCATTCACAAACAATGTGTCAACAAGCATAGTTGGCAACTCTGATTGTAGAGACAGAAGTGACAATATGAAAGAACGTTAATTAAAAAAATATACAAAAAAAAGAATGAGTATCCCCAGTCAATTAAAACACACACGAAGGTGTTAACAAATAAACACAGTTGGCAGCCCTGTTTGCAACAGCAGTAGTGGCAATATAAGAGATCAGAACGGTGGATTTGACGCCAAAGGGCAGATTAAATTGTACTGACGATGGAACCAAATTTAATCAAGCTACTGGCTTTAGCAAAAAAGCTCTTTTATTGAAGCTTTCTATAGTTGGGGGAGACTAATTACATCTAGGTATTTGCAGTCGACCTTGCGTCGTGCGCCTAAACCACCTCCTTTCCCCTGTTCTTCTGATTTCTTCCTTTACCAGTCGCGTCTCTTTTCAAAGCCTCTTCACATTTACTCTTGTGTTCCGTTTATGCCTTGTGTATGTTATACAAGAGAAGAGGGGTAGTTAGGTACATTTGAAGTGGTAAAATAATTTAATGAATAATACTAAATGGACTGAAAAGTCTTTGGCCTGACATAAACAAACAATTCTTATGCTTCCCATAGAGTACCAATCTTAACTAGAATACTGTCAAAATTTCATGACATTTCATGTACTCTTGTTCAAGTTACAGCCTTCGAAGTGACGCTACTTTTGTTATTTTTTTAATTATGGAAAAATTAATTTCGTGTTTTGAATAAACATTGTTTTTTGATGGGGAAAAATACCGAATACTGTGCATTACTGAATCGATTGGACGACGAAGTCAAGGCAAAACGGCCACAAATGGCGAAGAAAAAATGCTGTTTCTCCAAGAAAATTCACCATCTCACAAGGTTCACGTTATGACCAATAAATTGAAAGAATTGCGCTATGAATTGATTCCGCATCCACCGTATTCTCTTGACCTGCCCTTAGCGACTACTACCGAAATTGAAAATGTGGCTCTCTGGCAAAAGATTTTACTTTAATGAAGAGGTCGAGTTGGAAACAAACGTCTATTTTGAGGGACTTGACACGAACCACTATAAGACCGGTATCGAAATGTGAAAAGACCATTGAAACAAATGCTTTTCTCTAGATGGAGATTATGTTGAAGAATGAAAAATTTTTTTTCATTAAAAAAATGTTTTTTCATTGTTAGGCCAAAGACTTTTCAGCCCATGTAGTATATGAAGCTTTATAACCTTCTATTTAGTTATTCCCAAAAGGTATCTAGATTTGGCTCAAGTCCAAAGTAATTTTCAGTAGTTTTTCACTAGCACCTATATTGAATTTTGCCGCTACATTATTATTTACATATTCACAAAAATATATATAGACAAAGAAAACCTCTTATTTTTAATGAGAATCTTGTAACCGGAAACGGATGTTTACTCCTCCATATATTTTAATTTAATATAATTTTTTTTTTAAATAAAAGTTTAGAAACATTCAAACGTTTTTGGTTTATTCTTTTTATTTTCATGAAAAAAATATGTCATACGGATTTAATAATAGTTGCTTTATACGAATCCGATTCATTGATTTTTTTTCTTTGTGTGATACATTTACAACATAAAATAAATTGGTAAAAATACTTTATAAATAAATCAGTTGGAAAGAGATAATAAACATAGCATTGGTGTGTGCAAAAGCTATAGATAACTATACTTAAATGCGAGAACTTTACGGTACAACTTCTTTTGCCTTATTTTTTTATAAGAAATATGCTAATTTAGATATAAATTTCATTTATATCTCGCTTTGTTATTTTTAGTGTTTTTCTTACTCATGCATACTAATTAATTTGTAGATAATACAAAAGTCGATTTTATTTAATTTTATTAAAATATTATCTCATTTTTACTAATTTTAATAATTATTAATGCCCGGTATTATAAAAAAATTCTCTAAAGAAAAAACTAATCTTGGCTTCTGGGTGTGTAAATTTTTAGAAGAACCTTGAAGATGTCCACTGCAATGCGACACGAAACGTTGGCTGATAACACGACCAAATCGACGCGGATTACATCCAGAAGCCAAAATCCATATATTCCATATTGTATAAATATAAATGACAGACCACTGACAGTTCTAATTAATGGTATGGTTTATATGAATGACCTTGACGCATGCGCGTTAAGTAGAAATCAACAACTCTAAAATTTCAAGAAAATTAATAACGATTTGATACCTTGCAGATAGTGTTAGCTTAGTTTTACTCAACATAAGTTATTTAAATCTAATATGCAATAATACATTTCTTGATTAAGATCTACTGACTTCTCAAAGTTCTATAAAATAAACATTTCTTCAGCTATTTCGAAATACAAAAAAGTAATATTTCAACTTAAAAAATAAATAAAATTTATAGTTTGGGATACTTTAATATATACATACATATTATGTACACATGTACTTTATTTCAAGTTACGATAAAAGTCTTACAAGTTATAACATGTATTTTGTAGAACTTTATACATAAAAGAAACATCTAAACTAGTTATATATGTATAAGTAAGAATACACGATAGTAAATAATAATTTTATTAAAACTCATCCACAAAATATATACGTTAGACGCGACACACTGCATCCATTATTCCATGACATACTCTGTACGAGTTTTGTATAAAACTACTAAATGTCTAGCGCGCACAATTTTTCTTTCTTTTCTTATTTTTTTATTTACCCGTTGGAAAATCTATTTGACGGATGGGAATTTTCATATTTAGCGACAGACGCTCACTCTCCGTACGTACATGTGGTAAAAGGGTTTACCAACAGTTTGTGATATATTATCCAGAGTTGGTATGTATATATTTTTGCTGCTTTGATATGTCTATATACATGATGATGTTCAAACTCTGTTGCATTTATATTACAGGTCGACAAAAAAATACTTTTGAACTGATGTCTCTACTTCAATAAGTGATTTCGGAGTTTATTGGCGTGCTGAAACCGAATCTGTCACCCGAATTGCTCCATCAGGTCAGGTTTTTGATATGATTTAACCTAAAAGTGTCAAAATGATGATTTTGGCAATGTTTAAGAATTTGTTACTAAGTAGACTTTTTTTTTGTTTTCGTTCGCGGTAAGAAATAGTACTGTCTTTCCTCTTTAAAATAAATTTATATTTTTCACTGTACGATTTTTTGTCACCGAAATATACTAGTTCGAATATATTATATTTTTCTTAATAGAGTAGACACAGTGACATAATGGACTTTACTATACATTAAATATAACAATAACTTCAAACTAGTTTATTTCGGTGAAAAAAAATCGTACAGTAGAAAATAAAAATGTATTTTAAAGAGGAAAGATAGTACTACTTCTTATCATGAACGAAAACTTTAGAAAAAAATTACCTACTTGGTAATAAATTCTTAAATATTACCAAAATCGTCATTTTGGACATTTTTATGTTAGGTTATATCAAAAACCTGACCAATTCGGGTGACGGATTCGGGTTCAGCACACCAAAAGTCTCCTAAATCACCTATTTAAGTAGACACCAAAAATGATGTCGGCCTGTGTTATAAATACATTTCACAGGATCATTACCTTAATATATAGTTAATTTATACTTTTCTAAGTTCAAGATAGAACATTCCAACCGTACTGTGGTCTCAAATTTAACTTTTGACTGGACAAGTTGTTAAATGAATAATAAATGGTTTCATGTTATCATTTGCCCAACTTCCCTCCCCCCTCCTACACCAATCTTACGTAATGTAAGTGAGAAAGTTATTTTCTAAAATTTATAACCTCCCCACCTGGAAAATTTTCTCCGGGCGCCCCTGGTTGTAAAAAGTGTTTAGTTCAGGTTCAGATATCAATGTTTTGAACTGAAATTTAAGGCACACTCGTCTCGATCTCGCTTCGAAACCGACAAAAGTCTCGTCTCAGCGTGGAATCCTAGTTCTGACTTTTATTTTCATTTTGTATAAAAAAACCTGACAATTTCTTAATTCTACCTTTATATTATTATTATTTATGCCAATTATAATTATATAATTATTAATATAATTTATTTATTAATGGTTATATTATCATAGCAACTGCTTTACATTGTTTCAAATTTGATTGTCGTAGTACTTATCATTTTGTAATCATTAGCAAGTGTCCATCACTGCGTGCTCATTACTGGTTTTACTTTATACATTACTGGATAAAAAACATAAACAAAATAAAAGGCTATAATTTAAAAAAACAAACTATGTTTGCGGACTTTGGTAATTAAATTGATTAAATAAAGAGTTACTTGTTTTATTAGTAACATGAGTTCATGAGAATCACAAAAACAGTAAACCTTGCTGTTATAACTTGTGCCAGTAACTTATTTTCATATAAATTGTAGTAACATTAAATACTTAAGAATATTATTAAAAAATAAAAAAACACATAATAATTTCAATGCTAAACAATGTAAAACGAGAAGTAAGCCGTACTTATGACATGCAAAACAATATTGTGATAAAAGTTTTTAAAGTAGAATTTAAAGATATTCTTATATGAACCATTCAAATAACGTTGACAAAAAATCAATACCACTAATGCTATAAAGAAATGCTCTCTTCAAATATTAAAATAAAACTCCTAAATAAATTCTTGGAATATATACCATTAAATATTTGAAAAGATATTCAATACAAAATTGATATCATTTATTGTACGTATTCATTAAATTAATAAAAAGAAATACTCGCTCTTAATATTTATAAGCTTTTAATAGGATGTATAGAATTAAAAGTAATTAATATTTATTTGTTTTCCTATTATGTTTTTATCATTTATTAAATTTACAAGATACAAGATTTTATAACACTCAAAATATTATCACTGTAAGGACTATTACAGTTTTGACTTGAATAACGTCTAGTGTTCAACGACAGATACTGGGTGGGCATTTCAGAAATTTGATGTAACGCGCAGAGATCAATTTGCGCGCTAGCGAAAATTTATAATCAGCATATTTCGCCATTCAGAGTAGCGACCACGCGGGTTTTGGTCTCAAGTTATAGATCTCGATTAGATCTACGTGATGCAAGTACAAATCAAAAAATTTAACAAGTTTTAATGATTGAAAAACTTCATATTATAAAATAAAAAAACAGAAAAATTTCGTATTTCCACGATTTCGTTTATAAATATAACTTAAATAACAGTGTATAAAAATATATTCTCTATGGGGCAACGTATTTATCCGAGCTGTCAGCATTTTTTTTTTAAACAGAAACTCTCTTTGGTAAATGCTAATGTCATTTTTTTGTGCAGAAAAACGTAATTCACAGTAAACTTGAATAACTTTGTTAAAAAAATAATCAAAAAGCATTTAAAGCTACCATTTAGTTTCAAAATGCCATAAAGCAAATCTCTTCTATGATTTTTTTCCATCGAGTGAGAACTTAACAAATTAAAAAAAAATACTTTTTTCCGGTTTTGATTCATTGTTAACTAGGTTTTCAAAAAAATCGATTAAATAAATCGGAAAAAAAACATTAAAAAGTGGGATCATAGATTTCAAATGCTTTTTTTAATTTCCTTCGTACACAGAAAAAAATTGCATTGGGCCAAAACAATTCTTTTTTTTATATTTATATTGTTTCTCTTTAAAGCAGTTTTGGTTATTGGGAAGAATAAATTCTATTTTTTAAACAATATTTTCTTTAACTATAAGTTAACCTTTTTATGCGAGTTGTTTTCAATAACCACTAATATTAATAAGATATTCCAATTTACTCGATCCTGGGAGGAAGTAGAGTCTAAGGATAAAAATGTATAAATTATGTAATTTTTAAATTAAGAAAATTAAAAAATAATAAAATTTGTTCTCTTCAACATATCCTTCCTCGCCTTATATTGTCGAAACAAACAACTTTCCAGATTCAATAATAACATTGATATTGTAAGATCATTTCAAAATATTTACTTACTGCCTGGGATATTTTTAACAAATTCTAAAAGTAGGTTTAATATTTCGATTAACTCCGTAACTATCTCTCAAACATTTATATAATTAAATAAACTACATACGGGCTTCGAAACCACAAACTTGGCTTGTTTATGTACGCTACGTCTCACGAGTGAGTGTGGTGATATATTATGTACGATTTAAATTTAGCGCAGACATATTCTGTCTGCATAACCTACTAGTGCAACTAGTGTACGCGCATCTTAATATGTTTACTGCTTTATTTATGTTTAGAATGGATAATAGTAACTTATTTTATGTAAAGCAGTGCATATAATTATATTTCGTTTAACGACAACACACGTGTTACATACAGGAATTTATAAGTTAATATAGGGTCAACTGGGGTAAAAGTGAAACAAAATACAAATCTTTCATGTTTTTTGACAGTTAACGATACAAATTCATATTTTAATTTTTTCTACTAGATGAGCTTATGAATAACCATTTTAAATACTTACGTTATTTGAACTGTAACACGGACTTTAAAAATGAAAAAAGTGTGTTTCATTTTTAACCTCTAATTTGGGAAAAAGTGAAATAGGTAAGGGAAAAAGTAAAACAGGTCTCTAATGGAAAATATTTATCGAAAAATTAAAAGAAAAGTTACAAAGGCAACTTTTATTTATCTTCTTTGTGGCATATCAATGTGAAATTGTAACTTAAATTAATATCTGAACTATACAGAAAGTTATGTGCAAAGAATTAAAATTTAATTCACACGTTTTGACATCGACTAACAGGGAAATCTGTAAGGGGTAACACATCACTTATTAGGCGATTCATATTTTCAGGTCGCTTTAACAAACCTTTAATGATGATGTCAGTTTTTATAATTCTCAACAACTTTTTATGATTTTGCAATGCCAAATTTGTACTAAATACGAAAACAAGAATAAATAAAGTATTTTTTTGTAATTGATATTCTATTATACGTTTCTAACATTTGAATATGTTTTCGTGGTCTAGTTCAAATGTTTAACCGCGTATTTAGGGGTTATTTTAGTGTGCAGCTCGAGCTTGTTTGTGCAGCTTTAAAATTCAGTTCTCAAAGTTACTTTGTGCAGTGCCTAAGGAATAACTAAATGCAGATAGTCCTTGACTTTCGATTGACCTCCGTTTCCGGTTCAATATTTATTATTGCGGAGTTTTTAATTCAAATTTTAAATATAGTAGATACCCTGATATACTCCTTTAGGAATCACTGCTTTAAATTATGGTTGCAACGAAAGTACTTATAGCGAATCTACTAGAAAGTTGGAAACTAATATAATATATTGTTTGAAATAACGGAATCTATAAGCTTAACCTATCTGTTATAATTTAATTAATTAAAAATATAAAACAAAATCTCACTGTGATATACAATAAATATATCTACATAAATAGTTTTTTTTTATTAAAAAAATAAAAATAATTCGCGAAAGTCAGAATCAAAATGATGAATCTTTTTACGATGTACAATAAGTAAATATATTAATCTATTTTTTAACCAATTTTCTACCCTAAAATAGCAACTACAACTTATTGAAACTCAACTGTTAAAGAAAATGAAAATGTATATTTTAAGTATTCGTTGAAAATGCGGCAAAAATTCGAAATAAAAAGTCATTCAGACAGAATAAAAAACATCCAATCTAAAAAGTTTTCTCTTTACGATGACATTTTTAAAGCACGAATGCAAATAATCTACCTCAGTTTCCTCTTGCTAATACTTCACACACAGACGTCGTGTTTCTTTGCGTGCCTTTTTAGTACCACTGTGTTAATGAATATTGCGACATTTCAGTACGAGTGTTCTTTATTTATTTCCATATTATAATAACATATAAACATTACAAATTCCTTTAGGTAGACGGAATTTTCGTTTTCTCTATGTCATCGTGAATAAAAATATATTGCAGAGAGAATTTTTAATTCACCTTTGTTGCCGGGTAATATTTTTATTTATTTATTTTGTTTGCTTATTAAATTACTACACCCTTTTGATGCAGATATTATAAAAACATCATCACGTATGTCTTTTTGTACGTTCTTCTTTAGTATTTTGTTTTGTAGGGAAAATAAGTTTTGTTATAATATTCATAATGCGAGTTTCATGTTAAATACAAGGTTATAATTTATATTACATTTTGAATTAAATTTTATGTCAAACAATATTTTAATATTAAAGGTAAAAAATAGTTAAATGCATTAAAATAATATTTACACTAGTACACCGAATTTTATTAATTTTAGTTTAATGTCCGCCATTATAAAGAAGCTAACAAAATTTGTTAGGTTAGGTGTTTATTTTAGGTGTCTCTGACCGTACGAGATAAATAATAATTTTCAAAATATCACCACTGTTTTATTACCATTGGTCTTTACTTAAGAGGCAAAATGTAAAAATTAGAAAAAAAAAAATTGTCTTTTAATAAAAAAAATATCAAATAGAAAAATGTAAGTTAACAAATAATTCAACATAAGATTAATTAGTTGAATAAATCATGTAAATGTTATTTACAAATATAGTAAAAATTGCGTATTATAAAAATTACAATGGAGATTGTAAAAGTTGATAGTATTTTTTGATTCAAAAATGAAATTTTTAATCGGCAACTGTAATTTTTATTAAAAAATCTACTCCATTTTTTTCGTGTGCTTATTAGCTAACACATTTTGTTGGTTCCTTTATAATACCGGATATATTTTTAAATTCGTCTCTGCTTAGAAAACTTCTTGATGAAAAGTTATAATTTATATGCATACTAATTAATTTAATCAAAAATCAAAACAATGTTGTAAATATTTCTCTTTCACTTGAAATAATTTAAATGAAAAGTCAACAACTGTAGATACGTTCTTTGAATTTTAATTTTTTATACAACTTTGACAATTAGTAATAAAATTACAAAATGAAAATAAAAAATACAAAACGAGTGATATTAACATAGAATTTACAATTAATTAATCAAGCTACTTATCAAATATTGAAATTCCCTACCGATTTCCAGTTATTTATTCGATGTACATATATTTTCTGCCGTCATACAGAATAGTGGTGGTTATATTGAAATAAACCAAATTGTTTGGATTTGTGGCGTTGCATTTTATATAATCCAAAGTAATGTCCATATTTCAATTCAATTATTGGAAAAATTAATTGATTGCACTGATTATGAGTTTTTTAGATAATGAGTTTTAGTAAATACCAGCTGGGTTTGGAATATGAATGAATAGTTTATATTTACAAAAAAATTTCAATCAAAATTCAAATATGTCCGTGAACACATTTTAAATATTTATCATTGTATTAATTCATATTAGAAAAAATGACATCTGAATTATTGAAACCTTAATCTATTCGATCATTGCATTTTCAATGATTTTAAATCGCTATAGCTAAAATTGCATTATTCATACCTATTTATGATGAATACTAACAATAAGTACAACGTGTGAATTCACGATGATATTTTTTAGAGGTGTACCGGAATTCCGACCGGAACTCAAGATGTAGATTTAAAGTGAATATTTTAACGTCACTACTATTATAGTATTATTATTTTTATATTATATTATTATTGACTCTAGAAATGTAATTATATTCGATCGAAAAGAACGTATGCTATACAAATAATTTAACGAAATTATAGCTATACAAATAACGAAGCTGTAAAAATTGCAGAACATGTAGAAAACACAATTTTTATAATTTAAGATAATAATCTATGTATTCATATTTAAAATATAACAGTAGTGCCCTTAGACGTGAATTCTGGTACACCTCTAATATTTTTAATGATATTTTTGACTCATGAAACAAAAATTTCATGAAAAATTGTAACTCATTGTGGAAACAAACGTGATATACGTGAAAATTTGTTAAACGAAGATTTTAATAATAAAACGTTTACATAACATATTTCAATTCCTATTGGTATAATGCTCGTTGGATCAAAGCTCAATCATATTTATTTTCAAGATCGACCCAATCCTTGTAAGTATTAGGACAAACTTGGTTTAATATTATTACAATCTTTATTTCTAACCAGGGAATAAACTATAATTCGAAATAATTTAAAATTTGAATACGTAAACTAGACTATACTCTAAGGAGAAGTTTTTTTAAATATACCCGGTAAATGTATATCCGTACTATGTAAAGAATAAATTATAATACCTAGTATATGAAAGTTTGTTAATTTCATGGCTTTACTGCTATTAGTATTATATTGAAAATTTAATATATGTGCTAATGATTAAAATTTATTAATATGATTTCTAACTTCATCAAATAATACAGATAAGATTATCAAACCATTATATTATTATTTTAATCCAACCCAACTACCTCAAACTTAAAAATCAATAAGTACGTGTGCGCATTACTAAATCAAAAGAACATCAATAAATCAAAAACACATGCAAATATGTATTAACATACATATATATTATATAAAATAAAAATATATATATCATAAACAACGGCAAAAAAGCAGGTCTAGATTTGAATTGTAAATAATGAACGTCGACGCAACGAATTAACTCTAAAAACTGAATTTAAACTTCGACATGTTACAAATATGTCACGTCAGGCGGGGGGTGGGCAAGTGGGGGTGCGAACAGACTCCGCTAGTGTACTCTCGGGGGATTCTTTGTCATTATCATATAAATGAAACAGAAGTAGCAAAACCGCTTCGCCTCCGTCGTCACAGGGTTTCACAACATCCGGTCTGACGTCACACACACACAGAGAGAAGAGCATGGATATCAATGGCGTGCGATGGGATTTGAAGTTAGACGAGTTTGACATGATAAACTAGGTATGTTAAGGGATGTATTAAATTATTATGATGAACAACAAAAATACTCAGTACATGATGTCGAGAGAATGTTTACTACAACACGCGTCAAGATTTTGACCCACAAGTGAAACATTATTTCAGATTAGGATAATTGTTGTCTATATATTATTCCATTAACTATGTACAAATGTTGAACAGGTCATATATGAGATAGAGAAAAATATAATAAAAATGGATAGTAAATCAAATACATATATGGTGTGTATTGTGTATAAAATATTGTTGATAGTAAATGTGTCCACATAATAAGTTTTACTGTTTTTAAAATAATGAATTGTTATTTTGAGTTATCACCGATAAGAAAGAAATGGGTAGTTGTTTAATATCGTTTGATATTTTAAAAGAACTTTTGTAGGTTGTTGTTAATGTTGCGTACTTATTGTTAGTTAATAGCATATTTCTGTTTCTAGTTTTAGTCATGTTTGACAGTATTAAATAAATGGTGATCCTCCTAAAACATGTTAAAAAATCACCGAAAATGCCAATTAAAATTGATAAATTAACAAATAAGTTGAATAATTCATATCTCAGCTTGGCGTGATCCTACAGACTCAAACTTTTTTTTTAAATATAGCTTACATCATTAACTTTAAGACTATCAAACGCCCTAAGACCGTCGAGACCTCCTTCCCCTATTATGAACAAATTAAAATTGATACATCAACAAATAAGTTGATTAGTTAGTATCTCAGCTAATACCTTATTAAAGGTTTTCTGGGTTGCCGAATAAGTATTTGTATAATCGATTTTTTTTACAAATTAACATTGTTTATATTTAGCTATCGGGTTTAACTGATCGACAAAAAATTTAAAGATAAACAAAAGTTTACTCAAAAATTACAACCTGTACACTGATTTGAACCAAAAAAGTGACTTATGCTCCATTGTGCACTGCCCCACCTGGCCTAGCACCCCTGGCGGTCGCCCTGATTCGCCCCCCCTAAAGTCGCACCAATTTACTTTTAAAAAATTAGGGTTGTAGTAGTGGTATAGACAAACCTACACACCAAGCCATTTGACGGAAAACTCATGAACAAATGAGAAAACAAATTATGAAATTCCTCTGTAAATTCGCTTACGCGAAAAAAAAAATCGATCGCACTGAGGATCGAACCGATCAATCCGGCGGAATAGTAGCCGAGATATTTACGATTTTGTATATATCATGAATAAAAAGGAAAAACATAAAAATTTAATATTTCATCCCATCTTAAAATATTATTTGTGCTGCCAATATAAAAAAATTATACAACGTGGTCGAAGCCGCGGGCAGGTCCGCTAGTCTTGTATATATCACGAAAATATTATACTAAAAGTAGATATGAAGCTCTTCGTTTTATGTGAAGCCAGACTTCTCAAGGGAAATGGGAAAAAAGTGTCACATACGTTTCTATAACGAATTGGTCTGAAATATTCTGGAATATTACTGATTCAGTCGATTTTATTGAAAAATATATGTCTTTTCAATCGTCTTTTTTCTTTATATCTGTTTATTTTAATTTAAAATATATATTAAAATCAGCTCTGACAACAATTGAATCACTGAAGAAAGGAAGTTGGTACTACAAAAATTGACAAAATCGATTTAAACTGCAAAACTAGCTGAAACCATATTTTAGATGTTTTTTAGTATTCCTTTTCGAAATCGGAAAAAAGGAACATACATTGTGTCTATATGTAAGTCAAATCTACTAAACCGTAATTGATGGACCGATAGTTTAATAGATTTGAGTTATAAACTTTTTAAATAGGGTTTTGGTGCAAATAGGGGAAATGAGTTACCCAATTTGTATTTATTTAATCCCGATGAGTGGGATTGTTTTAATATATATAATATATAATATAGAACAAACATCCCCTCTTAGGGGTTTAATTCCGGAAAATCATTTCTTAAAAGGAAGTAACACCTAAAATTTGATGTTTCAAGGTCCGTGAATTGATTTGGGCGTTAATGAATCAGCCACTCAGTATTTACCGATATATACAGATTCAACATTAACCAAAATATTTAACATTGCAAAAGAAGTGTTTGCATTGTATAAGTTTTAAAAAAATATTAATACTAGGGTTGTTAGGAATATGACAAATTGGTTACGGATACGGATTTGTGTCTCCTATAATTCTGCCAAGTAAAAATAATTATTTCATACAATTTTGGTTTTGGAGGTCGATATCTAATAATTTCGGATACGGTTTCTGTTTCGGAGATCAGAATCTAATTATTGAAGTGAAACTTCTTTAGCGAGACTAGTGAATTGGAATGACCTCGACACGTTTTAAAGATGAAACGCTAGGGAGGTTATGATATTATATGCGTACAAGTCACTTTACGTCGGTTATGCGTGTGAGAGAGATGAGTAAATGTACAAGTGAAAGATGAATGAATATTGAATGCGTACAAGTCACTTGACGTCGGTTATGCGTGAGAGAGAGAGATGTTTTGTATATGATTTTTGTGTTAAAATAATACGTTTGATTATGAATTTGATAATCGTTTACTTTTATTAAGTTAATTCGCATGGTCATTGAAACCAAAAGAAGTTTCACTCAACCATATATGGGTGAAGCAAACACCAAATCTTTTCGGATACGTAGCTCTGTAATATCCCTAATTAATACCCCCGTGCAACGCCGGGTAATCCAGCTAGATTTTTTGTTTGTTTAATAAACACCAAAACGAAAGATTGTAATAAAGTAAAAAAAAATATGCATGAATACCCTAAATACACATACATACGCCTCTGATATATGCACAGTTTCCACCCCCACACACGCACGTTTACACCCTACCGCACACCCTCGCTTGAAAAGTATGTGACGTACCATATTTCATATGACGATCTGTTTCTCAGTGTATTTTATTGCCATGTTAAATATGTTTATCCTCATATTTTTGAATGTATTAATATCATCTCGTTGAAACGAGTACATCTTATTTTGTATAGCGTTCAAAAGAGTTGGTATAATGGTAAATACGAATATGTGATGAAAATTTTTTTATAAAAACATATTTATTTCTCTTTATGATTCGGTTTTATCATTATTTTGAGTAGGGTTGCACACGAAACTAAAAGAGACGAGAGTTAGCTAAGTCTCGTCTCAGTTTTTATAACTGAAGTCTCGTAACAGTTTTGAATTTTACAACTGACAGTCTCGTTTCGATCTTATCTCGTGAAAATTGTACACGTGATCGAGACTGAGATGGGATTGAGACATTAAATAGTAAATTTTTACTGATTATTGATAAATTCGACCAATATAAAAGTATAAAGGAAGAATAAATATATTTTGTAATAAAAATGTTCATTATTTTAAATACAGACTCCTTTGATTTCGTATTTAAAAATAATCACCACCCTAAGGCGTTTATCTCTTTATTGCTAATCAATTAGTCTATCCAACGGAAAATACTCTTTAAACTTCTTTAAAATGAATTTTCAATTTTAAAAAACAATCTTTATATATAACCCATTTTATTTTTTTCGTGATAAAATAATTAATTTTGACAAAAAATTTACTCGATACCTATTTTCTATTAAAATAATTAATATTATCATTATTCATTAATAACAAATTCTTTTCACATTAATAATATTGCTTGAATACTATTTTACAATAACATTAAAAGTACAATAGTACCTAGAGGCCATTTAGAGAACACTATATTATCAGCGAAGAATATTTTCGTTGATTTTGGACCCCTCCCTATGTAAGACAAAATAAGAATATCGTCTACCCCCCTAAATGATAAGATGTAAGAAGCTTCTATTTCATTTCAGAACAAAATATTTTAATAATAACTTTAATGTTTGTAGAAATGAATTAAATATAATGTGAAAAGCTTTCCATGTTAAAGATACGAATTTTTTTAGTTACGTTGAAAGTCGATCTGTTTATAAAAAAATAGAAAATAATTAATAATACATAGTTTGTTTCTAAAATTCAGTAGAAGAAAAATCTTACAAAATATTTTTTTCAGAAAAAATAAGAAAAATCGAGACCCCCACCCCTATAATACTTGAATGCCCTTCTTTATTATATGAAAGAGTATATACATATATATTGTAACGTTTTCAGACTAAATAATTTATAATTAAAGATGTTGTCACTGTGTTAAATTTAATGGAAATTTATTCATAGTAAGAAACTTTTGGATATTGATTAATAATTTAAATATCTCACTAAATTTTGGTCTTTCGTATAATATCTATGTAACAACTTTGTAATAACAATGGACTACTGACTACAGGAAAGTAACCCTTTGGTAGAAACCACAAAATCACTTACCCAAGAGGGTGTTATGTGGTTTTGTAGGCGTCCTTATTGCACTTGATTTTCTCCCTTTGTATTGTTTTACGCTTATGCCCGATATTATAAAGAAATTAAATAAAATTTGCAAGCTTTTAAGCACTTCGAGCGGGGTATTGTTATTTGTTTTGGGATTTAGAACAGTGGTATTTCAATTATTTATTAAAACACAGTGGGTTACTAAACCTAAAATTGGTATTTAATCTCTTTATAATTTTTGACATTTTTAAAGCATAAATAATATCATACATATATTATGTATAAGGGTGTATCGGAATTGGAATTTTCAATTCCAACCGAAACCGGAATTCATAAAAAGAATCTTACGTATCTTGTAATTTTAACAACTTCATCCGTGTCAAATTATAAATGCGATAAATCACAAACAGCATTTAGACAAATTCGCAATAGAAAAGATGGTATTTTTTATAGATACAAGAATGCCTACAGAATCGAACTTTTTTTTTTTTACACCATTAACTTTAAGAGTATCAAGTGCCCTAAGACCGTCGCAACCCCTTTTCCCTATTATAAACAAATAAAATTTGCTAAATTAACAAATAAGTTAAAAAATTAAGGTCAATTTATTAATGTTACAATTACAACCATATTTATCCGAACAAAATGTAAAAAAACTGCATTTGTGTTAAGAAATGATTGTTTACATTAAAATTTTTTGTTAATTAAATTAATTAAATTAGTTATAATATAAATATAATTATTTAAAAAAATTTCGGCAAAATTAGTCCGGAATTTACCGGAACCGGAATAAAATCGTGACAATCAGAACCTATAATTTGTTATTTAACAGAAATGTACTAAGCTGTCAATACAAACATACTGGTAACATAAATAGAAGAAATCGAGCATTATTGTGTGATAGAATATTTTAATTTATGCCTTTTAATTAACAGTTTATTAAAAATTAATAAACTGCTGTGATTTATACAATATAACTTTTTATAAGTAATATATTTAGTTATTTTGCTATAATATACACACAAAAGAATGTAAAACAAACAGCATCCTACCTTCAATAAGTTGGTCCAGCATCGCAAACACGTGAGAATTGGCTTCATCTGTCATCACCCATCCGCCAGTAGTTATCTCGAGCCGGCCTTGGTCCACTAGGAGTTTCATTGCACGTTGCTTCGTCGGATGCGCCGACTGCCACCAGGTCGACAGGAACGCGATCTCGCTCCAGATAAACGTCATGTTGCTCCATTGCTGTAGCTTGATCACCGCGTTGTTTAGTATCTGCTTCGACTCGTAGTGGAAGTACTGCTCGAAGGTCTTCAGCCAGCCGGGGTCGTTGTGCGAGTGTGGGATCAAGATTACCTGGAAATAAAGAAAATTCACATTGTTTACATGTTATAATAACCATACTAATATTATAAATGCAGCCTGTCTGTTTGTAACCTTATCACGGCTAAACCGCTGAACCGATCTTGATGAAATTTGGTAGAGAGATAGCTTGCATCCTGAAGAAGAACATAGGCTATTTTGTATATACAATTACAATACAATTACTTAAAAAATGGGCATGACATTTGTATGTGCGATCTGTATTACCTAAACTTCTTCTTCTTCATGGATTTAATGTTTGACAGCTTCTATCTAACCTAAATTTCACGTGAACAATGTCGCCGGTAGCAGCTAGTCTGTTATATGACAATATCAACCTACTTATTCTTTTATAGCCTAAGAGTTATTGACATATTTTTCTGCCCCAATTTTAATAATTTATTGATGTGAATTTTCTCAAAAGAAAATACCTCGTTAGACTGTACGTGCAGCGCTGGCTTTAGGGGGGGGGGGAGGAAGGGCGAACTAGGACAACCGCTCGGGGCGCCAGGTCAGCTGGGGTGGCGCACAATCTTTAAATTTTTTGTCGATCTGTGAATCCCGATTAAGCAAAAAATATAGCTAAATATAAGCAATGTTAATTTAAAAAAAAATTGATTATTTGATAGCTGCTAACTAACAAATCCTTATTCTACAATCCAGAAAACCTTTAATAAGGTAATATCTGAGATATTAACTAATCAACTTATTTGTTAATTTATTAATTTTAATTTGTTAATAAGAGGGGAAGGGGGTCTAGACGGTCTTAGGGCATTTGATAATCTTAAAGTTAATGATGTAAGCTATATTTATACAAAATTGGGGTCTGTAGGATCGCGCCAAGCTGAGATATTAACTATGTATTCTTGTTAATTTATCAATTTAAATTTTTTAACATTTATTTTGAGGGGAGAGAGGGCGGAAAAATAAATCTCGCTCAGGGCGCCAGACTTTCTAAGGCCGGCTCTGTGTACGTGACTTGAATTAAAATATCACGTGATAAGATAGTTTGAAGTTTTCTACACGAAAATATTAATTTAGGATCATATTAGGCAGATCGTTTATGTGATTGTTATCATTGTCAATAATTAAATTCAAGAACTTAACTTCGTTAGTGTTGCACAACTGTTGATTTTTGTTCAAATGAAAGTTTACTTTGATTATACAGAAAAAAATAGTTTTATTGACATTAAGTTGAGTACGTTATTTTCAAACCATGTTTTTCTTTCAGTGATGGAAGTCTTAATATCAAACATTCTTTGTTTTTATTGTGGTAAAATATAGTTGTATCGTAGCGAATATAATAATGTTGTTGACTACTTTGAACTGATCATTGTGTATAACATGTATCATAAAGGACTCAGGATAGATCCTTAGGGAATACCTTTGAGAATAATACTCCATTGAATAGAATGTTTAATAATTTTGTTGTTGGTTATAGATTTAATTACAATACTTTGTTATACACTGCATAGATAGAAAACAATTAAAATAAGGGAATAACCTCGTATACCATAATATTCTAAGTACCGTTACAAATGTGAACTTATTAAAAAAAATATCGAGATTAATAATAATTTAAATTTTGCATGCCAATTAACAACGTTGTAAAACATTTAAATGAATCAGATACATAACAAAACAAGGTAATGTTATGATTAGTAACACGAAAATAGTACCTGATAAAAAAAATATTAACACATTTACCGCCATATTATATTGTATATATAAAAGGTACATATGTATGTATTACTTACAGGCTCGGAGACAAAAATGTTGCGGCCCGTTACTTTCATCGTTTTTTTTCCAATGTAGCCGTAGCTAAATTTGAACTGATTTCGCTTATTTCATTATCTATATTAAATGGGACTGTAACTCTAGTCTCCCCTTGTTATCGAGTTTGATTATTAACAGAATAAATAATATATTGATCGTTTTTAAGAACGCGCATGATGCGTTAGCTGGGGGCATTGCGAGAGACAGTGGCGTGGTATATACTAGGTAAATTAGACAATTATCTAAGACTCTTGAGGTAAAAAAAGGTTACTTAACTAAAAAAAATTCTCATAATATTATGATAAGTAACCTAACATCTTTTAATTTTTTCTTTCGCCTCGATTTTCAAGAAGTATAAAATAATTTGTCTTGATATAATTGCATCTATGCAATACACAATTTTTGTTATTTTTTTCAATAATTTTCCGGGACAAAAGAGCAGAAAAATGGATCAGATATATTGTTTCCTTTGGATCCATGAAGATTGCGTAGAAATTCCATGACCTAAAATATGTTGTACCTGTCTTGAGGACTGATTTTCAATTATGATAACATAATTCCCAAATATTATTTTAAGAAATGTGAGTTGTTTTTGTTTAAGCTAAGCTTACAAAGTATAACCAAACTTATTGTTAAGTTTGATAACAATTTCAAATAAAGGTATAAATCGTTGATAAAACTGCCTATTTATTTTTGATATATGGCTCAAAATCACCAAGGTTGCGAATTTCAAGATTGGTTTTATGACAAAAAAAATTGCAAGCTATAATGATGACTCTTAGTTTATACTGTCACAAAATTTGTATATTAATAAACTTTGACAGGGCAGCGCACAGAATTCTGTACTTTTTTTGTAATATTGCTTTTTAGTGGATATTCTGCAAAAAACTATCATTTCGGGAACGTTTTTCTAAGTTTGATAAAATGAACAAAAACAAAAAAAGTACATAATTTAAGCTTTGTTTAATAACATGGGTATATTATGTATCTATATTATATAAACAATAATGAAAACAATACATATAAAATCTTCTACAAGCAAAATACGTCAAAAAATAAAACAAGTTGCTATTATTGTGTATAAAATTTAAGAAATTTTAAAATATCCAAAAGTCTTACAATCAAATTAACATTACATGAACAGAATGAAAGTTTGTTAATGTAATAAATTATGTATTTTCTAAAAAATAGCTCAAATTATGCGTATTTTATTAAAATTTTGTAATGTTCCCGGAATGACAAAAATGTTGGCGGAATGATATCATAAGGTATAGTAAGGAAATATTTAAATTATAAACAACTGTTTAAATCACAAAGTTATTTATTTATATTGCCATATTGTTTGCACTTAAGAAAAATTACTCTTACTATTAATAAATTCTTATAAATTTTATTTTTGATATGTTCATAAATCAGTCTAGTGGAACTTCTATAATCATAGTTATAATCTTCTTAAAGTTTTAATCAGTTCTTACAATTTTAGTTTTTTGACCTAAAATTCACTAAACTTCTACAAATAATGGAAAAAAATATAAGAAACGTTAGAAAATCAACAATAAATTCTGTAACAAACGACAAGTTAACTAAAACAAAACTTATTATTTTTCGAAAACATCAATATCATTATCAAAATAATAATATTCTCGATTTCGTTCTTTTTTCAGCAATGGTGTCGGAATAATACTGATTATTTGCTGAAAATTAATATATGACACATCCTTTGGTTCCAGTTTGAATTTTCTGATATTGTTACGCACAGATCTCAAAAAGGTTACTAAGATTTCCCCATCATAGTCATCGACACATGTCTGGCAAGTAGCAACATATCTAAAGCAAATATTTGGCTTTTCAGTAGGAACTTTAACAAGCGATGTCCGGGAACGTTTCCGAAATGACCGTTCACGGAATGACGATTTCAAATAAGCGCGCGCTTTAATTATACGGCGGTCATCTTAAATGCTGCCTGAATTTGTCAATAGTAAAATATTTAAGGTTACTTTGTTATTTCGTGTCGTAAAAAAGAATTTCATCAATAATTAAAAGTAATAAACACGTTCCCGAATTGACGGACTATTAATGTACGCTCTACGAATAATGAATTGAAAGGTGCGTACCACTTAGATATAATTTATTTGACGATAAATACACCGGCAGCCGGCTTTGTTATTGTTTTCTTCCGCTACTGACGTTTGACACCTTATGGCTGCGTACACATAAAATTATTTTTGTTCGATTATAGATGCGTTCACTGAAATGATTTGTGCGCTATCGGACAAACTATTTTTGCATTTTTATAATTAAAAATAAATATCCTTTTAGTATCCTTTCCAAAAACTAGATTTTGTATAAAAAATACGGTATATTAAGTAATGACAGGTGTTAAATAGTTTAAATTTTTCATTAATATTTTGGACTTGTTGTTGAGGATCGTACATTTGGACGCGTTCCCGAAATGACTTTCTATGCATTTATATTGATATAGTTTAAAATTTACTTCATTTATAAATTGTATTGTTTGATGTACACTCAAAACAAGTTAGTTGTAGTATTTTATTAATTTTATTTTCTCAATAAAGTCAAGATTTAAGACAGTAAATTGCTAGCGAAGCCAATTCTGCACCTTGGTGATTTTGAGCCATATGTATCTCTAAAAATATGGGAAATATATAGGATTTAAAAGAAGGGGACGGTATTTGGCGATTATACCTTATTTTATATTGACTTTATAACTGGAGAAATCATTTTTCATTTGGTTCATTCGGTATCTAACGTGTTAATATTTCAACAATGTTAAATATCACCCAATTAACAAATATCATGAAACAAACACCGTTTTGTGTATATTTTTATATTAAAACGTGTGTGCAGTTCAAGTAATAGATTACATTATTCATCGCATTGTTAATCTCAACATCAATTAAAATTTACACGATGTAATGCAGTATTTACGGATTTTTTTATTGCGGAAACAATGAAAAATAATAATCCCGGTATTATATGAATAATGATATATAATGCTGTAGGTATTTTGTAGAAATTATTCATTGTTTTTAAACCCATATTTTTATTTTTAAGTTCATTTATCGGTTTATATTATAAAACATGTATTCTCGTATATGCAAAAATTGTGACTTTTAAATTCCAATGCAAAAAATACTTTTTTATTTTGTATGAATATGATAAACTAGTTTCACTTATGGATCTTGGCTTCTGGGTGTAAGCCGTGTCGATTTGGTTGTGTTATCGGCCAACGTTTCGTCACACATTGTAGTGGACATTTTATTTAAAAAAGGAAATTAGAACGTTAAATATCTAGTAAAAAATATTTCATACGCGAGCTATTGAAAATAGTGTCGGAGCTACCAGTAGCTCGCGATTGTATACAGCGACCGCTGTATTATGGCATTTTTATATCAAAAATGATATCATTTTCGTGTAAAACCATCGTCAGAATATCTACTACTTTTAAAAGTTTCGTTGCTCTCTGATATTTTGTAAAACGATTATTCGGTTACTATTTTAATAGAAAAAAAATGTAAATCCATTTTTTATTAAATAAATAATGGCAAAAAACGATACAGTTTGTTTATGTTATGGTAACACACAATATTTTAATTTATATGAATGATAATTACCCACAAGAGTACAAAACTACATACAATCACGAAAATATTATTAATAATGGCCCCTTTTAATTTTTATGAACATTTAGATATATAATTTTTTTTAAATCTAAAAACGTTTACACCGTCAATTGTGAACAATTTTTTTACCCCGTATTTAAATAAATTCAGTTTAATAATTCCAAGATTAAATATTAAAATAATGAAATTGTAAAAAAAAATATATTTTGGGAAATTTAGGAAAAATCCTTTTTTAGTGGGTGCCTATGTCATAAAAGGAACATATCTTCCAAATTTCATGTTTTTAGGAATCATCATTATCAAAAATAATTACGACTAGAACAAATCAATATATTTTATATATTGTGATTTTAACGATTACTCCATAACAGATATGTAAATGATTCTTTTAATTAAATATTTACAATTTTACTGGAAGTTATCAAAATTATAAACATAAAATAAAGAAGCGTTAATAATTGACTGTATGTCAATTATTGACGTTAGATATAATAATTTGAAAACAGAGACGATCATCAACGTTGTTTTTTCCATCACGAGTTAATTAACGCATAAATCGATTGTTTAATCGATGCAAATAAGATGTAAATACATAGAGATGAATATGCAAATAGGTTCATACAAAATGAATAAACTGTATAGTACATGACAACCGTTGAGTGTATTTCAGATAGAAATCATTCCCTCTGGGAAATTGTAAATAGTATTGAAATTATCAGAATGGGGAAAACGTGTATCCGTGATATGTTAGGTATTTTTTATTATTCTCTTGTAATTTATCTCGTAAATGGTATTTAACATTTCCGAAGCAAATTGAATGACAGCTAAGCTGTGATTTTACATAAAAGTTTTATTAGAATTTTGAATAACTCTCTATGAATAAAAATACATCTGCCAAGTAGATCCACACTGTTTCCTCGTGCTAAATTCATCAAAGGTAGTTAATTATTGAACAATTTAAATAAAATTAAAATATATTCAGAAGAACTGCCTGCCATTGGCTTCAATCTATGTTATGCAAATGACAAAATGACATTTAAAACGTCAAAATGACATTTTAATATGTCAAAGTAAATAGCGGTTGTAAAATATAAATAACGATTTTTTAAAGCAAATTGAGATAAATCTCATGTATAAAACCTTTTTGTAGAGAGTTAAATATATAACAAAATTGGTGAAAAACTGGTTTTTTGGCCCTTCCCCCATCTTCTGAGAGAGAATCCTATGGCAGATTTTTAAAGTGTCGTAATTTTTATGCAACAGTCCATGTAGGAAATGCCAGCTTTGACGATGGTCTCAAGTTTGGCCTTATATTGGATTGCCAGTGTTGCTTTTTGATATTGGTCCCAGTCTAAATATCGAGTTTCGGTCACCTATTCTTTACCCAAGATTGGGCCAACCTTGGTACGACAAGCTTTGGCCAAATCTTGAACGAAATTGTCATTTGTATCTTGGCTCAGTGTTGGCTAACATTGGCGCAAGCCTGGGAAAACCATGGCCCCTTTGTAATTTGGGAGATAGCACTAGAAACACATTGCAATAGGATTCACTTCTGGGCAACATTAAACCAAAATGGACAGTTTTTTAGGTCATGAATTTTAAATATCGAGATTGTGTGAAGAAAATCCAGTGAAAAAAAGTGTTGGGTTTGTAACATCATAAAAATTGAAATCATACTCAAAACTATAATTTTGCGAAAAAACTTGTTATTTTTGATTAAAAACTGATAATGCGGACAGTGAGTTTATTATTTCAACCAACACATGTAACCCTAACTAGACACACATTATTGAAACCCTCATTAGCCAAAAATAACCAAATCCTCGTGCATACAGCAATTTGTAAAAGTACCATTGACTAATAATCCATACAGTACTTGTTGAATACTGCAACGTGTAGTGGTTACTATACACACCAGAGCGAGCCACTGTCGCTAATTGTTATGCACGGCCGTTAGTTCGTAATGACGATAATAGGTGGAACCACGCGTGGTGTGCTAGATTGACATAGATAACGCACGGAGAGAGGTGATGCGTTTTTTAGGTACGAACATTCGTGTTTTACGCATCGTAAGCATTGCTGTAAGCACAAAATTATGTACGCTCGCACACATGTGTCGATTGCTGCTTTTTGTATTTTCAAATTCAATGAAATGGCATTTTTTTTTTTTTTTTTGATTCGCAGGGTATGAGCACGATATTTGAATGTGTAGGCGTTATTGTCATGATTGTATGTGGAATAAAATATTTGTTTTATTCTGTGGGGTTTGATCAATCATGTGTAATTTATGTGATGAAATGTATTATATAAAACTGTTTTTACTACATTTTATGAGCATTCCGGAAGTCAAAGAGACTATGTTGTCATGTTTAGCGCTTTAAACCCTGAGCTCCTGGACTTACTTGCAGCATGACCCTGAGCAACAGGCAGGTATATCGGCCATTCGGGTATATACAAGCGCCGTGATCCAGTATTATTATTAAATTTTTGAAAACGATGTTAGTTTATTTTATAAAACACTTTATTATAGAAACATAAATGTTATGAAAACATACAATACAATTAAAAAGGTTATCGCTAGAATTCAGCAGATTTAGAATGATCCAAAAATCTAGATCCAATAAGATATAATCGGATCTAATTATAATTGATGTTTTGACTTTTTGAACCCTAAGCTCCTGGATTTACTGGCAGCGTGTTCCTGAGCTCCTGAGCAATTGGCATACATTATTATTTCAGATCGGTAAACCGACCAATAGGGTTCAAAAGGTTAGGTAGAAGGTAGTAGTTTATGACTATTTCTAACCTTTGAAACTGAATAACGTAAAAACCGTCCATTTTCGGACCTTGTTTTCATGGGAATATGATTATGCTCCAGTTTTAGAAAATTTGACTGTACTCTAATATACATTGATTTTTTGCAGGGTCCTTTAAGTTATAAATTCAGGACGCAACGAACTTTTCAATAGTCTTCATTAAATCTATGAATGTACTTAAACTTAAAAGAAAAATAAACATCTTTAATTTATTTAACAATACATTTTAAAAACTGTTTGTATTAAAAAGGAATATAATTTTCTACAGAATTGTTTAAGGCGTACACTGTTAAAAAATTCTGAGATAAGAAAGAAAATGTAGTTCACTCAATTACGCGGAAGTTTAACATTGTTGTTAAAAATTCTTTCAGTCAATCTACATAATATGTAGTTGAAGTAAATAATATACATTTACCCTAAGTAACGGGCAATTATATTAGACATTTTTTGTCGCTTGAACCAACAATGTATATTGTTGTATTAATAAAACATCTGCCAAGTAAATGCACATTACTTCCTCGTGCTAAATTTTTTTTAAAACGCACCTGATTATTTTTTCATATATTTTTAATTTTTTGACAATTTCAATCTAAATCTAAATTTATGCAAACGTCAAAATGACATTTAAAATATCAAAATGACATTTAAAACTTCAAAATGACATTTAATATGTCCAAGCAAATATCAATTTAGAAAAACAATTTTTTAAAAATAAATTGAGATAAATCTTTGTAAGGGAATATTTTCCATTTTTAACAGTGTAGGTACCAATATTCTCGCCGAGTTCACAAGGTTTTACTTCAATTTTCAGAAAAGGTATTGTCGATGGTTTGAATAATTTAATACTTGTTATATTATATACCTTTTGCATTAAATTTTTCAATTTTAAACAGAACAATAATAATTAATTACTATATTTAATAATGGGATAAAGGTATAATTGTTATAAAACACAAATTAATAAACACAGCAATTAGTCAAAACGTAGATACCTAATTAACATTTCATTAATGATTTAAATGTTATTTGATAATTATTCATTTATCAATGTTTTCAATATATGATAATTAACTATTTATTAAAACATTAGTTTAATTGTTCGTTTTTGTGTTTATTTCTACATACAACAAAATGTTAATTGTGTTAATTATTAGCTATAAAATCAATTTGAATATTTTACTAAATTATCATCATGTCATTATAGTACGGTAGTACAGGACCCTTGAGTATATGCAATACTAAATCCCCGAAATGTTTTGTTTGGATTAGATAGAATTTTTCCGTAGATTAAGAATTTTTTGGTATTTTTCTCGAAAAGTTGCGCTACCAGAAGTTATAAACAAATATCTAAAGTAAAAGAGAGATATATTATTATTATTTAATTAATTTGAGTAAAATTTAGAACCACTATACATGGCTCCAAACGTATTATATTATATTTTCAAAACAAATTATTTTTGAAAAAAAGAAAATACGAAAGTGCTGATAAATTTCCTGTGATCTCGACATTTTTGGATTTGTAAAACAAAACGTTTATATATTTAAATTCCTTGAACTGTCAGCTTTCATTTGATAACCAGCTCACCGGGATTGAATAAAAAATATTTAGCCCCCCCCCCCCCTCTCTTTTTTTTGAATGATTTCATCAACATCATAACTACAATTTTCCGTAATCTTTTCATATTTATATAATTTTATAAAAAAATAGGAATTCGAAATATTTCCGTATACGGACCTGATTTATTTATTCGGTACACATTTTCCGATCAATTTCATCAATATCATAACAATTGTCTCTTGGGACAAATGTCCCAAGATGCGTTTGTTACATTTGACAAATTCACTCGAGCCTACGATTTTGCCTTTCCGCAGGCGCGTATACAAGAGGGAGGGGGGGGGTAAGGGGTCATGACTACTAGGTCTCTACTATCGTTTATTGCAAAATTCGAATTTGTAAAATAAATACTTAATTTTCAGTGAAGAAAATGTTTGTTAATTAATATCTCGAAAACAACAGCTCTAAATAAATTTTGTTTTATAGTTTATTAGTCAGCGAATTTTCTATATTATAGGTACTATTCTGGAATTTTTTTTTTACAAAAACTAAACAATAAAAAATATTTTAAGATTTATTTAAAATATACATATGTATATTAGAAAGTTAAATTTATAATTTTTTTTCTGTATGACCCCCTTCGAGTAGTGAGACTGTATACGCGCCTGCTCTGCCGTGTGTAAAAATGTTTACACATCAAAAATATTTTTTGTACGAATGGTATGTGGACTGTCTTGAATCCTTAAGGATAAAACAAATTATAGCAAGCAATCAAAACAGCGATAAATAAAATAAAAATAATTATTGGATATTTTTCCTGAGACGTCAAAGAGTAATTTCTTGTGAGATATGTTTGTATATTGGCAAAAAATACTGAAGAAGGATTTTGTTTCATATACTTTCACATGAGTATAAAAAGTTCCACGACTCTGAATTTTTTTTACGACTACTTCGGCCGGCGAAATGGTTGTTTGGTATTTTTTGCTACACTGTTATTGTTTCTACAACTATTTCTGTAACTATTTTTCTCCACCTTTTGCTTGTTTTTAGTACTTTTTTACGTTTATACAGATCCAAAAGCTTAACGCCATACTCTTTTTATGTACATCAAAACAGTGCCACTCGAAATGTCACGACTTTAATAATTTCTATGGCGTTAAAAAATTATTAGTGATTCCAAAAAAGTACAGACATCACCGCAAAAAGGGTTATAACTTGCTGATTTTCACATTTAAAAAAATGCTCGAAGCTGTTCCGGAGTCAGTGCCTATTAATAATTCAGAACCGGAGTTCTAAGTTGGAAATAGGGTTTCACGCAAGATTGCACTGAGACGTTCCTAAATGTTTTGAAAATGAAACTGGCTTAAATCTTCGGTCTTGCCGCGGATGACATAACTGACAGTCTCGCTCTGTAAAAATTTAAAGTGATCTCGTTTTTGGAACATTTATGAAAGCCAACTGAAAAACTCAATAGAATGTGTGTTTCTGTGTCCATTAATTACGTTGTGACGATTCGTAAGTATTAGATACCCCCCCCCCCCCCCATTTTATTGAAACTTTTGAATTGACTATTATTGTTAATAACAATTTTTCAAGTCGCAACTGGGTTTAATTAATATATTTTCATGTAATTAATTACAAAAAAGTCTTACGTATGTAACACTTTGAACACCCCCCTTCATCCACCAAAAAACATGAGGTTTTACGTACCCCCTCCCCCTTAAAGCCGTGTGTAATTAATGGACGCTCCCTTAACAAAATGTTTATAATTTGAATTAAAAATTGATGTATGTATGTAGGTAAAATATGTCGATTATACAAAACTTCATCACAATTAATTACAAAGTATAAATAAAAACTGTTTATATAAGTACAATAATCGATAAGCAATTATAATACTTTTTAATAGCACATGTTACAGTTCGGTTACATTTTGAATTAAACCATCAATAAATGTTAATCAATAAAGTTGCAGTGGATATAAATTTAACAGAAAAGTGAGTGAAAAATGAAAATAACAATAACGAGAATATACACATAGATAAAATACTTATTTATCAAAACTCTGTGTTCTTAATGGTAGCGTTTTTATAACACATTTTAGTTGCAATATAAATGATTAAATGAACATAGAATGTTATAAAAGTGTGCAGTGGTGTGCTTAAAAAGTACACATATTTTTATATATTAATTAGGGATGTTATGGAGCTCCGTATCCGAAACGGAAATTATCGAATATCCGAAACGTTTATGACCTTCGAAATCGGAAATAATTATTTAGTATAGTTATCAATTTATTCATCACGAGACACAAACTGCGGGCAGAAACTAACTCGTATCCGAAAGCAAGAAAAAAAATTCCTATCAATATTCAAAATTGAAACCAAGAAAAAAGCATCCCTATTCGTATCCATAACCGATATATCAAATCTCTAAAAATCCTAATCTATATATTAATATATACGTATAGACATCGAAAATTGTCGTAAGTTTACATATAAAGACGCCAATAGATTTATAATAATAGTTTTACCCGTCCAGCCCTCAACCCTTAAATATATTAGCATAAAAAAGTTAAGTAAATTATCATATGAAATTTTGGAGAAAAATAGCCGTAACTTTTGAACGCGTGGTTGGAATTGATTTTAATTGACGAATTTGAAATCAGAGTGTCAAAATCTATATAATGACATGTATAACACTTCAAAATCAGACAAAAAAATTTTGGCCAAAAATCGACATTTTTTTAAGGTATACCTCTTTGATTTTTTTCGATTTTTCTCAAAATTTTTTTGTCCAGTTTTAAAGTATTTTACATGTCATTATATAGATTTTGACACGGTGATTTCAAATTCGTCAACTAAAATCAATTCTAACCACGCGTTCAAAAGTTACAGCAATTTTTCTCTAAAATTTCATATGAAAAAATCATATGATAATTTACTTAACTTTTTTATGCTAATATATTTAAGGGTTGAGGGAAGGACGGGTAAAACTATTTTTATAAATCTATTGGCGTCTTTATATGTATTTCTGTACGATTATTAATTCTGGGGTTACCGGATTTATAAGTGACTAGAAAAATAATTCAATAAGTACGAAATTTGTTGTAAAACCCTCGAATAATTGCTTACCGCAATATCAAAGATACGAGAAGCTTTGTGATCGTTTCAGATTGAGACAAAAGAAATGTTCTCCGATTTTAAAATTTTAAATTGATCTTTCCGTTTCACGCCAAGACAAACACTTTCCGTTCCGTGTCTGTCTGTCTGTCTGTCCGTCCGTCCGTCTGTTCCTTGAATCCTTGTCACACGCATAACTCATGAACTACTGAACCGATATTGTTGAAACTTGGTCGGATGGTTGTGTCTAGGTTGAGGACGGTCCCATTTTAAAATCATCAAAATCGTGTGTAAATGGGAGGGGTGACATCCCAAAATATTTATTTTTTCAAGATATCTCAAGAACGACACATGTTACGTGAAAATTTTATAGAATATTTCTTGTAGAGCATTAAATTTACTCTAATATGGGTTTACAACGTTTGTTGTAAAATATTCCCTTACAAAGATTTATCTTAATTTATTTTAAAAATTCGTGTTTTGTTTTTCTAAATTGATATTTGCTTGGACATATTAAATGTCGTTTGGACGATTTAAATGTCATTTTGACGTTTGCATAAATTTAGATTTAGATTGAAATTGTCAAAAATTAAAAATATACGAAAAAATATATAATAACTAGATAGTCTCAAATTTAATTTTCCCTTAAACATTTAGGCACACCACTGCAAACATACACACACACATGGGAACATGTACATGTGTACAATGTACATATGTGCGGTTATATGAGTTTGCAACTTTCGCACCGTTATTCTATAATATCAATATTTTCATATTCTGGTTCTTCCATTATAGAATATTAGATGTTACGATCTGAAACCACACCTTGAGAAAAAAAGATCACTGCATATTTGCGTGTGGAACGTACATATCAAAACGCTAATGATGCTTTCAAATATCTTTAGACAATTTTTATTGTCGAGCGTCATTTAAGGACTGGCAATGATTACAATTTTAAGTGATTGCGTTTTTTTTTCGATAAACCTAAAATGATGTTTATATTCTTACTTAATGGTAAGTAGTGTAGCATCATAATTGTATGTTCATAAACTAATATGAGTGGTTTAGAAATTTAGAAGTCGTAGGATTGTATTAACGATTAATTTATTTTATTGCTTAATTAAATGATTAAATAATTATAACGAAAACTAAAAACAATGCTCGATATAAATTGAAAAATGTTTGTTATTATTACTTAAGATAAGGCTTGTATTTAAATGCAGTTTTTTTTAAACATGAACACTTTTAAAAATTACACTAAATGATCCCACTAATGTTTTGATATTTTTAATGATTATTTTTTCTGTATTTATTGTGATTTTTGTGATTTTCTATATTTTAACCTAACCAAAACAACCAACCTCGCCCCAATAGTTTGCCCTAACCAAAACCAGTTAGTGGGACTTACATATCCCCCCCCTCTTCAAAACGAAGAAATATTCGCCTTATGTATAATTACTTTTTTAAATTGATTTTATTAATTTTTATTTAATTTAAAATAATACAATTTATAAAATTAAGTGCAAAATAATAAAATTCATGTTCGAATGTACATAGTGCATACTGCATACTATCAAATTTTTTGTTAGTATCAATGAAGGGAGTTCCAGGTGTCTATAACTAATTTCGATTCAAAATGATAAACTTTTTTTTAATAATAATTGAGAATTTTTTTTGACAATCTAAAAGTTAAATATATTCGTGAAAATGAAGTTGGTCAAACTTTGATATTATACCCCTTCTTTTTAATAATTTTTTTTTTTAAGTTTTTTAGAATGCGTTATTGGCATAACCTAGAATCGAAACCGGAAATACACCTGAGGACCTCCCTTGTACGTCATTTTATAAAACTTCGATTTTATCTTTTTTAAGTGATTATTTCTTCTAATTTTGATGAAATATTTATTAACCTATGGGAGTTCATTTATGAAACATATCGAATCATATGGACAATATTTCCATATATAACTTATATGGTTATACATAATTTTTGATACGATTATATGCGTCCATATTTGACTGCTTTATAGTATTTCGTACTGAAATCGAAAAAAAAATTTATAATCAATAGGTCTATATGTCTAGAAAACTGTTGTATGGCAAAAAAAATTTATTCCATCCCGGCGAACGGAATATCAAATGAATGTTGATAATCCAAGGAATTTAAATATGTAAACGTTTTGTTAATATTAAAATCTACGTTTAACTAATTTTCAAAAAAATGATAAAAAATCTTTGAAAGTAATAGTAAGAAAAAAACTGAAAAAATGGATTTGTATACTTGTAATTACTTTTCAAATAAAAGTAAGTAAAATCAACTGTATTTGTTTTAAAGTACACTTTTTCCATTTGAACATATAAAGATTAAGAAACTTTTTAATTATACTGTCATGAGAATTAATTTTGCACAAGTATGATAAAGACATCAATTTTCCATTTGATGTATTTTGCTTTGATTCCTAAAGGACTCTTTTATCTTTAATTGTAAGTTGATTATTTTATTTTCTAATTATTTGAATCTAGTATTCGCTATAAACTATATATGCAGTGTATGCAGTATAGATTCAAAATATCATATGATATTTATTTGCTTTAATTTTATAGCCAATAACTTAAATGTTTTATAGATAAAATATAGACTTTTTTATTATCAAAACACTACCAATAAAGAAGTTTGGCAATAAAATGTATTAAAAAAAGTCATAAACAAATACAAAATTCAATGGTTTTAATCTAATGATCAGTCAACTAGAAATTTTCATTATGTGTTTTCTATATATTTTACTTTTGACATATTAAATGCAAAGATATATGTTGTACTTCAGGAATTTTAAGAAAATATAATATTTATCTGTGATTTTTATTATTTTTAAGAAATATCAGTTCTAAAATGCATATAGTATACCTATAATTTATATTTAAAATATGAATACAATTAATTAAAATAATCACTATATATAAAAATGAATGTTTGTTTGTATGAGGCTTATAGACAGAATTACTGAACCGATTTCAATGCGGTTTTCACCAATAGTTAGATAATTTTTCTGTGCAAATATTTTATGATAACCCAAGATTTAACATCAAAAGACTAAAAAAACCTTTATCATGTCGTGTTATTTTGAAATATATTGATTGAAAATTGAAATATAATGAAACATTTCACATCCAAGAAAGGTAAAATATCGAAATTAATTATTATGATTGTTGCTAACCTGTTTATTTATTTATTTTTGATTTACATACAAATTCTAAGACGGATTTTATTCCGGTTTTCACTAATGGAATTGGTAAAGTTTCGTTGTATAATTTTTGTATATTTAGTATAAATTTCATAAAGTCGGAAAAAACAATTCGCGGTGCATCGTGTGTTGTGGGCATGTTGGGTGGGAATGATTATGTTTAATTGAATTAATATCCCCGAGTAACACCGGATCTAAAGGCTAGTCATAAATAAGAATTATAACATTGATTTTATAAATCCGCCGTTCTGTTTTACTTGTTGTTGTGTTGTGACACACAAATTACTTATCAAAACCAAAACTTTAATTCTTTTTCGTATAAATTTACTTCCTTTAACCATTTATAAATAAGTTAAAATGTCAAAACAAATAAACATGTCAAACTATCACAATTTTAAAATTTATTATATGTGTAAGTAAAAAAAAAATATAATAAATAAAACATTTACAATCGAGTCCAGAATACTTTATAAAAAGGTATGTTATCGATAAGCAAAGGACAAATTTGAAGTCGCTTCACGTTTCACAATAGAGGAAAAGGGGGGTTAAACTGAAGAATATACGAAATAAAATACAATTATTGTAACCATGTTTCAAATACAGGATAAAAATGCAATAGTAATAGGGAGGAGTTGGCGGATTTCGGCAGCGTCTTGTGAAAATTCCTATTCGAGAAAGGAGCCAAGGTAAAATGTAATATTATATTTCTTTTATATCGAACAAAATATGTTATTTTGTCTGTTTGTAAGTGTTAGTATTGTTACACTGTATGTATTGACTGTGTACGTGAAATTTGAAGAAGAAAATTGTTATCGAATGGGGGAAAATATATTTTAAAAATTTGTTTACTTTTTACAACATTCAAAAAAATGAAATATACATGTTACATATACATGCATTATAGTAAGGAAGGTGGTGACAGAATGGGTATATTATGATTTAATTTTGTTCGTTGCTGACAGCAATATGTAATGAAGTTTTTGATATAACAAATCGATTGCTGATTTTTTAAATGAATTTCAAAATTTCAAAAAAAGACCTCACATTATTAGTTCGTTTCTGCAATTGTTACAATATGTTCATTTATCAATATTAATAACAAAAATATGATTTTCAGAAGCCTAGGTATCTGAGTTTTTTTATAAAAAACTCTATCAAATCATTTGTTCGTAATTATTTTTGTTTTTAATTTGTTAATACCCAGAACTAGAAAATAACAGTTGTAGAAGTGTGTTGCTGATTTTTAGAAATATTTCTTATTTACTCCAAAGTGGGTGAATTGGGAAATGGAAAAAAAAACATTTTTTCAAGAGCATCGTGTAGGCTAGTGTAGTTTCAAATGAAAGCTTATTGAAGCACGAATTCAACAATATATAAGTTGTATTTTTTAAATACATTTTTAAAAACATTATTCGGGAAAAACGCTTATAACCTTCTGCATGTGAAAAATCAGAACAGCTGACTCTGCAACTATTATTCTAATATGATTAACATATAAACGAAGCAGCTTGCGAAGCTGCAAAAGCAAACTAATGATATAGAAGCACTTTTTTACATTTATATTTAATAAATTCAACCCACTTAAACGCAGGGGTAAACAAGCGGCAACATTTTTTATTGTTGTTTAAAGTTGATCGACGAATAAATCGTTTAATTTTTGGTATATCAAAAATTTATGAAAAAAAATTAATTACTAATTAACGCAGGGACTGCATTTTATTTTAATGTTATATTAACGAACAAATTGCACAAGCGAACAAATGATAAACACGTAGGAGAGCTTTTTTTATTACATTTTTAATTAACTGTAAATTGAAAACTCAAAGATACCGTAATTGCAGAAATGGTATTTAACATTTTTTATAGTTAGATCATTACACTTTTGAATTTATAAATTTATAAATTTCTGCCACCACCTCCTTAACTATTACATACAACTAGGCACTACCATATATGAAGATTATTTATTTAAATTAAACAACATTTCAAATTGAACCAATCAAATCGTAGGTAATCCTTGCAATGTCGTCACTTTTAATAGTTTTGATTGGTTCAATTCGAAATGTCATTTATGTTTATTTTAAGAGCCTACAATCTCCAATTCCCCCCACAGACAGCTGTCAGATTTACATATTATAATTGGAGAATATTTTAAAATAAAAGATTTCCTTGATGAAATGACGTTGCTTAACATATCGTCAGCTCTCTGTCTATATAGTGATAGAAACGTACAAACACTTCAAAATATTGAATTATATAATTTGTAATATTCGTACCTTCAGAAGTGAAACTGTTATTTTGATATGATTTCATTTAGAATATCCTAATATCCATTTCACGAATTTAATTTACAAATATGTGTTTTTACATTATGCCGGGTTGTTAGCATTCCCTTTGAATATACATAATATGTATGCTTATTTCAAATGTTGATAAACTCTACCAGCATGTTCTACATATATATATTAATTTATTTAGGCAGGGGTAAACATTTACGTATGTAAAAATGGGTTGGTTTCAAAATTATATATTACAATTTACCTAGAAGAAACTAACCGTAGACAATAACTTATAAAAACATTTCTTGATTGGTAATCTTTATCTATATATACTTATTATAAAATGCAACGTCTTTCTGTCTGTCCGTTAGTGTGCTTATCACTCGAGAACCATTTATCCGATTTTTTTAAAATTTATAGATATGTTCTTTGCCCAGGTTTCAGTATATATTTTATTACGTTAGGTAACATAAGGAATAGGCAGTGATAATAATAGTAAATCAAATCGGAAAAAAGTTTCCAGCTCTTTTGCAATACGCTGCCTAAACTATATTTTCCAAAAATCCTAAGCAATAATTTGTGCCATGAATTTGGGTTTAGTATGCCAAAAATCAATAAATTCGGTATATTGTCAAAAAACTTTTTGTAAATATTTTGTAACAAAATATGAGGTTAATTTATAACTATTATATAATAATAATACTATAAAAAGTAATTAGAGAGAAAAGAGCTGATAATCTTTTCGGTTTCTCGCAAAAAATATTCTTTTAATTATTTATTAAACTTTATTTTTCATTAATTCCTGAATAATCGTGACTGAAACTGAAGAGTGTAATAAAACAATAAACATCAAACGCATAAAAATAACGATCCACATTATAGCACAAAATACATTTCCTTGTAAAATAGCCAATTTACTAGCATACAAGAATAAACAATTCCCTCGTTTTTGTGACACACTGTAATAGTTAGCCTTTGATTATAGACCGTCGACGTTATTAGTTGAACATTGTTAGCTTTGGATCATATAGGCGTCAATAAAGAGGAGGAAGTGTCGTATTCAATGTTTCAGTTTCAAATTAGGCGTCACATATCAAAGTAGACCAGAACTAATGTTGTGCTAAAATTGAACCAATTTCTTCAGTTTTATTATATGCCATTTTTAATCATGTTTAATTCGAGGGGAAATTTGGGGTATATGTTTCTTCTGCATGTTGCATAACATAAGAATGATGCAACATGTTTTGGCTTGTATCCAGAAACGAAGGTTTAATTTAGTTACTTATATATTTATTTCGGTCATTCATTGTATTTCATCTACTTTTAGAAACGAATGTAGTACAACCTCTGTTATACTCCCTAAACGTATAAATATCTCTAATGCAGCGGTTCTTAAACTTATGTGGTCTAGAGACCCCCTTTTGAACAATTATTTTTCAGGGACGCCCTTCCTGCAGGGGTTATTTTAAGAAAATTTTACAACCTTATTTTTTTGCTCCATACTTACAATTTTTTGCTTTTCAACTGCAATGGGGTTTGTTTTTTGAATTACATTTCTTACATTTTTTGTTTTTACAACTGCAATAACCTATTTTCTTCACATTTTATTATTTTATTTATTTATTAGGTATACATTTTTTCAATTTTTTGCACTTTGGTTTTTACAACTGCAGAAACAAGTTACAACTACACACTAAAATAACCTCTGTCTCCCTAACAGAAAAACAAAGAAGGTTGTTAGATAGTAACTAATCACTAGTAAATAGAAATGTAAAAGTACTTTAATTTATGCCAAACATGTTTCACGGACCCCCGGCAAAAAAAATGTATAAAAAATCGATTTTTTTTTGTCACAGTGGCTGTCCCTCTTAAATGTTATTTTTAATTTTTAATTGTATTTCTGATTACCACATAAGTTTAATTAATTTTAAATGAAAATATTACACTCGTATTTTAAATGAGGGGTATAGAATCAATATTTGCATGTCCACTTTTTTGTATTGCATTCTGTTTTGTTGTCATTCCTGATCTCACTGTATAAAAGCTGGGTAAAATCATTTAGATTAAAATTCGGAGTTATTATTAAAAACCGCGATGTCTACTTTCGATTTAATTTCAAATGTCACCATGTCCATATCATATCAAAACTTACCAATTGAGTATATTTCAAAGTTAATCTAAAAAAAATTCATATACAACACAAGACCTATATTAATCATCATTAATTTTGGTAATAATAATTATAGTTAATATTATTTTTATAATTTATTCTGTTTATAATAAATTCTATTTCCATTGTACCTTCTTATCGTCAAAGAATCTAGAATCTTGTTGAAATACTAATTGATGTATATATTGACGATCTTTTAAAACCAAGAGATTGAATTTATAAACAAAGAAATATATTTTAAACGAAATAAATGAAAATGTTTTATTTAAAATAATTAATCATTAATTAAATGAAAAGAACTCATTATAAAGAATATAAAAATAAATAAAACATGTATTTATCTGTTAAGACAAAATTCTCCAAAACAGCAATTTAACATAAAACGAACCTTAAATAGACCCACGTGGGTTGTACGTAAAGATCGATTCTGTATATAATTACCTCCCAACACGATGTATATACTAATTAATGAACAAAGGAGTCTTCAAAATTAGCGACCGTCCTGAAATATGTGCTCAAAACACGCATTTCCAAAGTACAACGTACTTTGGTTGCGGTTTCTAACACTTATACGTGGTGTAAAACGATTATAAGTTTATATACAACGCCAGAACCGTTACAGTCGCTTAAACCGTTTACTTTGATCAAAGGCTTACTCAGTTTTTGATATTTAATAATAACTTACAGTTTAAAATTTAGTTACAAAAGTTGTTGTTTCATTTGAAGATTATTTCTTATGAAAAAAGAAACCAAATAGATAGATAATGATTATTTTTATAGTTTCAGTACCTCGACCCTTTTGTAAATTTATTACCATACTTCTGAAACTTCGTTTTTATTTGCGAAAATTCTTAAAAATGGGGCATTTTCAAATGCGAAATATTCCGGGCGGCGAACTGAAAAAACGGTACAAGATATTTGCCAACAAAATGACAAATAGATTGTAACTAATTGTAAGATAATATGGTGAGAAAATCGAAAAAAAAATTCGGATAAAAATAGTGGGGTATCACTTAATCTGCCACCTCCGGCATGTCAAAATAGTTATTATAGTTTATTTCCAGTTACCTGAAATTTGTAGGATTATTAAATAATTATTTTTACAATCCATGGGTCATTTTGTCCGACAATCCAAATACAAATTTTTGGAATTTTCTGATTGCCAGTTTTTTTTAAATTTGAGCTTGAATTTTGGGTTTATGTTGAATTTTTTCAAGTTGGCTGAACCCAAAATTCAAGCTCAAATAAAAAAAACTGGTAAACAGAAAATTTAAAAAATTTGTATTTCGATTTTTGACTATGTTCGACCAATACCTACTACAATGCTATATAGGTCGCTTTTTAGGCTCCACACTTTTTTTTGTGTAGCTGTCGGGTAGTTTACTGTATAATTGTGATATTGATCTAAAATAATAGTTTCTAATAAAAATGTATATTAATTAAAAAGAATAATCAATTACAGTTGTGATATTTGATTAAACCACGGTGTCAACGTTTAACAACACCCAGTCACAAAGAAATTTGAATCTTCAAGATACGTACATAAATTCTTTAAATGTTTATTATTTATATTTTCACTCAAATAAGAACGCATTGATATTCTTTACTTTCTTACAAAAAAAAAACAAACAAACGATTGTCGATATTTTTTGACATCGTGAATCATAAAAAATATATGATTACCATAATTTTCCAAAAATTATATGCCTGTACATAATGGTTATTTATTTTTTTCTATAGAAATCGCTATATTTATCCGACCTTCACATATGAAAATATTTATTTTATTATTTCAAGTACAGCCTTAAATACATACAATATATTTTGTAATATTTATACAAGAATTTATTTTTACATATTATTTAATGTTTTTATAGCAATATAATACTCCATTATGAACAAACAAATCGAAGATTATATCAAAAACATTTATATTTACTTGTTTACTGTAACTTTTACAAATAAAAAATATTATATTATTTTTGTAATCAAGTAAAACATTTTTTTCATATTTCTTAAAATTTGATATATGTAAAAGCAAATAAAGCTCACTATTTGTTGTATTAAGCAGACATTTTTAGTAATTAAAGATTTGAGAATTCCTCATAATTCTTTTTATTATCAATAAATATTATAATTATGTGGATTAGTTAGACTTATTCGTGTGAAATATCTAGTTTTACTTTGTATTTCAAATATATGTATATGAAAAATCAATAACACCGTTTAAAGTGCTATAAAGACTTTATATTTTGCATAACAAAGAGTAATTTTATAGCTTCCAGTAATTTAATTTTAATCAGCACAGTTTGTAAGTTAATAGCAGATTAATATTTTATTTTTTATTTCCTAGTCAAAAAACGAACATAAAAAGTGGATATTCATAAATAGTTACTTTATGTATAGATAAAGCATACAACGTATTCGTATATAGTTGTAATAGTTTTTATTACAATAATTATACTTACAATTAGACTATATATGAATAAACTTAAGCCTTATGCCGTGTTTAGACCAAAGAAACAGCAACACGGTGTTTGAAAACCATCGTATTTAAAAATGCATAGCGTTTATTGCACTTTTGTCAAAAAGACACAGTTTGATATACATATATAAAGGAAAAGACCTGCGTGACTGACTCATCAACGCTCAGCCCAAACCTTTGGATTTTAAATTATAGGCGTGTCTTTCTTTAAGCTCATACTAAGAAGGAATTTTCCGAAATTCAACCCCTAAGGTGGAGTGAATGGCGTTTAATTATTTTTATTTTGATATATTTTTCTGCATTACTGATTTCACATAATTATAAAGGTGAAAAATTCTGTAGGGGATATTTACTTCCAATTATAAATGATATTCGATTTTATAATTAAAAAAAGAAGATATTTTTTTATTATAAATTAGCGATATTTTAGGTCTGTACAATTTATAAATTAACCAAAAGTATGATAAAAATATTAGAAACAAATATAAAAATCATACTTACTTCAAATATAAATTTCACTGCGAAGGTGTATTTACAATTAAAATAAATAAGTGCGTGTTTAAATCTTTCTGTGTTCAAACAAATTTTAATATTTCTCTTTTTAATAGAGAATATGGAATTTCGTGGAAATGGAAATACCTAAATACGTTTGTGTTTATTTCGAGCAAATATAATGAAATAAATGTGTTTATATTTGACGTGAGGCGTATGTAAAATGTGCTTTGTGGTCTTTCTAAAAACACCTATACTGTAACAAAAATAAAAAATAAAAACTTAAATTAATTTTTCCAGAATGCATATTCTTTGAACTAGTACTTACTGAAATAGAGGAAAATAAAATAAAACATGGTCAAGTTCTACTGATTAAGACCTACATTTACTACCCTAAATATCTACACGGAGAAAAATGGAGTTGATTTTTTATTAAAAATTACAGTTGCTGATTAAAAATTTCAATTTTGTATCAAAAAATAATTTAATTTTTAGGATGCAGCATAGTAAAATTTCACCAGATCCTTTACAATATATATCATCATTAATATGGAAGAATTACAAAATTATCTCTCATTTTATGAATACTGAATCAAATAGTAATATTTCTTTAAAAATGTAATATAAATATTTTTCCAAAATTAAAAATTTTAAGGATCTGAATTATGTCATCTTATTAAAGAACCTTTCTTTCAAATTATTTTTACAATAAATCCTAAGCAAATCAATTACCAAACACATTATCTGATCATTTTCTCCTTGAAATCTAATACTATCTTGAAAAGCAAATTTTCAAAACAAATGTTGTGATGCGTATCCATTACAGAAACAAATCACCATCGCAGAATAATAACTTGATTACATAATACATCTTCATCATGCGACAGAACATGTAATTCAATATCTTAAAAAGATAAAATTATATTTTGGGCACACGTATTCAGAATAATAATGAAAATCTTATTTTAGTACATGGATTCTTTTCATTATGTAAACATAAAAAAATATTGCAAAGCATCTTACAATTAGATGAAATTGCTTTACATTATGTTAATATATAGATATTAATTTTATTTTGAAAATGATATGCGTTAATTAATATTTTTAAATTTTTTGTCTGTATCAAAATTAAAAACACAATATTTTCAAGTATTCTTCTTATGGATGGCTTGTATTGTACCTTCATTATGGAAATACAGTACAACCTCTATTTAAGTATTCGTCCTAAATGTATAAAACTCTCTTAAGGTATATTTACATCTCTAATGCCCGATTTCTTCTATCTATGTTACTAGTTTGTTTGTGTTGACAGTTTTTTTTTTAGATGATAAAAGTTACAAAATTTCGAATATTTCCAAAACTCCTAATCCGATTAGTACCAAAATCAATAGATCTGGAGTACTCACTGAGACAAACATTTTTCCTAAAAATAATTCAAAACGGTGCATTTTTACAGTAGTTATCGTGAACGAAAGAAAATTCTACATTCCCACAGATACACAGACACACGCACAGCCGCCATGCGGAAATTAACTTTTCTTTAAGTTTTGACAGATTCTTATTGAAGAATCTGTCATTATCTCGGACACGATTTTTCGATTGTATTACAATACTTTCATTTCTTCCAGTACATGGAAGTAAAATTACAATATTTCTCAGAACTATCTGAAAAATTCAATTAAAATTTATTGTTAATTAACACGAATAGGAAAATCGGGAGTCAAAACTTAGCAATCTGATCTTGATTAATGAAAACTTAAATCAAGCTTGTCCAACCCGCGGCTCGCGGGCCACATGCGGTCGGTGCGGCCCGCGAGGATAATTAAAAAAACTTATAATAATAAATTCATATTGAAAGTAGTGACTAAAAAAAAAAAAGGTCTTGTTTTATTTTCCCTATTTAATTCTCTGTTTTATAATATATATTATATATATTCAATAAAATTAGGAATTCAAATTGGTCCTCATTTTTATATTCTGACCGTAAATTAAATTAATTAAAATTTCTGCTATGCGGCCCAGAAGGTTCAAAAGGTTGGACACCTATGACTTAAATCATGAAAACTTTAAACTGTGTGATGTCTTAATGAAACGACTTCGTAATATGTCACCATTACCATCATCTAGCGGCGTCTTGGACGTCGCATTACATAATCCCATATACACACATACATGATGGATAAATCCTTGTTCTAGAAGGATTTGTACCATATAATGACGTCACGTAACCGCGGCGTGGCGCATACAAATGGTCGTCGTCGTAGTAAGAATGATTTGCGGAAGGTCGGGGGATCGATGTAGAAGGATTTGCATCGATTATGTGAGCCAGCCGGTTTTGTGTCATAAATAGTATGATATTAAATGCGGGATAAGGTTAAATGCTCGCCAGTAAAAACTGGTTCAAGAGAAGAGTGATTGCATTGAAACTGAGGAGACAGTTGGATTGTACAAATACAAAAGTGGCATTACAAAGCAAACGTTGAATTCAGAAAACTGATGGTTTTGTATATATATTGATGAATGATGAGATCAGGAACAAAAAAGAGCATTCCCATTTTTTATAAGAAACCGTAGAAACATTAAATTTTTGTTTTTATGTTGAAATGTTATATTTTTTACCTTTAGGTCATTTTTAGATAAGTCTTTAACTTTGCACCTGATCAAATATAAGCATCCAAAAATTTATAGTTTTTGAAAAAAATATATTTTTTTGGATAATCTGTCAATTTAATTTGATGGTGCTTGTAGTATATTATAGAACTATATAGGTACTTATGACTCATCAGAGGTAATTTTATTATGATTCTCTGCGTACATAGTAAATCAGAAAAAAAATATACCTTGTATTTACCTAAACAACATATCAAAATTCCAAAATGATTCATAGGGTATAACATACTTGTATAAATTCGGGTCCTTTGAAAATGTTTTCTTTTGATTGAAAATGAAATAAAGATGCATCTATTTGATTTTTATCTAAAAACTGGTTAAGTGTTTATGAATCATTATTTTTAATATTTGATTAATAATTAAAAAAAAAATGCAAATTGTCGATTTGAATTTTTTTTCGGTCAAATATGAAAGTCTCATTTTGTTTCTGAACTTCTCAAATGTGTATGTGAAATATTGCGTTCAATGATTCTGAAAAGCAGAAACTCAAATGTTTACAACGAAAAGACAAATACATCTTTTTCGTTTAGTACCTATTGAAAACAATACAAATAATTTCAGATATTTTATTGATATTTTAACTTTCCTTATATTTTATATTTGTCATATCTGTTCGCTGGCACGAATTTCCTAACCATTAGAATTCATGTTACTTTAACTAGTAAGTTAAGACTCAACGAAATTCATGTATGTGATTTTAAATGAACAAGTTGATACAGAACTTGATTTATTATTAAAATTTTAAACACTTTGTATTTATCTTGTAGCTCTCTGTAATCGTTTAAAGTTTAAAACAAAGTAATTATTTCCAATGATAATATTAAATGTATGAACACATTAAAATATAATAATTCAGAAATTATAAAATAATGTAGTATGATCTTTAAAAATATATTTAGGTATACATCTCTAGTCATAACTAATCAAATAGTTTCAATTAAAAGATTATTAAAAATATACCTATACAAAAAAAAATGTAGCAAGCTTTAATTTTCTGGCATGAAAATAAACAATAATAAATAAACACCAATAAAATAGTGCACATCAGATAAATAATGATAAAATATGTTTCCTTTAAAAATTACAAAATACGAATCTTGAAGTAGGTCATCCCATTCAGACTGTAAAAATATCAAAAAGCAAATAATATTTGAAAACATTCATAGAATATATTTCAACCAATATACGTATGCATGTACAAATGTACATGCTTCGATAAATTGAATTCGCAATTTCCTATAGATTTACTCTTGTAAATATTTAACATATGGTGTTCATATCCGTTATCCTCATGAAATAAGATTATCATAAATGGCATATTTTTTATTAAATTTGTTCTCTCTTTGAAAACACGCATGTGTATCTTTTTTAATCTCGGTGTTCTATATAATAGATCTATCTGATAATAAATAAGTTACAAAATATTTAAATGACTGTATTTGGAAGAACTGACACTCTTATATATGCTAAATTAATAATGTACAAAGATTTTAATAGCCAAAAATATGCCAAGACTGTGTCAAAGTTCAATATTTCATTTATTATAACAAATGGAAGAAAACTTTAAATACAAAAGTTGTCAGGATAGACAAGCAGCAATTTTTTTAAATAGTTACATATATATTAAAATAGTTTTGGTATATGCTCTATTATTGTGATATTACATCAAACATTTACAAAATTGTATTCTTTGTACATGGTGTATCAAAACTCTGAACCCATTTTTTTTTCAAAATTTTCAAATGGAACACCCTATATATTTTTACATTTTCGAATTGCTTATTTAATCCTAAACACATTTTATAAACTATGTACTATACCTAATTCCAGTCTATAAAGAGTTATAATTCATTTCATTAGAGTAATTTAGTAAATAAAGATATATAATATATTATAATATTTTAGTCAAAAAAAATTCACAAAACTCTGACGAAACGACACAAAGACTGTCGATTGTAAATTTCGAGATCGAGACGAGCGTTACGTAAATCTCGTCTCGTATGAAACACATATTTATATCAATTACCAACAGCTATAAAACTCTCAAAATGATACATAATATTTCAATCATCAATTCTCAATTTGTTCAAAATGAAAATCGTATTTCATGAATATTACCTGACAAAAAAATGTCAAAATTTACCAATAAATTCCTACCCAAAAGGAGACTATAAAAAACCAACAGCATTAGACCAACGTCTGCTTATTTACTTCAACTTCATATAAATCAATAAATTTGAAGAAAATCTGCTGATATAATACATCTGCCACAAACTGAATTTATGTCACAATTTCATACAAGCTTCGGTCGATAGTTTGCAATGCGATACATAAGTATTGACACCGCACGCTGGGACGTCTGGAGCAACATCGTACACATATTGGAGTTTGTCTTGTGGTGGTTTCAGAACGGCGATAATGTTCTTGTAAATAAGGAAAATTAACTTGGGTTGCTTATTCGTGTTATTATTTTAATTGAGCCATTTATTTTATAATGGGTGTAAATAGAGCAGATTAGCTTTATTGAAACACAGGTCCCTACTTTCCAAAAAAATATACGAAAATATTTAAGGGGGGGGGAAGGTTTTAAAGGCGAAAAAAGGCATATTTTCATGATTTTTTTTTAAGATATGAATAATGTTGGTTTATTTATTTCATATACACGTTATAGTATGACATCTAAAGTATCTTTGGAAAAATTTTCAATTAAAAATAACAAAAAATAAGTCCATGACAGCAAATCTCTGGAGGCGCCTCGAAAAAAAGTTGTTATGCGGTGAACACCATAACTCGTTACCGGATCATGTAAAACAAAAAAATCGAAATGTGCTTGAAAGGTGATTTGTTTCCCTAGGTAGTCAGAGAGAGTTTTTTTTTTTTCGATTTAATTATTTTTGGCAGCATTTGAAAGTGAAAAACGTGATTTTCGCTAAAAATTTCGGTGAATTTGTTATTATAAAATGGAAAAAAATGGTAAAAAAAAACTCTCTCTGATAACCTGTTGATTTATGTGTAGAAATAGTGTTTAAAATTTCAAAAGGATCGGTCAAGTAGATTTTGAGTTATAATGTTCACGAACTTCAAAAATGACATTTGCGAGAAAATCGATTTAAAGTTTATTATACTCGAACATCCAAAATTAAGCATCAATAAAAGGGTATAATTTTTTATAATTACACAGAATCATCAATGCCAGCTTCGTACAGTGAAACACTGTCATTCAAGATGTCCAATGCATCTTTTTGCTTTTGTCTAAGTTGGGTTCTACCCTCTTTACTTGTACGTGCAGTTTGTCCGTATAAAAATCAAGCATGAGGGTCGGTCGCTTGAAACGCTGTATCTTCGTTAGTTTTATTCCGATTTACTTGAAATTTTGACACAATACTCTCGACATGTTGTACATTCAGAAAAAAATTTTAAAAAAATGCATTTTAAAACCTTACCCCCCCCCTTAAGGGGGTATGCGGATAAAATAACTAAAACAATTTGTATCATACATTGATGACATTCATTAATGAAATCTGCATTTTGGTACCTTGTAATCTGCTTCCAAATCATCGTATTTTTTCCATGTTGTTACCCATGTAGGAAACGCCAGCTTCGACGATACGCCCAAGTTTGGCCCAATATTCGATTACCAAGTGTTACTTTTTCGATATTGATCCCAGTCTAGACCAATTTTCAGATACCGAGCTTCGGGTCACCTATTCTTTACCCAAGATTGGACCAACTCTGGTTCAACCTTGGTATGCCAAGTCTTGGTTTATAAGCCTTGGTCGAGTCTTGAACGAAGTTATCATTTGTATCTTGGCTTAGTGTTGGCTAGCATTGGCGCAAGCCTGGGCCAACCGTGACCCTTTCGTAATTTCTTATTGTGGATTCATATTATGGTGTAGTTTTGGGATGACACGGGGAAAATATAAAAAATGTACACATATAGGTGTAAATAGATAATTCCTTTTTTGCAACAAATGACCTGTATTTATATTAATTTTCACTGTTATCGTTAGCAATTTTTTAGATTAATTTTAATTTTATCCAATCGAGAGAATTCTTGAGAGGCAATTAAAAAAATGAGTGACTTCTAACAATAAAACTTTTTGGGTTTAAAATATTCGTAAATACCGTAATAATATTAAAAAATTAAGCGAAACAAAAAATTAAAAAGATGTTATGAAAGAAATAAGAAAAAAGTTCATATAGGTAAATAATATTCTTATAATGTTGAGAGATGAATTTACATATTTTTCTAAATTCACGTATTCTTTTTATCTTAGGCATCTATGCATTAGTTGTATTTATATAGTTACGCCACTCAACTAACGTTATATGTATAATATTTGGAAACTAATTTAAATTTTAAATTGCCTTAAAGTTCATCGTAAGTATATTTCTTATGAATATATAGCAAAAAAGTTTAATTAGCTTAAAATAAACAAAATTAGACTTGTAATGAGATAAAATACAAAATAGAAGTCTAGTGTATTATAGGTATATGTATAAGAAAATTATTTATATTTCATTATTTTAACATGTTTTTTTACTGTCTACAAGAAATAAAAACTCTAAAAATGTTAAATTGATTTGAGATTTAGATTTATGTAGTAGGTACCTACTATTTTACAGTTACAGCAATTAGCTATAGATTAATTCAGGACGAACTATAATAAAAAGACAATTTTCACGGATCATAAAGATTTTGATTATTATTAGCAATGTGACATAAAAAGTACAAAACTAAATGTAACTTTTTTCGTTAAAAAATTTGGATACATCTAGTGTGAACGATTTTAAATTACTTGCATAATTGTTTTATGTACCAAGTTCACGAATTTTTTTTTTGCTTCTTCGCAATACTGAAAGTAAGTTTTGTGATCGTTTTAGAATGAGACAAAAAATTGTTCTCCGATTTCAAAATTTTAAATTATTCCATTTCAGGTCAAGACAAACGCTTTTCGTTCCGTGTCTGTCTGCCTGTCCCCTGAATCCTTGTCAGACGCATACCTCATGAACCACTGAACTGATATTAATGAAACTTTGTTGGATGGTTGGGTTTGGCTTGAGGATGGTTCCATTTCAAAATGATTAAAATCGTGGGTAAGGGGGAGGGGTTACATTCCATAATATTATTTTTTAGAATTTTATAGAATCTTTTTTGAAGAGCATTCAATTTCCTGATGGCAGATGTTTTTTTTAATATTATTTTAATTATACAAAATACATATTTATGTTCCATTTTTAAGGTCTCTATTCTATAAGGAAGATACTCTTTTTTATCATAAATAAGTATGCTAAATTACAAATCAATCTGCTAAGTTTCTATTCCTAGTTTTTTGGTTCTATTTTTTTCAGACTAAATAGGGCGCTAATCTGAAGACTGCCCAGGGCGCCGACTTCTCTCACGGCAGGCCTGACTAATATTGTTTTCTTTAGGTAAAATATGTGTTCGTAATTCTCTTACTCTATTTTAATTTATTTTATGCTAAAACCTATCCAACTAGAAAATTGAATAAAACAACTTTAGATAACAAAGAATACCGTCTCCAAAGTTAAAAACTATTCCAAGAAATAAACAGCATTGTTCATGTTTCAATATGATTTATTAAAGCGGTCTTAGATGCTGTCAAAATTGAATTTCTTGGTGTAACCGTATCGAAATCTGAATCAAAAACGAATTACTACTCGTACTTACATTTAGTTTTGTGCAAAATTTAGTGTAAACTTTGAACTTCATTATATTCAACAGTTTAATAGTGATTTAATTTAATTATGAATATAAGTAGTAGTCAATAAATAATTTTAAATATACAGGTGAGTAAAAAATAGGTATGTAATATTGCTTATATTTTATAAAATATTCATTATAAAAAAAAAAGTTTTAGTAAAAGTTTTTAGAGAAATGATTTCCTATGTAATGCTAATTTTCCAAAAAAAGGTGCTATCAGTTACGTTGCTATGGCATCTAACTCTATTTTTTTAAATGACAATATATATCTTTTTATATTGTTTCACGAATATATATTATTTTTTTGCATAAGACTGTAAAATTTTAATAAGATTGCAAACAAAAAATTTTGAGAAAAATTAACTTTAATAATCTCATATCACATTAACTACAACATAACCAAGTAAGCCTTGAAAAATGACTGAAACTTGTAAAGAACCAAAAAAGAATATAATGACCAAATAAAATAATTTAAAACCAATTTTAATAACACTTTACAATGCATTAAAAAATCTAATATATTAATTTATTTGGTCGTTAGATTCTTTTTTGATGTTTTACAAGCAAGTTTCAGTAATTTTTCAAGGCTTACTTGGTTATGTTGTAGTTAATGTGATCTGAGATGATAAAAATTAATTTTTCTCTAAATTTTTCATTTACAATCTCGTTAAGATTTTACAGGGTTGTATGCCATAGCAACGTAACTAATAGCACCATTTTTTTAAGGTTAGCATTACATAGGAAATAGTTTATCTAAAAACTTTTACGAAAACATTTTTTTTAAATAACGAATATTTTAGAAAATATAAGCAATATTCCATATTTTTTTACTCAACCTATATATTATTATATTCAAACATTTGCGTTGCTCAATACTTCACACGAAATGCTTGGAATGTTTGACCGTATTAGAAATTTAAAATAGACCTGTGTGATATTATCAGCTAATTAATGGGACAATCGAGTCAACTAGACGTCAGAATAAGAATGTGTAGTTTATAAATGTTTCATAAAGAGAGATTTAAAATAGTTTCCAGTGTTTCGTACCAAAATTGAAAAAATGGAATACTTATAGACATGGCCCCCACATCTTATCGCGAGCCCCCTCTTGTTAAGAAACCTAAGACATTTTTTTTGATGACGAGCAAAAATACATTAAATCTTTACGTTGTATACATCTGAAATCAGTTATATCGAAGTTTTACTGTACGCTTGAACCAAAACTATAGAATCGACATGTCTTTGGCAACTCAGCCCATCAATTTCAGTACCATTTTGAGACTTGAAGCTAAATATTATTTGCTACTGATTAAAATATAAATCCTAAATAATTTAAATTTATTACACTATATACGTTCAAAAGAATACTTGTTAAGAACCTCTGGAAAATCTTAGCAGACATATTGGATATGTCTTGCGGTCACCCAAAGCGTCAATAACCAGAGTCGTAGGCAAATATAAACATTGCGCCCCGGATTATTTTATTTACAAGTGGTTTTCCGGAACATCTAGACCGGAACGTCTGAGGGAGAGACAGATAATAGTGGATTCTGTACACAATCAGAGCAAATACTGAGACTTCAGATCGCCAACGTATGGTTGTGTGTGTGTGTGTATACAGTAACGGTTATTGAGGGTCACATTTAATCGTATTAGGATTACAAGATTCTATGTTACATTAAATTTAAATACAATTTATATTACAAGAATGTATTATTCATCGATTTACAAAATTTCATTAATATTCAATTACTAAAATTTGTATCTAAAGAAAAACGTAAGTTACGAATATGATTTTGGAAAAAAATAGACTACCTATAAGGTAAAGGCACCAGTTATGGCTGCTATAAGAGAAAGTTTTTTTTTTTTTTTAATGGGCTTGTTTTTTGTAATTCTCATGAACTCATGTTACTAATACTTCTACTAAATAAACACGTAATTCTTTATTTAATCAATGTAATTACCAAAGTCTGCAAATATAGTTTGTTTTTTAAATTATAGCCTTTTATTTTGTTCATGTTTTTTCTCCTATAATGACAAAGGTAAAACCAGTAATGAACACGCAGTGATGAACACTTGCTAATGATTACAAAATGATAAGTAGTAGTACAAAATATATAAAAGAAAGAATAGTCAAATTTGAAACAATGTAAAGCAATTGCTATGATAATATAATAATTAATAAATAAATTATACTAATAATTAGTTTAAATGTCCACCATTTTGACACCTATTGGCCGATTGTCATCAAATCACGCTGTAAGACAGTTAAATGTATATAGATTAATATCCAGAAATGGTAATAATCAAATTCTAATTTAGTACATTTAATTAAAAATTTGCTATTACTGGGGTCCTTGTCAAGACTGGTGTTTCATTTTATAAGGCGATCTTATTTTCTAGGTATACACGCTCGTAAAGAAGGTATTTAAATTATGTATGCATTTATTGTACGTGTATCAATACTTCCACCAAATAAAGGAAACTGGAGACAGTATCTCGTAGTAACAAGTTTTCTAAACGTAACAACACTCCCGAGAAGAAACGTGTGAGTTTTATTTTTATAAAAGTTATGAAACCGTTTCATCGGCTGTTGCACTACTGACAACCCCGTGTTCATGTTTGTGCCGATATTATTTATATATTTACCTATTTTGTCCGATCTATAAAGTAATATTCTAACCATGTCTAAATGAATGATTATATATTACAAACGCTGTAGTGAAACTATATAAAAATTTACTACCGTACATAGAAATTTCAATGTATTTTCAGACATATTCAAATGTTTATTATCTTGTTATTGACCAATATTAAAAGACTAACTCGGAAGTTTTATATTTTGACGTAGAATTACGTCTTCCCCAGCGGTATTTTCGTGAGCTAGAATAAATGCAACGATTTTATGTCACACTTTGAAAGCGTATATCTCCGGAACTAATAATCGTAGAGCAATAAATACTACGCCATAAAGAGCTTATAATATAGTCCATTTTATAGTAAAATTAGTTTTAACGCTCCACCCTCCACCCGTCAACCCTTTGAACATACCTAAATATAACCGACCTATATAATTATAATATTTTCTATAATAAAAAAGTAATAATACATGCAGGTCTACGAATTAACACTAAGAAAAATTCAGTTTAAATCCACCGTTGTTAAATTCTATGTTGATGTATTACACAGGTCAACATATTTTTGTTGCCTCTACTTGAATAGATGATTTCGAAGGTTTTTGGCGTGCTGCCTAAAACCGAATCCAAATTTCTCCATCAGTTTTGAGACAACCTAACCTAAAATGTGCCAATGTTAATGAATAAATTCACGGTAAGTAATTTACTATATTTCGTCATTAAAATGAATTTTTAATTTTTCCTGTACGATTTTTTTTCGCTGAGATATGGTAATTTGAAGCACGCCAAAAATCTTCAAATTATTCAGTTATTGAAGTAGAGGCAACAGAACAAACATATTTTTTTGTTGGCTTGTGTTATTAATATCTCTTTACACAAGAATATTATTTTTTAATTAAAAAATAAAAATCAATTTTGCGGATTATTAAATAGAAAATAATAATTGTAATAGGTTATTTCCTTTGAGTAAAACCGACATTTCTAAAAGAAATTAATCGGCAATTGAACGTAACATTATATATAAATTTTCAAAAGCAAATTAATAAAGTTTTCTGTCGATCAAATCTAAAAGCATTGGTGAAGTCTTCTGTAACATTTTCAAAAGATTGTAAAGTACAAAGAGTTAAAAGGAGGCGGTGCGGCGTTAAAGAAAAAAAAAACACTACTGACAGGGTATCACTTACACATAGGAATTTGTTTTAAAAAATGTGTAAAACTTTCTTCTGACTTTTCATCAATTATTTTTATACATAAAGGCTTCAAATTGAATATATTACTTTTAACGTCTCTATTTGTGTTTTCTTTTGTACCTTTGCCTTTGGGGTTTCTCATAAATCGGTTCTATTGTTTATTTTTTAGTTAATGGTTTGTTTGAATCTTTTATATAGAAATGTGATGGAAGCAATGAAATAGAAAAGAAGTGACATATCTAACATCTCATATTGGAATACTTTTTAGTCACGATTCAATAATCTTTTAATTTTTACATTTATTTATTTTATATTGTTAGTCCATGGTAAGTATCAAAACAAAATTTATCTGATGTAATTGTACATACTAGTGTCGCATATGGTCGAAATTCGATCAATATTTTACCTGCCTTAACGGTAGCATACACACATGATTTTTTGTGCATATCTATGGCACAGTACTTTACCTAACCTTACCTAACCTAACCTCATCTCACCTTTTAAAATTTTTTATATTTTGGTGGCATATTATTCGGGTTTATATGTATTTCTAAATATTTGTCTACAAATCTAAACTCAAAAATAATTTTCAGTATAAATCAATTTGTACCAAAAAATCCACAGCCGTATAAAAAAGAAGTAAAAATTCGATTACAACGATAGTAACTTCCACGATATTGTTAAACATGTACCCATTAATTAGAATTTAAAACTAGCCACTGTTTTAATTACTTGTTTTACACAAAGTGGCTAAACGTTTATTTAAAAAAATACAATTAACAAAATTAAATATCATTAGAATCAATTAAAATAAAATACAGTTCACAACTTAACGGTTTTTTTGTAAAAAAAAAAAGAGAACAAATCACATAATTTACGTGAACGGTGTAAAAAAAATCGGCGAAAGAGAGATAGAAACAAACAAAGTAAACAAAGAGGAAGATACGGAGTATCGTTCACACGAAGTTACAATAAAAAAAAGAACCGGTGCAAAATTTACATTTCGCCAATAAAACCTTTGCTTCGCGGAATAAGCAATGCTGATTGCCGACGAGTCATTGTTCAACCGGGTGCGGAGGTGCGTTATTTTAAAGCAACGTCACCTGAAAATAACCGCACAACGTGAGCGATTTAAGAACAAAAAAAGAAGAACCGAAGATGCTAAAGTGGCTTTATTTTTTTAACAACGGATATATAAATCGCGCGCGTATATGTGTTTGTGATCGATTTTGAAACGCGGAAACACGGAATTAGAAGCGGTTTCCCGTATGCAGCGTTTCCTATATCTTCTCGGGGAAAAAATATATGTATAGTGTCACATGGAGAGGTTTATTTGTACGTTCTCGAGTAATATTGGAAATTACAGAACGCGCAGGAATTTAATCCTTTCAATAATGTACTCGCACAGGAATTTATGTGTTTCTTTTCTTTTGTTTTTATACGGAAAGTCATTGGGGAACTAAAAACATACCTTATCAATATATCATTTGAGAATAAATACTGTGTCAAATATGAGTCAGTTAAACATTAAAAGTCATTATGTCGTTAGTAGTTATTTCACTAATTGAATTAGTCACTTTAAATTACACTAAAAGAATTAAAGGTACTAAAACAGCATTTTGAAACAAATTCTGTATGTTTATGCATTATAGCAAAAATATGTAGAACCAAATAATATTTTACAAGATATTTTTAAAACTAGACGCTGAACTATTTTTAAATTTTCAGTGAAGCTTAATTATACATTTTTCTATCTTGATAGAATTTTTTATCAAAATCTTAAATTGTGTATCTATATTTCTTAAATTTTACCCATATATTCTCGATTAAAAAAAAATTCAAGAATTTCTTAAGAAAAACGCTACATCGATAAAACTATATTTTTAAGAAAAACACATAACTTACTTTTAATGGCAATCTTTTTGGATCTCTTTTTTGTTCTTCAAATCGATCTTCGAATGTTTTGTCCCAATACTCTTTGTTCTTCATCCAAGTTGGCTGAAAAATAAAAAAAATATTAATCAAAAATATATACACAGATGATTTTATAATTAATAAAAAGAAAAATATTTTTAACGAATTCTTTTTTTTTTGTTTCATGTTCTCACATTAAAAACCATCAAAAGTTCATTCGTGTGTTATCACATGATATAAAATAATGAAGAAGGACATAAATATACATATGTGCTTATGCATATACCCACATGTTTAAAAATAAACCCTTGTATGTAATGTATATATGTAAATTATGATTTTAATATACACAGAGCTGTAATAAAATAATTACATTCTCGTATCTTTTTTATCGTATTAAAATCCTAGTGGATTGCCCTTTTTCAAATTACAAAAGAAAAGAAAATAAAATAAACATCTCAATTATATTTTTTGATATCCATAAAAAGTATGTTAAAACTCACTTTCAATTGATGATTTTTCAGGGTTCTGCAGAAAACTAGGAACCTTTTGCTTTTCAATGTGGTTATCAGAGCGCCCCCCCTCTAATTTCTAAACTATGGATACAAAAAATCTGATAAAAAATTCCAAAATGTAATTTTTAATATGTGTGCCCAACACACACTTGGCCGTTTTATTAATATGTATTTTTAAATGCTGTTAAAAGGAAGGATATTGCATCAGTTTCTGTTATAATTACGCTGTTTTTAATATGGTATTTAATAGAAATTAAGAAATTAGTAAAATATTATTATAAAAATTAATTATGCGGATATTAACGAGATTCACTTCGTTTTTGAACGACTAACAGACAGACACATAGACATGACGAAAATAGTCAGAATAAATTCAGGGCAGGTTAAAATGGATATGTCCATCAATATCTCGAATTAAAAAAATCGGCTTAACAATAATACTTATTTTATTAATACATATGGCCGTAAAAGAAATAAAAAAATGTAATTTTAGAAACGTTTATGTTTTAGTTCGTCCCTGCACCCACTGACCCTCCCACTCCCTACACACACACAAACACGTACGCACTCAATACTAAAGTCGCCGCCTGAAAATGCCATCGTAACTCCGCGCTGTGACACAGAAAATGCAACAACAATTCAATTAACTAGACCGGAATTTCAAAAACAACCGGACTCGGCCACACCCGGACTAAATATTTGACGTCGTCGTCACAGGATAACAATCCATTAGGGATACATAATTCCAGGATCAGAATGCGTAGCTAGCTGCCCGTGGGACGCCTTTTAGCGGGTCCTTTGGGAACTATTTTATTTTCTGGAACGGCGACAGTACTATTGCCATACTGCTCCATACACTTATTGGTAAAACTTTGCAATGTATATAAATGTATGTACAGGGTTATTCATTTATAATCATGACTGAAAAAGATACTCCCTATCTTTTTCACTGTGCTTGCAAGCTCTGAAACTCTGAACTTTGCCAAACTCGATAGAATTGCAATTGTACATGTATATTTGATGCAGAGGGTGGTTATATGTTGTTATTACCAGTTGAATACGTACATTATTGCAGTTTGCAGTAGTTCTTAACTTTCTGTACGCTTCTTTTTATTATGGTAACATAAAATAGATTTTAAGAAATTATTCATTTTGTTGGGATTTTAGCATTAGAACATTATAACAAATAGGATTAATGAACGTACTCCTGCCATGGTAGGAATGTGACCATACTATAATGTATTTTGTTTTTAAAGTATACTTCTGATAATCTGATACAAATAATTTTATTTTATAATTATATTTTATAGGTTTGAAATTCAGTGGCGAGACGTGAAACATATTTTGTCAAAATAATAAGGTAGGTAGGTAATAACCGTTTTAACAATGGGTTTATCGAATTCTCCCACTCCTATTACCAAAAAAACTTGTTATAAAACACCTTAAGTTCAAGCTTTTACTCATTTTTTCGTATTTTAGTCGATATTTCTATGATGAGGTGCAGGAAATTTCACTACAATTTTTTGAATTTTTGATTTCGTTAAAAGTATATTTATTGTATAGAAAATGACGTGAAAAATTGAAATTTTCAACCACAGGTTTGTATCTCAAATCGTTCTCGAGGTATAGTCTCTCAAAGTTTTAGTTTTTTCAAATTTTTGGAGAAAAAAGGTCATAACTTTTGAACGGGTGGTCGAAATCGATTTTAGTTGACGGATTTGAAATCAGCGTGTCAAAATCTATGTAATGACATGTATTATACTTTAAAATCCGACAAAAAAAATTTGGTCAAAAATCGACATTTTTTTAAGGTATACCCCTTTGAATTTTTACGATTTTTCGCGAAATTTTTTTTTTCGAGTTTTAAAGTATTTTACATGTCATTATATAGATTTTGACACGCTGATTCCAAATCCGTCAACTAAAATCGATTCCCACCACACGTTCAAAAGTTATGGCCATTTTTCTTCAAAATTTTGAAAAAACTGAAACTTTGAGAGGCTATATCTCGAGAACGGTTTAATATACAGACCTGCGGTTTGAAAATTTCAACTTTTCACGTCATTTTCTATACAATAAACATACTTTTAACGAAATCAAAAATTCAAAAAATTTTAGTGAAATTTCCTGCACTGAACTTCACCTCGTCATACAAATAACGACTAAAATACAAGAAAATAACACGTAGAGGTATTATAGTTTTATAATTGATCATGTAAATGAATATTAAATACTTTTTTTGGTTAAAATGTTTAAATAAACAAAGAATATTAAATATATCAATAATTTGTCCATTTCAACCCATATTAAGTAATTTGAACGAAGTTTTTTCAACTAAACTTATTTACCTTATGTAAAAAAGTACCCGGAATTTTAAAATAAAACTCAAAATATTTATTTAATCATCAAAATTTATTTTGTCGCCTTCAAAATAGTTCCCGCCCAATGCAATACACACATGTCAACGTTTAATCCAGTCTTCCATAAACTTCTCAAACCCCGATTTTGGTATAGCCTTCAGTTCCTGCTTCGAATTTTCTTTTATGACTTCAATCGATTCAAAACGTTTTCCGCGAAGTGGTAATTTGAGTTTTGGGAAAAGGAAAAAGTCCCAGGGTGCTAAATCAGGCGAATACAGAGCTTGGTCGATGATTCGTTGCGTTTTGGCCAAATATTCGCGTACCAAACATGATTTGTGCGATGGTGCATTATCGTGGTGCAAAATCCATAAAAAAATCTGGCTTCTTAAGACGAACTTTCTATATCTCTCTACAACTCAAACGATGCTTTTTGATGATAATTTTATTAATTTTGTCGATGTTTTTTCAGTAGAAGCCGTAGATGGCCGTCCAAAACGAGGTAATTCATTTACGTCTTCTCGACCGTCTTTGAATAATTTGTACCACTCATACGCTTGTGTTTTTGATAGGTACGAGTCACCATAATTTTCAACGCATCAGCACAAGAAATTTCGTTTTTAACACAAAAAATGGTAAAAATCGAAAAACGCACTTAAGGTAAATTCGCTGCTATAAATACACTGGATGACATATCGTACTCAAACTTCGTATGATATATGTGTACAGTGCTACCAACATAAACACATATTTATTTTTTTATAATACATACATCCGCTTAATTAAAAATAAATTCCGGGAACTTTTTTTACAGAAGGTATTTAATTTTAACTAAATTTGATTTAACAGTGTATCTCGATTAAAATCAACCTCTTGATATTTTCCAATAAATATCTAAAAATAAAGTGAATCAATTAAACAAATAAATTTAATTCAAATGTTCGATTTCGAGAACCCCTGTACACGCAGCGGCCCAAGACGACACTTTTTCCCCAAAAACGGCAGTTTATTTTTGTTACAATGGTATTGTATGTAAGAGGGTTGTTTATTAACATTTGTTTCGTCTCGCGTGCCGTATACCTACAGTTCACAATAATATGGATTCAGAAATGTTGCATTATATATAATGCATATGAACACAGGTTTAACGTCGTTTGTACACTAGCTTTGTTCTTTAGAACACAATCGTCTAGTACTTCCTTAAGAAGAAAATTTAAAAACAAAGGAAATATGTATACTGTTGTAAGAATATATTCGTAAAAAAATACAAAATGTCTAAAAGTATTTAGAGATATATTTAATATCGCATGAAACAATCTTTCTGAGTTGGTTATTATCATTTTATTACAAAATATCTGCCGTGGAAGCCACGGGACTTTCTTATACGTAATACTGACATTGAACAGTGCATGTGATTTTAATTTTATTAAAAAATATTTCTGACAAATTATAAAAAAATTGAATAAAATTAATGAAATATAAAATGTAGATAATAATATTCTCTACAACTTTTATCAAATGTATTTTTTAAATGATAAACAAACTGTAGGGTCGCGCCAAACTGAGATATTAACTATTCAACTTATTTGTTAATTTATCAAATTAAAGTTAATAATAGGGCAAGGAGGTCTTGACGGTTACATGGCATTTGATAGTCTTAAAGTTAATGATGTAATCTATAATTTAAAAAAAAGTTGGAGTCTGTAGGATCGCGCCAAGCTGAGATATTAACTATTCAACTTATTTGTTAATTTATCAATTTTAATTAATGATTATTGATGTTTTTTGAACATTTTTTTGGGGGGAAAAAGGGCGAAAAAATTAATCAGACTTGCTAAAACCGGCTCTGCTTATACGTATGTATATTTCATATATGTACATTGGTACATAGGTATAAGAAAATAAAAATGTGATTTATGTTTTATTAAAAATGTACTCTCACATACTGACATTGAACAAAATATAAGAAAAAAAAATTAATCATAGTAAGTGTCCATTAATCCATTTCCTCCTTGTAAGGATTCGTAAGATTTAGCAAGTGTTTTTATATATAGGTTATTACATGGCAAATTGTAAACAAAATTTACTTCATAATACTTAATTCCAATAGTAGTAAAAAATTATAGCAACTCAGTTTTATCCTTAGACGAAACTTGGTTCAATTAACGTAATAAAATAGGTACTTCATTATAAAAAAAAAACTTACGTATGAAACGCATTGCCTCCTCTCCTCCCGCGACTTAAGAATTCGCAAGGTTTTACAGACCCCCCTCCCTTACACTAAAGCCTTACGTAATTAATTGGACGCTCGTATAAAATGGTAGGCAAAATAATATTTGTATAGTTAAAATTTTAGATACAAAGAAAAATATAAATTATGTGATAATTACAAAATATTTATAAAAATTACGCTATTAAATATTAACGATTGCTTTTCTAGATTTGATGCTGATTAATTATAATGGGGTACATAAGTATATTATACTAAATAAAACGAAAGCTAGAAATGAACAATTTAGTAACAATAAAACTGTTAATTGTCCTATCAAACATTTTACTATCATCTTCATTTCGGGTGTGAATATTGGGGGAGAAGCGTTCTTATGGATTTTCTATAAAAACAGGTCATTATTTTACAACCAGTGGTTTTTAACATTTTATTATTATTTTCTTTGTCTTTCATATTCGGTAATGTATTAACAGATTTAAAATATAGGTATACGTTAAAATTAAAATTTAGTTATTTGAAATGCAGAATCTATTCTATAAATCTCACAACTGTTTAAACTTTATCAAAATGTCTGCTCTACTGAATTTGTTCTATAAGATAGATTATGGTTCCTGTTAATTTTATAATTCCAAACAGTTTATTTTAAGATCCGAATGATATGCCGCTTACTTTACGGAGCACATTTTTGCGGAGTACACTGGTTTCATAATTAGATAGTAACTAAATTACTGAAAATATCTGGTAGAAAGACCAAATACCGTTTGTTAAGAGTCATTTACTACTTACAGTAAGATAAAAAGTTTACTGATACTTATTTTTAGATACATAAGTATTTATTATTGATACTGTCAGCATACAATTGATTGCAAGGTTTTATAACTTGGCGACAATCTTTAGAAGTGTTTTGAAGATATTTGAAACGGTTATTGTCTTCAGAAGATGAAACGTACAACAAGAGATGGATTATATGAATAAAAAGGAGTCGATTGAATACTGATATACAAAGTGTCGCAGGATGAAATTTGATTGAAAAACACTGGAAAATACACTCAGTATTTTATTAAAGGATTTATGGCTTATAAATTCGAAACGCCTTACAATATTGTGCCTTTATCATTATTTCTTTTATCTATACATACATATACTCTCATTTATTATGCAATTTGAGTTTTCCTCGTAAAGAATATTGCTTTGGATATATAAACGTATTTTCTTTATGTACCTATGGTTCTATGTTATAGTCTACCTACAAAATAATAATAATATACTGTTATCACTTTATTTTTTATACACATACCCGTTTTATGTAACAGTGCTTTAATCATTTTCAATGCATAAATTTTTACTGTGTGGAAATTTATGGTTAAGATAAAATGTATGGAAGTAATAGAAATGTAGGAAAAGATTTAATGGGCGGTTTTATATGAAGAAAGACGAGCAACAATATGATTTTTGTAAATGTTGAAACATGAGTACGTATAGGACATTCCACGTACACATAGCCAAGGTTTTGGAGTCGGCTCAAAAACTTATGACTCCTACTCTTTTACTGTACTTTAAAATATATTCTCCTTCAAAAAATAGTAATAAAAGTGTATAAAAACCATTATTTAATTAATGCAGTTGGAAGCATTTTATCGACTCCGACTCCACAGGCCTGCACATAGCCATACCTGACTTAAATAATATTTCCCTATTTATAAATCTTTATTTTTCAAGGTAGTTTTGGAAGAAGAAAAATGTATTAAAATTATGTCTCGTTTTTAATGACTTTCTTTAATTTTAATCGATTAATACACTTCAAAAACTACGTTTCAAGAAGTTGATACCCAAGTATGATAATTTTCGTATAATTAATTAATAAACTGATCAAATAATTTGGCTTTAAAAGAAGAAACATAAACATTAATAAATCAAAAATCATTCCAGCCAAAAAAAAAATTCGAACATTTTCCGAGAAAGCCAGCTGCGCTGCAATTATTTTAATTAAAATATAATATAATAAACATATATATCATATGTATATCACGCGACAGTTATAACTGAATTAAAGTTAGCATTTTATCTGCGACACTTGGAAATCATATTAATTGTAAAACGGATTTAAATGAAAATATTATACTATATTAAAATGTTAAATTTTAATGGTGAGAATTAAATGTTCCAATAGAGAAAATAACAAAAATAATATATTCTTGATCTCTTTTTAAGTGCGAGTTAAGCCTCGCGTGTAGTGTTTTTTTCATTTTATTGGATTATCTTGGTTTACTTACACTTATGAACACTAGATAAATTAAACTTTACAATTGTAATTCAATTATTGCATAGACATAGAAAATAAACTGCGCATCTGACTCGAAAACAGAGCCATATCAAAAGAAAGAGATAGATGATAGTTTGGGATATACTTGTTCCTTTTTTAATAGGAAATATATCCCAAACTTACCGCATCTCTCACTGTTTTGGAGAAATGTTACACAAATGTCAATACAGAATGCGTGGTCCATGCTCTATGTCTATTAATTATTGGGTTTAAATCTTAGCAAAATTAAGATCCAATTTATACAAGAAATTCCATAGAAGTTTAAATATCAAAAAGATGGCAGCACAATGTAGATTATATATTGGTTATATATAATATTATAATTTTGAATAATTTGAAAAAATTATACATTTCCTCATATTTTTCAGATTTTGCTCGTTGTTACTTATGGATATATGGACGTAAATATATTTACAATTTTTTTTTAATTTGTAAAACGAAGATTATAATAAAAACAAAACGTTAACATATTTTGATACCCCACTTACCGGGTTTTAATTAAAAAAATTCTAACCCAGAACCTCCCTAAAAAAAGCTTCAAAAACTTTAAATTTAATTTTTATAACTTAGATCTATTATGCCAAATTTCAGGTCTCTAGGTCTAATGGTTCAGTGACAGACAAAGACAGATAGATACAGTGTTGATTCCATAAGTGTTCTTTTGTATGAAAAATATTAATGGTTCCATTAGAGGTCGTAAAGGAGATGTTTCACTGTACATTATTTATTTTAAATAATATATCTATACAAAAAAACTACATTCCTTCCTGACTGCACAGATATTGACAAACAAAGTCGATATCATATAAAACTAATCGATGTAATCAGACATACATAATTCAAAGGAATTGTTAACATAATTGCAATGCTATACAACAAAGTAAAACAAATTGTAAGACTTATCATTATTTCTTTCATACGTTTCACATTCTTCCTCATTTATTATGCAATTTGAGGTTTCTACGAACAGTAGGTATATTGCTTTAGAGATATATGGGTGTTCTTTATTTATTTGTGTGCCACTTACAACATTCTTTTGCGTTGTACAAAATAAAAACATTTTGTTTCTTATGTTAATAGATACGAATATGAAAAATTAAATTGTTATTCCTATAATGTAAAGTGATATACCGGTGTTTTTTAAAAGACTTTCCAGTTTCATGGTTTCGAGGGGGCTAAATACTGACAATATGGGTTGACCTTGAAAAGGTCACCTTAATGGGTTTTCAGGTTCAACTTTTCTTTTTCAAATCTAAACCTATATTTTTTGTTGCAGATTTGTAATTTACGAGGAAAAATAAGCAACTTTTACCTGAAACATTTTTTTCTGAAAATGTGCATTTTTTATGATATGGAGCAAAACAAAAAGAAGTTTCTGAATATTCAATAATTTTTTACTCGAAAACTATTAATTTTCAAAAATAATCATATGAGGTAAAAAGTACTTAGATTTAGGTAATGATTCGCAGAGAATTTTATTATATTTGTTTTTAATTTTTTTCTTCAAAAATTCAAAAAATTACTTCATTAAAAAGTTGCATAAAAAGTTAATATTAAATTTGAATAAAAAAATTTTTTTTTTAAAATTGCTTAAATCTAAGTGCTTTTTTCCTCAAGTGATTTTTTTTTAAATCTATAGTTTTCGAGTAAAAAATTATTGAATATCCAGAAATTTTTTTTGTTTTGCTCCATGGACATTTTCAGAAAAAATGTTTCGGGTAAAAATTGCTTATTTTTCCTCGTAAATTACGAATCTGCAACAAAAAATATAAGTTGTCAGTATTGAGCCCTCTCGAAACCATGAAACTTTTGTATGAAACATTTTCTCTGAAAATTCGTTATTTTGGAAATAATCCGCTGGAAAAAACACATACAATGTATTTGTAAAATAAATATTCATGGTTACTCTATATGAATACTATGTGTAAACCGCGACTTCTTGTCTGCAGTTTACATTCAAAAGTCTGAAAGCGTCCAAGGATCGTCATAAAAGTCATTAAAAGTTATATTGTTTAAGCTAAACGGAAGGATATAAACTGTTGACCGAGTTAAGTTTATTCTTATATTTAAGGTTTGTACAAAATCAATAGAATTTCATAAAATGTTGGGAACTTCATGAATGTATCTTAAATACATATTTTCTCAAATGTACATAAAATAGAAGTTAACAATAATATTCATTACTGATTTTTTTTTTTAAATTAATTGTGGTCAAATATATATAACAAATACGCAATCATCTATACTTCTATACCTATATATATTATAAAACGCAATGTCTGTCTGTTTGTCCGTCAGTGTGCATATCTCGAGAACCACTTATCCGATTTACGTGTTTTTTTAATTTATAGATATGTTCTTTACCTAAGTTTTAGTATATATTTTGTCTAAACCGTTAAATATTGAACAATATAATGTAGTGAAGAATTCTGTACAATAAAAAGATCTAAAATAATTAAACTATATTTTTCAAAAAACCTAAACAATAATTCTGTAGAACACGCGAACGAAGCCACGGGTACAGCGGTACAGCTAGTATATTATAAATTGCGAAAGAACGCATTCTATGCAATATTACGTAATAACAATATAATATAATTTATAAGTATTTAATAACTGCTAAAGTCACTCCAATGAATTTACATTTATTTGCAGACATCAATATTTTGTTTATCAGTTGTTATTCTAGCCTTTGAAATAATATACTTATTTAATATTAAAGTTTATTAAACATTCATATGTTTATATAAATGTTTTGATTTATTATCAAACATTAGATTGATTTGAATTAAACTTTGATAACCTAATAGAAATGCAAGAAAAATAATTTGATTTTATTTTATTCATATAATTATCAATATAATTAGACTCCATTTCTTTGCAAAAACATTTTATTTATAATGCACTAAAAAGTAGGATAATTCAGAAAAAGTTTACGTTTTGCATTCAGTGCACTCCTAGATCTATAAATGAATTAAAACTTAACTTCTAAACTGTAACAGTTCTTCCAGGTCACTTTGTACATTTTATATGCATGGAATAGTAGCAGAAAATCCAATTATATATTTTATCAGGAAATCCAATAGTCTTCTAATTGGACCTTGAACCAACGCTATTTAAGTATCTACACTAATAAAAGTCGAGTCTAGCTAATTGTACAACCCCAAAAATTAATTCTCGCATAAAACAAGTCAAGTAGATAAGGTATGAATTGGAACGGGGCATTCTGAATCTTATTTAAAGTATCCTTTCTCAGCACACCGGCAACGGCATGCCGGTTTCGCTCCAGTCACACTCCAATACAGTATTTACTATACTAAATATTTGACTGGAGCGAGACCAGACCGGGACCGGCACGATAGTGTGGATCGACCCTTAAGGGGGGGGGGGGGTAAGGTTTTAAAATGCATTTTTTTTTAAATTTTTTTCTGAATGTACAACATGTCGAGAGTATTGTGTCAAAATTTCAAGTAAATCAGAATAAAACTAACGAAGATACAGCGTTTCAAGCGACCGACCCTCATGCTTGATTTTTATACGGACAAACTGCACGTACAAGTAAAGAGGGTAGAACCCAACTTAGGCAAAAGCAAAAAGATGTATTGGACATCCTGAATGACAGTGTTTCACTGTACGAAGCCGGCATTTGATGACTCTGTGTAATTATAAAAAATTATACCCTTTTATTGATGCTTAATTTTGGATGTTCGAGTATAATAAACTTTAAATCGATTTTCTCGCAAATGTCATTTTTGAAGTTCGTGAACATTATAACTCAAAATCTACTTGACCGATCCGTTTGAAATTTTAAACACTATTTCTACACATAAATCAACAGGTAATCAGAGAGTTTTTTTTTTACCATTTTTTCCATTTTATAATAACAAATTCACCGAAATTTTTAGCGAAAATCACGTTTTTCACTTTCAAATGCTGCCAAAAATAATTAAATCGAAAAAAAAAAAAAAACTCTCTGTGACTACCTAGGAAAACAAATCACCTTTCAAGCACATTTCGATTTTTTTGTTTTACATGATCCGGTAACGAGTTATGGTGTTCACCGCATAACAACTTTTTTTCGAGGCGCCTCCAGAGATTTGCTGTCATGGACTTATTTTTAGATATTTTTAATTGAAAATTTTTCCAAAGATACTTTAGATGTCATACTATAACGTGTATATGAAATAAATAAACCAACATTATTCATATCTTCAAAAAAAATCATGAAAATATGCCTTTACCCCCCCCCCCCCCCCCCCTTAATCTATGAACATTGATTGGTATTGATAAATTATATTGGCATCAAAATACCTTGGTAATGTAATATGTATCACGTTACCAAATACTTACTCATGGGAGTTTGTAACAAAATTAATACTAAAATATATTAAAATATAAAACGACCAAGTTACATGATTGGGTTTCGTCGCCGTTCTCACTAGCATTCTCTTCATCTAACATTCTATACTTAATAATACGTATCAAGAGCTTTTTCATGCTGACGAAAGATGTAATCTCCATAAAAGTGTACGTGTTCGTTTGACGATTTAAAAAAAAGTCATTTCAAATTTTTTCATAAACTAATTTTGTTACAGTGTTCGTTATAATTTTCATTTAAAGTGCTAATTAAAAGCCACATTCTGAATTTTTTTCAGATTTTTTGCATCGATAGTTTAGAAATAAGAGGGGGGGAACGCTGTGATAGCCACATTTAAAAGCAAATATATCGTGAGGGAAGGGTTAAATTAAAATCAAAGGGTCATATAATATTTTTTGTTGCATTTTAGGAGATCTATTTAAAGACACCCCATCGCTTTCTTCCTCATGTCAAAATACTAATTATTATTAATCCCTTAATACCGAGACTCGATGAGAATTATTTAACTAAAGTTGATATCGTCTCGGTCTCATACCATCAAAGTTTAATCCGATCTCACCTCGACGTGAAACCGTATTTCGCGTTGCACACTTTAGTAAACACTGGGTTGCATATGTAATAGATAACACATACCTACTGGAAAATATTGTTATTGTCAACATGTAGGTACCATATTTATATTATCTGTTAAAGTTTCATGAAACTGCGGTAACTTTATACATTAACTTAATAAATGTATATTTCAATAAATGATTGTCTCTATTAATACATTCATGCTTAAATACTTATCTGAAAGATATCATATATTTATCCCTAATGAATGCAACCTGCTATGATCGGCCCATTAGCAACTTCTCGATCCCTCTTGGATTTTTATGAACCCAACCCAACTCAACACACACACACATATAGAACAAATGGGAAGAGCTGTCAAAAAAGACCTAGTACTAGACGACAATAATATATTATGAATATGGATAAAAAATAATAATTCATACTTCTAAAAAATATATAAAAACATAACATACTGGCACCAGTCTTGAATATGACCCCAATAATGGCAAATTTTTAATTAGATGTACTTAATTGGAAATATGTGTAGATATTTGATTACTACCATTTCTGAATAATAATCTATATACATTTAACTGTCTTACAGCGTGATTTGATGACAATCGGCCAATAGGTTATTATTAGTATAATAATATTTATTAATTATCATATTATCATAGCAATTGCTTTACATTGTTTCAAAATTGACGATTCTTTCTCTTATATCTTTTGTGTCGTAGTACTTATCATTTTGTAATCATTAGTAAGTGTCCATCACTACGTGCTCATTACTGGATTTACTTTATACATTACTGGAGAAAAAACATAAACAAAACAAAAGGCTATAATTTAAAAAACAAACTAATAATATAATAATTAAATTGATCAAATAAAGAGTTACTTGTTTTATTAGTATCTAGCATGAGTTCACGAGAATTACAAAAAAAATCCGTCAATCACAAAAACAGTAAATCTTGCTCTTATAGCGGCCATATCTGGTGCCAGTACCTTATATAAAAATATTTAAAAACTTACTTGAAAATCAAACTGCCTGAAGACATCCAACGTATCAATATCAGTTTTAGCATACTTGAGCTTAGGACATGTTCCCGAGTCGCGATATACTCGGCCGGTAAGCCGACTCTGTACAGGCGACCGAACATTGTTCGTCTCAGCCGCGGTACTTTCAATACGGGCCTGTGAAGACGTTCCAGTCGTGTCACGAATTTCAGACGTGAAACCCGAGTAATACACACACAGCAATACGGTCAACAAGACGGCCGTGATTGCAAACGCCCGTGGCGACATTCGGCGGTGAAGTCTAAAAGGCATTTTTAACCCGCGAAATTTAAAATTATGTCAATAAACACAAAAATGTCAGTTTTATATATTTTCATTTAAAAATTGATAAAAGAATAAATAGTGTTTTTATTTTTATTTATTCGATGGTCATGAAGATTTAGGCTCGTAGTTAAATATTAAAATAAAATATATTATATTTATCTTAAGTAAATAAATAAATCGAAAAAATAAATAAATATGTTAAATATTATGTCAAAATAAATGCATTGAAATTAATTAACAATATCACAAAAATTCTGAGATTAATACTTTCATAAATTTGTTCATTATCGTTTGGTTATTAACATATTTATAAGAATTTGTTCTTAATTCAATTGTTTTGTGAGATCAGACTGACGGGTTAACAATTTCGTGAAATTCTGAATTTTGCTCTTCTTAGCCAATCCATATCTGAAAAAGAAAACAAAATCAATAAAATATGTTTTTATTAATTAATCAACAATAACAAATTACGCCTTGACAATTATATTCTGATACAAATAATAAATTTGCAGCAATTTAAGAATGTTATTATCAAAATTTGCGTGCCACTTGCAATGACTTTGAAAGAAGATTGAAGCTAGTTATCAAAGTTAAATTTTCAATACATATGTCTACTTTAAGAATTGAATAAAAAACTTAACTGAAACATTAAAATAAATTTCATATTTTAGCGTTTTGATTTGTATCAGAATATAATTGTCACGCTGTATATTAGCTTAATATCAATCTGAGACAAATATTTAAAGAGTATTATGATATATAACACATCAATTTCAGTTAAGAATGAAAACTTTTTTTCAACATTAATCTTCTATTTTCATATTTCAGCGCTAAAAAGTGAGACAGCGAAAGATCTAACACAAAACCGCTTAACGATGTCAACTGAGTGAAATTTACATCCTAGAATAATTCAACGCACGTTGGCACATAAAAGTTTCAAAAACATATACATATAAAAAAGCGCGTAAAAACTTTTGAAAATTTAAAAGAGAAACAGCCCGAAGTACCATAATAAATTACATAAATCAATTTTTAATGGCAATCCGTTTATTTCAACAGAATCAGGCGCGGGAACAAATAAAAAACAGTGGCAGTGCATGGACATGACAATATAAGTACAATATTCATACATAAATAATATAGTCGAACGTCTGTATCTCGAGCTTTCCATAACTCAAAACGAATTCGAGTTTAAATCCGTATTATGTAAATATCGTTGTTCGCTAACAATAAGTTCGATCGTTATTTGAATAGATGTTGTTAATGCACACATGTTTGAAATACTTCACTCAAAACAATACAAATAAACACGTCAAGTTATTAACAACTTGTGTTCAGTTGTAATTATTTGGAGATATAGTGAAATGCAAAAGTGGTCGTCAAGTTTTCATTGAAATTCGCTTATCACAAACTTAGTAGGCTCCTCCCATTTCATTATTATAATATTTAAATCATTTCTCTATGTACCAAACAAAGACAGACATTTTGAAACTCATTTGCTAGATAAAGAAGTAAGTACTCTTCGTTTATAGTACTCATATAACATATTTGTGCGATTAAATTATTATATAATCTATTGACAAATGTACAAGTAAATTTTGTGGCAATAAATAATTGATATTCCGAATTTTAGTATTTTAGTATGTTAAACTTGATATAAAATATCCTTGACCTTACTCAAAGTTGTCTTCTCCAGCTGATTTTAAAAAAACAATGCCTAATTTTTTTCGTGTGCTGCGTGCCACGTTCTCCAAATCATTTTAAGACTTTTCAAGAAAATGTGCACCCTCCATCAAAAAAAAAAAAAATTGAAATAAATTAAAACTTGAATATTATTAAAAAACGAATATTTAATTATTGAAATATTATTTCAATGTAAAAAATATATAAAACAATATCTATGGGATTTAAATAATGTAAATCCCAATACCTTGTCTCAAGAGCCTCCACTGATAGAAAATATACAAAGACTGCGAGAAGAAAACTTTGTAGCCGAGGGAAACCTAGAGATCTATTCCCACGATCAATCTCTGTGGAAAAGTTTTCTACAACTTTTCACAATAGTGACGTAACCTTTAACAGGTATTGCTTTCAATCCCCTCCTTTATATATTCTGTCTCTTTCCTACCCTTTAGTTCTTTTCAACTATACTTAGAAAAGTAGTTTAAAAGTTTCACAGGTGTAACTATAACTAGATTTTATTATTTCTTTTTTGTTTCGACTATCGGATCAATTCAATACGATTAGTTTTATAACGGCTTGGTTAGTTTCTTCAGAATGCTGAATAGTTATTGATTTAACTATTTGTATAAAAGGTATTAAACACTTTATTAATAGAAACAAAACAAAAAGTTCGTAAAGAACATAAAAATACAAATACCTAAGAAAAACAACATAAACTAGAAGCAAATACAAACAATAAAAAATGAGAGATCTTTACTTAGATCACTAGTCTAAAAATAAAAGGAAGTGTATTGGATAAATCATAAGAAAATTATACGCTATATTTTTGTGGTATTTAATTAATATTTATTTTATTTTACTTTTCGTTTCCTCACAATATCGAAGATACGAGAAGCTTTGTGATCGCTTTTATACAGCATATTCTAGGTATAAAAAACTAGTTCTTAATCGAAAGATTAGTCGCCATTTTGCTTAATTAAAAATAGAGTTTTTAATACATGGTAAATGAGAGAACTTGTCGGAAGTGCTCTATTTATTGAAATTCTATAGAGAAACGTTTTTAATTTAATTTATTCGAAACTTCAACCCTTTTTAATATCTACTATAAAAATTATAAAACACATACATTGACGTATAGTTTCAGAACCAGGTTTATTCAAAGTAATGGCAAACTAGTAAAATAACACTTTGCCATGACAGCGTTGGTAAAGACGCATCCGTAAAAGTAATAGAGTACGACTTACAGACAAACAACGTGTGCTAGTAGAGCAAGTGCAACAAATTACAGTTGACGGGGCCATAGTATACATATATTAAAGCTATAGACTATAGACTATATGTACTGTGGAAAAGAGATAGCGAGTTGGGAATATATACATATATATTTCTATTCACTGTTGCACAATCTTTTGTATGAGATATACTGCGGTCGCCAAATTATATTTAATTTTTTGTTTTTAATTATTAACAAAGTAAATATTTCTATTAATTAAATGAACATGTGTTCTGCATATAAATTAAAAACTAAATTTTTCGAAACCAGATAGTTTACAACTTACGTGGTGTTAGGCCAATAACCTTAATGCTTATTTTTTCAAGCCTCTGATTACCCCTAACTACTTAATTATTACAAATGATAATGTCAGAAAACGCGATGTTTTAAATGCGTCAACATATCAGTTAAAAATCTTTATCAAAACTTTTATTGAAGTGTAGACAGAAATCCATCAATAATTTAAGTAAAATCAGAGTAACGTAATAAATAAAAATCAACGCGTAACTTTAATCTCATCCGATGAATATATCCACTTGTAGATCAGTACAAGCGACACCGGACGAAAAAAAAACCTCTCGAATACATGCACATAAAACTCGACGAAGCAAAAAGAATATGCTCCTCCGGGTGGGACTCCGGGACATATTTATTGTCGGCCGGTCGTTTACGTCAGGTGCGCCAGTCGAGAGAATTTCTTCTCCTATATATATGTACATATATGTGTGTGTGTGTGTGTTCGGGGGATTGTTCCGGTAGAAAACCTTTGACTTTACAATCAACCCTTTTAAAACGTGACTGATTTAAATATGATCGTTATTTGTTTAGAGTAAATATATGTGTTTGTATTTCTGAGTGATTTACTATATTATATTAAGTAAAGTTAAAAATATGCACCATTAGCTAGAATCTATGATTCCCTAATAATAAAAAACAAAACTTTTCTTTCTATTCTTCAAGAAGACAAATACCATTATAGAATAAACCCACGAAAGATAATATTATGCTGTACTATTTTTTGTGTTAATTTCAAACAATACTTACATTAAAATAATTTTATCAATTCCTTAAGGGCGGGGTAAGGTTAATTCGTACAAAAAAAGGCATGTTTTTGTGAATTTTTTGTGACGACACAGTTAAAATCTCTTTATTAAAACCAATGGTACATTAAAGAATGACATTCGAAGAATGTTGTATAAAATTTTCACGAAGAAATATTAAAAAATACGGCAATGGCAGCAATTATTCGGACGTCTCTCGGAAAAAAGTAGAATTACGGTGCCCCTCATAACTTGGTGCTGGATCATCCGAAATCAAAAAATCAAAGTTCATTCGTTAGATAATAGTTTTCCCCAGGTAACGCCGGGAGGGTTTTTCGAAATTTAAATTTTTCGCTTTTTTGGAACACTTTGAAGCGAAAAACGCGATTTTTTGCGAAAAAATCGGCTAATTTGTTATTGTAAAATAAAAATTATTAACAAATTTGAAAAAAAACTCTCCAGCGTTACCTCGTAAATTATGTACAGAAATAGTGTTCAAAATTTCAAAAGGATCGGTGTAGTAGTTTTGACGTTATGAGGGGCACCGACTTTGAAAAAGTGAGTTGTGGGGAAAACGCTTTAAAGTTTTGTGTACTTGCGTTGAAACAATAGCGCGCTCGGGTAGGTATAAAAATCCGCCAGATATAAAAATACTCATAACTTCGTTAATTTTGCTCCAATCGACTTGAAATTTAGACACAATATTCTTGAAATATTATGCATTCAGTTAAAAAAATTCAAAAAAAAAATTTTTTTAAACCTTACCCCGCCCTTAATCATTACTTACACTAACTAATCGATATACACCCCTCTTTTTTCTCACGATTTTGAAATAACACGCTCCCCAAAGAAGAACAATTACGAATTTTTTGTTCTAATACAAATGAAAAAAATTAAATTTTTAAATAAATTAATAAATTGTGGAAAGGCATAAACGTATCTACCGTGTAAAAAGAGTTGGGTGTACAATAGTGTACATATGAATAAATGAACATACGATACGATCATTTGAAAAAAAATATAACGAATGATACAATAATTTTAATCTATTTGTATCCACACGCTATACATATAATATATTGATTCTAGTATTTTAATCAGAATATTAATAAATGTAACAGCAATTCTGACGTCTTAATGGAATATGACACTAAAATAAATAAAGCTTTTATTTTGGCGCCCCTATAATGATGTTTTGGCTCTACTTTTCATCAACACCATAAATATTTCTATTTTAATATGTTGTTCGGTCCAAAATATCGTATTAATTAGGGCGCTGCACCTCGAGACAATACTTTTATCGGCCTCGGTTTCGCAACGAAATTGAAATCGAGACGATTTTTTATCAATAATTAGTAAAAATGTGCTATTTGGTATTAATCATTAAATGATTAATTACAGTAAAATATAAAAAATTCGTTATAATATTAAGTACTATGAGCTTCAGAAGTCGTCTGCCACCGTAAAGGTCAGAATCACTTACAACAGATTCCAAAATATTAAGACAAACATCATCGGTTATCTTTTTCTAGGGCGGAGCTTATATAGTTACATCATTTTAAATAAAGACAAAAAAATATACATCCATTTCATTAATTAATTTTATATCAAGTTTAACATATTTAAATACTAAAATTCGGAATATCAAATATTTATTTCTACAAAATTTACTTATACAATTTTCAATAGATTACATAATAATTAAATCGCACAAATATATATGAGTACTACAAACGAAGAGTACTTTTTATCTAGCAAATGAGTTTCAATATATCTGTCTTTTACATGGAGAAATGATTTAAATATTATAATGAGCAATTAAAGTAGCTTAACTATGGAACGCATTGCATTTTAACCCATAATTATTTATCAATAAAAAAGAGGCTGCAAAGATGCATCTGTTTCCACCTTTAGGTGAAAAATGAAACTTTGTGCAGATATTGCGTTTTGATACTAACCTCTTCATATATAGGTAAATTTCGACCCTACAGTTGTGAATAATTTATAAATCTGATATTATTATATCATGTATCCATTTTTTCACAATCGAACTTTGTACATAAAATATAAATTTGTTTAGGTAGCCTTTTAAAGGTTAATCTAACAAAAATATCCGGGAAGGTTCAGGCACGCGTGCATAACAATATTACTAGTTAGATAAGTTTATGTGTGTGTGTGAGCGGGCGTGTGTGTGTGTGTGTGCGTGGCCATAGATAAGGGGCAGCGCAAAGTTTGTACTCCCTCGATGGTAGTAAATCTTTTTACGATATGGTATACCTAAAAATGTGTGTATGTGTGTATACATATATCACAACCATCAATAGATATTTCGTCAGATCGAAAACACGTACGCGACGTGTAAAGAAAGTAAATACACTTTTCCCAATTTGATTTATATTTTTTTATGAAAGTTACTTTTTTTTAAACTTGACAAAAATATCACCCTTTTGCAAATCAATGTTCGCGATGAAAGTGTTTTTTTTCCAGACACAATTTTGTCTACTGTTTGTTTGTTTTTTGTTAGACGTAATACATAAACTTGTTTTATCTTTCAGAATTTATCTTAAAGAGATTTGATACAGAAAATCGAACAACGAGTTTAAAAAACAATTTCGTAGTTTTATATATGTATATATTATAGTATTATTTTAAAGTGATATTAGCTATAATTAATAATAAATTATTCTGATTATGAATACATCTTTACTTGAAATAATATCCAATTTCTTTTATCTATGTAACAAATTTGTTTGTGTTCAGAGCTTGGTACACATCTGGCAAATAGCAAATGCTGGGTTCTGATTAATTGAGATTAACATGGCTGTTAGAAATAACAAACTTTGATAAAATTGGGGATAAGACTAGAGTCACTCCAGTAAGAGTCTGGACAGCGCGGATCGATTTTTGGTTGAATGTAGTATGTTAAATTAAATTTTTTTTTAATACTTGCTAAAAATAACACACAAATGATCTTATTAAAACGCTGATTTGGCAAAAAATGGCGACACTGTCGAGACTCTTACTGTAATACCAAGACCATGGTACAGTGGCGTAGCGAGGGAAGGGCAAGGGGGTCTATCATGCCCCGGGCGCCACTTATCGAAGGGCGCAAAATGGCCCTTAACCTTTTAAACCGCATAGCATAAACCTAATTTATAAAGAGCTGAAGACCTTTTTTTTTTTTTTTGTTACACCAATTTCAACTCACAAGGGGAGATTATATCTAGGGAAGTTGGGATTTCAGTCAGCTTTGGAGAGGTGAATCTAGACCAAAAATAAGGAGACACGTGTTCGAGAACTCATCTGGGCAGCCCTTATTAGTAAAGATATTAAATTTTGAAAATTGGTATATTTCCTTAAGCTCTTATGTACTGTAATAAGCATTTACGTTAACAATCCTTCAATGGCTGTGCGTGTAGAGCGCCGGCTTATGATCCAAAGAACACAGGTTCGAATCCCGTACCCTGTACAAAATAATTTTTATTTTCAATTGTTTCTTACTTTTTATTTTTTTTACATATAGATTATCACTACCTGCTATTTATACATTATGTTTTTTAGGTAAACATATCGATAATATATGTTTTTTGGGTTGAAATACACAAATAGATTATTTTTATTGAAACTACGTATATAATTTACCAATTAAAAATATATTTCAATTGTTAAACTTTTAAATATTCCAAAATGTGCATCATTTATTATAAAATAAAAATAATAATATCGTAAAATCTTACTTGTTTTATTTAATTAAAGAAATATAAATATAAACAAAAAACTAGCTGTAAATAATTTAATTATAAGGCCAAAAAGGAAAAAAATAGAAATAATAATATTTTCAATAGTATAGAAGACCGATAATTTATTTGAATGAAAAAAATTAAATGAAAGTAAAAAATAATTTATTTAGGTATCAAATAAATTTGATTAATTGAAATATATTTTTAATTGGTAAATTATATACGTAGTTTCAATAACATCATAAATAAACTATTTAAAACTTTACATGTGTATTTCAACCCAAAAAACATATATGTATTATCGATATGTTTACATAAAAAGCATAATGTATAAATAGCAGGTAGTGGTAATCTATATGTAAAAAAAATAAAAAGTAAGAAACAATTGAAAATAAAAATAAAAATTATTTTGTACAGGGTACGGGATTCGAACCTGTGTTCTTTGGATCATAAGCCGGCGCTCTACACGCACAGCCATTGAAGGATTGTTAACGTAGATGCTTATTACAGTACATAAGAGGTTAAGGAAATATACCAATTTTCAAAATTTAATATCTTTACTAATAAGGGCTGCCCAGATGAGTTCTCGAACACGTGTCTCCTTATTTTTGGTCTAGATTCACCTCTCCAAAGCTGACTAAAATCCCAACTTCCCTAGATATAATCTCCCCTTGTCAGATTTATTATAAAATTATTATTATTTTTTATTTTCTTATTTTTGGGGGCGCCAAAAAGATATCGTACCCCGGGCGCCAATTATATTTGCTACGCCACTGCGAGGAGACTCCAATTTTGTTTTAAAATATAGCTTACACCATTATCTTTAAGACTATCTATCTAATGCCCGAAGACCTTCGCATGTGCCTTCGGCTATTATTAAGAAATGTTACTACTAAAGTCGATTATAAACATTTCTAAGCGATTTGGGGCGATTTTTTGTTACTTAAAAACCAACCTAGAAAAAAATTGTAAAATTAATTCAATGAAGCAGTTCCCATATATTTCCGGCTACGGCCTCTATATTTTGTTTTTTTCAGGCTATGGGCCCCGTCAAATTTTCGATATATCTCTGGGCTAGCCCAGTCCTGTTTAGCAACAAATTAGAGATATTTTAAAAGTATTAAGACACTTGCACTTGCCCGCGCCACGCTCGCGCCACTCCGATACGACCGCATGCGAATTTATACGAGTATGTTATACCCTTTGTATCAATTTGGGATTTTGATATGTTGTTTGGGTACATACAAGGTATAATATATAAAAAAATTGTGATTGCCCTCCGAAGACAACATGGTCTTTTTTGATTTTTTAAATTTTATTAATTTTTTTTTCTGGTTTATTATGTACAGAGGATCATAATAAAAATACCTCTGATGAGTCATAAGTACCTCTATAATATATTTCAAGCACCATCAAATTCGACTGACAGATTATCAAAAAAAAATTTTTTTGATTTTTTTTTCGAAAACTATAAATTTTTGGGAGCTAATATTTGGTCAGGTTGAATGTTTAATAGAATGTGACTTCCAAAAAAATAATCAGCCAAATCCATGTAAAGGCATGTTTTGCATGCTTACCCGGCTACAGCCTTTAAATTGAAAATTTAACAAATAAGTTTTATAGTTAATATGTCAGCTTGGCGCGATCGAGGAGACTCCAGTTTTTTTTTAAATATAGCTTACACCATTATCTTTAAGAATATCTAATGCCCGAAGACCTTCGCATGTGCCTTCGGCTATTATTAAGAAATTTAAATTGAAAATTTAACAAATAAGTTTTATAGTTAATATGTCAGCTTGGCGCGATCGAGGAGACTCCAGTTTGTTTTTAAAATATAGCTTACACCATTATCTTTAAGACTATCTAATGCCCGAAGACCTTCGCATGTGCCTTCGGCTATTATTAAGAAATTGCTTGGTGCGATCGAGGAGACAGTGGCGTAGCGAGGGGGGGGCAAGGGGGTCTATCATGCCTCGGGCGCCTTTTACAGAAGGGCGCCAAATGGCCCTTAACCTTTTAAACCGCATAGCATAAACCTAATTTATAAAGAGCTGAAGACCTTTTTTTTTTTTTGTTACACCAATTTCAACTCAGATTTATTATAAAATTATTATTATTTTTTATTTTCTTATTTTTGGGGGCGCCAAAAAGATATCGTACCCCGGGCGCCAATTATGCTTGCTACGCCACTGCCATGGTAGTCTTGGCCTTGCACAGTCAAGTCTCGCTCTTGCTTTTATAATCAAGTCGTGGTATTGTTTGCAAGACTTGTAGTCTTGTTTTTTTTTTTGCGTCTACGTACAGTAAGGCTTTCGCTGTTGACAAGTAAATAACTGTTTTGCTCTCGGTTGATTAATTTTATTATTTAACATAAAATGGGATGTGTTGTGCCAACTCTTACTCAAAAAGTTACTCAGATAAACATTAAATACAACTAACTACCATCATTAGTTTTAATTGTAAAATTAAAATGTATCAAACCGCCCCCACTTCCCTTAAGACAAAAACAGTATATAACATTATTCAAGCAGCAAGACTGCAAGAGTCTTGTTATTTAGTCTTGGCAAGACTGCAATACCAAGACCGATTCCACTCATCATGATGCCTAATTTTGAAAAACTATTTTATGATGATCTTACGTGTCTCCTATTTCCAAAAAAAACTTATTTTACAAAATAAATATAAATAAAGGTTTAATCACAAAAATTGACCCTTTTAAAACTAATTTTGAATTGACGTCAATTTAGAATCTTTTTAACCTATTTCATTATTTAAAATCATAACTTCAGTGATACTTTGTTACTGGCATCATGCCTATTGTAAGTGGGTATTTTGCACCTAATTTCGAATGGAAAAAAACTTTTATTTCAATTACAAGTTCTTTTAAAATTTCGATCAATTTAAATTTCATATTACCCTAATAATATACTTTAATATGTAACAAAGATTTTGTTAGACGTTATGGTAATGAAATATTCAAATATCTAGTACCAGAAAGGTGTACCGCTTTTTATAAATTTTAATTAGAAAATTATAAGCCTTCTCATAATAAAGGTAAATTATAAAGGAACGAATATCTACAATTAACTAATATTATATAATAAACGTCCGTGCAATATTTTTAATTAATAACCATTTTACATAACACTATTTCAATTAAATTACATAAAACATACTTACGAAGGCCATATAAAGGGTTTGTAATAATTAATTGTGTATGCCTTGAGTATTTAGCTTGCACGGCGATTATACTAATGTCTAAACCTGCAGAAAATTCATGAAAACTTCGTAAGAACACTTTATAGTTTCCGTCATATAGCTTATAAACTTTTAATAACTGAAATCTCGATGTTTCTATTTTTAATCAAGATTTTGTGGAACGGTAAAAACTTAGGTAAACTTTAACCGTAGTTTGTGCAGTCTGGAAATTAAAAATTGCAACTTGATCCCGTTGTTTCTTGGTGTTTTTTGAATTTTGTATGTTTATAACTTTGTATGTTTCAGTATTCTTTTATGATTCAGTTACAATATTAATCCCTCCCATTTGAGAATACAGTGTTAGATTTTTATTATTATGATTTTGTTTTAGATAAGTAGTGAATTGTTAAAAAAAAGATGTATACAAAATTTCGTGACATACTTAACAAAAAAAATGATTTTTTAATATAAACCGGTACCTATATTGAAATACACTGTAATGGCAAACTAATTAACTCTTTATTAAACTGATATTTAAATATCATGGCTTAAAAATCGATAAATTGACATTAGAACATATCATAAAAGTGTTATGTTGAATCGATAATATTACAATTAACTGTATATTTGTAATTGGAGTTAAGCTATGTAATTATTTCTGAAAGCAGGAGGAAAATTATTTTCTTGATATTTATGTCAAGACTAACTCTTTTCGTTCCATGTTTCTGTCTGTCTATTTGTCTACTGAATCCTTCACTCGTATAACTCATGAATCACTGAACCGATATTAATGAAACTTGGTTATTGTTTGGGTCTTGATGGTCTCATATACAAATCATAAAAATCGTGTGGAAGGGATGAGTTTTTTTTAAATATCTTAACAAAATATTTAAAGAATCTTTTCTTCATAAGAAAAATTTAGAATTAATATTTTTTAATAAAATTGTATTTAAAAGGTCAACCGATGGTAGTTTATCAGAATATTTTATCGGTTATTATTGAAATCCTTCGGTAAATTAGTCCCTTTGGTAAATTTATCACGAGGTGAAATCATATTACATACATATGTTTTTTTACCCGCAACCTGTTTTTCACAAAACAATATTTTTAGCGATCATCTCATAATAAAAAATATTTGAAGAAACATTGAACTATATCACAACTTTATTTAACTTAGGTATATTACATATTTGTGATTTTCATTGCGTTTAAAAACATCAAAATTTAGGTATGAGGAAATGTCCTATTTGGGCCGGAACTCACGATGTAGATTTAAAGTGAATATTTTAATGACAATACTATTATATTATTACTATTTTTTATATTATATTATTATTGACACTATAAATGTTATTACATTCGATCAAAAAGAACGTATGATATACAAATAATTTAACGAAATTATAGCTATACAAATAGTTTTACAAAGCTGTAAAAATTGCAGAATATGTAGAAAACACAATTTTTATAATTTAATGTATTTTTTTTAAATACTATATAGAACAATGTTATATTAATTTAAGATAATAATCTATGTATTTATATTTAAAATATAATAGTAGTGACGTTAGACGTGAATTCCGGTACACCTCTAAATTGTTAAATTAAAAAAAAATTTAAATTACTATTTTATTTATTAAAAAATATACACAAAAATTCGAACCTAGTAATTATTAAACAGTTTGGTGTAACTAAACCAATTACAAATTGGCAATAAAGCGCACGCGCAAACTGATGTGTAAATAACATACAGGTATAACGACGACATGATAGCGCAGGTAGTAGTATCATGTCTGCCGTATTAATTATTAACGCCGTTACAACGATTTCTACTGTTTGCAATGACCGACTGACCACGCGCGCGATACTCCCACATTCTCACATATGTATGGAAAGTGTACAGAGTGCGTACACAAAAACACATAAGAAATAACTTTTATTTTCTTACTTGACGTTTTGACTCTTATCTTCAGAAGGAAAATGAGATCTTATCGACAACGGCCAGGAAAGCACACAGACGAAAAAACACAATTTACTATTTCGAGAATATTAATAAATAATAATAGAACTATGAATAAAATTTAGAGCTATTCATGCAGAGACGAGACAACTGAAATTTAGAAAAGAAGAGATCGTACTTAAATCTCATTTCGATCTCGAATTTTTATCTTATCTCGTACACGTGACCGAGGCCGAGAATAGTTTTGGTCTCGTTTTTTTTTATAAAAATATTTTTCCATTTATTTTTCTGTAATTTAAAAACAAAGAAATTTTAAAATATAACGAATTTTATATGAGGTACTGGCACCAGTCTTGGATCCTTTAAGAGCAAGGTATACTGTTTTTTGGAATTGGTGGGCTTAATTTTGTAATTCTCATGAACTCATGTTACTAATAGTACAAGTACCTAATTATTTAATCAATTTAATTACCAAAGTAAATAGTTTATTTTTTATTATAGCCATTTATTTGGTTTGTTTTTTCTCCTATAATGGATAAAGTAAAACCAGTAATGGGTACCCAGTGATGGAGACTTTCTAATGATAACAAAATGATAAGTACTACGACACAAATGTTATAAAATTAAGAATCGTAAAATTTGAAAACAATGTAAAGCAGATGCTATGCCCACTATTTTGACACCCATAGGCCGATTGTCATCAAATTACGCTATTTTACATTTAAGTGTATGTAGATTATGATTCAGTAATGGCAGTAATCAAATATCAAAAAATATTTCTAGTAAATGATCCAAGACTGGTTCCAGTACCTTATTTTACTTTAACTATTCATTTAAAGATTAATATATGTAATTCATGGGTTTTGTGTCAAGTCGATTTTCTCTTTTTCTGACAGCTCCTAGTTATGTATATCAAATAGTAAATTTTTAGTAATTATTGATTGTCTTTTAAATTATAGATTTCCGACGAGACTTATAAATATAGTTAATATCGTCTCAGTCTCGTCCTGTCCGAATTTATGCTAATCTCGTCTTAAGGCACTCTCGTTTCAAGACCAAGAAAAGTCGTCTTGGCGTACATTTACAGAAAAGTGCGAAGAAACGTTGGCTATATGTATGTACAAAATTATATACAATCTGTAAAAACGTGATTTGAAAAAATTGGCTTTTAGGCACACGTTATAGAAATGTGCGTAGAGGTAAAATAGTGAAGCAGTTGGGGAAAGGGGATGAAATGAGAGGTTAACACATAGTAGCGGTCAGTTGATTTTTATTTCATCATTTCACGCTCTTCTAAGGATACGAATAGTCGTCATGTAGGTCATTTTCTCGTTACGAAAATAAATAAACTTTTATAAAGAAGAATGACGGTAAAATACACAGTACATACCAAATAGAGTTCATAAAAAACTATATATAATAATATAAATTTAAGTATTAATGGAATCATGTTTATCGTATGTATAAAATAGTCTATGCCAATAACTATAATATAGGTAAAGCATAAAAACTATTACATGTTCTAGTAGAAAAAGTTCAAACAATCTAATTTATTTTGAGAATTGCAAAAATAAAAGTAAATAGCTTAGCGTGTTAAATACCCCACACATTTATTGGAAAGCTATTTTTAGATTTTATTAATAGAAAGTAAAATATTTAAGTTAAAAATATATTATTGATCATCACTGAATGAAGTTTTTGTACGCATGTACAAATTTACTATTCTTTCAATGATTCTACGTAATATTCTTAAAAATAACAAAATATAATTTTATTTTTTTAAATATAAACACAATACAAGTAATTACACTAATATAAAATTGTTTATAATGAACTATACTAGTTATTTATATAAAATCTATACATATGGATGTAAGGTACTTTCACTTGGTTATTGTGATCAAATAAATCGGTCATTTCAAAAAATTAAATTACTAAAATTATACAAAAATCAAATTAAATTGTACATGAATCATTGATTATGTTATTTTACTTGACAACATGAGACTAATATAAACTTTACAGTAAATGCAGTAAGGTACTGGCACCAGTCTTGTATATGATCACAGTAATAGCTATTTTTTAATTAAATGTAATGAATTAGAAATATGTGTTGTTATTTGATTACTACCATTTCTGAATATTAATTTATATAAATTTAACTGTATTACAGCGTGATTTGATGACAATCGGCCAATGGGTGTCAAAATGGTGGACATTTAAACTAATTATTAGTATAATTAATTTATTAATTATTATATTATCATAGTAACTGCTTGACATTGTTTCTAATTTGACGATTCTTTCTTTTATATCTTTTGTGTCGTTCATAACTGAGTGCCCATTATTGGTTTTACTTTATCCGTTAGTGGAGAAAAAAATAAACAGAATAAAAGCTATAATTTAATAAACAAACTATATTTGCGGTAATTAAATTGATTTAATTCAGAGGTACTTGTTTTATTAGTAACATGAGTTCATGAGTATAACAAAAAAGAAGACCAAAAGACAGTATACCTTGCTCTTGAAGGGACTAAGACTTATGTCAGAACCGTATATACATATATAAAAGTTAGTCAAAGTCATAGAGTGCATTGCGGTTATCTTCTACTACATCAAAAAAAAAAAAAATTACAATGAAAAGAAAGAATTTATATTGTAACATCTCATCTAACATCTCTTTTTCAAGTAGAGTATATAAAAAGTCCAAGAAGAACATAAAGAACAAGATGATATAAAATAACAAAAAGAAATCAACATCTATTTAAAAAGACGCTAGACGAGAATTCATATATCTATATATACCTAACATAACTACTACGTTTGTTTCGTTTTACAGAGACACAATTTTGTTAAAAATTATATCCACGATGAACTTTAATAAAAACGTCATTATTTCAACAAAACATTTCATTAAATGATGACAAAATACGAATTCTTAAACATAACATTTTATTAAAATGGAAGAAAAATAAAACAGATGTCACAAAGATATTTTTAAATAAAGAAAAAATTAAAAATAATGGAATAAGTGCTTTTATTAAATCTGGGCTATAAGTACATTTCAAGAATTTAAACATTCTTATAGAAATTTAACATTAAATATAAGGTACTGGTATCAGTTATGGCTGCTATAAGAGCAAGGTTTACTGTTTTTGTGATTGACGGGTTTCTTTTTTGTAATTATCATGAACTCAAGTTACCAATAAAACCCGGCTTTCTCCGCGTCTTATTTGATTTTTATTTATAAAAACAAATAGTAGTAGTTAGTCTGGGACAATTTTTTACCGCTATAAAGGAAAATCGCGAAAATGTTTATGTTAATTTAAAGAAAAGTATCTATTTTTCCTGAAAATCCAAATAAAAAAAATTGAATACTCTTTTTGCCCACCCTTGGTGGTTGATTTTCGGAAAATCGATTGTTACTGGGTGCAAGTAATAAAATAAATACACCCTCCAATTTTAACGTTTCTAGGTCCAGGGGTTTGGGCTGGGCGTTGCTGAGTCACTCACTCCAAACTTTTCATTTTATACAGTAGGGTCTTTTTTACGCGGTAGATACGTTCCACAGCAAATCGCGTAAAAAAAAGGTTTGAAAAAAGACATTGCTTACATTGTAAAATTAGTGATACGTACCATAATTTTTTAAAAACGGGTTACACGCACGTCACCTCTTGACTGACATAATAGGGGTGACGTACGCACTGCAAGGGGGCAAAAAAATCTTACGGTAGCGTGGGTGGTAGCCGCCCTTGCCATCAATGAACGGATACTTTTGCGCGAGCCTAAAAGTCGCTCAGTTCCCTAGCATATTGCCAGTGAACTGGATAAGGCGGATATTTATTATAAAAATTTAAAAAAAACAATAATAATAAGACAGTGTCTTTAGGACTCTGATGATGATAGCATTGCTATTGAAACACGTGTAAGTCTAAACTCTTACAATTTTTATGGTTAGGGGATTTGTATTTGATAACAAAACGTTTACATATTTAAATTCCTTAAATTGTCAGTTTTCATCACAGAAACTGGGAATCCCTTAATTTGCATGACAATCGCACCGCGTAACTTCAAATCCGCGTAAAAAGAGAGCTTACTTATATAATATATATAAAGATATTCAAGACGGTTTCCGTTGTTTTTATTAAATTTAAGAATTAATTAACCAGCATAAATGCAAAATGAATATCGTATTTTTATTCGCAACAACCGGTAAAAGATATTAATATTTCAATAAAAAAGCTTAATTGAATTTGTAAAATCAATTATGGAAAAACCCCGTGATTTTTGCCAATACGAATAATTTAAACCCGATTTTTCAAACGAAAATTAAAACAAAAGCACTCAAATTGGAATTTAATATTATATTTGTGTTTTGGAAAACCATTAAGTAATTAAATATTGAACTTGCAAATAGATTAAAATCATAATCTTTTTGTGTTGTTTTCAAATAAATGACATTTGTTTTGTTCATTTTATCATGTTTATAAATACCAAATAGAATATTTGAAATTATTTAATTCATGTCAATCAAATTCTGAGAGGTACTTTCATTTTTATTGAAATAGATTTTAGTAATTGTTTATTATATAATATACTAGCGCGTTGAACCCAGTATTAGCCGGGGATATTAATTTAATTAAATATAAAGTAATCATGCCCAACTAACATGCTCACCCAACATGATCATAACACACGGTTCAGCGCGAATTGTTTTTTTCCGACTTCATGAAAACAGAAAATATCCACAAATTATACACCTCAACTTAAACTCTCCATTAGTGAAAACCGAAATAAAATCCGTTCAGTAGTTACTGAGAAAATCGTGTAAAATTATATTTTCAAACTCCCAGGAAATACCAGATCTCATCTTAGAATTTGTATAAAAAAATAATAATAAATAAATAGGTTAGCAACAATCATAATTAAAAGTTATGTAAAAAAAAATTAAAAAGGTAACACAGGGAAAATAAAATATCTAAATACATTCTGCATAACAATTCATCAGCGACCATCAGCAAGAACTGTGTAGAGAAACTCCAAACAAAAACGAAAATTAATTAGTTTCAATACAATATGTTTATTAATCCGGGCAGATTCGTGTGGCTGATACAATTATGTCCCCTTATACAATGAAAATAATCGAAACCGAGCTTGTATCGAAATTATACAAAATTATATATTTAGTATTAAAACAAACAAAGAGATATACCTACTCGTACAAGCATACACATTATATTTAAATTATCGATTTCAAATAAAATACATGCAGTATCGATAGAAAATTACGAACTTAAAAATTTTAATGATGATGAAAATACAATTCTTGTTGGCTGGATTACACCTTTTCTAACAGTTCAGTAATTCAATTTTTTTTTATACAGGTGTCTAAGATAAGCGTGAAATGCATGGGGATTTCCTAAACGGTAAGATACAAATTCGGTTAAATGTGGTGAGTATTATTGCATCAAAAAATATTATTACTAACTTCGAAAATTCTTTAAATGGTTATAACTTTTTTGTTAAAGTAGATAGGTATGTTTTGTTTGCGTTTTTTAAAGCACTTTTTGTGTAGAATTGATAGGTGTATTTAGAATTTTTATATCACATTTTGTTTCCGAGTTACAAACCCTAACTTTAGTTTTTCTTATGGGCCAGTAAGTTAGCTATAGCATATTTGAACGTGTTTTTACTCTACGATATGTCACTTGTCATATTTATTTTCGAAAATAAGTCGAAGTACTAACACGTTCAATTATGCTATAGCCAACTTCAATCCTCCCAAAATATTTAAAAATCATTACAATTTTGAAACCAATTCACTATAGCATATTTTAACGTATTTTTTATTGTACTTTACAACGATATGTCATTTGTCATATTTATTTTCGAAAATAAGTCGAAGTACTAACACGTTCAAATATGCTAAAGCCAACTTCAATTCTCCCAAAATATTTAAAAATCATTACAATTTTGAAACCTATCATAACAAAAGTACTACTTCCTCTGAAATTGTATATTGTTTTCAACATCTCTTTTATCTTTTTTTTTCTCCTATCCAATATTTATAATAAACTTCAGCGAACATCTTCAGTGCTCTTTAAAAATGTATAGACAACTTAAATTGCGGTTTAACTTTTTTATTGCAATTTTCTCTTCATCTCCATTATTTAACTTAGCGTCTCCACAATCCATGACCCACATATACCCACCCACAGGCATAATTTTTACACCGACTTTGAACAATGTACTACAACCATTTGCATCGGGTCGTTTCAACCCTTGGGACACATTTTGGAAACCGCTGGTCTGCAGTTACGTTTCATTGTTACACGAAACTAATTTATAGTAGATGTGTGTGTGTCTGTGTGTAATTCAGCGTGGACCATACATAACAATCGTAATGTATATATGTATATACTATATATACTAGTCTATTAATTAGGACGTATGATCTAAACTTCGTAATGGCTAGTGTTGGGCTCGAAATGTTATTCGGGAAAACGTAACTGATTAATTTATCATGTAAATATAATTGCTTGTATAACTGCGGACCAATGATATATGTTTGTATTTATTACATATGTACGTATGTGCAATGGAAAGTTCAAATATGGTTTGTTTTGAAACCTATTTTAATCGATATTTGTATGACGAGTTGAAGTTCACTGCAGGAAATATCACTAAAAAATTTCGAATTTTTGATTTCGTTAAAAGTATGTTTATTGCATAGAAAATGACGTGAAAAGTTGTTTGTTTCAAACCGCAGGTCTGTATCTCAAACCGTTCTCGAGATATAGCCTCTCAAAGTTTTAGTTTTTTCAAATTTTTGGAGAAAAAAGGCCAGAACTTTTGAACGCGTGGTCGGAATTGATTTTAGTTGACGGATTTGAAATCAGCGTGTCAGAATCTATATAATGACATGTATAATATTTTAAAATCCGACAAAAAAAATTTGGTCAAAAAACGACATTTTTTTAAGGTATACCCCTTTGAATTTTTTTCGATTTTTCGCGAAAATTTTTTTCTCGAGTTTTAAGTTATTGTACATGTCATTATATAGATTTTGACACGCTGATTCCAAATCCGTCAACTAAAATCAATTCCGACAACGCGTTCAAAAGTTATGGCCTTTTTTCTCCAAAAATTTGAAAAAACTAAAACTTTGAGAGGCTATATCTCGATAACGGTTTGAGATATTGACCTGCGGTTTGAAAATTTCAACTTTTCACGTCATTTTCTATGCAATTAACATACTTTTAACGAAATCAAAAATTCTAAATTTTTTAGTGATATTTCTTGCAGTGAACTTCAACTCGTCATACAAATATCGACTAAAATACAAGAGAATAAGACGTAGAATCATTTAATTACTATATAAATATATAAGAATTTATTTTAAAAAGTAAAAGTTTGAACTTAAGGTGTTCATGAGCCATTTTTCTTTAAAATTTTGAAAAACTGAAACTTTGAGAGGCTATATCTCAAGAACTGTTTGAGATACAGACCTGCGGTTTGAAAATTTCAACTTTTCACGTCAAAATAAGAATAAATTAAAAAGCATAAATAGACGTACCTATAGGTATGTATACAAATTGACTGGAATAGTTGTTCAAAAACGTTATGGTCTTCTGAGTATAATACTGAAATACTTTTCGAATCATTTATAGATGTTAATTATAATAAAAATATATATTTAATTTGCGTTACATAAATATTTATTTAACGTTTATTTTCCTTTTGGAAATACATCCCACTGACACAAATACAATTAACATTGTAGTTAAACAATTAAAAGTTTCCTCTAATAAAAAAATCAGAAAACAACTATAGAAACTTCTAAAACAAACATTTCAGTTAAACATCAATAATTGAATTTCCTAAATTCAAAAAACCTTTAACCAAAAACACTCGCACAGTCTAACACCAGTACATCAATAATAAAATACAAACAATTAAATCTTAGACTGTGAAAGAACTACATCGGCAGTTCTGCAAAAGGGCGAAAGAAAGGATGTTGACAAGGGCTGCGGTGATGACGGCCAGGCGGAGAACGACAAATGGGGGAAGGGGGGTAGACAAATAAGCGACAGTTCTACAACCGGTGACTGATAATTAACGCAATCCGCAGACGATATTGCGAGAACAGTTTTGTGTCGCCGCGGTACAGTAAGGAGCAAAAACTACACCGACAACTGATCTTTATTATGTGAGGCTGTGTGTGTTGATATGATGTATGTATTGATGTAAGGAATGTTCGAACAATCAGACGGATAATTAAACTTTAGAAGAAAAATAAAACTGAATTGATTACTTTTCGAGGTGAATTGAATGTCAGATCTTTGAATTTTTATATATGTACTAGCATATTGAACCCGGTGTTACCCGGGTTAATATCCACACCCAACATGCCCACCCAACACGCCCACAGTAAACCACGAATTGTTTTTTTCCCGACTTCGTGAAATTTACACAAAATATGTACAAATTATATACCTAAACCTAACCCTTTCATTAGTGAAAAGCGGAATAAAATCCGTTCAGTAGTTACTGAGAAAATCATGTAAAATTAAATTTTCAAACTCCCAGGAAACACCAGGTCCCGTCTTAGAATTTGTATGAAAATTAAAAAATTAGAAATAATTAGGTTAGCAACAATCATAATCAATTTCGATATTTTACCTTTCATGGAAGTGAAATCTTTATTTCTATCTCAATTTTCAATCAAAATATTTCATTGTTATGTCAAAAATCATCTAATTATTCGACAAAATATTTGAAAGAGACGTGATCATAGTGATCTAAATTAATAAAATACTGAAACTGTAAATTATAGAATTCTGTATTCAGTATATTGGGATTATTTAAAATGACTGGTGCGCACGATGCTTAGATTTTTATAAAAATCTCAAAACATGACTTGTGGAAGCCGACTGGCCCCCACGATACTAATTAAGGGTTAAAAAAAAAATACTAATTTAAAACTACAAATAAAAAATACTATGATGTTGCCTCCACGAAGCTGAGAAACTTTTGTTTGAAAAGTTTTTCTGCAAACACCTTACTTTTTGAAATAAAACTTCGTAACGTTTTATTTTGAACAACCGTTATAATATAAAATAAACATTAACAAGTAATATATTTATGTTCATAACAAAATCTTACAATTTTCTGTTCTTTCAAGTTAATTTATACAATAAGGTTAAACATACACAACGGTAAATCTCTTAAGACCTGAAAGGTTTATTTGATATCTGTTGACGTTTCAGAGACAAAATCTTGACGCTATCTTCTCAAGTCTCGCTCTGGTTGATCCGTGAGGTCCTTGCCCCCCACACTCGTAACCCCTGTGTTACAAGTTTGTCTCCACACCGTCAGTCGGATTCACTAACAATCAACGTTCGGATTAAAACTCAAATCTAGACGGTTATACGAGTATTAGGATTCAAATTGGACATTAGGTTTCGTAAATAAACGATGTAAAATCTAATTATTCATTAAACTAGTAAATTGATTTTTTTGTAAAATTTAACCAGACTAAAATTTCGTTTTTGAGTTTGGTAATTATTAATTGCATAGTAATAAATGTTCCTAAGCCAATTTTATACCAACCTAGAGAGAAGACAATTAAGCGTGCAAACAGGTAAATTTATTCCAAGTAATTTACCGTGTGTGGACAACTACGTTACTAAATGGAATTAAGGAGGAAGCTATAAGACAATGTTATAAGCTATGATAAGTAAGCCTGCCTACTTGCAGAAATTAATTGCAGTAATTTTGTTTGTATATACCTAATTTAAATATATTATATTTAATTTACAAGTCAAACGGTATCATTAAAATGGCACTGTAGATTTTAACCGTACAGTTTTAAACTGTGCGGTTGAAATTGAGAGTTTATGGGACAAAAGTGAGCAAAAAGACTGAAAATGAGTAGTCGAGCAAAATCTAGTTTATTTTTGCTCGGTTACGTTCCATACAGTCTCAGTTTTAAATGCTACGGATAAAACTGACAATGAGCTACAAGTCAAGAGTGAATGATGGTCTTATGCCGTGTTTAGAGCGAAAAAACAAAACAGCAACATCGTGTCTTTTTGACAAAAGTGCAATAAACTCTATGCATTTTTAAATACGATGTGTTTTCAAACACCGTGTTACTGTTTTGTTTTCTTTGGTCTATAGGGTATTTAAAGACAAAATCAAGTTTTGTTACTTGTACATATTAGTACAGTGCAAATTTTACACACCTAATTTAAAGTTTTTAAAATTGATAATCAATTTAATAATTGTATACATGGAAACAAGTGTTAGAAGAAGAAAAAACATTAACATTGTACGCAACGGAAGAACAAAAGGATAATAAGTAGAATGTTCTACAATTTCACCGATATTTTTAAAAACAAATATGTTAAATATGTATATTGCAAGTATTAGCTTATTCCTCTCCTTAAAGCGTAATAATTTTAAATGTAAAAATTGTCATTGAGTATAATTTAAAATTTATGATTTATATCTGCAAACTTTGTATAGAAAATAGTATTAATTGTAAGAATTCTTTTGAAATTTTTCTATAATTTTTTTGTAGTACAAAATACCATAAAACGTTTCTTTTCTGTATTGTACAAAAATAATAAAACGTAATAGAACAGAAAAAAATGGTATTCTACAGATATGTATATTTAAAATAAAATTTCACCAAAAACCACACTGACCTCACTGGGAGCTCCACAGATCAAATAGAACAGATATCTCAGTCTCGGTCATTCAGAAATACCAACAATCCCGTATTAAAAATGCATACAAGTTAAACCTCATCTGGTTATACACACGTACTAGATCCACAAACACCGCTGACAAATGGGTGACCACGAAACTGTGCGTCAGATCAAACCACCCACACAAACTGTTCTATTACTACAGGGCCGGAAGACTGCAATGTGCCAGGTAAAGACAGCGTCAATGATAAATGTTCTGCTGAGAGCATTTATCATTTAAGCTGCTGAGCTTATTGGAAGCTATTGGGAAAATGTTTTATGATTTATATAGTAAAATAATAACATACATACAATTAAATTGTAATCATTTGCTGAAGATATATTAATTACATTAGTGTAATTTATAAAAAAAAATATCTGCCAAGTAAATGCACAGTGCTAGTTAAATTATTGAAAAATTTAAATAAAAACCGATAAAATGTTCAGATAAATATTATTATTTCGTATATTTTTAATTTTTTGACAATTTCAATCTAAATCTAATGCAAACGTCAAAATGACATTAATATGTGACAGTAAATATGAATTAAAAAAAAAATTAAGCAAATTGAGATAAAAAAAATCTTTCTAAGGGAATATTTTACAACAAACGTTGTAGATCTATATTATAAGAAATTAAAAGCTCTACAAAAAAGATTCCGTAAAATTTTCACGTAACATGTGTCGTTCTAGATATATCTTGAAAAAATTAATATTTTGGTATGTCACCCATCAAACCAGACTCAACCATCCCACCAAGTTTCATTAATATCGGTTCAGTGGTTCATGCGTTATGCGTGTGACAAGGATTCAGAGGACAAACACACAGACAGACAGACACGGAACGAAAGGTGTTTGTCTTGACCTGAAACGGAAATATCAATTTAAAATTTTTAAATCGAAGAACAATATTTTTATCTCATTCTGAAACGATCACAAAGCTTCTCGTATCTTGGATATTGCGAGAAAGCATAAGCATCACGAATATATTTTTAAATCTATATCATATTAAGACGACCCTGTTTACTACTACAACATCGCTAGTTTTGTCCACTTCCGGTGCAATAAATTATATTCACCTGTGTGAAATATTAACGACACGGACCACAAACACACACCGCGTGCCTTCTTCGACACACACCCACCTCTCCCCACCATCTCCGATCGCACGCACTCGTACGCACACCGCAGAAAACGTAACGGCAATGAGGAACCGCGCAAGGAAGTTCATCAGGTCGTCAGTGGTGTATGGAATTGTTTTTACTTAACAGTAAGTAGCGTATATAACGGAATTGTTCAGAAGCTAAAACGACTAGGTCTATTAAACACTCGAAGATTTATAAATACTAGTATCGCCTATGGTCGAAATTCGACCAATATTTTACCTGCTTTAACGGCAATTAAATATTTTATGAATGGCTTCTAATCAGTTATATTTATAACATTTTCAAAAAAATTATTTTTACAAAAGTTTATATTTAAATAATTACACAGCACCAAAAGTTACTTTTGCTCTGTCTTGAATAGGTATATAAAGAATTGACGTTACCACGAAGACGTATTCAAATGCTATAAAGGTATAATAGAATATCAATTACAGAACTTATCCTTTATTTGTTCTTGTTTTCGTAATTTTTGATATTTTAACAACACAAGTACAAATTCGACATTGTAAAAACAAAAAAAAGCTGTCAAAGACAATTTGGTCTATTCGGGAACCGTCATTTTTATTATTCTTAAGTTGGCAATACGTTATGTGATTCTGACAGCTTTTTATGATTTTGCAATGTCGAATTCGTACTTCTTTGATTGTATGTGTTGTTAAAATATCAAAAAATACGAAAACAATAATAAATAAAGGAATTTTTTGTAATTGGTATTCTATTATACATTTATAACATTTGAATATGTCTTCGTGGAGACGTCAATTCCCGCGCCAACGCTGATTGGTCAAGGAGCTGATGAGACTACCTTGTCTTTATATACCTCCGTTGCCAAAATTGCTCTATCCAAAAATAACGATTTTAACCATATGAACATATGCAATTTTTTGTAAAGTTTTCGTTAAAGATAACAAATAAAACTGTCTTTCCTCTTTAAAATGAACACTTACTTTTCACTGTACTTTTTTCACTGAGTTATGTTTGTTTGAAGATATTGTTACATATATGTGTAGTAACTAGTATAGCCCATTGTGTCTACCGTGCACTGTTTTTTAAATATCATGTCTTCAAACAAGTACATACATCTAAAGTCGTACTGTAAAAAATTAATGTTCATTTTAAAGGGGAAAATTTTATATGAAAATAGTTTAGATATTTTGAAAACCTTTTTATTATTTTATAAATGTCAATTCAAGGGAAAAGAAACTTTGTTATGATCCTTTCCAAATTGTTTGTATAATATAATATAATACAAAATAACTATTATATTTAAAAAAAAGGATGGGATGTCATTTATATATTTTTTTCATTTGTCAGTAAAAACGAGTAATTAGTATTTGGGTTATCATTTATATTTTGCTTTTTTTTATTTATCAGTAAAAACGTGTAATTAGTATAACATATCAGCATAAAAAACTCGTTTGATTTAAATTCAAACAAAAATTCGATATCAGTTTTTTAATAATTAATGTTGGAGATACATATATAGTTTCACAAAAGTGATTCAAAAGAAAACTCAACTTTTCGAAATGGGTGCGTTATTTGTAACATTTTGAAATTATTTTTAATTAAAAGTAGGCACCTTTAAAATTGAAATATTCCAATTAATTATAATATGAAGTCATAATAACAAATGCACTTTTAAGTGAGGACAATGAATGAACGAAATGACAGGAAGTTTTAATGAAAATGTCCCAACTAATTAATCGTAAACCAGAGAATGAAAAGTGGCTAAAACGTACCTGTACCTACAATTGCTTACATGCTAAATTAAAATTCCACCAAAAGAAACATAACGGGTTATAGAAAACCATATATTACTTGTACGCGCGCGCACATACATACATAAAATTTAACGCTAATTAAAACAGTATCGTTAATTATTTTGTTTCCAAGAATTGTATAAAAGAGTTCATATTGTGGAAAGATTTCTATCTATTTAAAATAATAGCACACGTGCTTGTGGATTACTTTATATTTATATTTACATACAGGGTGATTTATAACTAGTGTAAAAAAAATTAACAGTAGATCGAGGATGTAATTTTAAGTAAAAAACCTTATGTGAACCTATGTCCGGAAATTCTTCCTGAGGAAGCTACAATCTTTTACATAAAATTAGTGTTTACTTAGTATCTAAAGAACCCATTGTGCTACAGTTATGAAATTTGATACAGGATTTGATATTAATAAATGCTATTGATTTCCAGTATCATATAATAATAATTTAAACTAGAGGTGTATAGGGCCAGTGGGCCCGCCGATTTTTATCAAGTATTTTTTTGTTCTTTAATTTTTTCCTGAGTTGGGTTCTTGTAGAAGATTATATGATACAAAATATACAAAAATATACTTTATTCATTTGTCAAGATTAACCGTTTTCGAAAAATATCGAAATTTTTACTTATCAAAAATTTTACTTTAAATTACACAAAATAAGTTTATATTCTTGTTTTTTAAATACAAATAAGATGAATAGTTAATATAAATATACCTCTAAAACTGCATTTTTAACAAGTTTCGTTTTTTAATCATGTTAGTACAATACGTGTAACAGTAATGCAACTGGCTATAAATCTATGATAAGTATTAGGAGGTATACTTATATTAACTTTTTATCTTATTTTTAATTACAGAACACCTTATTTTGTGTAATTTGAAGCGTCCGTATTAAGTAAAATTCTGCAGTATTTTATTTTTTCGATATTTTTCGAAAACGGTTGATATTATGACAAATAAACGAAGTATATTTTTGTGTATTTTGAATCATATAATCTGCTACAAGTACTCAACTCAGGAAAAAATTCAAGAACAAAAAAATACTTGATAAAAATCGACGGTTCCACTGGCGTCATACACCCCTGGTCTAAATTATTATTATTTAATACTGGAAATCGAATACATTTATTAATACCAATCCCTGTATCAAATTTTATAACTGTAGCACAATGGGTTCTCTAAATATTAAATAAACACTAATTTTGGGTAAAAGACTGTAGCTCCCTTGGGAAGAATTTCCGGACATAGGTTCACATAAGGTTTTTTGTTTAAAATTACATTCTCGATCTATTTTTATTTTTTTTTACACTAGTTATAAATCACCCTGTATATGCATATAAAAAAAAGATTATATCGTGAACCAGTATATTACATACATATGAGTTACAAACAATTATACATATGTGCGAGTTCGCAGAAATGGGGTTTTGAAAAATATTTTAAATGGATGGTATCCGGTCAGATAATCTTTATGCAACCGTTGTATATTTGTATACGAATAAGAGAAATGCTATTGATTTTTGATTTAACGATAAATACCACGTTCCTGTATACTAATATCTCGTCTCATTCAAAATTTATAAAAATGAATGTGTCCGTATATTTAACCAGAACTCGAACCTGCAACCTGAAAAAACACTTATTTTTTATTAACCTGAACCAGAACTCGAACCTTTTCATGGATAACCGGTCAAAAAAATTATTTTAAATATTTTAGTATTTTTTTGCAATGATTTTTAAAAGAGATTTGTACAAACTGTTTAAATTTTATGGTATGATGTGACTCCACAACTAAAATTTACATTTTTTTGCTTTCTTTATAATTCTATAACTTTGTAAAAATGAATTAGATTTTTTGCCATTTTTTCTAGCAATATTTATTAATTAATGTTTTCTCTTCTTCAGAAAATATATTATATTTGTTAATTTTTTTTTAAACAACATAATTCTCTTTCAATTACAAACATGAATCCGAACCCGAACTGAAATTTATATATTGAACTCGAACCTTAAATAAATTCAGGTTCAAGTTACTGATTTTAATACTTAGAAAGATAACAATTGATATTTAATATTTTGTTTTTAGAAAAATATTTGTGATATTTAATTTATAATTAAATTACTTTCATTAAAAAATAAATTAACAATCAAACATACTGTAATAAAATAACACATTTATGTACATAATAATTTATAGTATAATCCACGATAATTCTTCCAGTGTAAAAGCAAAGTTTTCAATTGCATTTTGCAGTACATCAGAATAAAAACTAAAACTACACAAATTTCATACATAGTGATTTTGTTTTTTGAGTAAAAATGACTTCAGATTTCTTTACACTTTGTTTATCTATTCATTACTCATAAAAAGTGAAAGTTTTTCATATTCATTGTTTCTACCTTTTTTTCATTTTTCATTCATGCATAAATACTATAGAAGTTTAAAGACAACTGAACCGTTTAATAGCCGAATAAATTATTTGCATAAAACAATATTTTTAGAAAAAGACATGCACACATATTTACGTGCGATTGAATAAATATAAAATGTAAAATTGCATTGTAATATCAAAAAAGCCTTCTTAAACATAATACTGTGAGTGAAAATTGTATGTGTTTATAATTTTATTAAAAAAATATTTTTAGCGAATTGATGAAAGATAGAAATAACGAATGGGACATAAATTATAGATAATAATATTCTCTACACTTTATAACTAAAACATTTTTTTCCAATTCGCACTATTTCAAAAATAAGTCGAAAAAAAGAAAAGAGCAAGCATTCGTTTCCAATTTTTAAATCGTTTTCAAAATTATTTTTTTCCAGATGAAAATTAATCCAAAATATATTATTTCATTCTTCTATGACTTAATGTTTCTGAATTACAACGTATTTACAGACAGACACACATATATCATGACTAAAATAGTCAAAATCGATTTAAGGAAGGTAAAATTTGATATTTCCATCAAAATCGGTTTGAAAAAAATTCGACATATGGCCGTATAAAAAACTAAAAAGTAATGGTAAAAGTATTTATTAATCAACAAAAAGTTTTGCTCAATTAATATTAGTTTGAATGATTTACTGATATGAATTCATTCGGAACTAATTAAATATATGAATTCCTTTGTGCATTAAATCGTCTGTCAATTTTAGCCGTTTTAAAATATTTAAATGCACTCAAAACTGTGACGATATGTGTTTCATTCAGCATGCTATTTTGTATACCTATATTTAAAATAGTTATTAAATATTTTATCAGTCGAGAGCAACAAATTTAGTACATTGCATTTTATAATTTGAAACCATTGAAAAGGATATGTAAAATGTATCCAATGTTTTTCTTACAAAATGGGCACATACATCAAAAAATTCCGTCTAAAAATGTCACATTTCTGGATACATCAATAAATTTCAACATCCATATTAAGATGATTAAATTGAAAAATTGAAAGGTTTGACAGTAATAAAAAATACGGGAAATGTATTTTTATTATAATTCAATTTATCAAATGGTTATAACAGACTTTTTATGAATGTATGTACAGTATATAGAGATGACAAAAATGAGTATTTTTAGTGACTTCGAGTCATTTGAATCAGTTAAGTAAAATGGTTGACTGACTCACCTGGGTCGTTTGAGTCTTTTAATAATTTTAATCATTTCAGCTGATCCGTCCATTAAGTATAAAATATATAATATGAATACGCTATATGGCATTTACGAAAAAAGCATGTTCATGTTATATTTCTTGTTTGTATTTTTGGATTCAACTAGTTAAAATTAGGGTCGGTCCCGGTCTGGTCTCGCTCAAGTCAAATATTTAGTATAGTTACTGTACACTACGGAGCGTGATTGGATCGAGACTGGCACGATATTTTGGATCGACCCTTATAGTGTAATAATACATGGATTTGTCGTTTACTGATCTTTTACATTTTGTCAAGCTATCAAAATCTTAGTTTTTGAATAATTTACAATGTTGTAAGCTAAACTTTTTTAAAGAATCTTAATTGTGAATTTTTTTATTTTTATTTTGGTAACATTTACTCATATTTAAACGACTTTACAAAACAGTTTCTTAAATGGCCCGCTAGAGGCGTTGTTATCTTCATTTTTAGCGCTCTTTACTTTAGTTTTATTATTTCCGGTATTATAAACAAATTGACAAAACTTTACTAGCTTGCAAGCACTTTGTACGGGGTACTAATTTTGTAATATTCTCTATGGATTTGTTTTGAAATATAGTAGAATGCTATACTTGAATTTACTAAAACACAGTTGGTGACTCTGACAGTACAATATATTTTGTTTTACATATATCACCACTTATTGTTAGTCAATCAGAACAATAACATTAGTAAATTGAAGTAGAACTGTTCTAAATTTTAAAACAATCCATAAATAATATCACAAAAGAATACCTCATTCAAAGTGCTTGTTCTAGCTAACAAATTTTATTCATTTTTTTTTTTATACAGAAGTATATAGCTGCCATGGAAAAAATACAAAATCAAGAACATTGGGGTTTGAATGGCTATAATTATCACATGAAAATATAGGTAATAGTTTTTTATGTTTGTCTAAATGCGTTTTATTAAAAACCCATCAAAAACTCACTTAAACAACATATTTTTAAAAGTTTCATATCACTATTGGAACTATAGGGCTCCTGAATATATTTTTAGTTTAAGTTTATTTATACTAACCTTGAAAAATCTGTTCACAATTAATTTTTAATGTGTTTGCAATAAACATTTCTCATTAATTTTGATTCATTCATAAATAAGCCTATGACAATTGACTTATTCATAACTGACATTGAAGTTAGGTTATGAATGGTTAAGAGATTCAAGCGTGATGGTTTTCTATTTATTTATGCTTATTAAATAATGAATGAGTTTTTCCAGATTGCTACAGTTTTGACACCAAAAATAGATAAAATAAAAACCTTCGATTCTGTTATAGCTAATCCATTAACTATTTTAATTAGTAAATATTCACTATGAATTAGTGATATCTCGCTAATTCAGTTTTAGAGAGTAACATAGTTCATTAATAACTAATTAAAATTAAAATTGATCTACAAATTATAGGTGGTAAATAATTAATTCCTTTATTATTGAATGGAGTTAACAAAAGAACTTATCCTTTTCAAGATAGTGAACTTCGTTCATTGAAAAGATTCCTTGAAAAAGAACGAATCTTTCGTGAATTACACACACGTTGATTATTTAATCGCAAACAATAATTCAACTTTTTCCGCACCAAAAGTCTCAAAAAACCTTGACAGATACAAATCAACTCGGAAAAGTAAATCAAAACCTCACACACTACGAAAGAATAAAGCAGAAGAAGACTAAAGAAAAAAAACATATCTAGGTCATTTGATAACATTCACAGATGTTACACTTTCAATAGAACTCGGGAGTTCGCGCGTTTTTTCCGCCAACATGACAGAAAAAAACTATCTCGGCTTGACCCTTGCATTTCTGTACCCACAAAAGCGTCAAGTTATTTACACCGACGGCTCCGGGAGACGAGAGGGACGCAGCTGTCAGAAGGCGTCGGCGTGGGGTTGACATAAACTACCGACACAGAAGCAGTTTCACACGAATGTATCAATTGAGCTTACGTTGTATATTCATGGCTTAAAATGTAATACTTTCACAAATATTTATATTATAAATTTTAACTATTTTTTTAATTTTCATCAAACATCGATAATAACCTGTTGTCAACGTTGCCATAATTTTAAACTGGACATTTCCAAGGTTATTAAACTATACAGGTCTTATATATGATTAGGAAAGACTATGGATACATAACAATCAATGCTAGTCTATATATGACAGCGTTACAATCTAATTTGTTATAATTAAACATATACTGAAACAAATATTTAGTAAAAATTAACAAATACATTTAATTGAAAATATTTAGTATAAAATAATTAATACAGGTTGAAAGAAATACATATTAAATATATCTAGGATTGACTGGAAATACATTCATTTATGTATTATTTTTTGGCACGTGTAAAAAATTAAAATTAAAATGGAATATAATGTAATAATATGAAGTATATTTAATGATAGTGATTGATAAAATCAGAAAATACGGCTGTGGGTGCGACTTGGCTACTACAATCAACCAAAAATCGATTCGTACTATGAGTATCTCTAGGGTTGCCAACTTTCTAAAATCCTCAAAAAGGACATACAGCGGATTTAAAGTTTAAAAGTTTGGTTTATAATTTTACCTTGTAATTATAAAAAAGAATTTGAATATTTTCGATTTTAATATAGATCTACCAATAATTTGTTTTCACTTTCTGACCTCTCTAATCAGAATTAATAAATTCTTCGTTTATTACTAAAGATTTTTTACCTAAGGATATAGATATTACCGGTAAAAGCCGGGTCAGGCTGATAATTTGTTCGAACCCGTACTAATATGAGTTATCGATGATTCTATGTAAATTACAAATATCACCCGGTTCAATTGCCACACAAAGCCATGTAGTATTTTAAACCAAACGTCAATCATTGAACCAACATTTTTGTTTGACTCTAACTAATATTTGTTCAGATTAACCAACTATTTTTAACGTAGTAGATTTGGTCAATTTAACCAAATTTCAAGTGGCTCATATTTAACCAAATATTTTGATTCGATTTAATTATGATTAGACCAGGCATCTAGGCGAAAAAAATTTACGAAAGTCGAGAAATTGACGAAATACTGATGTTTATCCCTTCCCTCATTCCGGATAAAGAAACGTCGATATCGTTGGAGGGAGGAAACTTCGGAATATCTTAGTGACACCCTAAAGAACTATTATTATATGTGAAAAAAAATCTAGTCTGAATTTTTTCTTCTTCAAAATATTTGGCGCTTGGCTGAGATTGGTAAATTCGACAATTTTTTTTTCAGTGTATGATAAATATTAAAATTAAAATCAGCCTCGTTTCAGCATGAAACTTTATCTACATTAACACGTTGTGTGCGGTGAACACGGCTTGTAGCCACGCGGTAAACACAGTAGCCGTGTTCAGTGAGTTAGTACGATATGTATGCTCAATATTCTTTAATAAATTGATTTTATATTTTCATTTTTATATTATGTTTTACTTATTTAAAATTTGTCAGCCACACACGAATGTCCTCAATAATTTGTTCGCATTGAATGTGTTAAATGCATAGGTAACATGAATAAACACATCGCGTTTGTAACACAATATCATTTTTGATGCATTAAATTCTCAATTGCCATTAATCTCCATTAAACTGAAATCGGATCTAAAACATTTATAATACTGGTCATTACTTATACAAAAACAATTTCCATATTTTAATTGTAGCGAACGTCATCGTGTGAAACTGCTCCAACATCGGCAAAGGGGTGCGCCAGACTGCGGGTTCCAATAGAACGACGGGTAAAAAGGGGTGGGGTACGGCCAACAAATGATTGCAAATCACGTGAGGATATAACAGATAGAATCTGGACTTTGAACTCCATACATCATGCCGATTTATGTGGTAAATGTTTTGTACCCGAGTGACGGTCATAATAAAAGCGATTGCTTCATCAAAATGTTGGAAAAACATTATATTTTCTTGATTTATTTGTTTTGGTTTTTGCTTCCTCGCAATATCGAAGATACGAGAAGCTTTGTGATCGTTTTAGAATGAGACAAAAATGACAAAAAAATTGTTCTCCGATTTCAAAATTTTAACTTGATCTTTAAATGGTTAAGGAATTTATCTGAACGCTATCGATTTTTATTAAAATTGTTCAATAATTAACTACCTTTGGTGAATTAAGCACGAGGAAGCACTGTACAGATGTTTTTTTTTTTCATTTATACTGAATATTTTCCCATGCGATTTTTTTCTAAGAGTTCAATGAATCGATCCAAACGAAGTGACGTTATTTGAACTTATTGGTAGTTTACATTTGGTCGACGATTGAAATAAGAACTATGAAACATCTGTGGTCTTAAATTTTTATTTCATAGACCACTATCACTTGTTCCACTTGAACGTGTTTTTACTTGCCTATTTATGTCTTTCCGAATGAGTTGGCCAATATCCAACATGATTGTTTTGTTTATGCCCATTTTTTTTTATCACAAAACCTTTGGGAAATACTAAATTAAACCACTCATTTACTGAATTCATACCTAACTAATCAAAATGTAAACAATTTAATATACTCATTTATGACTGGTATTATAAAGGAGCTCGCAAATTTGCAAGCTTTCAAATGAGGTATCAAACTTATATAACAATTCTATTGGAGTTTTGACTGATAGTTTTTTTATTTATCAATATTAATTTGTTTATGATAGGGGAAGGGGTTCTTGACAGTCTTGGTGCATTTGATAGTCTTAAAGTTAATGATGCAAGCTAAATTTAAAAAAAAGTTGGAGTCTGTAGGATCGCATCAAGCTGAGATATTAACTATTCAACTTACTTGTTAATTTATCAATTTTAATTGACATTTTCGGTAATTTTTTAACATTTTATAGGGGGAGAGAGGGCTGAAAAATAACTTGCTAAAGCCGACTCTGCATATATGTAACATTAACATTTCACATCTTTGAAAGCAATTAGATAAATATGTAGTAAATAATCTAATACAGAACATCTTCTCGAACTGGCCACTCTTACCATTAGTTATTGTTTTCTTATGTATTTTTTATAAAATACTATAATAAGCAATCAATTTTAGTAACCAGTTTGTTGGAGTTTTACTATATACTTTTTGAAAATAAATTGAATAACAACTTACGTCAATATATCAATCAAAACAATCACCACCGCATTCACGTCCTCGTATATTTAATTTTACAAATTAATTATAAAATAATAGTGTATGCCACTAACAGTAACGTATAGATTATAGACACAACTGGATTAACAACAATTGAATGAAATATAAATCCAATATGTTTATGTTTCACGTGAGTCAATCAGAAAATGTTCGACACAATGTTTATTTATTTAAAACAAGCCAATTAATTTAGTCAGCCACTGCAACACTATCTTATCGTGAATCACGAATTCTGTTTTTACCTGTATTTATTTATTTATATCGTGACATAAATACAATAATAAATTAGTTAAGTGATGTTATTCGTGTCGATTATTTCATTGATAGCAACGGAATCAGAGAAACACGCTCATCTGGTAAATTGCTTATTTAACTTCGGGGATAAATATTATTGATTAGATTGAAAATATAAAATAAAGGTTAAAAAATCAGCTAGACGGTTTTTTTTATTCGTTCCTATAAATAATAAGGTACTGGCACCACTTATGGCCGCTATAAGAGCAAGGTTTATTGTTTTTGTGATTGACGGGCTTCTTTTTTGTAATTCTCATGAACTAGGTTACTAATAAAACAAGTAACTCTTTATTTAATCAATTTAATTACCAAAGCCGCAAATATAGTTTGTTTTTTTAATTATGGATAAAGTAATACCAGTAATGAGTACGCAGTGATGGATAGTTGCCAATGATTACAAAATGATAAGTACTACCTACGACACAAAATATATAAAAGAAAGAATCGTCAAATTTGAAACAATGTACAGCAGATGTTATGATAATATAATAATTAATTAATTAATTATACTAATAATTAGTTTAAATTTTAATCAAATATTTCTAATTCAGTACATTTAATTAAAAAATAGCCATTACTGGGGTCATATCCAAGACCGGTGCCAAGTACAGCAGAATCAATAAAAAATACTAAAATTACTTGTTTAGTTGAAATACAACTATAACGATATGGGGTATGATAACAATCATTTAATAAACTTGGAAGACTTAAAGATATTTCACTATAATGTTCAACAAACAAAAGTAAAAAATAACACGATTTAAAACATTCGGATTATAGACATTATAAGCGGTCTGGAATAAATACAGTTTGTTAAAAAATATAACAATTTATGTATACCCTCTTTTACTACATATATTCCTCTACCCCCTTCTACTTTTCGTTGCATTCGCATTTTTCAATCCTGGCGCAGATTTTCTGCCAAGGCCTTTGGCAGGTCCGCCGTTTTCATATTCACCTTCTCCAGAGACTAAAAATGGATTCTCTTCAACGCGCTTTTCACTTTTAGGAAGAGGTCAAAGTCGCTGATCGTCAAATCTGACAAATATGGGGTGGGAGGGGGGATATTTACAAGCGAAATCGTGGTAATATGAAATTCACTTTTTTGTTTTTGTTCAATTTAAAAAACTTTAATCAAAATATTAAAAACGTTAAAGCGTAGAGAATATATTCTTACATACTGTCATTTTTGTTTCATCGTGGAAATACGAAATTTAATTTTTTTTTATAATATGAAGTTTTTAACTCATTAAAACTGGTTTACTTTTTGATTTGTACTTGTATTACGTAGATCTAATCGAGATCTATAATTTGAGACCAAAACTCGCGTGGTAGCTACTCTGAGTGTCGAGATATAGATACTGATAATAAATTTACGCTAGCGCACAAACTGATCTCAGTGCGTTACATCAAATTTCTGAAATGCCAGTATCTGGCGTGAAACACTATATAGACGTTATTCATAAACATAAACAAAATAAAAGGCTATAACTAAAAAAAAACAATATTGCGGACTTTGGTAATTAAATTGATTTAATAAAAGATGTACTTGTTTTATTAGTAACATGAGTTCCTGAGAATTACAAAAAAGAAGCCCATTAATTCCAAACAACTCTTAAAGGGGCCAAGACTTGTGCCAGTACCTTATATCTCTTATCATTTAAACATGTATAAACATAAACATCCAGCGAATATAATATAATGTTACACTGTGTGAATCGCGAAGTAAGATAACAGTGTAAGTTTCGCCATGAATGCCATGTGCATATGTAGTGAATTGTATTATTATCATCTTGTGCAACATTCTAAAGCTGACCAACGTATGTAGGTAAGAGTATTTATAATACAATAAAGATTTTTGGTTGAATGAAAACAATGCCGGCCTTAGCAAATCTAGCGCCCTGGGCGAGATTTATTTTTCCGCCCTCTCTCTCTCCCTAAAAAAATGTTAAAAAATCACTGAAAATGTCAATTAAAATTGATAAATTAACAAATAAGTTGAATAATTCATATCTCAGCTTGGCGCGATCCTACAGACTCAAACTTTTTTTTTTAAATATAGCTTACATCATTAACTTTAAGACTATCGAAACCTCGTATTTTTACGTTCACAAAATTTCGTAAAAAAATGCTATTGACTCCGTTGGGGTGCCAATCGAAGCGTCTTGACGTGATTATGATCTGAAAAAAAGGATTTTTCGAAATTCAACCCCTAAGGGGGTAAAACAAATACAATTTAATTCAAATTGTCAAATTAGTTATTCTAAAAATGTGTGTTATATTATTGACATTAGGATATTAGAAAACTAATATTCATAATACAAAGGTGAGTTTTATTTCTGACCAATTCCATTAACATTTTTCATATTGTACATATTAAAAAAATATTCACACAAACTATATGTAAACAATAAATAATCAGTATTCAAGTATTTATAATCATACCGTGTTGGGAAGTTGATTGTGTGGACCTAAAGGGTCTCACCTCAACCCAAAGCTTGTTTTTTACTACTGTCACACTCCACTATGAACAACTGTGAAGGTATCATATAGATAAAGATTAAATATAACTGCAATATACAATATTTCTTTTTTTTCTTATTACAAAACATAAAATAATTAATATTTTTATAAAAGATGAAAATGAACTTTCAACTATTCGATGCTTTTTATTGCTGAACTCTTACCAACCATTTTAATTAGTTATCATTTCCATTATATCCCATCTCTATGTAGGTTAGGTACAGATACATTTTATTGCACATTTCAAATTATAGAACACAGTATTCCTCCACGGCCAATAAACGGAATACCATAAATTAAATACAAAAACCCAAAACAGAAATTTCAATTTTCAAATACACCACGACAAACCAGATTTTCCCAAAACACAAAATTAATTTTAATTGCGCACACACACTTGCACCTCACACTTACACACATGCACACATTTACCGTAAGAGTATTTACATTTGTAAATTAACCCCAAACCAATGTTTGCTGGAGAACTAAAACTCATAGCGAATTAGTCCCGAAAACCCAACTCACGACGAAGTTTTGCGATTACATATTTATGTGTTTATGTAAACCGAGTAATTAGTGTTATTTGTACACTCAGGAGTGTGGAGGTGTAAAAGGGGCGTGGGGGGGAAGGGGGTAGCATCAAACGAAACAACAAGTTGGTGTTCGTGATTAGCAATGTGGAAAATATATAAAATTATACACAGATTGTAATGTGTTATTATTAGAATTTAATTGACAGATCAATTGTAAAAGGTGGATATCGATTGATGGTGATCCTCGAAATTTATGTCGTAGCAATTGCGTGCTTTTTTATAATATTTCATAGAAAAATAGCTCAGAAGAAATATGTACTATTTTCCACACATTTTTTGTTGCCTGGTACAGACTTAACGGTTTAAATATTCATAAAAAAAACTTGATGGTTTTTATCAATATGTAAGGTACTGGCACCAGTCTTGAACGCGTTAAAGCAAAGTATATTTTTTTGTGACTGGTGGGCTACTTTTTTGTAATTATCATGGACCCATAGACATAGAGAATGGACAGTGCATTCAGTATTAACACAATGGTGTAACATCTGTTCAAAAAGTGAGAGAGAGATGCAGATGCTGTTAATATATCAAACAAATATCAACAAATATTTTTAATTTAAAAATGTTCAACATTGGGGTATTATTCAAGACAAGCACAATTTTTATTTATTAGTAACGAGGTGAATTATTTTATTATCACTGTTTTTTTTTCCGAAACTTTCAGTAGTCTTCCAGTTTTAATTTTCATAAAATTAATTTAAAAAAATATACAATCAAAAAACTCTCTTACTTTCTAACTTTTTATTTCATATGTATTCGTTATGGTCTGCGTTTTTCTTAAAAGTAAACACTATATAGTGCATTACTTTAATTACATACTCCTGCAGATGACGATTACACAGTTTACTTTCAGACTTTGCTTTTGTTTAACAACATTATAAAGTTGATTAATATAATATAACGTAACATACATAGTCAGAGAACTAAAACTGTTTTTACATTATATAAATACTTCTGTATTCCTTAATCTCTTAATGACATACATATGTTATTATAGAAATAGTTTAATATCTAATTTCTAATGTTCTTAATCTTCAGCAGGTTATAGTTATTATTTTGGTTTTTCTTTCTTCAAAATGCATATCATCAAGTGCTGTAATATACAGGGTACTCCATGGAAAGACTGTTTCTGTCAAATGAATGCAGTTATTAAAAAAAATTGCGATGAAAAGAGGAGTTCTTGTAGGGCGTAGGGGATTTCGTATTAAATACGGAAAACATAAAGTTAAGTGTGAAACCACACTAAAAAGGTTATAACTCATTATTTATTTATACTTATGCGTTACGTCATTTCATTTTTGGGCAATTATAGCAATTTTAGCATATTTTTCATCAATAAAATAAATTGATGCACAAACATTTCATTAAATTTTATTTATACCCATTAAAAACTGCATATTTCTTCTTTGCAATGCTATTTTCATTTTTTCAATAACAGCATCCGTTTGAAAATGACAGCTGATTAGTTTCATCGCCTTCCCGTGGGAAAAAAAATTAGTTATAGTCGAAAGCAGCAATCATCTAAGAATGAATGAAAACTTAAGTACTCGTAAATCTTCAAATCTAATCCAAACACATGTATAGGTCTTCCGAATTCAACCTATGTATCGATAAAAAATTGTATGGATCAATCAAAGACATACCTCGTTACATCGGGTCGACAAACGTCGTACACACTGTCAAAACATCACAAAAGCTCGCATTGAGGTGGGTGGGTGTGCACGATCACGTTGATGTACCCCGTCCCCTTTCACACATACACGTACCAACACACGAACGTGTGTATACAAATACATCCGATATCTAGGGATGTCAATCAGCCATCAGAATTTCCTCTAGTATCAATATTTACCTCTTTTTCTCCCTTATTTATGTTTTTTATTTTTTTAATTATTAGAAAGAACTTCTTTTGATGTTTAGGACTAAATTATAGAGAGAAATTTGGATCAAGTTTTAAATTTCCAATAAAAATGAAACAGAGTATAAATAAATTCGCTTTAATGTTAACAGGAAAGCAAATATTTGCATGTATGGTATACAAAATAATCTATTTAGGTATTACCTAGTACCTATGTATGCAGGTACTTTGTATAGACATTGACATGCATAACATACATGCACTTACTATATATAATGTCATAAAAGATGCCATTTATATTATTATCTTTTTGGTCAATCGATTGCTTCACTGCTCTGGATCATTGTTTAATTCGGATGAGGTTTTACTGTATTGACTTATTTCAATGTTTAATTTTTGTTTCCTCGCCATATCAAAATTTTAACTTGATCTTTCCGTTTCAGGTCAAGATAAACACTTTTCGTTCCGTGTCTGTCTGTCTGTCTGTATGTCAGTGTGTAAACCATTGAACCGATATTAATAAAATATTGGATGGTTAGGTCTGGCTTGAGGTTAGTTGCATTTTAAAATCATCAAAATCATTAACGACACATGTTACGTGAAAATTGTATAGAATATTTTTTGTAGAGCATTCATTTTTCTATCAAAATGAGCGGTTTAAAAATTTGCGCTAAGGAAAGTTAAAATTTAAATTGCTATTACTATTTAACATTTCGTGTATAAAAATTTAAGTGAAAAATATAATTTCTTGTTTCCTTGGAGCTCTTTTGTTCCTATCCTTTGCATTAATTAATTAAATTAATATATTTTTCAGCTAAATAACCAACCGGTCAGATAGATATACATCATTTTTTGGTATATCTAGTGTTAATAAGTGCCCGGAAACTTTTAAACGGCAGTGTAAATGCAATGCTTAAACCATAAGGATTCCCTGTGTAGTTAAGCTTCATTAGAGAGTTACTTTAATATAAGCTTAACTCTATTATAAGTTTCACATTGAAAAAGTTGTCAACCCTAGCCGTTTCAGTTGAATAGCGAACGCAAAAACAGGGATGAGGCGGGAAGAATGGGACCAGGAGGAGGGGGTAGTTATCCTGGTATGCGACAGTATGTAATTTTCCGTTCGATGCGAGTGACACCGCGCGCCGGTCTGGCTTTTGAAGGTCGAGAAAACGGAAAATGATACACGTCTGATGGGTACACGGCTCCCTTTCTGCATACCCCCCCTCCACCATCTATTCTATCTAGTTTGGAGTTAATGCCACATCGCATTACGTACGCCGGAAGGTCTGGAACACACAAGTATGAATGCTATGTGCTCGTATGTACGGGAACGTCATCAGGTTTTGTATGTACGAAAGTAGTTTGCAAATTAAGATACGTTACTGAGGGTATGTGACCGAGAATCATTTGAAGAATTCCGATGATGTAGAGCGGGATAATTTCAACCTAAATTTGTCATAGTTTAATTGTGGATTTTGTCAGATATTAAATAAATTTATTGTGAGACATGATATGTATAATGTATGATGTTATCAACAATTAGTTCATTTTGTAATAATAATGTTAAACCGTATAGTAATAAATATAATAAAATATAATCCCCGGTATTGTGTAGAATTTTCTCTCGACCAAACTTCTTTTATAGTGTTCCTGGATTTGGTCTGTGTAGAAATTAAATTGCTAAAATCCAAAGACAAGATAACATAGCTGTCAGTTGCACAGGGGATATCTGGTAGAAAGATTTTAGTTTTGATCTCAATCAAATTCTTTACAACACCAGGTGTTAAGGAAGGAAATACATATACATATAATATTGTTTATAGACTAGTTATTTCCCGCGACTTCGTTCGCGTGGAATTTAGGTTAAGTAGAAGCTGTCAGAAAAGGAGAAATTCCACTTGACATAAAACTCATGAAGAAGAAGGCTATGTAATACAGACTTATGTTATGATAAACGATAAAACAGATCGCGCATACAAATGTCACACATCCATTTTTTTTTTAATAATTTTTCGGGATGCAAAATAGCCGATGTACTTCCTCAAGATGCAAACTATCTCTCTGCCAAATTTCATCAAGATCGGTTCTGCGGTTTAGCCGTGAAAAGGTAACTACTAAACTCTTTGGTAGCTTTTTAGGCACGTACAAATAAGGTTCAATTGAACTACAAATGTACCAAGTCTTATCAAAATTAGTGAGATAATACTCGCAACGTTCACTTTTTAGATAAAAGATACAAAATTTCGAATATTTCCAAAACCCCTAATCCGATTAGCACCAAAAAGCAAAAGACAAACATTTTCCCCAAAAATAATTCAAATCGGTGCATTTTTACAGTACAGAAAGAAAATTCTACATCCAAACACACAGACATTCGTACAGCCGCCATGCGGAAATTAACTTTTCTTTACGTTTTGAAGGTAGTACAATCAGAATTTGCTTTTATCTCGGACACAATTTTTCGACGGTATTACAATACCTCCATTTCCTTCGGAACATTGAAATAAAATCCTCAACACGTTTTCCATTTTTATATCGGTATTTCATACTCAAATCGACAGTATATTTTGTAATAAATAAGATAAATGAGCCTATTACATAGATTGAACACCACCGATTTCAGGTTTTTTCGCTAAAAGTAAAATTTACGTAAAAGCCACACAGCTTCACCTCGGCTGGCCTCAACGTATTGACGCACAAGCATAGAAATAGTATCCACCTTATTAATAAAAAATGAACTTAAATTAGAACGCATACAGCGGAAAGGAAGGCAAAAATCCGACATCTCTTTTATATTCACTGGTTTTTTATATTCTCTTCTCACTTGTTTCGCTTTAGGTATCAATTAAATCTGGGATGCACGATGTTATTTCGAATGACCGATTTTAGATTGACAAAGGTTTAATAGTTCAGATGATGTCCGGAATTAGAATTAAAGTAAAATAGATTTTTTGATACGATAAAATCAGAATGGATTTATATTTGTTTTAGTTATAAGAATATCGTAAAACTAATGGTATTTTCATATTTTTAATCCATAATTTAAACAAGGTTATATTAATTAATAAAGAATACATAAAAGTTTCAATGAGGATCTCTAAATCAATTTCAAAAAACAATTTAAATAATGTGTATATTTTATATCCTACTTTTTACTTCAAAATATCTACTTAATTTATTGAAAGTGCTAATTTTTTTAATGCTCTGAAATTCGATATGGGGTTACAAAATTGTATTCTAAACAAACTTTCTTAGTGAATTTTTTTTTCATATTTTGAAAAATATAGGTTCTTGCTTATTTTTATAACTTTGCTTATAAAACAACCTGTAGAGGACCCAATGGACTGATTATTGGCATATCTTAATTTCACATCAGGACTCGATTTCCAAATGTCATTTCGAAAATCGATTTTTTTTTTATTACACCTCTAACCTGGGACACGCTGTATATGTATATAACAAAAATGTTTTATTTATTAATTTTGACAAAATACGGACAGTTGTTTTTTCTTGTTAGAACTTTCATAATTTCATAAAACAAGCTCGCGATTTATAACCACTGTCTGTTTTATTGGTAGAAAACACACTGTATTTTTAAATTCACTATTTATTTAACGAAATTTAGTTAAAACAAACTACAAAAACGATTAGTGTTTTTAGATAAACAATTTCAGTATGTAATGTAATTTCCAAACATTAAAATTAACCGTAGGGTACGTTTTACACTCTCGACTGGCATACACACATTCACATACACAGAAGCAAATAATTTTGTTAATTGTTCACTGTAATTACGATTTCCTCTAATTATTTTCTATCATAATATATTATTTCATTGATGTTTAGTATGGGTCCAGTCATAAAATACGTCACACAAAATCCAGGCATATTTAACCCTTCCCCTTCTCACACATCCTCATGATATTTTGGACCCCCACTCCTTCCTAAAGAACGAAAAATTAATGATAATATAAGGTACTGGCACCAGTCTTGGATATGACTCCAGAAATGGGTATTTTTTAATTAAATGTACTGAATTAGAAATATTTGTTGATATTTTATAACTACCAATCGGCCAATAGGTGTCAAAATGGTGGACATTTAAACTAATTATTAGTATAATTTATTTATTAATTATTATATTATCATAGCAACTGCTTTACATTGTTTCAAATTTGACGATTCTTTCTTTTATATATTTTGTGTCGTAGTACTTATCATTTTGTAATAATTAGCAAGTGTCCATCACTGCGTGCGCATTACTGGTTTTACTTTATCAATTACAAGAAAACTGCTTAACCGATTTTGATGAGATATTTAACAACTGTTCGTAAGTCTAAGACTATAGGTTTAGTTAAGGCTATATAATAATAATTTCATTAGAACAGATCCGTACGAAGAAAAATTTACAATTGATATTGTGTAAGAAAAATATCGATTTAAAACACGGAAACTACTCTACCGAATTTGATGGTATTTTTACTGTTCAAGAACCCAAAACCTTAAAATTCGTTTCGGCTATTCGATAATTGAATTAGAACAGGTATTAAGTAAAATTTATAATTGATATTTTATAATAAAAATATATAAAAATGAAAAAAAAAACGCAAAGGAAGCCTCAGGGAACTAACATCAGAATTAAATATAAAGAAAACAATAGATATCAGATAGAGAGATATTTTTTATAAAAAAAAATCAAACAACAAAAATAATTAAAGAAATGTTATCAGCAAAACATTTACAAATAACAACCTCAGTTTGAACCTGTTTAGAGATAACCGTGAACCATCATCTGATACAATCTCATCCAATCTACAGCAAAACACGGCCATCTTAATTCTTTTCCATCGTTGTTACGTAACAAGTTAACGCGACGCGCGTTGTCTAGATCGTCGTCGTCGACAAACAGTTATGTAATCAGATCTGTTTACGCAATTCGACCGGCAGGACCTTCTGTAGTAGAATTCCCCGTTTTGTCCTTTCATGTCGATATGATCTCCGAATGGCTCATATAGCTAATTTGGTATGCGTCCAGTAGCGCAACCGGAACTTGTGACGTTTATGACAACCACACCAATTTTTAATGAATATATCTTAGGGTGTTTTTTTTTATTTTTTCGGTCCCGCAGGCCTATGTTTTAGCTTTGGATCAAAAGTTAATTGTCCCAAAATTTCAGACTCATAATAATAATTTCTTACAGCGGCATATCATAGAGAGTTAAATTTCTTACAAAAAAGATCCCAAGTGCTCAATTCATAGATCGAATATTTTTAAAGATATGCTCGTTTAAACATTATCATAAAAAGTAAAATCTAATTTTTATGATAATTTTTAAACAAACATTTCTTAAAATTTATTGGATTTACGAATTGAGCTCTTAATTCTCTACAAAACATTCCCTTGAGAAATTTTCAAAAAAAAAATTTTTCAACGAGATATTCACGCGTAAGTAAAAAAGAAATTTTTCCCATGTTAATCAAATGGAAAAAAGACTTGGTTTGCGCCGTCCACAGGTTTGATCTATGAGTCTAAAACATAGGCCTGCGGGACCGAAAAAATAATAATAAAAACCCTAATATATCTACTAATTGTATTAATTTATTAAATAAGTAAAATTCTCCTCAAAATTGTTCAAATTCAGCATTGAATTTTTTTTATAAAAAATGTTTTTCTACTCTTATCAATTTTTCCAAATTTTGAGTTAACTTTTTTCATATATAATAGATACGCAATCATTGAGTACGTTTACACAGCGCTGTTATTCCAATTTTACTGTAACCGATGTAGTTAAACCGTTTTACACATACGAGAATAAGTAACGCTAGCTGGAATTATAATTCCGAATTGAAGTACGCTATAAGTTCTATAGCGTACCAACAAGAAATCCCAAAAATACTTCGTCTCCTTTACGTCCTACGAATCACACTTTTTTTTGTTTTCCAACTCTTCGTTTCGTGTTTTTAACTATGTTTTAACTGACGACGCTTTTTCAAACGTTAATGTGAAGTACATTACGATGAAATCCCTATACTCCGTAGATATATTTTTTTGGGGGGTTGGCTAAATAGATATAACTATGTCTATGCAGTTCACACTTGTCATTATTTTGCCTCTATTCCGGTTTAGTTATGCTATGCCTGCAGATCAAGAGGAATTACATAACTAAACCTGATTAGTTGTGTCGGGTGTAAGCATCAACTACAGGTGTTTTAAGCCCGGGTTTATTACGGATATTGAAAGTGACGTAAGTTGAATAGCCGTAATTCGAGGATACATACATTGACTTCTATGGTAATCGGCATAATCTAAATTTTGAAGAAAAAAAATAGATCTAAGAAAATCTAATATGGTCTACGTAGATCTATTTTTCCGGGAAGATCAACTCTTTATTCCAATATTATTGTTCGTGGGCCATGTTTTGTTCAATCCAGATATATATTTAAATATTTCCCCCTTCCAATTTTACCCAAACACGCGCGCGTCCTGTCGTCTGGTATCAAAAGACACCGGCCACCGCGATTCCATTTGCAAAAATCTCTCCTAAACAAATAAATTTTTTGCCCACGAATACCCTTATTTTTATTATAACATTCACACAAAAAGTCGCTTTTTATGTTATCACAAAAAATAACGTTGTTGCTGCTGCGTTAGAAGTGATATGTAAATATATAAGTCAGTGGCGTGAGGCGGAAATTAAAAAATATTTTTTAATAAAAGTTGTTTTTAAATTTATTGAGTTTTAGCTCTTTTGCATTTCATAATTTGAGTATTGACATGTATGTACTTGATTTTGTTTTATGTTAAAAGATTCCGATTTTCAATTTCCTGAGGATATGTCATAATTCTTCAAAGAAACAAAAATCTCCATCTTTTTGTTTTATTTTCTTTTGTTATTTGTATGTGTGGGTGTGTATTATATTAAAAATTATTATTGAGTTTTCAAACATATTTCGCGTTATGAATCTTTACATGAACGAATTATAACATACTTTTCAGAGATGAAAAACCTTTTTAATCCCGAAGGTAATTTTTTTCGTCTAATTTCAGTTAACTTTAGAAACATAATATTTTTTTAATATAGGTACCATAGTCGTTTGTGATATAGTTTTTTTTAAACGCTAAAAATAATCTTTTTCTATTCAAATGAAAATTTTCCCGCCATAAAGCTCATTCAAAGTCACGTGGTATGCGTGACATCAGACATCAGTAAAGAACGAATAATGATTGAATATTTTGACGTGTAATTTTTTTCTGACAGATGTGCCACACGCGTTTGTAATCACGTGACAAACAAGTTAAAAATAATTTCAAATTAGGTTTATTATCCGAAGACTAACTTATTTCACGTAAAAAACACTTGATTGTATATTATAGTAACTTATATTAGGGATACCCATAAGTAATCAATTATTTTTAGTTAGGAAAACTTGCTTCCAATTAATTCAGAATGTTAACTTGTACAAGTATGTTTTATTTCGATATCCTGCAAATGGATTATGTTATGATATTTTATTCATAATAAAAACAAATTTTTTTATTACACCGGTGCAAAATGGCGGATAATCAACCAACAGAAGAACATTTACGTCATTGCATGCTGTTTCATTTTCGATCGGGTTTTAATGCAACGGTAGCAACAATGTATGGGGACGTACTGAAAGTCAATAAGTGCCAGCGTTGGTTTAGAAAATTTTCCAATGGTGATTTTGACTTATCCGATAGTGATCGATAGAATTTGATAATGACGCTTTAAAATCACTGGTCGAAACGGATTCCAAACTGAGTATTCAGGAAATAGCACTCTTCAGGCTACTTGGTCAACAGTGCAAAGACACCTTCATGAAATCGGGAAGGTTTACAGAGATGAATAATGAACAATGGCAGCAAGATTAACTCAAGAAAAAATAAAGAAGCTGGACTGGGATGTTTTATCACATCCACCATATTCTCTCGACATAGCGCCATCCAACTTTCATTTATTCCGATCCATGGAACATTCTCTAAGGAATAAAAATTTTAGAAATATCGATGACGTGCGAGCTCTCCTAGAATCATATTTTACATCAAAGCCAACTGAATTTTATGAACAGGAGATTAAAACTCTGTCAGCAAGATGGCAAAAGGTCCTAGATAACGACGGAGGTTACACAATCGACTAAATGTATAATTAAACATAAAATAAATTCGTTTCTTTGGTTGCCACTGAAATAATTGATTACTTATTACTTTTTACAACATTTTAGAATACTGTCAAATAACCTATTAAAATTAAGTTTTCAAAATTATTTTTATTGAAATATTACAATGCTAATAAATTTCCTATAAATATTTGTACAAAACAATTTTTTAAAGTTGTAAAATCAATACCCTTACTTTTCGCCTGTACCTATGCTATTAACATTAAGGAAACCATAAAACAAATAGTTAAAATACTATAGTCATCAAGTTATATTGCAACATTACAGAAAAAGTTTATAATGAAAACAAATAAAGTCCACTTAAATGGGCATTATACCTATACAGTTGGTTTATAATAATTGCGTATTTATTATACATATATCTGGATAGATTTTCACCGTCACAAACACACATAGCGTCGAGCCCTTGGATATAGTAATTAAATTGTCAAAACTTGTACAAAGCTGCGCGCGGCGGATTGGTATTTGTTATGTAACTTTGGTAAGCGCGCGGGCCCTTTGCACCAAGTTTCAGCTCTGAGCTCTACCGTATTTATGTAATCACTCTTGGAACCGACATGAATAGTAATTAAAGCAAAATGGCGTATGTGCTAGCAAAAATACAGGCCATGTATTATGTTTAAACGTTCAAAGAGATTATCTCGATCGTTGATATTGAAACGTTACTATATTGACTTATTTAATCGATATTGTATTGAATGTATGGCTAATAATTTTAGTTAAAAAAGCGTTTATTAATTACATAAGGCTTTGGGAAGGGGGAGGGTCAGTAAGAGCTTACGAATCCTCGCGAGGTAAAAGGGAGGATCAAAAGAGTTACAAAAATTAAAATTAAGTCAGTAATTTTTTGTATGTATGATTATTTTTGTTATAATTAAAGAGCTTTAAATATTATCTCTTTGAATTTCTTCTATGCGTATACTAACAGACCCGTCCTGGCTTCGCACGGGAGTTAATATTTCACCCCCTGTCATATATGGAGGGTTGTAATTATTGTTTTAGCTGACCTAGCAAACGTTGTTCTTCCCAATAATAATTTGTTTAAAAATCAGGCCATAAATACACATTTTCATAATCTCGACTCCAGCGCCACCTACCGGGTCCAAAAGAAGATAAACCTAACGGAGCACCAAACGAACATATGATGTAAATATGGCTTCGATACGTCCAGTGGTTTAGGCCTGATTAGAATACATACATACGCACTAACGTTTTTTTTATATATTAAGATTAACAACTTAACTTTACTACAAAATATTTTATTATTCTTCGCTGATAAATATTTTATTACAATTATTTTTAAATTTTTTACACTCAACTCGAAACAAGATTTAAAAAAAACGGTTTTAAAACATGAAAAATGGAGGAATCCAAATTAATTTGTAAGTACCTACATCTAAAAATTACAATTTTAAATTAAGGTTTCAAATAAGACGAGTTTGTTTACATTTGATAGTCCAAATATGTATTTGTATATATCTTTATTTTGCGAATGTAAACAAAACATTTATTTATATATGTTCTTGAAATACAATTAGTTCGAATACATGTATTAAAAACCATTATAAAATGTGTATTCCCTACGCTGAAATCTGATATTCAATTACTCATTATTCAATAACTTTTTTTTATTAAAAATTTAAACATAAATAAACTCCGTATATATGATATTTGAATACAATTTTGATACATAACAACCGTATCCTTTATTATTCATGCAACAGAAATTATTTCTACATGAAAAAAAACCTAAATACAAACGAAGGGAAATAAAGAAAACCATTACTAAATTATACATAACTGAAATGGTTTGTTTTTAAACGAAATTAAATTGCATTGTTTTTATGTGTATACAAAAAATACATCTAATATTTGTCTAATTGTAAATCAGCATATTCGATAGAAGGCGAATCTATCTCAAAGTAGATAATATATACATATATGGATATATGAGGCACATTATTACCATAACACTTTTGTCAATTTATAATATTCCATATAATTTGCTAAATTATTTCGTTTGACTTAATATACGAAAAAGTAATTACAACAATCGAACCTGGTTTCAATTAACATATTTTAAAATAATTAATTAGAAAAAAGAAAAACAGATTAGCTTACGTAAGTAAGAATTCGCAAGGTTTTACGCGTCTCCCAAAGCCTTAACGTGTCTGTAATGCGTCCCATTAAAAATGATTTTATATTATAATACATATTGTAAACGTTTCAATAAATAAAAATTATATCTAACTATCCATCAATTTTATAAATACCTAATTCATTTCATAAATAATTTGAAAAAAAATTTATCTGCGTTCGGTTAATCTTTAAAAGAAATTCATTATTTTACAATTTGTCATTTGAAATTAATTATAAATAAAAACCATTAAAATGTAATAAAAAACACACCGCTACGAAATCATATAAGATTTGTGAAATTATTTGTAACTGAAGTATTATATATTTATAAAACAAAACCATGTCAGAAATATGTTCATTCAAATGAATTAATGTTATTGTTCTTTCTTAAATAGTAAGGCTACCTATAAAATTTTTAATTTAATTTAAATAAGATGAAATAATTTATCTACTAAAAAGTTATAAATTTATAATTGTGTTCTTAATTGGAATCCTGGATAGGGATTCATTAATGTATATTTTTGGGTTTAAGAAATAAGATTCAAGCATGGCGCAAATCTCATAAAACATAAAAAATATGGTACATTATACGAATAAAATTTGTGTACATGTTATAATGTATGTACATACATACATAAAACTATATGCCACTAGAATATATTGATTACTATAATTGACCAAATGCAATGTTCACAGGCGTTGATCCCATGGAGGGAGCACAGTTTTTTGTTTCGTGTCTTTGCTAAAAAATTTTCCCATCTTATCATTTTTTTTTAATCAAAATTATGGCTTAGCACAAGACAGAATTTCGGTCTCGTCTAGGACCAGTTACATATGCACATGTCTCGTCTAGTGTGAAGCTCTACATAAAATCGATTGAGTTATTTAAAAGGCAATTGATTAGATTCATATAAAAACAGAAAAAGATGAATTATCATCATGTTTAACTAAATTGTAGATGCAAAAATGTTACTCAATTTATTAACATATATGTATATCTATATTATAATCAAAACCACAAGTTTCCACTTTTTCAATTTTAGGGGGTGATATGTTAGCTTTACAGAATTTTAGGAATTATTTTGATCATGTTATTAAATTTTTAATTTATGAAAATGACCATTTTTAATAAAATTTTAATTTTGTTTTCAATGAATTACTTTAAACCTCAAAAACAAAATAAAATTTTTAATATACTTTTCAATAATAAATTATTAATTTTTTTTACAACAAATTAATAGGTACATTCCATTTTGCATTGATTTCAACAACAAAAAATATGGAAAAGTGTAGTTTTGATCCAAACCTCCTTAATTATTGAAGTAAGAGCTTTTTGAACAAAAACAGAAAATCATGTAAACGTATTATTTGTCATTATTTAATATTTTGGCTTGGAGCCTGCGTCCACTGAAGACTATCAACAATTGTACGAGAACAACGGTGTGCAAACATACCCGATTACAGCGACATCAAAAGAGATCACAGAAGTAAGTAATTACCTGCAACAAAATAAAAAATATATATTAAAAAAGAACACAAGACTAGGGAATTTAGATGTTGATATATTATAATATTATTACAATAATAACTAATCGTGTTTATATATGTATTTAATTCAACTTTATTTTTCAAAAACCTAAACAATAATTCCGTAATCAACGCAATCGAAGCTGCGGGCACAGCGAGTACAGTATTCTTATTATATGTAAATTTTAAACACTCCGAAAATAATTATGGCACCACCACTGTACACTGAACTGTAATTTCGGTCGCCGTTGTCAACCATTCTGTTTAATGTTCACATAAATAATGTAATGTCCACTCATACGAGTTCGTATGATTGTATTGTTTATAAGCTTAATTGCTACCAGAATTGAATTAAGCACATTTGTTTTGGCGTTTGTCGAATTCTCTCTCTTTAGCTCTTGTACTCAGTGGCTTTTACCAGTAATTATCAATGGGGTAATATTATTCAAAGTATTTTCTATTAAAAAAAATAAAATACTAATAAGTTAATTAATTAAAACGGTACCAATTTTAATAATAAATCCAATGAATATATCCAACAGTTCAATACAAAAATTAATTTTCTATACTTTAAAAAATAAATACCTCGAAAAATAATTTATGTAGAATTATTTAACTCTCCGATTTTAGAATTTGCTTAGCTTAGGTTGAATTATTTCTGAGGTTAAGGGCCCCTCCTATGACTAATGCTTAGAGTCCTTACAAATATAAATCCGGCCTTGTACATAATGCCCAGTTGCCCAGTTTCACGAATATCTTGCACTATCAGTTTGGCCAAATACAAGGTTACCGAATAGTTTGAGGTAATCTAATATGATATTGTTCGTGAAACCGGGCATAATTGTGTAAAATCATTTAAGAAATATTTAATTGTCAGTACATCTCATACGTTTCGTTATTGATGAGTTATAAGATAAAAAAAGTTCCCTCTTTGAACCACTTTTTTTTATTTATCTAGTTAGCTAGGCATTTTTATTTAATTCAATTCCATATCAACATACAGCAGTGATGCCAATCTTCTGACTGAATTCACTCTCATTAAAAATTTAAAAAAGAAAATAATTGAAATATGTACATATATAATGTATAGGATGGTTTTAATATTTAAAAAAGATTAATTACAATGTTCCTCATTCCGACGGGATTAGGCTATTTTTAGGTAATTTGATTTGTTAACATTAAATATTGATAATAACCTTTTCATGTAATGCTCTTAATACGATTGGAGGCGTTATTTGAATTCATGTAATGGTAAATGTATGTTATCGCGATGGTTTTCCCAGTATTTTTAAATGTTAAAACGTCAATTTTGAGCTAATCAAGGATTAGCTTTTCCAACAGAATTAATTGGACACTGTAGCATATTTGGGCCTAAATTATGTTTTTAAATTACTATGCTATATGTGTACATATGTTTATTCAAATATGGTAAAACCAAAACATTTGAATTTTTTTACTACAATTTAGTAATAGAATTTCAACCTTATAAATATTATAATAATTGTTATATCTTAATTAATAGGACAGGTAGAGATCTTCACAATATAATAATATTTAGTTATTAAATACAAATATAGCGAACATACGTCAAAAATAACGAAGGTAAATGGGTAACTCCAACATATACTGGTATAGTTTCATATCTCACACTATCAAGAATTTTATTCTTTTTGGTCAATTTGTAGTTCAAATAAATTTTTTTTCTCGATGGCTTTATTCGGTACATAACTTTTGGATCAAAAACTTTTCGTTATTAATTCTTTTAGTGATGTTTTCGAATATTAAAAACAGTATGCTTCTATTCTCATTTTAAAAAGGTTCAGGATACTGGAAGATATTATCTATCTTTATTTTTAAGAAAGGGAATAAAAATAGACAATGGATAATTAGAAAAACGATTTTTCTCCAAGTGATATAAACATTTCTTTAAAATTATTTATTTTCCCTGGAAAATTCACAATTTTTTTATATAAAATATGTTAAATTTAAATAGGGATCCCAATAGGGTTTCGTTGAAAATAAAAAACCTTTTGTATACATATCATTTATCAATATTAACCTACCAAACAATAGAAATACTATAATACGAAATACTAATTTTAAGCTTAAAGGGTAAATTTAGTATAAAAGTGAAGCTATTTTATTCATCTTAGAATTTTGGAACGCATTAATTTTCAAATATAACAAAATATATCTTTATATTTTTTAGTTAAAATAGTGTGAGTGCTTTATACGTTTTTTTTTAATTTTTATATTGACTCACGGAACCCCCAGAGAGGTACCGAGGAACCCCGGGGTTCCGCAGAACACAGTTTGAAGACCACTGCTATAGATTAAATCAATCAAAAAATGAAAATATCCTTGGTTCGCGTACACGTCGTTGTACTATAAACACGTACACGAATAAACAGGTTTAGGTTTAATACAAAATACGTTATATTTTAAACAACGTCAAAAACACACGCAGATCACCCATACACGCACATATATGCGTACATATCTCTATATGTATACATAATCTCAACAATATATTTTTGAAGTTACCGAGTTTACCGCAGAGCGGCGCTTACGTTCTGATAGATTTTAAGGATTTCAGGATACATGGATTCGCTCCATTTCCGCTATCTGATGTTCTCTTGTCTGTTGTGTTGCATACCAACCTACCCCCGTTATTTATCCCCTCCCCCCTGGTTTTATCCGCCCCGGTATTCATGAGGGCTGGAAGGAGTGAGGATTCTCTAAAAGCTATGCCTTTTTACATTTGGCTGGGTTTTTTTATGCAAGGTGCTATTGTGTGTGCATGGAGGGATTTTTTTTCTTTCTTTCGTTTTAATTGTTGTCAGCTCTATCGTCGATATTGCAGCCACTTTTTGAATTGGCTTGGATAAAGGAAAATGCGGTGTAATTCGGATTCGTTCGAATTTAAAAGAAGAGCAATTATTTGAGACAGTTGGGAAAACTTTATCAATAGTTGAGTGCATTTTATGAAATATCACTAATAGTGTATGCAAGAAATACATTTTTAATAATAAACTAGCGATTTTAAAGTCAAAATTTATATATATATATATAATAGCCTTTGTTCGTCTATCACAACAAAACATTAAAAAAACTTTTTCACATATCGGTTGTTTTTTTAAAGACTTTCCAGCGGATTATTTCCGAAATAACGAATTTTCAGAAAAAATGTTTCAGACAAAAGTTTCATGGTTTCGAGGGGGCTAAATATTAATTGAATAGGTTTTCAGGTTCATCTTTTCTTTTTCAAATTTAAACCTATTTTCGTAAATTACGAAGAAAAATAAGTATCTTTTACTTGAAACATTTATTCTGAAAATGTCAATTTTTTATGATATACGCAAAACAAATAGAATTTTGTTTTCAATAATTTATTAGGTACTCGAAAACAATTATATCTTAAATATATTAAAATAACAATGTTCCTGGTTAAAGATTTCATCTCATGCGTAAACCACACATTTTTATCAAATTCGGGAGGCTTTAAAGAATAATGAAATTCTGAAAGGTCTCTTTTAAAGTTGTAAGAATTTCACTCGACTTCGAATATACAATGAACTGATGCATAAAACTCTTTGCCCATTTTAATGCGAATGGTCGAGAGTATTACATTATATTTACCATTTCCGGCGGAAAGAGATCTTTAAAAGATGAAATGTAACATCCTGAAGTATATCGTTCAAATAAAAAAAAACGTCCATTAAGTTTAATCTGATTATTGGAAGAAAAATTATATTCTTTTCTTAAATTGCAATAATAAAATCAAGTTTCCGTAAGTTTGCAATTTCAATATTCGAAAGTTGTTAAAAACAATTTTCAGGGGAAAATTATTCTGTTAGATACATTTTAAAGGTAATTTTCTTATTGAATCACATAAAGTTTTTAATAATCATTTATAAACGTTAAACTAAAGATTACCTGAATATAATATGAGATTTGAACGTTTATAACATATTTTGTTTGTTTCTTTGGATCAAATGTAAACGATTTTTCACTAACTTTTGGTTGTCTGATTTTCTTGAAATTTTGTCTACTCGTGAATTCGCAATGACAATACAAGAATCAATCATTTTTACAATTAAAATTTAAAATTTTCGTTACTTTTTAAAGATAGGTATATCTAATTTATATGGTGTATCATTAACAATAAAATAATAAAATAAATTAGGACAATAAATATTAAATATAGGTACTTATGTTGAACAAAAATATAATTTCTTATAAAAAATGCTTTAAAATTAGAATAAGAAAAATTATATGATTTAAATATAAATAAACGTAATCTCAAAATCTAGTTGACTAATTTAAAATGAATAAATTAAAACCACTGAAATGACTGAAATGAATAAAAAAATAAATGATTCATCAAAAATTTCTTCTTTGTAATAATTGTAAAGATTAATTAGACGCTCTTGTTTACTTTTTTCTGTTTTGAAATTCTTTTTATTCACAATTGGAAGAAAAATATTTTATATAAAACAATTGACAAACAACTCAAACGTCTGAAAAAAACACATTTATTTCCGTTCTTTGAAAAGACTGTTAATTAATAATGAATACATTAAATTATTGTTTTGTAAACGGTATTCAACGTATATTTGTTTTTAATTGAATTTATAGATAAAAATATTTTGCAATTATTTTTGCATAATAGAAATTAATATATGTATGTTTCAATGTAAATGTATAATAATAATATTTATTTATAGAAACAAAAAGTTATGAAAAATACATACATACGCATTATAAAAAAAAATAAAAAATATCAATTAGTATAAAATTAATAACCTAACAAATGTATATATACATAAGAAATAAGTATAACAAAATATATTTAAGATTACTTAATAAGTACATATATTCATTAATCCTAGAACAAAATTTTTCGAACAATAATATTTTTAATTTTAGATACTAAATCGATATAAAGTAATTTTTTGAATAGGCTCAGATACTAACAACTGTCTATACGTAATATTACAGGATAAATCCAATTAAATAATATCAATTTTTATGAAAAAAAAGAAACAAAATAAAACTTGACATCCTCAATAAAGCGAACTGCACTCACGAGTTGGATCCAGTAACAAAAGGAAACAAAATGACAATCGGTCTTATTGTAGTCCATTAAATCATATACACCCATGCCAACTGGATCGTCACTCAATTCATATCTACGGCAGCTACCATATTAAATATCATACAATTAAACGCTTTGCAGTCAATTGTTCCTCCGACAAATTAGAGAAGCTATAGAGACCAGCAGATGCAGCACTGCATGTAAAGCTTCCATTTACATATATTACTACATATTATGATATGATATTATATTAATTATTATAAAAAGTTGACTTTTTACTTTAAGAAGTCATATTGATTCATGTTTTTATAAAAAAAAACATATGTCGGGTAAATGCGCAATGCTTTTCGTGCTAAATTCACCAAAGGTAGTTAATTATTGAACAATTTAAATAAAACCGATAAAGTGTTCAGATAAATTTCCTAGCATTAAATTTTTATAAAATTTTACTAAAAAATATTAGTTCGAAAATTTTTTTAAATTATTTTTCGTATATATTTTATTTTTTGACAATTTAAATCTGAATCTAAATTTATGCAAACGTCAAAATGACATTTAGAACGTCAAAATATAATATGCCAAGGTAAATATCAATTTAAAAATACAGAATACGTTTTTTAAAGCAAATTGAGATAAATATTTGTAATATTTTACAACAAACGTTGTAGACCTATATTATAGGAAATTTAATGCTCTACAAAAAAGATTCTATAAAATGTTCACGTAACATGTGTCTTTCTTGAGATATCCAGAATTTTTTTTTTTGGGATGTCACTCTTCCCCCTTACACACAATTTTGATTATTTTGAAATAGAACCGTTCTCAAGTCAGACCCAACCACCCAACCAAGTTTCATTAATATCGCTTCAGCGGTTCATGAGTTATGCGTGTGACAAGGATTCAGGGGACAGACACACAGACAGACAGACAAAAAGTATTTGACTTGACTTGAAACGGAAAGATAAATTTAAAATTTTAAAATCGGAGAACAATTTTTTGTCTCATTTTTAAACGATCACAAAGCTTCCTGTATTTTCGATATTGCGAGGAAGCAAAACATTCTATTATTTTAATTATTTTTTTTTTGTTTGTTTGAAATGTTTATATTTGAACAAATATTTAATTGCACAAAGTAAAGCATTCCCAAATTCTTATTAAAAATCATAAGTTAATAAAAAAATAACTGCACAACTTCATTAATTTTATTGCTGTTAGACCAGTCAATTGTTGGCCAACAAATGAGCAAAGATATGAAACGAGCCGCGTCTGTTCAACAACTTCTAGTTATTGTTGCGCGAGTACTTCATTCCGTTGCTGTCAAGTACACACACATACACACACACACATACACACGTAGTAGCCGCCGTAAGTACTCTAGTTTAGTTTGTGTACAAGTTTATTACAGTTTCGCCAGACGTTCTGACAGTTTGAGTCCTCCGTACTCAAACCATCAGATATTAAACACAAAGAGGCATGAAGTATGTGTGCGTATGTTGTTTGTATGAATTTATACCCAAAATATTTTGCTTCCAGGTATTCAGATCTTAAAATTAGTATGATTAAGATACGGCAATAAATATCGAAAACGTTATTGCTATTGTATAATAATTCACATACATATGTAGATATATGTACAGTAATATTTCTCAGAATGGAATTTTATGTAGGTATATATATACAAATATAAATTATGTAACAGAGATGTCACCTAATTTTTATCTAAGATCTTCATTTCCAGTATATATGTACAAATCCACCCGCAATCTACATTTTAAATAATTTAGGTTACATATATTTGGCTCATGTCGGGTATTATAAAAAATCTATTTAGCAAATTCTAAGCTAACGCTATCTGCGAGGTGTCAAATCGCTATGAATTTCCTCAGGATTCTAAAACAGTGATAATAAATGTATAATAATGTAAATGCTATGCATTTTATGCAGTGACGTAGCAAGCATAATAGACCCCCTTGCCCCCCCCCCTCGCTTCGCCAATGTATTAACTATTCAACTTATTTGTTAAATTTTCAATTTAAATTTCTTAATAATAGCCGAAGGCGCTTACGAAGGTTTTCGGGCATTAGATAGTCTTAAAGATAATAGTGTAAGCTATATTTAAAAAAAAACTGGAGTCTCCTCGATCGCGCCAAGCTGACATATTAACTATTCAACTTATTTGTTAAATTTTCAATTTAAATTTCTTAATAATAGCCGAAGGCGCTTACGAAGGTCTTCGGGCATTAGATAGTCTTAAAGATAATAGTGTAAGATATATTTTTAAAAAAAACTGGAGTCTCCTCGATCGCGCCAAGCTTACATATTAACTATTCAACTTATTTGTTAAATTTTCAATTTAAATTTCTTAATAAAAGCCGAAGGCGGTTACGAAGGTCTTCGGGCATTAGATAGTCTTAAAGATAATGGTGTAAGCTATATTTTAAAAAAAACTGGAGTCTCCTCGATCGCGCCAAGCTGACATCTTAACTCAGTGGCGTAGCAAGCATAATTGGCGCCCGGGGTACGATATCGTTTTGGCGCCCCCAAAAATAATAAAATAAAAAATAATAATAATTTTAAAATAAGTCTGAATTGAAATTGGCGTGACTAAAAAAAAGGTCTTCAGTTGCATATTCTGGCCTATGGCTCTTTATAAATTGGATTTATGCTATGCGGTTCAAAAAGTTAAGGGCCATTTGGCGCCCTTCTGTAAGTGGCGCCCGGGGCATGATAGACCCCCTTGCCCCCCCCCTCGCTACGCCACTGATTTTATGTGGTACACTTGTCACAACTACTTTTAAATCGCTGATTTGTACTTAATGGATATAGCTTTTGCTCTCGACCAAATTTTTTATAATAACGGGCATCATTCTATTTTATTTGTCGATTAGTACAAAAAATTGATTAAAATTAACAACCGAATTTTTAAGGGACACAAGGCAATATGTTTCCTTCGATGAATTTGAAACAATATTCACATAAATAGTATTACATCTTTGATTACATTATATATATATTTGTAAACATCAACAATTTATTTTAAAAAAAGATTCAACATTTAAATATAAAAATAATCCCGTGGTTTTTTATTCGAGCGGCAAACTAAACATATACTATATCTAACATTTTATCATCATGACACACTTCGACCATCTTCTGTAAAAAAAACCATCCTGCATAATCTCTTAGAAGATAAGAATGGTTAAGAATACAAAACAGGCGAACACGAGAGCAAAGGGTGAATCGTAGCGAACGAAAAAATTCATTCTCATTTACATTTGCACATTAGAATTTTCACTGATAGGATCCTCCCCCACTGTTTTTATCCAGTCTGTCTTCACCTCTCCAGACATCTTCTTTCCAAGACGAAACGAATTCTATCGGTCTTGATTTGGCCGTAAATTCTCCACAGGAACACGCGCATTTTATTGGCTTATTTCATTTTGATTTCAACACATTTGTTCCTTTTAATGTTTTCCAAATTGCATATCGCTTACGTCTTGATGCGTAAATACATTAGATCTGATCATTTAAAAAGTGGAATTTTATACTGATAATAAAAATAGATAGCATTGCAATTTAAACTATACCGATATTTTATTTTATTATTAATCAATTAGAAGATTAACTAAAAAGATTATAACTTTTGTTTTTATCTTAGTTTTAGCATGGAGTTTAAGAAATTCAATTTTTTAACTGCTCCACTTCGATATGAATCAACTTTTTTAATCGTTTTTAATACAATTTAAATCCAGATTTTTAAATTGTAATTATTTTGTCTCTATGTTTTAAGATAAACACTATTTTTATCAACCATAGCCTACTATATCTAATGATTATAATTCTGTTAATAGGGACTTAATTACCAGATATGGATAAATACATATAATGTAAATAGTTTAGTTTAAATTATATTAAAACAGTTGTATTAAACAAAAAAACAAAAAAAACACAATGTGTAAAAAGTAATCGAGTGCAATTTGAAAAAAGTTGATCCTGCTTCTCGGGGACGATATTTGGAGCCCAAATATTTTTTTATAAATATGACTTGTTTTTGTTTAAGCTAACATAAGCTTATAAAGTATAACCAAACTGATTGCTAAGTTTAATTGATAACAATTTTAAATAATTGATAATACTGTCTTTTTATTTTTGATAAATCTCTAAAAATATATAGGATTTAAAAAAAAGGGGGCGGTATTTGGCGACTATAACTTATCAAAATTCGAAAAAATAGGCTTAACAATACTTACTTATATCTACAATAATTCTTACTTATGGTCGTATAAGAAAGTAAAAACTGACGAGCAATCTTGGTTAAAATCAACACAGTATTCCATCCAATTTTAAACCAATCTTGAAAAAAATTCACCAGAAATGATAATAAAGATAGGACACAACCCATGTATGTCACGGTAAATTGAGTTTTGTTTGTATAATAGATGTGTACATTTTTGTTGTGCGCATCATTTACTATTCAACGTACATCAATATGCGTACAAAGTTACTTTAAACGGCCATATCTCGCCGGTAACTTCTCGGTAATAAAGATAAATATTTATCTCGCAGATCCAAGAGTTTCGTTATGGCTGTAAAGATATGGATACAACACTACTGCCGTTATACGGCAATTCTTTTCACCTGATTCTGTTCGCATCTGCTTGAATTTGTCTATTTTTTGCTTGCTTCAGAATAAAGAATGAAAACATTACCAAGATGTGAATTTTGTATTTTCTTATACGCGAATATGTATGAAACACATATAGTATTGTTAAGCCTATTTTTTGGACCTTCCCTGAATCCATTCTGATTATTTTCATCATGATGTCTGTCGGTCTGTAGATGGGTGAAATTTTATATTTAAAATTAATTTTTGTATGGGAAAAAACTTCATATCTATTTAAAAAAAACACGTAAATCGGAGTGGTTCTCGAGTGATAAGTGCACTAACGGATAAACAGACAAACGTTGCATTTTATAAACATTATAGATAATTCTGAATAAAAGTTGCAATTAACCTCCTTAAAATTGTGTTAGCATGCGAAAAAAAGCCATGCAAAAATTTTGTTTAAAAAATTCGATATAAAATAATTATGTAAATGACAAATCATTATTCAGAAAGCTAATAATTGTAATTATTTGATGTGTATGTATAATTATCTTAAGAGAACATTTCTTATTTCATAGAATTAAAACATTTACGTGAAAATTGGTTCAGTAAAAATAAATTATTCGTCGTAATAAAATTTCACAACTCCTGTAAAATAATTCCTCTAAAAACTGAAAAAACACAATTATGATAATTAAAAATACCAGTATAACATAAATCAGAGATTTCTTACGTAATAAATAACCCAAAAATAGAACTTGATGTGTTTTTTTTAATACAATTAGTTGAAGTAGGTACTGTTTCTTTTCGAAATTAATTGTTTTTTTTTAAACCTCAAAAGAATAATAAAAAAATAAGTACATATAATTTAACAAATGGTTTGAAACTTATATATTTTTATTTAAAAAAAATTATAAGTAGATATGTAGGTGAAACATTTTCATTAAAATTATTGTAATTAATATTTAGGTATATACATTTTAATGGTTTAAAAATTATATACCTAATATTTACATATATACAAAAAATTGAATAATAAAACGGTTTTTATAAACAATTTAAGGTATTTTTTTTCGTCAAAAACACGATTTTTTGTTTAAAGTGGTACAAAATTCGCAATAATCGATATTTTTTAATAATCGTGTGTACTTCGATAGAAAAATTCATGTAAATAACGAGTATTTTTTTTATTCTGGATGTTGATCCATGGAAGTTCTGTTTTCCACAGTAGAGCACATAACAAATATATGCACTCAACAGTGTAGCAACGCTAAAGTCACCATTTTGTTTTATATTGCATTAAAAACAAAATTTTTGTATGTTTAAAGACATTTACAATAAACCCTCCAAATTTAATTTGATTGTTTATAGGTGCATTTAGCGCTGAAGGAGCTTTAAATTAGTTGACATAAGTCTTCTCTAATTCTCTATATATTTTGAATAGAAAAATAATTTTTTCATATTTTTCCTGATTATTTATAATTTAAAATTCAATGATTTTTCTGGTTTGTGATATTTACCAACATTGAAATTAGATCTAAATAAACTAAAATACATAAATAATAACAATAAACAAAAACATAGTAGGCACAAACAATTCCGTATAAAATAAGTTATATAATAAACCACAAACAACTGCCACCACACTTGAAAAATAATGCAAAATAATATATCAAAATGTAAAAGGAAACGCGTTATAGGAAAATCTAGACAATACCTCTACAACTACCTGCAATAACTCTTTTTGATTAATTATAACATTCATTTGTTTGATGAATTAATGTTTTAAAAGAACAGTCTACACAGCGAGGCGGCTGTGGAAATACGGGAAAACCGCGGATTAAAACTTTTCTAAGCTCACAGCTTTTATGAGAACATCTTTAACTCGGTTTACCATAAGAAGTTTATGAAAAGTTTTGTGACATTCTTTTTTTTTATTCTGTCCTAAGTTATTTGCAAAAAAATGATTCCATTTAATATTTAACACATGCATAAAAATGACACGGATTATTTTTTGTGGAGTAATTCCGTGAAATCGTATCTCTTATAAAAATAATAATAAAACCGTCAACCTCAGGTGTTTTTTTATTAAAGAAATTACACTTTCATTTGGAAAAGTAATTTTTTTAATAATTTGTGTAAAAGTTCAACTCACTTTAATCATTTCTTGACATTTCTGAGTTTTCATCGTTCTTTGTAATATAAATATAATTTTTAAAATACATTCGTAAAAAAGTAAGAAGGATTTTTTTTATAAAATAATAAGATTTATTTAAATCATCACATCTTCGTTAAAAATATTCAATTATTCCAATAATACAAAGACATTTTGAGGTTTGTAATCTATACTTTTTAATGTTGTTGTTTTGAGTATTCTGTGCCCAATATCACTTAGGTATCCGTCCGTCTGTCACAGGCAATTTTCTCGACGTAAAAATTTTAAATTCAGCACAGAAATAAAATGCGGTGACTCAGTTATAGACGTAAAGTATAAAAAGTTGAATTTTGATTTTGGGGGTTACTTTCAGGGGGTAAATTGAGAAATGAAAAAAAAATCTTATGAACATCGTGTCAAATGAAAACTTATAATATTTTTCGGTAAAAACGGTTACAAATTGCTGTCCCTCACCCTTATCACCAAAAGGATCACTCAGAAAAAATCTGAAAGAAAAAGCATTAATAACTAGAAATTACTTAACCCTTTCAATTAGCTGGTTTACCGGCCTGATAATAATAATGGAGTATATGTATATCTGATTGGCCTACATCTGCTAAATTCTAGCGATAACCTTTTTAATTGTATTGTGTGTTTTCATAATACTTATGGTTCTATAAGAAAATGTTGTATAGAATAAAATAACTTTGTTTTCCTTATAAGATCAGGGTTCAAAAGATTTAGAAAGATGTGATGATACCGGATTTTTTATGGAAAAATAATGTATTAAATAATTTTTTTTAGAATTGTAAAAACGGGATTACCTCTTCAAATAACAGATATAATGTTTGTAATCGTTAAACGATTTTCAAATTTCCAAAAAGCATTTCAAAATGCAATACACAGTGAAACATGTGCAATATTTATGAAATAACATAATTGTTAACACGTTGTCTTAATTCTTTAAACGAGTCGAGTACTAATGCGGAAAATAAAATACTAAAGTACATGAGCGTTGTACTGAAATTTCAGTATTAAAATGCAAATTAAGAATAGCAATTAATTACCACGCTGAAGAAGACACATTCCTACCCTTATAAAGGGGGATCTTAACTGTGGATATATCAACTCGCTGCATGTTTTCGCAGTAAAGACTCTATTAAATTTATAGTTGTAATTATTTTTATTTTTTTTAACTCGCGTTGAAAGTGAATACTTAAATATACATATTACATTAGACTGGTTTTAAAAATTAAATTATTTTTTCTTGAGTTCTATCCCTGAATAGTTTTATTGAAGTGAAAAATCTCGTTTTGTAGGTCATACAAAAATATATTTAGAGATTGCAACAAGCAAAGTATAAAATTTCATTTTTTACATATTAAATTTTTGCATTAGCAGCAAAAATTATCAAAATTTTTGTTAGGATTAGTTGAGTTGAAAAATATATGCCATGGGAACCACAAGACTTTTATGTTACAAAGAAAATTAAGAATGAGTTCTGTTTAAGTGGACTTATGACCTGCAACATTATCGTCATAAGTACTTAATGTAGATATAATTTACCCCTTTACAGCATCCATTTTGGTCGTACAGTTTAGGAAATATCTTGAAATAAGTTATATACGATAAAATATTATTATTAACGCGTGAACTAGATAATTTCCGCATCGGAGCGAGGTAGAGAGAAATATTCTCAATTCAATTGTTTATTTTGTTTTCAATAATTATCTAAATTTAAACAGAACAAAAATGATTTGTACTTTTTGTTCTCATTCGTTTTAGGTACCTACTTTAGGTGTTGTTTAGTTATTATTACAATCAATCACTAATCGTGTTTATACTTAATTCAATTATATTTTTAGAGGTGTACCAGAATTCCGGCCGGAATCGCGTCTAACGTCACTACTATTATATTTTAAATATCAATACATAGATTATTATCTTAAATTAATATTGTTCTATATGGTATTTCTTTAAGAAAATATATTAAATTATAAAAATTGTGTTTTTTACATATTCTGTTATAATATAGCTATAATTTCGTTAAATTATTTGTATAACATACGTTCTTTTCGATCGAATGTAATTATAATACATTTACAGTGTCAATAATAATATAATATAAAAATAATAATAATATAATAGTAGTGACGTTAAAATATTCACATTAAATCTACATCGTGAGTTCCGGCCGGAATTCCGGTACCCCTCTAATATTTTTCAAAAGTCCTGCGAAGCCACGCGGGCACATCTAATAAGTATATAAAAATAAGAAGAAAACAAAAAAGCGATTTATATTATTTATAAGAAAATTCTAATTTTAAGATTCGCTGTATAACCTCATGAAAAAGTCTTCAAAATACCATTAAACATTCATATAAGAGGCTTTGAAAACCATAAAAGAATCCGTATTTAAATAACTCCAACACTTCTCTACATCCTTATCCCACTTATAAAATCATCATATCGCGTCTTTTATACCTATTTAATTATTTATCTCTTTTTACACCCCGACGAAATCTTGAGTTCAAGGCCACAAACGAACTTTATGGTAATTTAACATTTTATATAAATATACAAATGTGTATACCTTCATTAAATTATGCGACAAATTACTATATTTTACTTTCTTACGTTACAGGGGAAATTTACACAAAGTGATTTAGACATAAAATCTTCTAGAACAGAGGATTTAAAACTTTTCAATATTAAGTACCATAATCTAATAATTATATTCCAAGCATGATCTTTATATTATAATGTATGTATTTACACGTATAATGTATTAAACTTGAGTATAGAAAAATACAGTGTATGTTTTTGAATATTTATAATGCTATTAATTAAAATTTGCTTAGAAAATTTACAAAATGAATAGGTATATTTATAATTGTAAATGTTTTAATAGCAAACGTTACAAGCCAAATATTTTTTTTAATTTTTGGTGCAGTTTCTGGAAAGAGAACTCTACCCTAATTTCAACATTAAATACTCATTCATCTAAATGTCTTATTATAAATTAACTTTTAGTTTTATTTTGTAAAATGTGATATTAAGGTATTTTTATAAAATATTTAGTAAAAACGATATTAAAACTAACACGCCACTGGATATTATTATATTCTATTACGACAAATTTTTCATAAAATAATTTCATTCCTCCACACCAAAAGTGTCAGGTGCAAATGAATATAATTTAGTGAACACAGAAAAAACTACAGACTTTTTGTAGGCCGTATATTTTACGTCGTCTCAAAAAGGAAGACTGTAAAAAATAAGGAGATATGATGTGCCCGCGTTTCTTTTTATTTTCGTTATTTTTCATAGCTCTATGTTGGTTTTATATACACACATACATCTATTTCATACTATACATATCTCTCTCCTTACCAGTTTAAAGTTAATTTACTTTTATGTATTTTAAATGGAAATGTTGTAAAGAGAAATATACTGCTTTGACATAAAAACACAAAATGGATTATGTATATCTCTATTACAATTAAATATCTATTATGAAAACCCATAATCAATAATTAAGATTAGAATAAATTATTATTATCAATAACCACATAATAGAACAATCATTTATTATTATATCAATTATTATATTATCAATCTCTATAAATATATATAAAATAAAAATGAATGTTCGTTTGTATGAGGTTTATAGACACGGGGATTACTGAACTGATATCCATGCGGTTTTTACTGATAGATAGATAATTTTTCTGTGCAGTATCGTGGCTATTAATATTTTATGAAAATCTAAGATTTAACATCAAAAGACTAAAAAAATATTTATCAAGTCATGTTTTGTTTACGTGATGTCACAGCATATAACTGTCATTTTGGTATATAAAAATATAGTACCTTGCCATGGAATACAGAATTCTATAATTTACGGTTTCGGTATTTTATTAATTTAGGTCACTATGATCAGGTCTCTTTCAAATATTTTGTTCAACAAATAAATGATTTTTGACACAAGACATGCTAACAATTAAATCAAAATATTTCATTATTATTTTGTTCGGGTACAAATTCGAACCTGAGTTCCTTGGATCATAAGCCGGCGCTCTACATTTGCGGCCATTGAAGGATTGTTAACGCAAGTGTACATAAAAGCTTACGGAAATATACCAATTTTCAAATTTTAATATCTTTATTAATAAGGGCTACCAGGATGAGTTCTCGAACACGTGTCTCTTTATTTTTGATCTAGATTCACCTCTCCAAAGCTGGCTGAAATCCCAACTTCCTTAGATGTAATGTCCCCTTGTTAGCAATGGATTATAAACTACATACCTACAAATATTACAAAATTTTAAAATAAACGGCGAAAAAATCGAATTTGTTACAATGAATGAAAATTTTACAAAATAATTACCTCGTTGGTAATTTATTACTAAATATGACTAAAATTTAAATTTTAGATATTTCGAGAACCTGAGCTAATTGAACAATTTAGGGAACGGATTCAATTTCAGCACGCAAAAACCCTATCTATTCAGATCTCGGTCTCAAAAGTATTTTTTGGTGCCCAATGTTACCAATTACCGGTGAGTATTTTTTGAAATGTTAAATATTTTTTACGCTAGCTTTTATATAAAATATTATAAATTCTCACAAAATTTTCATAACCATGCACAGTTCAACTTTTAGACGATTCACTATATTAATTTCACTAACACATTTACAAGAAAACCATTTCCTCTCGACTTACGAATCTCAATTAAAAAGAAGATGAAATGTAATATACATATATACACCTTGTCATAAAGTACATTTCATTTGCTGAATAATAATCCCGGCTAGAGATGTTCCAGCATCCCCCACCCACCTCCTCTCACCCACGTATGCGTTTTGTTACAGGCCATAAAATAATTTCGTCTGATATTAATTTCCGTTTCACAATCTGACGATGTTAATAACCCATGCTACAATGAAGTAAAACTGTATCTTTAGTCGGTGAAACGCCGCTGCATATAAACCGCGCGTTAATTTATCTTCTCTTCGCGAGTCTTGTGTTTAAGTTTTAGCCCTTGTGTTGTAACTCCACTGAAATATAACTCCTTTATTCATAAGCGCTATACTCTTGTTCCACTCCTCTACTGTGTCCTTGTTGTAATCCAATACATCATCGAGACAAGACAAGATAGCTTAACTCTTTATGCCTTACCGTTGTTCAACTATGTCTTCGTTCTTAACTGTGCTAGGAAATAACGTTACATTTAGAACGTGTTACGAGTTTAACCTTTTCAACACTATATTACTAAAAATGATGTTTCATTTATTATAATGTCGAGACGAGACTTTTCTCAGTTTCGTTCAAGGCTTCGAACCGGAACTGAACCGAAAATCGGAGAAACCGTTATTTTTTACCGGAACGAAACCGGAACCGAACCGAAAATAAATATCGGTTAGGCACATGTTAAAATATGCGTGTTAACATGATCTTACTCCCCACTTCAGTTGTTCAGGGCTATCATACAAGTACAGGTAAACGTCGTTTTACGCCGGGGTTCCGTTCCGAGAGACACCGGCGTAAAAAAAAATCGGCGTAAAATGAACACAATAATTACTAAAAATTAACTATTTGATAATAATATTTAAATAGCATGGCTTGGCCATAAAATGCAATTTATGTCAATTTTGTCAATTAATTTGAAAACAATAAATAAATGACATAACCTCACTTAATAATTATATTCTCTTAAATCGATCCGTTACAAAAGAATAAATAAATACAAAAACTGAAAACAGTATTCCATAAATAATAAATAATTCATTTATCATAATACGTTACTTCAACAGTTATAATTTTTCAGAATTAAATAAGTAATATTAAATTTCAACAAACAAAATTGTCACTTGACTGTCACAGATATAAATAAATATGCTTCACATTTTATAATGAAACTTACAAAAAAAAAGGTCATAGTTAACTTTATACGTGGATTGCCAGTTGAACTTGAGAAATACAAAGCAGAAAATAATTAATAAAATAGTGACAAACAAAATTTTTATTTATTTTGACACCTTCCTAGCCCTCATAAGAACTATATAACTTTTATGTTAACGAGTTTTATTATGAAAATATCCACTATAATGCCCATCAAAACGTTAAAAAATAAAGGGTACATAAATTTACAACGTGCTTAAAAATTATAAAGCAAGTTGAATCATAAAACAAGTCATATTAAGCTTTTATGTGAAATGAAACTAAAACAATATAAATCATCCTGTATATACACATACAGAGTGTTCATCACAGTTACGGTATTGTATTTTATGATATCGCATTTTACGATTCCTGAAGAGGGTTTTAGATATGACATTTTTCGTTTCTTATAAGAAAGTATTTCGTATTCTTATGGCGGGCAGTTAGTTTTTATGAAGTATAAAAATATAAGTACATCTTCTATAGGTATAACATTTACATTTTCCTGTAAAATAAAAATTTTCTTCTGTATACATCTGCAGCACACATGTACCCGAAATATGATAAAAATTCTTTAAATCGAATATCAATAATTATATGTAATAAAACTTATAGGAAATAAAAAAAAGAAATAAAATTAATCGAAAATATTGTTACATTTTGAGAGCGTCCATTAATTGAGAGGGAGGACAGAGTTCAGTAAAATCTTACAAATCCTTACATGGGGGAGGAAGGGGGGTTTTAAAGCAATATTTACGTAAGGAGTTTTTTCTAATGACCCTATTTTTATATTATTTTCTAACTCAAAAATGCAGTTGTGGCTCCAAACAGTCCACGTAGTACGTACTTCGGAACACTTATGGCATACACCCTTGTTTGTCTTGCCCGAATTATTTATAGCGTATATATGTTAATTTTCTAAAGGCACTTATACATAAAAAAATTAAAACCCTTACGTAACGAAATAGAGAGGAGCCTGTTAATACGTACGAATTTTTACAAGAGGAAGGGGGATCAAAAATTTCAAAAATTATCCTTACGTATAATTAATGGGCTCCAAATCCAGGTTTTAATTAATAATTCTCACTATGCAGTTAAGTACTTGTACGGTATTAAATGATTCATATTACTTCTCATGAATGCATACTTAAATTTTATTATTAATAAAATAACATAATAAAAAAATAACAGTTAGTCATTTCGTGGGCAGTAAAATAATAAAAAGATATAAACAATATAATTAAATTGAATGTATTAAGCAATACAATTTGAATAAAACAACAGTTCTTCAAAATTCAAAATGCAGACATACTTGAATTTGATATATGAATATTATACACCCCACACTTTCAATTTTCACGTGTATAATGAGAGTTAATAAAATTTGCATAAGTTGAAATATATATCAATATTTTATTGCATTACCGCAAACTCGAGTAGGCAAAATGCGTACAGTGATTTTTCCACGAGCACTTCCACAATAAAATATGTATCATTTCCACGGAAATTGCTTTCCATTTTTTTGTCATTTGTCCTTTGCAATTTTCATTCAATAAAATTCATCGCTGATTTAATGAAATATTTTGATGAAAAATTGTCTCATCGTTTACATTTTACAGTCAGTTATTTCATATCATTTTCATCGATGATTTTTTTAATAATATCCGAATATTTTTCAAGAAAGATCGAATTTCTATGTAATTGAACAGCTTCTGTTGACAGTAGTGTTTAATTTTCTTTAGGGACTGGCCCATTTATTTTCATATATATAAATGTTTAAATAAAAATATATTATAAATATATTATTTAAATCTTAAGACTTGGCATCACGTATTTTCTGCTGTAAATAAAAATCTATCCTTATTAAACGTAGTAAAATGGAAAACAATATACGGGTATGAAATGTTCAAAATTCATATGTATATAATATATAATTACTCGTATTATAATACCCATAAACGTATGTAATTTTTGTAAAATTGGGTAACAATTCTTTTAAATGGCATATAAAAAAATCTTATTACTTATTTATTGCACGAAAAAAATAATGTGAATAGTTATAATAATAATAAATGAATATAACAACAATTATATAAACTTACAATAGAACTAAAATCAGTTACAGGTTACAGCCTATTGTTATAAACGGAAACGTTAATTTATACTTTACAATATACTCTGGAAATTCCTATATCATTGAAAAATACACACAATTGAACAATGAATTAAGCAACAAATATATATAATAAAAAGTACGCATATATATTATATTTTTCATTGCATTATATGAAAATGTATTAATTATATCCCTTGTTTATATATTTCTCACTTAATTTGACAATTTTTGTAAATTGAGGTGTACAAGTATTGTAAATATAATATAGTGACGTTAAATATATTAAACAAAAACAAATTAATTTTTTAAACGTCAAATTTATTAATAGCCTGACGATGATTCTGTGAATCGAAAGCTTGCGCGAATACTTATTGCTCTAATAAATTTGACGTTTAAACAATTTATTTGTTTTTATTTATCAAGTATATAATTGTATAGAATAGTATAGTAGATAAATTTTTTTAAGTGAATATAGCTCTAAATCAGTGGTTCTTAACAGGTGTTCCGCAAACATGTTACAAGTGCTCCACGAAATAATAAAAACTATTCACAAGCAGCGCTACCGAGTCCGATTTTTATCTCTACCACTTACAATTCATTAAAGGAGCTGTGTTTATCGTATTTCAGTTGTTTCACAGAACAATAAATGATTAGATCATTATATTAAAAGAAAATATTGTATATTATTTTCCTTCACTAAATACAGAAAATTACGATTGGATTCGAAAGCCATTTGCTGCAGTGTCGAATTATGAATTTTCGTTTCATGAAGAACAGTTAGTTCGTCGACGGATCGATTGAAATTTTCTGAACTGATGTTGAAATATTTTGGAACCCAATTCTTTCCATATAACCAGACAATTTGGCTACATCATATTTGTGTAAATTGGGCTTTTCAACATTTACGAACATTAAAACTAAAAACCGTGAAAGACTAGGGAATATTGATAAAGAAATGGGGGTAGCATTATCACTTATTAGGCCTAACATTTCTATGTAAAATCTGCGATAAGCTCGAGTATCACATTAATTTTGATTTAACATTTTTACAAGAGTTACTTTTTTACGAATTATGTTGATTAGGCTTTTATGAATGTATATTTTTTATAGACCTAAATGATTCCGCACTTTTTTTTCACAATCAAAAGTGTTCCGTGACTTCGAAAAGGTTAAGAACCACTGCTCTAAATAAAAGTAACCCAACTTCCCGGATTACGTGGGATAGGCCGGGATTTGAATAGTTTGTTCCGAAAAACGTTCATACTTACATATTATCATGAATGATGGTTTTGCATGTTTTACTTCAATCTTATTTAGTTTATAAATCTGTAGCTTTCAATAGTTATAAGACGAAAATACACGATGAGTGAATCACGGTCGTGGACTACAATTAGAGAAACGAGAGAATACGATTTAAGAACATAAATAACAAAATCATGTTTCACCATTTGAAATATCTACGGATATGATTCGATCAATGGGTAAATGAACTATAAATCGTTGCCTGACTTTAAATAATTACAATTTGTTTAAAATTCCTTTTTTTGTGTGGTGGAAGTGGAATCGATGTACCGCATGGGGATGCCAAGAATTTAATCCTTTTACTCTAAAAGTGAATAAAATGCATATACAGAATGAGTCATATCAGGTGGAACAAACTTGAGCAGTTGATCGAGAAAAATATTTCAAAAATCATATGAATATGTGTCCGGAAACTCTTCGTGAAGGAGCCAGTGAAGATTTTTTAAAATGTATTTGATGCCACTGTTATAAGGTATGTATATCCATTATAATATAATAATATGTCTTATTGTGTAGATCAGTGCTTCTTAAACTTTTTGATATCGCGGTTCCCCTGCAACTCAAATTGATAACCCACGCCCTCCCCCCCATTTTTTTTGGAACCCAACCCTTTGTTTAATGTTCACTCCTGTACAACTGTAGTGCTATCTAGCCGTAATAGACCGAGCTCTGATAGCAAAAAATGGTACGTCATCGAACACCTCAAATTTAAAATGTGAAAATGGTTGGAAATCATGTAAACAACATATTAGACCCGGCAGACTATTAAAAATATGTTAATTGCTATGCTTAATGAATTTTTGAAATGAGTTAAAAAAACGATGAATATACCTTACAAAACACCTGCATGAAATTTACACAGTTTATAGTAAATAATGTGCAATTTTTGAAAAAAAAATGCTGCTTAGCAATTTTTGTTAATTACCTTGTCTGCCTTAAATTTTTATAAGTTATAATTTTCAACAAAAGTACGTCACATAACACCTTTTTTTTATTTATAAAAAAATGAAGTTTGAGATCTCCCCTATCTGTTAAAACTTTGCTGACTGGAAATTTTCGTTAATTACCTTGTCTGCCTTAATTTTGAATGTGCAGCATCCATGCGTGAGATGGATGTCCGGCTCCACCGTTGACGTGACATAACACCTTTTTTTTTTTTTTTTTTAAATAAAGTTTGAGACCTCCTCTATGCTTATAAATTTGTGTGCCATCGAAAAAATGTTTTTTACTATGGCAGTCTTAATTTTTAAGCGCCGTGCCAATGATTTTTTTCGTTTAAATAGTTTATACGCAGGCCGTGAAAAAACACCATCTTAATTTTTTTTCTAACATTAACTTTGAGACTTCTTATTGCATTAAAATTTTGCTGCCAGCAAAAAAACGTTTTTTACTTTGTCAGTCTTAATTTTTTAAGCGCTACGACCACATTTTTTTGTTAAAAAAAAATGTAATATAACCGTTGACAACTTTTTTTTTTTTTTTTAATTATAAATCGAGGTTTTACATCTCTTTTATATATTAAGAGAGTTTTTTTATCGAAAAAATATTTTTTACCAGGTCAGTCTTAAGGGGGAAAGCCACTGTGATGTAATTGTCAATGTTTGAGAATTTTTTATAGGTATACCATATTATTTTGCGATCAGGTAGTAGACATCTTATTAAATATATATTCAACTTATTGAATACCAATTTTTATTGAAAAATATTAAAAATTAAAAAAGTTATGGGCCTCGATGTGACGACCAAAAAAATAAATTCCTCTCCATTGTCACATCGAAATTTTGGTGAAGGGTTATCGAAATTTAGAAAAAGAATATACCTTCCCTGAATCTATTCTGATTATTTTCGCTATGATGTATGTGTGTCTGTCTGTTTGTAAGCGCAGTAACTCAAATACGACAAATCGTCGAAGGGTGAAATTTTATATTTAAGATTAAATTTTGTCTGGGAAGAAAACCTCCTATTTTGAAAACAACCTTTCCAAAAAAATGACAAGAGTAAACATCCGTTTCCGGTTTAGTAATTACGTTTAAAAAAATTAATTTGAGACATGCTGCAGAGAATATTATTATCTATAATTTATGTCTTTTAAATAATATTCTATTTTTTATTATTTTTTTAAATCAATAAATTATATCGAATTTATCAGATATTTGATTGAGCTTATAAAATATTTCATTGCAACGATTTAAATAAATAATTTGCTAGATTCAATCAATTATTTATTGGAACTATAGTATTTTTTATTATATGTATTATTTATTAATGTATCAGGATAGTTAAAAATAATAATAAACATTCATAATTATTTCAAATAAAACAAATAGGGTTTACCCTAGAGTCTAGAGTCTAGACCCTAGACCAGCGATCACCAAAATAGGACCTGCGCGCCGACCCTTCAAAGATTTACATCCGGCTCCCGATGAATATATAATATATAGAAATATTAATTTTATAAAATTTAATGATTTGATTGTTAATTCAGGACAATTATTTATTTAAAATTTAAATAAATCATTGTCGTGAATTCAAAAATCCTAATAGATGAATATCCTGCCTGGAGTACGCGTACTCTCAGGGGTACGCGAAAAAAAATTTATAATGGCGAAAAAAGCTACAGTGGCACACCCCCTCCACCCAACAAAAAACATAAGCTGTGTGAAAAGTTAATTAAACACCGACCACTTGATAACTGATCTCTACAAATAAATAAAATGAAAGTTGGGAACCGCTGATCTATTGGGATTTGAGATAAGACTTGCAGTGTATTGTTTGAGACGACCAAATGTTTCTTTGCTCGGAAATTTCTTGAATATTACCATTTATCGAAATTCTATGAAAATAGTGCAGGCAAAATAAAAGTTTGCAGATATTAATTAATAAAAATTGTTAGGCAGACAAGTTATAATAGATAGAGGTGATCTCAAACTTTATTTTTTAAAAAAGAAAAAAAAGGTGTTATGTGACGTACTTTTGTTAAAAATTATAGCTTATAAAAATTTAAGGCAGACAATGTAATTAACAAAAATTTCCAGTCAGCAAAGTTTTAACAGATAGGGGAGATCTCTAACTTCATTTTTTTATAAATAAAAAAAAGGTGTTATGTGACGTACTTTTGTTGAAAATTATAACTTATAAAAATTTAAGGCAGACAAGGTAATTAACAAAAATTGCTAAGCAGCATTTTTTTTTCAAAAATTGCACATTATTTACTATAAACTGTGTAAATTTCATGCAGGTGTTTTGTAAGGTATATTCATTGTTTTTTTAACTCATTTCAAAAATTCATTAAGCATAGCAATTAACATATTTTTAATAGTCTGCCGGGTCTAACATGTTGTTTACATTATTTCCAACCATTTTCACTTTTTAAATTTGAGGTGTTCGATGACGTACCATTTTTTGCTATCAGAGCTCGGTCTATAAAGGAAGTATTTAGGATTCTCGCCAACAGTTTAAAATTTTTGATTTAAAAAAAACAGTTGTAAAAATATAATCATTTTAACATTATAGCATTTTAACAAAATTTCATATAATCATAATTTAAGCAAGTATGTACATCAGTGGCGAGGCGAGAAATTTTTAATAAGGGAAATATATTTTGTCAATCCTCCCCCTCCTATTAACAAAAAAAACTAGTTATGAAACACCTTTAGTTCAAGATTTCACTTTTTAAATAAATTCTAATATATTTATATAGTAACTAAATGATTCTACGTCTTATTTTTTGTATTTTAGTCGATATTTGTATGACGAATTGAAGTTCACTGTAGGAAATATCACTAAAAAATTTCGAATTTCTGATTTCATTAAAAGTATGTTTATTGTATAGAAAATGACGTGAAAAGTTGAAATTTTCAAACCGCAGGTCTGTATCTCAAACCGTTCTCGAGATATAGCCTCTCAAAGTTTTAGTTTTTTCAAATTTTTGGAGAAAAAAGGCTATAACTTTTGAACGGGTGGTCGGATTTGATTTTAGTTGACGGATTTGAAATCAGCGTGTCAGAATCTATATAATGACATGTATAATACTTTAAAATCCGACAAAAAAATTTTGGTCAAAAATCGACATTTTTTTAAGGTATACCCCTTTGAATTTTTTCGATTTTTCGCGAAATTTTTTTTCTCGAGTTTTAAGGTATTATACATGTCATTATATAGATTTTTACACGCTGATTCCAAATCCGTCAACTAAAATCAATTCCGACAACGCATTCAAAAGTTAGAGCCATTTTTCTTCAAAATTTTGAAAAAACTGAAACTTTGAGAGGCTATATCTCGAGAACGGTTTGAGATACAGACCTGCGGATTGAAAATTTCAACTTTTCATATCATTTTCTATACAATAAACATACTTTTAACAAAATCAAAAATTCGAAATTTTTTAGTGAAATTTCCTGCAGTAAACTTCAACTCGTCATACAAATATCGACTAAAAAACAAGAAAATAAGACGTAGAGGTATTATAGTTTTATAATTGAGCGTGTAAATTAATATTAAATGCTATTTTTGATTTTTGGTTAAAATGTTTGAGTTGCGCATAAAGATGAATATTCTGAATAATATTTTTAAATTATCTATTAACTGAAAACACAGATTTGTATTAATTTACCCATAAAGTAAGGGAAGCACTGCTTCCATGGACGCTTCGCCTATGATGAACAATTCATAATATATATAGTATTTAACAATAATATATTTATTTGTTATATTTGCAGCTCTTCGCGGCCCCCTTGTGGGAAGTCCACGGCTCCCTAGGGGGCCGCGGCCAACTACTTTAAGAAGCACTGGTGTAGATACCGTTAGATACACATTCTGAAAAAGTGTACTAATTTCACTTTCAAAAAATCTCCACATTTTTATCACAATAAACTATAATGACATAAATATAAATATACAAAAATAAAACTCGTTTTCTTTTTTGTATAAAATACATGTATATATACTTATGTATTTAAAATTACCAGTGCGTATAAATTTTTAACTAGACAAATTATTGTAGTGCGTGGTCAGTAAAACCTACATACATACCTACATACACATATTCAAGTGAATTTGGACAATGCACGCACAGCTTAAAAACAGTTTCACAATTTCACAACGTGGCCTGGTTATTTGATGTTTATACAAGACATTAACAACAGAGATTTCCAAAAATAAATGATGTATGGTATACATAATGTAGTAAATACTATGTAGCCATAGCCATTGTAAAAACTATTATTATCATTAATGTAAATAAATGTAGAGAATGAAATCGAAAGTTATGAATGACGGTTTAATATTGTTTTTAGACTGTTTCTTTCTATTTAAATGTATTTTTTAAATGTGGATTTGTTTTTGTCATATTTATAGTAAAAGAAGTTAAACTAGTAGTGTTTAGGGTTTCACCAAAGTGAAAACCTTATTAGCGATGGTTTTTTTCTCCGTATTTCCGTCCATTTATATAACGCATAACTCAAAAACTATTGGACCGATTGCACCTAAATGAGTATGTATGTAAAATTGCTTATCCAGTCTATAGCTAGAAAAATCAATTTTTGTTGAGATTTAAAAAAACAACGCTACAAAAAATATTTTTTGCTTTATATAGAGTATCAAAATACCCGCATTGAGCGGATTTAAAAAAATATATACTTATCGTACCTTTAAAAAAATATTTCTCCGCGAAAAGTGATAGAAACTGCATATTTTGAAGAAATGATTTCCACGCCTATCGGTATTTGATGAAAAAATGGGAGCATAAAGAAAATATACTCCGGGAAAAATAGTTTCATTCGATCGGTCAACATTGACGGAACCTGCACATTGTGTACACTTTAATAATTATGTGGTTCTATATTATATAGGAAAACCAGATGTCACTGTTTCAAATATTTTAATTAGAGGAAAATTAAAGTTTATTGGATAATGGATAATTACATTTATAGATTTGGTAAAAACAGGAATTGAATAATTATTGATATTGAATACATTTTATTGAAAACTAATTAACTTTTTATATGTACATATATTAATATTATTGCGAACTACACAATAAAGGATCGTATTTAATAAAATTATAAACAACAAAACTAGGCACTTAAATCCCCTTAATGGCTGGTTAACTATAAGTAATATTTAGAGGCAACCAAAGCAAAGTACCTATTACCTAAAAACTAATAGGTTCAAAACAGCGTTTTACGCTTCCTGATGATCCCAACTTAATTTTTGGCTTCTGTGTACATGTCAGCGTTTCTCAAACAATCGTTGAAACCTAGCTAGATTTTATTACAAATAAATATATTTATTGGATGGTAAAATACTTACTATATAGTTATTTAAAACTGTACATTCAATAATAAATAAGATTGAAATATATATTATAAGCATTTGGATATAGTTTTTAATTGTGAATTAAAGTAACCCATTAATTAGCAGATATGAAGTCCATTTTGTGTGAGACCGCTTTTCTGATATCATTTTTTTTTTTGATAAATTAATTTAAAAATCAAATTATATGTTTATTTAAGTTAGTCCATTTGATTTAAACAAAATTCTAAATCACATGCTTCAGTTGGGTAAAATATATTAGCATATCACATGCCTCGATTCATATACAAATAATTCTTAGAAATTAAAACACGTTTAAACACATATGAAACTAATAACGTTAACAGATTTTGTTTGTTGCACTATTAGCATCTGATTTTTAAGGAAATATTGTGAATTAATATCCAAAACTAATTATAAAATGTGGTGTACGGCGGGTGTTAATGGATTAAATAACCATTAATAAAATAATCAAGACGACTGTTTCCGAACCACTGTAATGCAGTCGTGTTCATCAAGGCGCGCGCATAAATTTCTCTTTTCCGGAAACAGATAAACAGTAAAAAAACGGAAAATTATAACGTTTAACAAAAACGCGAAGACAAATCTACTTTCAGGCCGCAAGCATTCAAAATTACATTTTAAATTCAAGTACTATACAATGTAGGTACGCTGAAATAAATATAATGTAAGGAAACACGCAGGGAAAATATATATTTATTTAGTTGAAGGTGAATAAAACAAAAATCATTTATTTAAGAGCATTTATTTTTAAACCTTTACAAAACATTGCAACTAAGAAAAAAATATTCAATATAGTTTTATTTTATTATATAGATAATTACACTACTCTGTAAAAATTTAAGACCCCCTGAAAAAATGTCGATTTTTGGACTTTTTGCTAATATTTTTGACCGGTTTATTCAATTCGTCTCTGTAATTTTTCGCTGTGAATGGCCCACTTTATTCAAAATGACTATTTGAGCTCGTTTTTCTGTGTTTTCTCCATTTTTGTAGTTTCTGTAAGAAAAGATTTTTTTTGGGGATCACAAAATATTGTGGTTAGGTCATTTGAAATGTGAAAATACTGCAATTGTCGGTGCAGAAAATCGAAACACAAGGTAATAACATGACAATAGGTATTTTAAATATAGAATATACTCACTAATTTTAGGGAAAAAGAAATTGTCACTATGGCAAAGTTGAGATAATTTGAATTGACACTTCGAAATACATGTGAGCGTCGGGTAACTAACTGACCGTCCAGTTATCGGGCGAGGAACATATTTTATTACACGTTGAATATAGCGATCAGAAATCGAGAAATATTCGCAAAATTTCAAAAAAAATAAAAAATGTCAGGTGGTCTTAAACTTTTGCAGGGTAGTGTATGTATAATTAATCATAAAAACAATTGAATAATTTAACACATAAACTGCCACAGTAGAACGTAATAAAATAACGACTGATGCGATCTTCAAATCTATAACTATGTTCTACAACGATAATAATGCAAATATTTAATAGGCAGCTAATATAAAATAACTAAAGACAAATTATTAAATTATGTTGCAAAATATCTTTTCTCAAATTAATTGATCGTCTTCAATATAAATTAAAAATTATGATATTTTAATATAAAAATATTTTAAGACATTCATTGAATTCTAAATTCTCCAATATAAATATCGAAAATGCTTCCTATAAAATTTGCAATATAAAGACCTAAATGTTGCGTTTTCGATATTTATAAACAAGACATTAATTAAAAGAACAATAAAGACATTAAAATAAAACTCTTCATTTCAGAAATTCTGTTAAAACTAAAATGTAATTTGACTTTATTGATCACATTTCTAATACCCACAAAGTTCCATACTAAAAACGAACCAATATGCACTTTCGATCAATATATATACAGAAGTTTGGCTAAAGAACACACCCATAAGTAGTAGAAACCTGTATTATCGATGGGAGTAATAGAACCTCACTCAATTATGATTAACTCCTTAATTGAATGCCCGTAAACGAACTTTACGTGATGTTGAAAACTTCTTTGACGTCATCTTAGATTTTATAGGTTTCCAATATCATATAAAATCATTAATTCTGTTTATACTTTTATTTTTATATTATTATTAGGGTTATTTAATGACGAACATTTGAATTCATTTTTTTACGATTGTTAACTATACTATACAGGATATTCGTCAGAATCGAGTATGATTGCAAACTTAGTTATTATTGGAACTAGAAGATCGATTAAATGGGCAGTATCAGTATTTTTTCGACATTCAATTGATTTTTGAGACCGCCATTATTCATCCCGGAAAAAATAATGATACTTTGTCCATTTAACCGACCTTCTAGCTCCAATAATAACAAAGTTGGCAATGATCACTCGATTCTGGTGAACACCCTGTATATTCAAAAGGAAGAAGCTAATGCTAACTTTTAACAACTCTTTTTGAATACATCGTCAAATAATAAAATACAATTCTATTTCTGCAAATTGTAATCAATATTATTATAATGAAGAAACCTTAAAACTGTTTATTATAAGGTTAATTGCCCAAAATAATAAGATATACCCTTACTGAAAACACTGAAATCAAAATCCGAACCTATTACAATATAACTTATATCAATATAATATGTTATGATCGCCATTTATATTCGGAAATTCAGTGTATTTTAGGAGGTAAATGGTAAAGGGTAAAATTACTGCAAATGGAAACTAAATATCAGAATGGGATAGTTTATATACATAGATAGGTATAACCATATTAAACAATGCTATACAGTACGCTTTTGACAGCTGTTACAAAAGCGCTCGGGGGATCAAAACGAATCATTAATTATATTAGACAAAGTATAATTTTTTTTTAAATATTTAGTTATATACTGTTATAACAAATGGAAGCTTGAATTTTAATAAAACAACTCACTCTTTATTAAATCAATACAATTACCAAAATCCTCAAATATAGTTTTTTTTTTTAATTATAGCCCTTTCTTTTGTATATGTTTTTTCTCCAGTAATGAACAACTGACCCCTCAGCTCCGGCGGCACTGATGATGTCTATCCGATTTTTTGGGATCGTTTTATGTGTTTGCTTTTCAATTAGCCTATATTTTATAGCGTGAAACGAACAAACAACGTTTCTTAATGATTTTAATTGATATCTACCTCTTCAGGAAGCATGGCGTCAAAGCTTTTCACTTGACGCTGGAATACAATAATCTAACTAGTGACTACTTTTAACGCTCGAATCGAGCGTCATCATTATCAGTAACAATAAAACCCCTTTGGAAAATATGTTTTTATTTCTACATTTAATTGTAGGTACAAATGTACTCGTATAAGAACGTCTTTCAAAATCCAATACTAACATGTTATGTATGAAACTTTTGCCTGAAACATTTTCTCTGAAAATTCGTTATTTTGGAAATAATCCGCTGGAAAGCTTTTAAAAAAAACACCCAGTATATAAACAAAAATTAAACAGAAATGGAGTTCAAGAAGATCGCCTGTATAAAGGATAATGTTAAATTATTCTAACTGGAAACTACCTTCTCTAGATATTTAAAAATAAAATACCCAAAGTAGATTTCCATGTTTATGTAAACATTCTCATCATCGATTCTACCAATACCTTAATTTCAATTCAACACAATACATACAAAATAAATGTATCAGTCTCGACATACATATATATACTTATGTATATAGTAGTTGAACTTTTATAAATAGAATATTATCACTAAAAACTAAAAATTTTGGTATAGAAAAAACTACCATCAAAATTAATTCTTAATAAGAGTGTATAATCTATAAAGTACATACATAACTTACGAAAATCAGTAAAATTTGACGTATTAAAAAAAAGTGAGATACTAAAAGCGTTATTTCGAGCTTTGAAACCAAAAAAATAAGTATTTCGGTTTTTTTCTTTTTTGCGTAAGATCGCATATATTTTATTCACTATCAACTTTATCAAAAATGTGTAAAAACAAAAAAGTTTTAAATTTCATAGTTAATAAGTTAAGACCCTTAACACCTCAATATAATACACATTTCTTTAGATACAGTAAAAAGCTCACTAAATCGGTAATTAGTTAAGTGTTTGATCTTGCAGTGTAGCACACAGGCGAAAAGACGCGAAAACGTGCCCAACACCTATGACGTACAAACATGTTTTTTTGTAAAAATGAGCATATTCTAACTTGATTCCGCCTGATCTGATTAGCATAAAACTATACATTGCAGATTTTGGCCACGTTTTCGCATCTTTTCGCCTGTGTGTGAGGGTTAGTTTTAGTTTTAGAGATTACAGTTGAACATCTCTTATTTTTTATTAAAATTAAAGAAGTGGTTTTACTCTCCGCCCTATTAAACACATCGACTAAATTCGATTAATACAAGTTCAACTGTACTTAACAAAATTGAGAAACGGTGTATTCGTCAGATACTGAATTACAAACAAATCCCCAAACTACAATATTTGTTTATAAATTCTCCAGTGTCTACGGTCTGACCGAACCCGGAGCCTTTCTGAAAATACTGAATTGCTCCAAGTACTGCTGTATCGTATCAATCGGTTGGTAAACATCGTTCATCTTCGACTGCAGATACTGCGGCGGCGTACCGGGCACCGTGGACCCGAGGAAACCTTGCATGAACTCGCGCATCAGGTCCCAGCAGCTCGCGGGTATCACGCACGGACGGTACTCGACCTCCACCAGAACGCCTTTGAAATTCTGGCTCACGGTCACGCTGCCCAGCTTCACGCAGAAGTCACCTATCTCGAACCGGGGACCCTTAGATTCTACCTATAAATTGTATCAAATAACGTTGTGTTTTATGTTTGCAGGGTGTGTTTAATGTTGCGTTTTAATTAAATTCTTGTACAGTAGAACATCGATAAACAGATGGAATATACAGTATGTAAAATTTAACTGTGGAAATTAACTCCAGGAAGAAATTTAAAATTAATGGTAAATTTTAATCAAGCTGTTTTAAAAGTGTAGATCTTTGCTACTTTGTCGTAATATGAACATCACAACAAATTTTTGCATGTACCGGAAATAACATTAATTAATTCCAATATGTTTCGTAGTTACATTTTACACCCTCTGTGATTAATAGATGAAATATATAAGGTACTGGCACCAGTCTTGGATATGACCCCAGTAATGGATATTTATAAATTAAATGTACTGAATTAGAAATATTTGTTGATATTTGATTACTACCATTTTTGAATATTAATCTATATATATTTAACTGTCTTACAGCGTGATTTGATGACAATCGACCAATAGATGTTAAAATGATGGACATTTAAACTAATTATTAGTATAGTTTATTTATTACTTAATTATTATATTATCATAGCAATTGCTTTACATTGTTTCAAATTTGACGATTCTTTCTTTTATATCTTTTATGTCGTAGTACTTATCATTTTGTAATCATTAGAAAGTGTCCATCACTGCGTGCTCATTACTAGTTTTACTTTATCCATTACTGGAGAGAAATATAAACAAAATAAAAGACTATAATTAAAAAAAAACTATATTTGCGGACTTTGGTAATTAAATTGATTAAATAAAGAGTTACTTGTTTTATTAGTAACATGAGTTCATGATAATTACAAAAAAGACACCAGTCAATCACAAAAACAGTAAACCTTGCTCTTATAGCGGCCATAACTGGTGCCAGTACCTTAGTATAGTTTACACATTTTTATCAATAATCGAGCTGATTTTTTTTTTAAGTTTAATTCCAACTTTAAAAAAATCACCCGTGATGTTTTATTTTCACTGTTAATTAAATATTAAAGTATTTTAGTAAATTGTTAAATGAAATTGTCATATTTATTAAAATAACTTTAAATATCTTGAAACTCTAAATGTGTACTTACTACACAATATTTAAAAAAAACGACGACTTAATTATAATTGGCTTTTATTAATTTAACTTTCGATAAAAATTATTCGGATCAGTTTAAAAGGTCACTTTCGCCCACCATCAAAAAATGGATTACTACTTTTTTTATTTAATTTAATAAAAACGTGTTCTATTTTTAAATTTATCATAAAATTAAAAGGCAAAAGTTTAAATCATCATAATATTATACAATTAATATTTCAATTAACTCTATAACTTCCTTCATATACAATCAGTTGAATATACATAACATTACCACAGGATGAGTTTAACTTTAAGGATGATAATTTGCCTCTGAGCAATCAAGGGATGTATATATGTATAAATATAAATACAGAAATATTCTGTGTTAATGAGAGTTTAAAATAAGTATGTATATACATTTTATAATGTTCCTTGAAAGTACATATTGTATTGTTTATTTTATAAACACAACCTTATAAAGTAGTTGAAATATGTTATGCACTAACGTATCAACTCACACAAATATAATTTTTCAGTTATGAATTTACAAAAATATTTTCTGCAAAAAAAAACTCTTAAGAATGATTATAAAAAGATTGTTTCAGATTTAATTGGAAGATGTATCTAATTGACCAACCAAACGTTTTACTTTTTACCACGGACTTGAACCTGAACCGGAACCCGAAACTTGAAAAAAAAAACGTATTTTTCATTAAACTAACCCCGAACCGAACCGCTATATTTCAAATAATATTTTTCTCCAATGATTTTTAAAAGAGATTATAAAATGTACTAATTGGAACGCTGTTTAAATTTTATTGTATGATGTGAGTTATCAAGTCCACTACGAAAATTTACATATTTTTTAGTTTCTTTTTTAATTCTATAACTTCTAAAAAAAAAATTAATAGCCTTTAAAATGAGGCTAGAAAAAAGAGCAAAAAATAAAACTACCTACATTATAAAGATTTCAATTTTTAAAATATAGTTCTTTTTTTTTCTTCAGAAAATATTTTATTTGTTAATTACAATTTCTTCGAACTTAAGCCCGAACCCGAACCTGAACACTGAAAAAATAACGGTTTTTGAATCCAAATAGTTTGTAAGTACCATGCTGAATCCAAACCTGAACCCGAACCATAAATAAATTCCGGTTCAAGTCCCTTTTTACTTTTTCTCATAAAAATAAATGTAACAAAATCACAAATGTATTTTTTTTTGTCTCGAAATGAGTTTTGTTTGTTAAATAAAACAATGCATTTTAATGTGAGTATTAAAACTATAAATGAAATAAGTACTTCGCTGTATATAATTTGTTTCTTTTTGTAAATTTTAATAATGATAAATCATGCACAAAAATAATCGATATAATGACTATTAAATGTTAAACATAGATAAAATAAGAAATTTCACTACATTAAATACACAACATTTTCAGTAATTAGAGTTATTAAAGTAACGATTAAGTTTAAATGCTGTTATTATATAGTTAGCGTTGGTGAAAATGTTTACTTAGCAAACAGAGACAATTTTCTTTTCTAGTATTTACATTTAAATTACACATAAAAAAAACTACTAGATATTCTATAGGGATAACTCGACTGATATATTGAAATATGTCATGAACATTTCAAACTAGATATTTATATAAAAATACGTAATGATAATGTGAGGGAAATATACATATATCAATATGAAACATGTTATAGTTTTTGTTATAACCTTTTTTGTGGAGTTTGTGGAGAATGTATTCACCATTTTATAATTGAGAGAAATAGGTGTATCAAAGTCATTAAAAAGTTGTTAATGTCACTAATTTCATAAAAATAGAAAAAAAAACATTTTTCTAAAAATACTAGACGCACATCCACTTTTTAAGCTTCAGTCAATTCCACTTGCTTGTAAAGTCGAGCTCCGCTCCAAGATTTGAAATTCGCTGTGTGGTGAGTCTAATATCTTTAGAGAAGAAAACTCAAGTACACGAATTTTACTCAAGACGCCCCGTTTTCACCCCCCCCCCCCTCCGCTCCTCTTCAAGAAATAAGTACGAACAATATTTGGGTTAGACAGAAAAAATAATTTTTTTAAACAAAATAAAGGAAAACTTGGTTCAAACTGTTATTTTCTTGATGCATGAAATCAATTTATTGATTTGAATAATTCGTAATTCTTATAAATAATTTTGAACTTGATCGTATTAAATCAAATTATTGCTCCTGTACAAATACTTTATTTATTAAAATCCAATTAATATTTATTTTTTCCCAGTAATTTTTTTTCAGTGTACGCAGGGCCGGATACGAGCTCCAACATCGACCCCGGCAAAAAGTAATGGACCGGTATATGTTTAGTCTGAATTAATTGTTATACCCAAAGGCGTCGACACCGGGAGGGGTGATGGAGGCGATCGCCCACCTTGGTGTTATTCAACGGGGAATTTTGTTTATTTAGTATTTTATGAGTTTCCTTCTTATTTTCTTTTATTTGAGTTGATATTTCTGCGACAAATTAAAGTTTGGTTTGATTTCGTTTAAAATATGTTTATTTTATAGAAAATTACATGAAACTTTTAGTAGGTCTGCACCTATATCAAACCGTTTTCGCGATATGGCCTCTCAAAGTTCTTTAGTTTTTTTTTTTTTGAGAAAAATGACCATAACTTTTGAACCGTTCCAAAAAATTGGTCAAAAATCGATTTTTTAAGGGGTACCTATACCTTTAAAAATTATAAAGTTAAAAAAAAACTTATGCCCGGTGGTATTATAAATAATTTGCACGCAAATTTGCTTCCAGCTAACGCTATCTACTAAGAGTTAAATTGTTGTGAAATTGCTCGATATTTTAAAGCAGTATAATAATGTAAATTCTATGCATTGGCAGCACTTATTTTAAGTCGCTGATTTCTACTTAATACGCATGCGTCAGTCATTATATGTACGATTTCATTGGTAACATCTGTGAATGGTTGTCATTTATATTTAATACCTAGCAGATAGCGTTAGCTGGGAGATAATTTGAATTTGCACTCAAACAAATTCTTTATAACACCGGGCATTAATAGATCATTTAATAAGTCTAAAAACCAACTTCAGGAATTATTTTCTATGTCTTGATTCTAGGGACAACTGGATTAGGAACCCATAATACAGATGTTAGTAATGCTAAAAACGCGTTTGTCTATAAATAATAAGAATGATAATGTTTTCTAACAATGGACAATACATTTTCCATTTTTCTATTTTGTGTTTTAATAAAAATGTTAACTAATTCGAATAAAATATATACCAATATAAAAAATTAAAAATTACTAATTAATTACAAAAAACAAGTTCAAACGTGTTGACCTACAGAATTATATAAACACGTGTTTTCACATTTTCAAACAAGTATATTATACAATACTACTAATTAACTATGGGAAAACTTTTGTGTATATTTCACACGTTACAATTTGTACTTCCAGTATACATTTTTATAACGCTACATAAAAATATAAGTGAATGTGAAATAACCGTTATTTTGATAACTTGCTTGTTTTTTTTTATACATAAAAACTGGAATTTCGAGATTACACTATTTCAATTATATCTTTTGCAATATATATTATCTCAGAGACGTGTACCTTCACTAGAGTTCTACTTTCTTTATAAGTGATTTGTTATGTTTTTTAAAGTCGTATCATCTGTGGATTTATATGTGATATATGTTATTTTAATGTTTCTCAAACTGACACAAAACTTGAATATCAAACTAGTTTTATTAGAAATTTGGTTTGATTAAATCTAAACCTAAAGTATGTAATTACATACTACATATAATATACATTCTCATTTTAACTGCCAAAATTTTATATAAAAGTTTAATAATACAAATAAAATTATATACTATAAATACAGGTATAATACGTTGAGAACTAATATTATGTAATATGTGTGCCAAAAAAATGAACATTCGCTCTCGTTAAGATATAGGTTAGTTTATGATTAAGATAAATCCTCGCCGAAAGATTACCCTGTAGTTCAATTTTAAGAGGTGCTGCAAAGTGGGGTCCCGTTTGCCATTTAAATAACATGAGGAAATGATTCTATAGTACTAAAGTTGGTATTACTGATTCATGATAACTGTTGAAAATTTTTTAAGGACATCATTTTGTAGAATATAAATTTCTCTACAAAATGTCTACAAAGTCATGACCCTAATTTCAATGTATCAAAAGTTATAGACATTCTAAATGATTTATTTGTTAAAATGGACGTCTAAAAGGCTATTGTTTTTTATAAAAATAAGTTAAATGTTAATTTTATAGGAAATTTAATTCTCTATAAAAATAGTCTAGAGAGGTATAAATGTAAATGCAACGAGTTGAAACTTATAAGCGATTAAAATTTTTATTTTATTTTTACAAAAATGAGCATTTTACGTCAATTTTCTATAAATATCAATTAAATAGCAATATATAACCATACTACTGAGCTATCGGAAAAAGAATGACCCATAGCCGACAACTGGCATTATTAGAAAATAATTTTATTTTCTACAAAATGACGTCCTTAATTTTTTTATCCACTATCATGAATCAGTAATACCAACTTTAGTACTAAAGAATAATTTTTGAATATATACACATGAAAATAAAAACAAATAATACCTTATTTTGTTTCTTAGGCGCATAAACCCCGATAATCTTCATCATGATCAAATCAAACAACGCATCAGCAACAAGTGGCACAGTCTTAGTTCCTGTGTCCAGTACACTGAATACAGACGCGGGCCTTTCGGAGTCGTGGAGTAAGTGAACGGTCTTAGACTGTGCCTGCATATTCGGCGCCGATGTGTATGTCTCACAATCCACAAGAAACTGTCCTGCGGGATTTGCGCCAAGTGCCACAACCCTCTTGGTCAAGAATTCAATGGTTTGTGGTCCAGTCCGGTTCTCTTTTGTTGAGAACGTCTGGACGACGGTTACTCCCATTGTAGATTCTAAATAAAATGCTTTTATTGTTTGGTGGTTTTTGTGTCAATAAAGAAAAACGTTGTGTACAATAGAATAACATATAAAAAAACTTATCCAGTACATATATTTCTAATTGGACACAAGAGAATAATACAATGGTTTTACTTCAAAATATCCCCCCTCCTACCAATAATAATGAATAATATCAAAATACTTCAAAACTAATTTCAAAATAAATAAAATGATTCTATATATTTGGTCATTCACATATTAAAGTTGAATAATTTACAGTTACAAGTTAGTTAAAATGTCTTTATAGTCCAGGCTGTGAAGGCTAAAACAGGTTTTTTTAAGTACAGTTTTACTATTCACAGGATTTGTTACAAATGTGGTTTAGAATAATACCCTATAAACCAAACCAAATCCTGTAAGTAGCAAAACTGTACCTAAAAATTTACTTTTTAGCCTAGACAGCCTGGACTATTAATGGGAAATACAAAATGTGTTTCAATTTATTGACAAAACTATTTTATTTAATTTTCTGGAAAGTGCATTAAAAAAATAAAGTTATTCAGATCGGCAACTGAATTAAATTTTCAAAGGGTAAAAAAATAGTTAAATATAAATAAATCATTCTTTTTGTATTTTACTTCTTCCTCATTTGATAACTGTTTAATTGATTCAAAACAACTGTTACAATTATTGGGACAAATTGATTTTATTATACCTATAATAAAAGTTTGGTCGCCTACTCTATGAGAAATTACAATGAAATTTATTTTTTATGCAATAATAACCTAAAATAATTAATTTATAGGCTGATAAATTGTTTATTGTAAAATAAAATTTATACTAGAACTATTATTTAATTAAATTGGATATAAATAGAACACATAATTTATACTTATTTGCTTAGAAACAATGCAAATGAAAGAAATGTAGATTACATATTTCGCAATAGGAACAATAGAAATGAATATGCATTAGTTGAAAAATAATAATAAAATGTACACTGTATAAGTTTATTTATACTCGATTTAAAATGATAGAAAAAAAACACATATGTACAAAAATAACTTGAAACACAGAAATACAAACAAAAAGATTAGTTAATTGTTGCAATTAGTAACAATGGATTGTTAATTTTTTCATAAAATTTTTGTTTTTAATTTCATTGACACACGGGGCGAAATTGTGATTAGTAAAATATTTTAAAAAAACATAACTTTTATAAAACAAAGTGCCAATATATGAAACTAATATTTTCCAAAAAATAAAAATAATTTCGACTTAAAGAAATTATGCTCTGTATAACATGAATAATAACTTCATCTTTAAATCAATTGTTTGATTTTCGATTATAAAAATAAATACCATTAATTTTTTATACCAGAAAAAAATATCTAAATCTATTCCAGTTTTTTTTTCTTTTCAAACCAAAATAAAATAAAAATGACAAGCACGTCATATACGTACCTTTTTAAAAAGTTCCACAAAAAGATCAGACGATTTCACAAACACAAAAACTGGGAAAATCTTTGGATGAAAAACTTCACTCCTTGGAATCGAGCATCTTGAAATAATGAGAAAACGAACTATCAGCTAGTCTGTTCTAACGAATCGGTATTCTATGTTTTATATGTCAAGTCTATTCCGCGGTATAATCATCAGAAACATAGAGGATGCATTCGCGATAACATTTTATTCATTTATTTATAAATAATACAACATGCATAAAGGAATTATTTATATACATAGTGTCCTAGTTTCGAAAAACCAGGATATTTATTCGAAAACTTAATAAAGATCATTTTTCATGGTTTTTTGCCCTTTTTTGTAGATATGATATGAATATTTTTTTTGTAACGTTTAACTTTATTTTCTCTCAAATTACACTATCATTCTTTGTCCATCATTGGAGAGCTGATTATTTGTAGAATACGATGGTAATAGATATTTTATCTCTGATTTTGGAAATAAACATTATTTTTATCAACTATAGCCCACTACACTTTATCTGATAAATGTAGTTCTGTGTCTAATCATAATTATGAAAAATATACTCCTAAAAAGTTACCTAATAACAGATAACGTAATTCTGATCTGAATAAGTAGCTTAATATTATACTTATGCCCGGTATTATAAAGAATTTGCTTGAATGCAAAAGCAAATTAACTTCCAGCTAATGCTATCTGCTAGGTATTAAATATAAATGACAACACACTCACAAATGTATCAAATGAAATCGTACATTTGATAACCTTATAAAATGCATAGCATTTACATTATTATAGATTTATTACCACTGCTTTAAAATATCGAGCAATTTCTTATAACAATTTGACACCTAGCAGATAGCGGTAGCTGGAAGCTAATTTCCATTTGCACTCAAGTAAATTCTTTATAATACCGGGCATAGGAAATGTTTATTATTTGGCAAAAAATCAACCACAGACAAAAAAATGTTGAGAACTACTGGATAAGATTAACTGTTCTTTTGTATTTTGTACCAGCAGATGTTTTTCAACCATTATATTTAACTAAATTATATTAGAGTTATTGCATACAAACTATTCAGCATGAAATAAAACTTAAATTAGTAGACGTTCAAATACAACCTTCGTTACTTCGAGTCATTTCAATTATAACGAACAAGTAAAGCTATTTTCAACATTGTTAAAATCGATTTGCACATATACATTTTTAATAACAATACATTTTAAGCAAATGAAACAAGACATGTTATTTCCAGAACCTTCTTAAATTATTCATTTGTATCCAACCGTACAAAAACTATATTTTGGAGTATCTATACATATTTATGTACTCTAAACCAGCGTTTCTCAATCGCATCGATTCGCTGAAGATTTTTACTGGGACGTTAAAAATGTATAAATTATAATATATTTTTTATTTTATAATTACTGTGATGATAAAGGATCATTAAAAGCTATGATAGAACTTTGACAGCCGACTGGAGCCATGTTTAAAAATATTTTGCTGTCATTGTGTTCTGTCATATTCACCATTTTATCATGGAGCGCTACACGATTCAACAACTCGTCGAAATCATAAAAATGTGTTATCAAAATTCGAGTTCTGTTTGTAAATCGTTCTGCGCGTTACGGACAATTTACGGTCGTCCTACCGAGCTCATCATTCGGCGAATTAAATTCGAGGAAAGTGGTTTAGTGGCTGATCGAGCAGTCCCAGTATGTCAACGAAACCTGCAGTCGACCGAAAATATAGCTGCGGTGTCACAGAGTGTACGCGAGAACCAAAACTTCTCAATTTCGCGTCGTTCGCCCGAACTTGACCTTTCTAACACTTCAACTTGGCGAATTTTGCAAAGACTTAGGTCATTGTCTGTGCAAAATTCAAAATGTCTAAAAACTGAAACCTACTGACAATTCCACGTATCGCGCATTCACTGATTGGGGTCTGGATCAGTTGGAAACCGAACTCAATTTTGACCAAAAATCATTTTCAGCGACGAGGCGCAAGATCGTGTGATTTGACGCCCATAGATTTTTTCTTTGGGGTTATGTTAAAGCAATAATTTCCGACCTTGATGACAACGTTGTTTGTATCAATGGCGAGATTGAGATCAACATGTGCCTGAGTCATCCAAAATTGGACCTCTCGGATGACCGCTGTCAAACAAAGTCATTTGAACGATATTATTTTTAAAACATAATGATATCGAATGCTCTTTAGCTTGCAATAAAAACATCCGCTATATCTCAAATATAACTTGTTTTATTTAAATTCAAATATGTATCACGCTTAATAGATGACTCTTTATATAAATACTTAAAAATTCTGAGCTGTTTTCCATGATGTCGTATTTCTTTACTTGATGTTTTTGCTATCATGTCAGAGTCTTCTTCAAAAGTGATTCAGAAACACTCCAACATGAGTCAAATCGTCAAGTAAATAATTTAGACAACAGCTAGGAAACATACATTAGTTATAAAAGCCTACAGAAAGAAACATAACTGACATTTTGTCAATTTTCTGATTTAGTTTTGTGTCTATTCATGATATCATACGTTCAAAAATACGTTAAAATAAATGGTAATTTAATAATATCTTAGCAAAACAAGTATACACTTCAACCTTTAAGATCGCTCTCCCGAGAAACTGCATTTAACAAGTAATATGTAAAATTACTAATCTGTGAAACAAGATAGAAATTTTACCGGACTAAGGTACAATTTCGGTTGAGAAACACTGTACAAGACTAGACAGTATAATAAGAAAATAATCAACTTAAAAAGTTAGTAACCACTACATACAACACTTACATTCTACCTCCAACGAATAACAGCTTTTTTAATTGTTTTTCTAATCTTATATTGCACGAATCCAGCTTTCTAGATAGAGTTAATGAGAACAGTAAAATATCAAAGTAAAATGGAAAATTTAATAAAATATTGATAACACAATTTGAAATTGTACGGTATCGTTGTATTATTGAACAGAAAGTAGAAGTGATGATTACCAGACACGTTTTTTTTATTTCTTGTTTTAGTTTAATTTAATATTCTATACAATCATCCATACTACATACATATGGGGTATACATGTAATGAATTAAAATTCTTGGCACTATGGCATAAGCGATATTGAGTTTATATTTTATATATGTTATTATAAACATGTATAATTTAAGTTTTATGAAGATTAAATCCATTAAGAACATAATATAATAGTTTGATTTGAGTTTGCTTGTAAGCAATTTATTTGTAATGATGGGCGTAAGCTTTTTACTTTATTTTATTATAAATACAGGTTGTCCAAGATAAGTGTGAAATATTTATATTTCCTAAACGGTAAGAGATACAGATTCGGTTAAACGAGATGAATTATTATTATTATTATTAGGGGCGAGTATTCTATATCAAAAAATATTCTTAAATATTCTATTCTTCTTTCAATGGCTGTAATTTTTTTGTCAAAGTAGACAGGTACTTTTTGTTTGCGGTTTTTTAAAGCACTTTTTGAACCTGACCAATACCTATAGTGTTAATAATTTCATTGTTTATTTATATTTGATTGGAGCGAATCCGGACCGAGACCGGCTCGATAGTCTGAATCGACCCCAAATATAATTTTTTAATATTAATACAATATTATATTTTAATTTAATTTGAATTCTATACATAAAAAATGTTATATGATAAAGTAAATACAAAATTAATGCCCATTATTATCTAAACAAAAACTCAAATACCGAAAAATTGTAACAAAGTTATCAATTGAATCAACAGTTCAAGTACAAATTTAGAAACAGTTCTAGTTAAATAAATTGAAACTCATTACAATTCCAGACACGCGACATAAAAATGTATAAATGTATAATAAACATGCAGTACCGAATTAAATAAAACCGATTCTAAAAATATTTTATTTATAAGGATTCTTCTAACTAAACTGGAATTACGACACATAGAAAAATATATCTATAAATTTAACGAAACTATTTAACATTTTATAATTTTGGAGAAAAAAAATTAAATAAAAATATTCTTTTATTAATAGGGCTTACTCTTAAGACAGAACTTCTCGGCCACGTCGTTTACGAGACCGAAAGATCAAGAGACTATCAAAAATTTTAATGAGAAGTCCGAGACGATAAAGAATCAGTCATGCAATAATTAATATTAGTATTAGATTCGTTGATTGCAATTGCTGCAAGGTTATAACAATATTTATCGTATAAATAGAATTAAGATTCCCAATGAGTCCCATGATGAGACGAAACCTCTTTAAATTTTAACAAAACTATACTGCCGGTTGTAAAAATTAAAGACTAAAACGAGACTATAAATTATAAATCCAAAACCAGACCTAAATAGAGCTAGTTACGTTTCGTATTAAAGCCTTATTATGAGAAAGATAAAAGTTTGATTATCTTAGCTAATTCATAAAATAATTTTAGAAAACATTTGTGCACATTAAACTAACTTTCATTTAAATGACTTTGTCTAGTCACATTGACTTCTGAACTGCTCGCAGAATATGTAAAATAACAAACATCTTGATATAACAATTTTCATTCTCGTTAAAGTAGAATATAATCTATATACTGTAAGCTAAAAATAATAGAGTACGGATCTGTACGCACGCATAATATTTGCGTAGCATCGTTAAATAAATTAAATGAAAACATTGAAATTTATAACTACGGATGGGTCTGGAAATTTCAACAATGTCTAAATATTTTAAAACACCAATTTAAACTTTTAATGCAATTATAAGTTGTATTGTACGTACACACGGAGCTTGAAAACTGATATTAATTTAGTTAGTATTTAACGTTTATTCATTTTGTTAAATGAACTAAAATGTTTTCGATATCGACAGATTAAATATAATTCTAATGTTCAAAAAGTTTTGTATAATTTTAATACCAATTCTTCAGAATGTAAAATGACTTACATATAGGTATTTCCCAAAACAAAATTGAGAACATCTAAGGTACTGGCACCAGTTATGGCTGCTGTTTTTGTGATTGGCGGGCTTCTTTTTTGTAATTTTCATCAATTTAATTACCAAAGTCTGCAAATATAGTTTATTTTTTAAATTATAGCCTTTTATTTTGTTTATGTTTTTTCTCCAGTAATGGATAAAGTAAAACCAGTAATGAGCACGCAGTGATGGATACTTGCTAATGATTACAAAATGATAAGTACTACACCAAAAAAGATATAAAAGAAAGAATCGTCAAATTGGAAACAATGTAAAGCAGTTGCTATGATAATATAATAATTAATAAATAAATTATATTAATAATTAGTTTAAATTTTTAAATATCCACCATTTTGAAACCTATTGGCCGATTGTCATCAAATCACGCTGTAACACAGTTAAATGTATATAGATTAATATTCAGAAATCGTAGTAATCAAATGTCAACAAATATTTCTAATTCAGTACATTTAATTAAAAAATAGTCATTACTGGGTTCATACCCAAGACTGGTGCCAGTACCTTATGTCTTATTCTCATAAAAACATTTTTTATGGATAGTAAATATTTTAAAGAAGATTTAATATTAACTTTTTTAAAACAGATTATATCAACCATTATAAGAAGAAAATCATTCCCTGTAATAATCTCCAATATCCAACCACCAGAATCCATCTCAACACTACATCACTGTAAGCACCCCGCTCCATTCGTTCATTGCTTAATTCTAGTTCATTCTCTCGCTATCTCCGTGATTTAAATCACAGTATCTAAATTGCCAAAAACGCAATGCAAGGAAAATTAAAAACCGCCAACGAACCGTAAAATGTAATGTCCATTAATTTTAATAGTTTTGCGTTAAATTGTTCGTTTTATTTCGTACACTATCTCTCTATTAAACTGGAAATAGGAATGCCATTGTTTCTAGCATTTCCTTGTTTTATTATTATTGTTCATATGATATGGTTCCGGTAGGTCATGAAAATTCATAATAGTTAAAATTTCCGATAATTGAAAAATTAATTTTAAAAAATGTTTATAAATTTAAATTATAATCTAAATTACAAATAAGTGTTACATTTCCAAGTAAGGATAAAAAAAGTATTCGATTTTTCATATTTTGGGGGGCCCTACGTCTTTTTTTATTCCGGGACTGACTGGAAACCCAAAAAACGAAGATAAAATAACGGAAAATGTTTATTGGCCAATCATAGCACTACATGTATTAAATGCAGTTCTAATGTAGTTAGTAATTGTTGTTCTTTGTTAAAATATCTGGAATTCATACAAAGTTATAATTAAACACTATTACCGAGTTTAATTGTACAACACTATTGAATATTAAGAACAGTTTATTAATAGAAATTCGAAACATTATTAACAATTTAATTTAATTTGTTATTAACATGTTTTTAATACCAGTTATAGCAGATGTTAATGATTTAAAATTAGCTTTACAGATATTACCTACAGCAATTAAAAAAACCATAACAGTTAATAATTTAAAACGTTTTCACATAAAAATTCTGTATAATAAAAGAGTGTGTCTAATGTAAACTATTGCAATATGTATATTTTATTGATAATCCATTAATTTTTCTTCACGAAAATGACATTTACTAGCACTAGAAATAAATTTACAGCGTAATTTATCAAAATAAAATATATTATTGTACTAAAATTATATGCGATAATATTTTAGATTAATTCTTTTGTGTATTGTTTAATTTTTATTATCTTATATCAAATTATACAGATAAAAGTATTGAAATTAAATATATCTGATAATCACAAAACTCTAAAAACTATACGAGGAAAACTTTTAAATAAAATAACACTGTTTTTGCTGAACCATTACAAAACTTCTGCTCCTAATAGGTTTTTTTCTATCGTATAAAAATAAAAGCCGATTTAAATAAAATAATACGATTCCACGTGTAGTTCACTTTTTTGCTAATGACCCAGCAAAGTTTTTATTTACTTTATGCATTGTCATATATACATTATACATAGACGTGTTTTTATCAGAAGTATATTTCTATTTTAGTTATACCAAATTTTTCTCGATAAATTACACAATTACATATTTGTATAAATTATTTTATACATAAAGAAACATAGAATAAGAAGAAAACAAATATATTTGTAACTATATTTTTGTAACTCAAAAATAAAATGTTGTTGCTCTATTGTAGGTTACATAAATAAGATATAATAGTGAATGATTTCAGTTAATCATGAACTTAATCACGATTAGTGATTAACGTTTAAAGTTAACATATAGTGGTTAAACTCTATTTTTCCACTCCAGTCAAAGATCAAAGTTTTTGTTTTTTTTTTCACAAATAATTTATTATTTCTCAATTGCGTAGGGATAAAATTAACTTCTTTTCAATTAGTAAGTACCGATGTAGAATCTTGTATTTCAGTTCAGAAATCTTTTTTTTTATTTCCCGGCCCAAAACGAGATCAAGGCCGAGACGAGTCTTTTTGGACGAGACAAAGCAGAGGAGATCGTCGTCGAGAATCTCTGTATTAAGACGAAACCAGGTTTTTTTTGAGACGAGACAAGACTTACCCGACTCTCGATTTGGTTGCAGCCTTACACTCGGCTGGAAATAATTTAAATTCCGACTGCTTTTGAGTAAATCGGGTTGTTTTAAATAAGCGATAAAATAGAGAGATATAAATAAAGATACAGATAAATTTATTATCGGAACACAACACCCAATCAAATCGCGTTTATAAACTACAGATACTAGCGCAGTAGAGTGCTCGAGCGCGCGTCCCACAGTTCGACAATACACAATCGTTCGCTCGCTATTTTATTATTCCTGTAAGATTTGTCGCAACCAGTATTCAATTTCCTGCCATTTCATGTGAAAATTTGATTTTCACACAGATATTCGAACCGAACTTTTATTACAATACATTTCTATTTTAATGTCGCCTTTTCACAAAAGCAGAATCCGTCTGCATGCGTATACCGTGGATAAAGGGATTATATTATTCAACCCTTTCACAACATATTCGATAAATAATTCTCAAAAATCGTTACACGGAATATGGTAGATTTTAATACTTATATGTAAAAATTACAATTTCAAGAATGTTCCATATAAGAAAATAAGACTTTGTAATTTTTGCTCATATTTCCACCATCTACGCGAATTCACTAATAATAACTCAAATTTTACAATGTAGGTATGTTGCAGATTCTTACTGTGAAATATACAATTCAATTTTATAAAATTTACAAGGTTTGTAATGTAATATGTACTTATATATGATATTTTCGAAGCGATGCTGTCGTATGCCACACTGTAAGCTGTGTTCTCATTTAAAATCAATATTTACTATGTTCTTTTTTCCGTGTAATTATCTAATAATAAAACAATTTTAAAGTTTAAGAGTCATTTAAAAACCAGATTATTAATTCTTGTTATTATTGATAAAAATTCAAATATTGTGTATTATTAATAATCGATTTTTTACTGACAACATGCTGTGACATCATGGAAACAAAACACGACTTGATAAAGATTTTTTGAGTCTTTTGATGTTAAATCTTAGGTTTTCATAAAATATTAACAACTATTGGTGAAAACTGCATTGAAATCGGTTCAGTAATTCCCGAGTCTATAAGCCTCATACAAACGAACCTAAAATACACAGCCACTAAAATCATAGAAATATTAAACAAACATACGTTAAAAACCTCCCACATCGTCCATTACGCCCACAACAATTACAATAAACAATACAGAACCGTGTTGACCATTCAAACACATAATTCTACAATTAAAACAAGCATTAAAATTTACCGTAACGCACACACCCTAATATAACACGGCCCTTCCTTCTTCAAATATTACATACACTAGCACTGAAAGGAAGTAGGACCTTAAGAGACGCACTAACAATGAATGCTGCAGTACAGAACAAATGGACACAACAATGGAGAAGCTAAATTGTAATTTTGCGGAAGAGAGGAATGTTTTTAACGTACTACAACATCTACTAAATGTATTGTCATGTTAAATTATATTGTAATTTGTGCGGGTATCTTGGCTTGCCGATGGAGACGTTAAAAGCGCGGATAATAAAAAAAAGTGTATTTTTTGTACACGGCTAGACGTCCAGTATTTACAGTACATTTCCCGGCCCAACAATCCGTAATAGATAAAGTATTTCAAACGATTTAATTTGACAATAAAATATCAAATTAAATGGCATGCACTCATGGAACAATATAATAATATATACTAATGTACATACCTATATTTATGTATTTTATCTGACTGTTAATTATTATATTTTGAATATTAGGTTAGTGCCAATACCTTTTTGAAGAAAAAAAATTAATAATGAATAGTCGGAAAATATAGTTAAGGTTATAATAAAGAGAAAAAACAAAAATTAAACACGAGATAAAGGGAAATTGTGAAATGGGGGTGCTATTTAGGGGTTGATAGTGGTTTTTTGCTATTTTCAGCGAAATGTGACCTCCTAGCGGAAAATGTACAATGCAAAAGTTGTAGATAATAAAAAAATCTTAAACTTTCATACAAGACATTTTTCAACATAACCTCAAATTTTCCGAGAAAATAGCGGAAACCCGATTTTTCGGTTTTTATTTCTCGTAAAAATAATTCAATTTACATGAAATTTTGTGAAAGTATACCTTTTTTGCATTGAATAAGCATGATTTTTTTTAGAATATGGGAAACAAGTACTTTGAAATATTTACATTTTTCGAGAAAAAAACCAAATCGTTCATGTTTTTACGATAAGTACCTGTAATAAATATTGTATGACAATTTAAAAAAAATAGACGAGTTATATAGTTTATATTGCTGTTATGACTTCATGATATTTACTGTCCTTTATCTATAAAATATTATTATATTTGTATAAAAATATAACAAACCTGTAAATAACTCAATAAAAATATTAAAAAATTATACGAACATACAATTTCTCTGATATATTTTTCGACTGATATTGAGGACAGGATATAAAAAGGTGTGACAAATCATAACTATTAACTACTATAATAAAAACTATTATATGGCATCATATCAATTATTTCCTGCAAAACCTAAACACAGATAACAAATCAAACAAAGAACTGGATCAGTGGCGTGTTATTCTATAAACAAAAAGGACTATTGTCTGGGATCTCCACCAAAATGGGGTCCAGATCTAATATTTTATAAGAATTAATAAGAATATAATATCGAAATTTAAATTTACTAGCCTTTCCTCTAAAAAGAACCCCCTTCCCCCAAGTAAATGTTTGAATACAACACTGTACATGGCGACTCTGATTGGGGACGCCACTGGTTGTGACCTATTTTATCTATGAAAACTGTTAGCTTATTGAAATTTACAACAGCAAAAAAACAACTGATAACGACTTATACTCGTAGAAAGGAAATTATGAATGCCTGAAACGTTTGAAAATAAAAAGCTATAAAGGATACAAAGATAAAACGTTATTAGTGAACGTAGACTCGTAACTTAATTTAAAATAGTACAAGAAAGCGTTCATATCTATGTAAGGTAGAATTAAACTCAGGAGAATTAACTTAATTTTTATAATTAGCAAACTAAACAGGAAGACTAAATTGAATTCCATATAATAAGGATTTAAAACAATTTAAGGTTGAAATGTAACCTAACACTGAATTGCACTAGCTCAATAAAAAAATATCTGATTTGCAAAAATTCAAAATTAAGATTTAATAAAAAAACTGATTTTATTATAAAATAAGATCTACTTTTTTAAGGAATAGTTATCTTCCATTCTCACTATAAAAAACATTCTAATCTATTTTTTTCAAACTATAATTACTTTTTTATGAAACATTTCAACCCAAATACAAAAAATTCACTGTTAGTATTTATATCGATGTATACAGAATGAGTAAAAAAATAACGAATATTGCTCATATTTTTGAAAATTTCACTATTTAAAAAAATGTTTAAAAAAAAGTTCTTGGGGAAATTATTTCCTATGTAATGCTTATCCGTAAAAAAAATTGGTGCTATCAGTTACGTTACTATGGCATCTAAATGTCAACATATCTTTTTTATAGATTTTATGAATATATCTTAATTTTTTGCATACAACTCTATTTTTAATGACATTGCGTAAGAAAAATTTTGAAAAAATTAACTTTTACTATCTCAGATCACATTAACTGCAACTTGACCATGTAAACCTTTATTAATGACTAATCTAACAACCAAATTAAATAATTTAACATAAGACATTAATACGCAAGGTCCGACTCATACTTGACAAATTTTTATTATTATCATTTTCCTAAAAACTCTAAATAAAAAAACTTAAGAAATAGCAGCTCACGAATTCCGAGACTTTAAGATACCTACTTATAAAAAATACCAAACCAGTATAGATATTTAGAAACAACTTATAATAATAATAGATACATAATAACAATGAAAGTGGGTTTCCATTTCAAGTCTTCAAAAAGCGGATATGATTTGGTAACTTCGCCCACAAAAAGTGAATTTTGTAACAACAGAGTCGGTGTTCCACTGAATCGGCCTTGAAGTAACTTTTTTAAGTCACTGTGCAACTCAATAACCTTTGACCATGGCACGAGCAATTTACAGATAAACATTGCAGAATAATGCAAGGGTCATACAATTACTGAATATCTACTTACATTGTAGGTGCATAATTAGTTCAATTGAAGGTAATTAACAGAATAAATGAATGCATTTTTTACGTTTATTAATTTTTAATTATATACCATATATTAAATTTATATATTACATAATATTTAAGTATATGATTTAACTAATGGGCATTTTGCTCACGACAGGGGTTATTTAAGTGTGTAGTTGTAGTTTGTTTCTGCAGTTCCAAAAATGAAAACTGCAGTTGTAAAAGCTAATTGGTGTAGTTGAAAAATTGCAAGTAGAAAGAAAAATATGAAAAAGTGTAAATGTAGAGCAAAAAAAGAAGGTATTTGCAGTAGAAAAATTTTCTTAAAATAACCCCTGGCTCACGATTTGTGAATACTGGTATGTATATATCAAAATAACATGGCTTGGCCATAAAATGTACACCCCTTTAAGTTTTTTTAATGTATTCACAGAATTATCAACTTTTTTACAAGTAAATACGATACTAAAAATTAAAATATATGGTAGATAGTATCCTATGTTAAAGAATAAACAAAATTAGGTAAAAATGCATTTTTGTGATTTTACTTTTTTACCATTGTAAATTGCAAAAAATCATATTTTTTTTAATAAATAACAAATTTCAATTCATTCATTCATCGGAAATTTTATTAATTACCCCACTATTTATAATTTTGGAATTATAAAGTAAGCCAATCGTTGGATTTTATTACTAAGTATTTCTATTCAATTTGACCGAGTTTAAATAGAGTCCTATTCTGATAATAGATGAAGAGAATTAAAAAATAATTTCTGTTGATTTATTACAATTTGTGACCTGTAGCATGTGTTTCACCAGCTAAAAAATTCCAAAATTCAACAAACTGAACTTTGTTTATATTTTTATAACAAAAAATTAAATCCAATCGATATGAAACTAAGTAAATATAGAGACTGTAATTTGCTCTTTCAGAAAATGTAAAATTTTCAATACGGAGTCATGAAGAAATACTGTACATTTTATCCACGTAAATATGCTTAAAACAAACTTTAAACCGAGAGTAGAACACTACCAAGCAAAGCCTACTTGAGGCGTGCATTAATTACGAGAAAAAACATATTTTTGTTACTTTATAAATCGACGATCTCAAGTAATAAACATGATAATTTACCATTTATTTTAACATGTTTATCGAAAGAACGAAGAACACAAAAAACGAAATAAGTGTTTATCAGAAAATGGCCAAAAATGTCAATTATAATGTTATTACACAAGACCATCGAAATTTTATACTAATTATATTTATAACTGCTTGACTTTCATAAACTTGCTTTGTTTACCCTAAATCCGTGTAGTCAATTGTAGCTTTCAAATAATATAAACAAACTTTTATAATCTGTTCACAGAAACAAATTTAAATTTTTGCAGAACTTTTATAACATGATATTTTTAATTAGGTACAAACTTTGTATATTTTAAATAAACTCGTCGTTTTCATAAATAACACATTGTAAATGAAGCAATTATGTATATATATCAAAATTGTAACATAAAATAAAGAAGAATTTAGGTACAGTTTAAAAATTATGTTTTATGTAACACAATTAGGTTATATAAATATTACACCAACTTTTTATAAAATATTGGTTTAAATTTAATAAAAATTTCATAAAATTGGTTTGGAACAAGAATTATACATTATAGATATATATTTATAATTAAGTTATTTTGCATGCATGCATATGCCAAAACTCAGGTAACAAAATGTTATTTTTTGAACATATTCAAGCGTAAAAACCGCGAGAAAAAAACTTTTATTACGAACCTGATATGAATCTTTGATTAAATAAACTTTTATAATCTAGTATCTAAATATATAAAACCAGTTCTCGGTACAGAACTATAAGTGGTTTTTATTATTTATTTTAGGCTTTGATTTTACGGACACTTCCAAACTTTTTCCACTTTTAAGAAGTGATACCTATAATACTTATATAATAATAATATAAACATTATAGTATGATTTTTAAAATATGTAAGTATAGTTTAAGCCTTGAACTATCATATTATTTATTTGTTGTTATTATTATTACAAAATGTTTAAATAAATTTCGTTATTTTTTGTGAACTGAATATTTTTTATAAATTGTTATATAAAATAAAAATTATATAAATATTAAATATGGTACCTATATTTACCGTAAAATTTATATGTGAACTAGCTATAGTTATTTAAATAATGTATAATAATATTTCACATTTAATACTAAAAAATGCAAATACAAATATAAAATTATCATAAAGCAAAAAAAAATTACGTATTTGGAACTCGAGAGGTATAAATAAAAATAATATTAAATGTTGTTTTCAATGCCCCCGAGCAAAACAGGCTTTAAAGAAACAAACCAGATATTTTCATGCTTTTATAGCTAAATCGACAGTATAATCCTTTATTTGTTTTTACTATAGGTAGTAGGTACAATTAATTAATTATGTATTACCTATAGATTTATTGTTAGTATAAAAGTGATGACTTTTGGAAGGATAAAAACATTTTTTCCAATTAAATAAATATATATATAAAACATTAAATTGTTTATAAATTAACGTTGTTTTATAAATATCTTTATATTTATTCCTTAAACAGGTTAATAACATTCTTAGGTAGGTTATAAACGTTTTCTGTAATCATAAATTATGTGTAAATTAGGTTATGTAAACAAATACCTTGTACAGAAGCAACTTGATCAAAATTATCTGAGAAAAAATATAAACCAATACACTTTTGAGTTAAAAATTTACACAAAACTTAACACTTATCAATCGAAAGTTATTAGTTATCAAGAGAAACATTAAATCACACGACCTAACCAAGCGTCAGTCCGAAATAAACTGAATTTGTTTGTCAAACGATTCGGTCTTTTACGTTTACATTCGTGACTAACTTCAATCGATATAACAGTGGCGGTAATTCAAACTGCTTTCAAATATTTTACTCGTACATTAAAGTTATTAAAATCACTAGTAATTATAAAACAGTAGTTAAAAAAGTGATAATAATCGTAGTAAAAATAAATATTATACTCAGGGATTAAGGTTATGATGAAAATGAACAATTTATATATTTTATAAGGTATTTATTCGAAAACAAAACAAACAAGTATTTATAAAACTTTGGTCAATATAAAATATATAACAATAAAATAGGTAGTTTTATATTATTTAACATTATTATAAATAATATCGAATTACTGTACTCATCAACAATATAACACTACCAAAATATTAACAAATAACAATAATAGCTATATTATATACCTATATAAAATTCTATGCATGCAATTAATTAATCTATAATATATAGAAATAAGTGTATTATTAGAAATAATTTAATTTTTTAAGTATTTTGATTGATTTATGTATAAATTATATTAATATTTAAAAAGCGTACATGATTGTTAAATATTAAAACAGTATTTTAGATTGTAGCATGAATTTATGATTTGTTATTTTTTTTTTTTATAATGTTTAATTAAATTAGTATAATATAAGTATGTATATAGAAAATTATGATAACTTTTAATATTACCAGAGATGAAAGTAAGCCAGGACGCACCGGCGTATAACGTACCAGTAAGAAAATGTATGTACAGTGTACCGGAAAAAGAAAAATTATACTTTCAACCCTGAATATTATTAACAATGTTTTTTTCTATAGAAATTAAAATGATTTATGTTAGTATAAAGTATGAAATATTTGTATGATAAAAATTATATTTAAGTATTTCTTATTACCTCATTTGCTGTCTTATACGTATTTAAGGCTTTCCGTTACAATTTTCTATATAAAGCTAAATTTAAAAGTACATAACTACTTATATTTACTTTATTTATAATTATAATAGCAAGTAAAACTATATAATTTTGCCTAACTGTTTAAATTATAACTTTTGTTCGATCTGTACTCTAAAAAATAATATAATTTAATTTATTATAATTTATGAAAATATATTTCTAAAATATAGATTTTCATTACTTTCTGTCAGTAGAGTTAAGAGGTAATTCTTCATGTCTGGCCGGTTCATGGGGTTCACGTTGTGCAAATACAAATCTATAAAATCCTGCTGTCGTTGCGGCAGATAACAGTGGTCCTATCCAATAAATCTGGAAAAATAAAATATTAATTATTTTCAGGTAAATTTTCATAAATTAAATTTAAATCAAATAAATAAATTTTAATCAAAATAAAATGCAAAAAAAAAAAAAAAAGCTCATAATTCAAAATATCGATAAACGTTTCTAATTCAGATTAAATAAATCTATTTCGCAGATGTTCGGACAAATATTTGTTTATTTTTATTTTGTAAATTTATCATTACAGTACAGTGGGGTTGTTGTGATTGAGCAAATTCTACACGAAGGTATCAAGATTCCCCCACTCCCCCCAATTTCTACCCATCTGGTCTTTGTGTTTGTGATGACCAATTATAAGAGGCGTCCAATTAGACGAGGACCCAATAACCGTGACCGCAGTGTACTAAAAAACTAAAATAAAATAAATATTTTTATATTTAATATCAATACTTTTGTAATAATACTTTTTTATTTCGAATATAGTATGATTTTAAATGCTACGTTATAAAATTTGACATCAGAAAAAATATGTACTAAATTAATAATAATAAGCAAGTAAAACTATTATGTATATCAATGCAAATAATTTACCCAATGTGCATCCCAATTTCCATTCCATAATGCTGGTCCGAATGTTCTTGCAGGATTCATACTGCAACCTGTGTAAGGTCCCTATAAAATAAAAATAGTTTTAAACAAAATTTATTTATATTTATTATATTATTAGTATTTCTATTAATTTATGTATTTGTAAATAGTTTAAATGAACTAAAACTTATTCTAAATGAATGAAAAGATATCTTTAGAAAATAATCGACATATAATTTATTAATTTTATATAAGAAATACTTTTATAAAACTAATATTAAAAAAATACATTACCGCTACAAGTGCTAATCCGAAGACAGTTAAACCAAAACGCATTGGAGTCGAATCGCCAAATAGCTTATTTCTTTTATCCCACACACCGCAGCATACAAATATAAGTACCATTGTTGATAAATATTCAATTAGAAAAGCCTGTTGAACAATAAGTTGTAAATAATTTATAAAATAAAATATAAACATTCTTGATAAAAACTTGATCATTACCTGCATGAAGTTTATATTAACACTAGGTGCTGTCGTACATACTCCTGCTCCATATGTAGTGATATTAGTAACAGAATCGAAAGTTTCAGCTACTTTCAAGAATGTTACAGGTGTTACTGCCTGTAAATATAAAATCAAAATAATTTTTATTTTATTAATTATCTTAATAAATTCAAAACAGTAACGTACTCTCAAGACACCAAATCCGATAACTGCACCGATCATTTGAGCAGTGATGTAAAATGGAACCATTAAATATGGTAATATTCCATATACAGCAGCGGCTACAGTGACTGCGGGGTTAATATGAGCACCAGAAATGTGAGCAAAAGTCTGAAAAAAGAAAACAGTATTAATTAGTAACAAATAAAATGTTTATTAGTATAAAAAGTAAATAATTTTATATTTATAGTTACAATTTATATTTTTATGGAATATATTAATGTTATGCTATTTTAATTGTTTATATAAACTCATTATTTAAATATCAATCAATTGTATAATCAATGTAATCAATATATTAGTTATGGAGGTATTAATTAATAATTATTATTATAAAATTTAAAAATTTAAATACAGCTATGGTTTGTATCTTTGCTATGTCGGTAACAACGGAAATATTTTAATGAATATTCAGCTCGCGATAAATAGGTGTCACTACATCTGAATTAAATTTAAATCGTTGGTTCATATGTATTCAAATTTCAAATAATTTAAATTCTAAATTAACTACTTTACATTTATTTCTCATAAAATTTAAATACATATCGAACTTAATACAGTGAAAAATATTTTATTAATTGATGTTAATAAATTAGAAAAACGTGAAACTTTAATGTAATAATAATTGTATATATTTTGTGTTTTAATTATGATATAATAAATATTCTGAGTTTATTAAAATTACGCAAAACTCGTCAGTAAATGGCTTAGTCAATATTAGAACAATAAATATTTACATATATATCACGTCAGATATTAATTCAATGATAATTCATTCAAAATTCCAGTAGAAAATAGAATCGAAGGAAACAATAATTGTCCTTCATTTATTATATAAAGAATAAATTATATTCTGAAACAATATTTTATTATTTTGCATTTATTTTTTAATAACCTATGATAACGAATATTTTATTATCATAATATATAAAAACAGAAACGCAGGGACTAGCTAAAATAGGTTTATACATTTTTTCAATTCATTAACACTTTGCAAGTAAAGAATTCTTGCGGGGCCAGTAGTAGCCACTAGATAACATTGTATTTCAATGGTATAATAAATTGTTTATCATTCATTAAAATGCAATTAAAACATGCATTAAAATTTTCATTACTTTACAATATTTATAAAAAAAATTGATTGTATTTTTTATTTGATAAGCTCGTCCGGTAAAATCGCTGATTGTCAACTCATGTATAAATAGATATTTCTTATATACTAGAGATGTAGATATACATTATCAATTAATTAAATAGATAATTTAAACATGAAAAAAAAATTCATGTATAGGTATCTGACCTGTATTCTTTATCTAAAATATTAATGCAATTCGTTATTTACTAATTATAAATACTATTTGATTTGAATTATTATTATATTTATAAATATGCAGCTAGTTATTTGTACAAAAACATTGTCGAAATCAGACATGGTTAACTGGGGAGACTTGGAAGTGCCCTGGAGCGATCAGGACAGGAGACAGTCTGAAATATTTTTTTTTAAATAAAAATAAATTTTACGAACCTAAATTAATTACAATAAAAGAATAATTTTTATTTGTCTTGTATTATACAAAAAAAGTTGACATACTAATGACCTCTAGGTTTATCTCCACGTATTATGTTAAAGGTTACCAAAGAAATATAATATACTCTATCAAGTTCAAATTTATCTCTTATGTTCATATATTTTTATTAAGTTTGATTTAAGAACAAATTTTTATTCTAGTAAATCATGTTTATTAAATTGTTTTTTGTTTTAATTTTGCATTGAAAATATAAAATCAGATCTCTACTCAGAGCCGGCCTTTGCGATTCTGGCGCCCCAGGCGAGATTTTTTTTAACGCCAAATTATTATCGATTGCTGTCTCAAAATTGAGGTTTGCTACAACCTTATTTTCAATTGAAAGAATAGCCAAATTATTCAACCTATCTTCTATCATAGCCGATTGCAAATAAGTTTTTATCAATTATTTTAATTTACTAAAACTTCTTTCACCACTAGCTACACTAACCGGAATTGTTACAAGAATTAGCAAAGCCACCCACAGATTTGGCACTGTGCTTTTCAAGTTTTGTAAAAAAATGTTTAATAAATAATTTATTTTTGATATTAAGCATTTTATTAAGTAAAATGAATTATTTTGCAGAAAAAATCAAAACTATTATTCAAAAAATATATATAGCTTAAATTTGGCGCCCTAGAACAGAACATAGAAAAAAAGTTTAAAATAATTGGCGCCCCCACGAAATTAGCGCCCCAGGCTGTCGCCTTGGTCGCCTGGCCGTTCGGCCGGCCCTGTTTTTTACTTATCCAAGTATTAAACCAATCTATAGATTCTAATAAATTGAAAATTTATCAATAATGATGAACGGATGGCATATTAAAAAAAATATATTGTTACATTCATCAGAGTAACCGTTTTTTAAATTAGAGCGAATTGTCGCTGAAGAAGTATCGTCTAATTTTTATAATACGCGTGATTTTGCTAATTAACTTTTTGTATAGTGTTTACCAGGTATGTACATTGTGATTCATATTATTTATTTGATTTTTTTGTTTCGGTTCTGATATTTATGTAATGGTTTTTATTTGTTAACGTATGTTTACATCATGCACTTGTCGAAAGAGCAATAAAACTAAGTTTTGTTAACGAATGTACATATCCTCATTGTTTATAGTTAATAATAATTATATAATTTATAAAAATATAATTTTAATAATAAAAAAAAGGTAATATTATTCTCTCCATTATATAACAAGTGATTTTTTTAACGTAATAACTGAAATCAGATGTTTACTCTTGTAAATTTTTGAATTAACGAATTATTTTTGAATTAAGAAAAAATGTTTTAGATAAAAAATGTCGAGTATGTTATTATCTATAATTTATTCCCTATACATTTTTTTCCAACATTTATAATTTAGCCAGAAAGAAATTTTTTATGTAATTATTTAGATTCACCTACACTGTTCACTATCAGTATTACGTATAAGAAAGTCCCATGGTACCTATGGCAAACACACACACTGTTTAATCTCTGTACTACGTATAAGAAAGTCCCATGACACTCATGGCAGATATTTCTCCTCTGTTATGAACCATTTGAATTATAATAAAATTGCATGACGTTAACATTTGTTTACAAAGTCAAAAAAATGAAATAAACTTTTATTTTCAAAAAAAGATTTTTTTTACTATTTTTCCCTTAAATCTAGCCTACTTCTGCTTCAAAAAATTAATATTTCGTTAAAATAAAAAAAATCATGCAATTAAGGGTTAAAGATAATAGTGTAAGCTACATTTAAAAAAAAAACTGGAGTCTCCTCGATCGCGCCAAGTTGAGATATTAACTATTCAATTTACTTCTTTGTTAGCGTATGAGTTTTAATTTGTTTTTTTAGTTTTAACTTGTTTTTAAAAAGGGAAGGAGCACGCGAAGGTCTTTAAGTGCGTGATGCTCTTAAAGATAATAGTGTAAGCTACATTTTAAAAAAAACTGGAGTCTCTTCGATCGCGCCAAGCTGAGATATTAACTATTCAATTTACTTCTTTGTTAGCGTATGAGTTTTAATTTGTTTTTTTAGTTTTAACTTGTTTTTAAAAAAGGAAGGAGCACGCGAAGGTCTTTAAGTGCGTGATGCTCTTAAAGATAATAGTGTAAGCTACATTTAAAAAAAAACTGGAGTCTCTTCGATCGCGCCAAGCTGAGATATTAATTATTCTATTTACTTCTTTGTTAGCGTATGAGTTTTAATTTGTTTTTTTAGTTTTAACTTGTTTTTAAAAAGGGAAGGAGCACGCGAAGGTCTTTAAGTGCGTGATGCTCTTAAAGATAATAGTGTAAGCTACATTTAAAAAAAAACTGGAGTCTCTTCGATCGCGCCAAGCTGAGATATTAACTATTCAATTTACTTCTTTGTTAGCGTATGAGTTTTAATTTGTTTTTTTAGTTTTAACTTGTTTTTAAAAAGGGAAAGAGCACGCGAAGGTCTTTAAGTGCGTGATGCTCTTAAAGATAATAGTGTAAGCTACATTTTAAAAAAAAACTGGAGTCTCTTCGATCGCGCCAAGCTGAGATATTAACTATTCAATTTACTTATTTGTTAGCGTATGAGTTTTAATTTGTTTTTTTAGTTTTAACTTGTTTTTAAAAAGGGAAGGAGCACGCGAAGGTCTTTAAGTGCGTGATGCTCTTAAAGATAATAGTGTAAGCTACATTTAAAAAAAAAACTGGAGTCTCTTCGATCTCGCCAAGCTGAGATATTAACTATTCAATTTACTTCTTTGTTAGCGTATGAGTTTTAATTTGTTTTTTTAGTTTTAACTTGTTTTTAAAAAGGGAAGGAGCACGCGAAGGTCTTTAAGTGCGTGATGCTCTTAAAGATAATAGTGTAAGCTACATTTAAAAAAAAAACTGGAGTCTCTTCGATCGCGCCAAGCTGAGATATTAACTATTCAATTTACTTCTTTGTTAGCGTATGAGTTTTAATTTGTTTTTTTAGTTTTAACTTGTTTTTAAAAAGGGAAGGAGCACGCGAAGGTCTTTAAGTGCGTGATGCTCTTAAAGATAATAGTGTAAGCTACATTTAAAAAAAAAACTGGAGTCTCTTCGATCGCGCCAAGCTGAGATATTAACTATTCAATTTACTTCTTTGTTAGCGTATGATTTTTAATTTGTTTTTTTAGTTTTAACTTGTTTTTAAAAAGGGAAGGAGCACGCGAAGGTCTTTAAGTGCGTGATGCTCTTAAAGATAATAGTGTAAGCTACATTTTAAAAAAAAACTGGAGTCTCTTCGATCGCGCCAAGCTGAGATATTAACTATTCAATTTACTTCTTTGTTAGCGTATGAGTTTTAATTTGTTTTTTTAGTTTTAACTTGTTTTTAAAAAGGGAAGGAGCACGCGAAGGTCTTTAAGTGTGTGATGCTCTTAAAGATAATAGTGTAAGCTACATTTAAAAAAAAAACTGGAGTCTCATCGATCGCGCCAAGCTGAGATATTAACTATTCAATTTACTTCTTTGTTAGCGTATGAGTTTTAATTTGTTTTTTTAGTTTTAACTTGTTTTTAAAAAAGGAAGGAGCACGCGAAGGTCTTTAAGTGCGTGATGCTCTTAAAGATAATAGTGTAAGCTACATTTTAAAAAAAAACTGGAGTCTCTTCGTTCGCGCCAAGCTGAGATATTAACTATTCAATTTACTTCTTTGTTAGCGTATGAGTTTTAATTTGTTTTTTTAGTTTTAACTTGTTTTTAAAAAGGGAAGGAGCACGCGAAGGTCTTTAAGTGCGTGATGCTCTTAAAGATAATAGTGTAAGCTACATTTAAAAAAAAAACTGGAGTCTCTTCGATCGCGCCAAGCTGAGATATTAACTATTCAATTTACTTCTTTGTTAGCGTATGAGTTTTAATTTGTTTTTTTAGTTTTAACTTGTTTTTAAAAAGGGAAGGAGCACGCGAAGGTCTTTAAGTGCGTGATGCTCTTAAAGATAATAGTGTAAGCTACATTTAAAAAAAAAACTGGAGTCTCTTCGATCGCGCCAAGCTGAGATATTAACTATTCAATTTACTTCTTTGTTAGCGTATGATTTTTAATTTGTTTTTTTAGTTTTAACTTGTTTTTAAAAAGGGAAGGAGCACGCGAAGGTCTTTAAGTGCGTGATGCTCTTAAAGATAATAGTGTAAGCTACATTTTAAAAAAAAACTGGAGTCTCTTCGATCGCGCCAAGCTGAGATATTAACTATTCAATTTACTTCTTTGTTAGCGTATGAGTTTTAATTTGTTTTTTTAGTTTTAACTTGTTTTTAAAAAGGGAAGGAGCACGCGAAGGTCTTTAAGTGTGTGATGCTCTTAAAGATAATAGTGTAAGCTACATTTAAAAAAAAAACTGGAGTCTCATCGATCGCGCCAAGCTGAGATATTAACTATTCAATTTACTTCTTTGTTAGCGTATGAGTTTTAATTTGTTTTTTTAGTTTTAACTTGTTTTTAAAAAAGGAAGGAGCACGCGAAGGTCTTTAAGTGCGTGATGCTCTTAAAGATAATAGTGTAAGCTACATTTTAAAAAAAAACTGGAGTCTCTTCGTTCGCGCCAAGCTGAGATATTAACTATTCAATTTACTTCTTTGTTAGCGTATGAGTTTTAATTTGTTTTTTTAGTTTTAACTTGTTTTTAAAAAGGGAAGGAGCACGCGAAGGTCTTTAAGTGCGTGATGCTCTTAAAGATAATAGTGTAAGCTACATTTAAAAAAAAACTGGAGTCTCTTCGATCGCGCCAAGCTGAGATATTAACTATTCAATTTACTTCTTTGTTAGCGTATGAGTTTTAATTTGTTTTTTTAGTTTTAACTTGTTTTTAAAAAGGGAAGGAGCACGCGAAGGTCTTTAAGTGCGTGATGCTCTTAAAGATAATAGTGTAAGCTACATTTAAAAAAAAAACTGGAGTCTCCTCGATCGCACCAAGCTGAGATATTAACTATTCAATTTACTTCTTTGTAAGCGTATGAGTTTTTATTTGTTTTTTTAGTTTTAACTTGTTTTTAAAAAGGGAAGTAGCACGCGAAGGTCTTTAAGTGCGTGATGCTCTTAACCCTTAATTGCATCTTGTTAACATTCGTGAACAATGTTTTCAGAGGTATCTATTAGCAAAAATGTACAATATTTTTTACCAGAGCCGGCCTTTGCGATTCTGGCGCCCCAGGCGAGATTTTTTTTGACGCCCCCCCCCCCCTTTCCACCGCCACAGTGACGATCATTAAAAATTATCCGCACAAAAAATAAAAGCGTGAGAAAATTATCTTGTTATTAATTCATTAGTGTAATATAATAATATAATATAACATATAATTGATAAATAATATATAATATAACTAAAATTATATAAAAGATTTCTTCCTGGCTTTCATATCTGCAAAATTATCGATTGCTGTCTCAAAATTGAGGTTTGCTACAACCTTATTTTCAATTGAAAGAATAGCCAAATTATTCAACCTATCTTCTATCATAGCCGATTGCAAATAAGTTTTTATGAATTATTTTAATTTACTAAAACTTCTTTCACCACTAGCTACACTAACCGGAATTGTTACAAGAATTAGCAAAGCCACCCACAGATTTGGCACTGTGCTTTTCAAGTTTTGTAAAAAAATGTTTAATAAATAATTTATTTTTGATATTAAACATTTTATTAAGTAAAATGAATTATTTTGCAGAAAAAATCAAAACTATTATTCAAAAAATATATATAGCTTAAATTTGGCGCCCTAGAACAGAACATAGAAAAAAAGTTTAAAATAATTGGCGTCCCCACGAAATTAGCGCCCCAGGCTGTCGCCTGGGTCGCCTGGCCGTTCGGCCGGCCCTGTCTCTACTTACCTATAAACATTAAAAAAAATTACGTTTACATATTTCGAAATAATTCAGTTTAAGAGAGTAACTATTTTATTAAATGATAAAATCTATTCTATATGAATTTGTTTTTAAATACCTGTAACACGAACATGACAGCCATTCCAAAACCCAGGGCGGCATTTAGATGTATTGGTGCTCCTCCAAAGGGCACCAATCCCATACAGCCGAAGAGTACAAGTAAAGCTGTACCAACAAGTTCTGCAGCACAAATAACCAACTTGTCTCTTGTACTGGGAAGCTCTTCGGCAGCTTTTTTCAACCCTATTAAAAATAAAATTCATATTTCATATACATATAAAAAGAAAGTATTGCAGAATTTTACTTAATACGGGTGCTTTAAATTACACAAAATAAGCTTATATTCTCGTTATATGATTAAAAATAAGATAAAAAATTAATATAAATATTAAATATATTTCCTAATTGTCCTAATACATAACACACGACTAATTATAAATTGTTGGAAATATATACATAAATTAATGAACTATTAGTGATTTAAATCCTCAAAAATAGTATGTACCTATATATTAATTATTTTTAAAAATATAGATAAAAAGTTCTTTTAGGGAGGAGTGTAATAATCAGTAATTAAATAAGTAGTTAAATTACAACTTTGCTACATAGCATCCCAAGGTAAATAAACATATTTATTATAACTACTAGATAAGGTATCATTTGAATAGACACATGATATTGTTACTAACCGCAAAAATTGGGGTAAGCAAGATTATACTCTAAAAATATACAAAATAATTTAATACTGCATTTTATATTGTACACGTGTAGTGCATTAAATTCAAGCCAAACGTTTTTTTTTTCAGATGTTTTAAAATTTTAAGCAATTGATTTTAGTTTGTAGTTAAAATATTTAAAAATAAAATAATTATTTTAAAAAAATTTCTCTAAAGCAAAAGCAAAGCTACAAGGTATATCAAATCGTTATGAATTCGCTCGGGTAATGAATGTATAATAACGTAAATGCTATATGCATTCTACGATTTACGTACACTTATCACCACTGCTTTACTTAACGTACATGTGTCAGATAATTCATAAATATATGTATACCATACTATTGTTACAAAATGGTAAAAAGTAAGAAAAATGTAATTAAAATAAGTATTAATTTGTTCAGCTAAAGTAAGACAAGTCTGGTTCTAATCAGGGACCTGAACCTGAACCAGAACCCGAACCCGAAATCCAAAAAAATCCGTATTTTTCATTAGCCTGAACCCGAACCGAACCGCTATATTACAATGTCAACGAACCTGAATTTAAATCTTTTTATGAATTAACTTGTAACCATATATGTATTTTTAAATGGTTCAATAATAAATTATGTTTGATATTTTAATATTTTTCTCCATTGATTTTTTATAGAGACTATAAAATGTACTAACTGTACTGACTTATCAAGTCAACTACTAAAATTTACATATTTTTTACTTTCTTTTTTAGTTCTATAACTGAATTACATTTCAATTAGCAAAAAAATTTGAAAAGTAGAGATTTCAATCTTTAAAATGTAATTTTATTTTTTACTCTTTTTTAATCAATATTTTAATTGCTATTAATGTTTATTTCTTCTTCAGAAAATGTTTTATTTTTTAATTATAATTTCTTTTCAAACAAAATAATTTTCTTTCCATTACCTACAAACTTGAACCCGAACCTGAACCCTAAAAAAATTACTGTTTTTGAGTCCAAATAGTTTGCACTATGCTGAACCCAAACCCGAACCCGAATCGAACCCGAACCATAAATAAATTCCGGTTGAAGTCCCTGGTTCTAATCTTGTTACTAAATGTAAGTAAACATTTAACTTACCAATACAACAACCCATTTTTGTATTTTTCTAGAATATATCTTATAAAGTTATGTGTATATTATTAAATATGATATCATTGATTAATTATTTATTATAGATTTAATTAGTTTTATTATGTTACACCTGTATCATAATATTATGTTATATATTTTCAATGTTAACCCATTTATTCATCTTTAATCATATATTATGTCAAATTTTCATCGCATACTACGTTTTTAGCTATTTTCTAAGAAATATTATTTTCGTTATTCTATTTGCTTGAGAATGATAAATAATAAATATATAATGAAAAAATATGCAATAAAAATAATCAGTTAAACTAATATTTTTAACATATGATTAAACTGTTCATTCAACTAACAATAAATTAAAATTTTCGTGGAAGAGTTAACATATATATTTTCTTCAAAATATAATTAAAGATAAAATTAAATCTAATATTTGTTTTATTGATAGTAAGGTCATAAATTATAGGTCTATAATAAAATTTGTCGAAAAAATTAATAATAAAATTTTAGCCGATAAGGATGACCGCATCCAGGGGCGGTTCTATTTTGTATGAGGGGGTGCTGAAGTAAAAACTGTTATTTTGTAATTTTCAAAAATTGTATTTAATTTAAAAATAGCCATTACTGGGGTCATATCCAAGACTGGTGCCAGTACCTTACTTATTTATATATTTTTAACACTTAATCTATAAGTACGAATGAATTTCCTCGTGTAATTTATAAAATAATTAATATTTAATATAATAATATAAATCATATTAACTGTGAAAAAATGAAATATTTTTTATCTCAAGTATTTAAACAAATTAAGTAATGTATTATCTACAAGTGATTGATAACGGTAATCAATACACGTAAGAATATGATTCTCTGTTTTATACTGAAAATGTGTCAATTGCTACAGAGATTTGTAGATTATTTGCGTATGAATTATAACTTGAAATTTGACAGTTTGTTGTGATTTATAATATAAATAAGTTTTTATAGAGAATCAGAATAATGTTAAATGATAAATGCCAATATCTTCCTACTTAAATGTTCATTATTATTTAAAGTTAAATAATTTTGACAATGAAATTAAAAATAAAGCGAATATGACCATTTTATGATCTCAAGACCTCCACCAAATTAATTTTGATAGCGTCATTTGATGTCCCAATTTACACCCTTCATTATTTTTTTTTCGATTTTAGCTTTGTATTTAACAAATACATATTATTTTAAAAATCATTTAACATTTTACAACTCTAAGCAATGAAGTAAAAATTATCTATATCAACTGTGTGTAACGCCCGTTCACTTATCAAAAATCATTAAAAATATATCAACATACAATCATTTTTATGTTTACATCTGCCTATATTAATAAATTCACAGTATACAAAAAAACAAATAAATGAAATAAGAGATTTTGCAGATTTACCTGACTGAATAACTTACAATTAGTTTAAATCGCTTTCCGAAATTTTTAAGGCCCGTTACAGGTACTTATGAGTATTTTACAAATCTAATAATAAGTGTGCAAAATTCTCCTTTTAACATAGTGAAGTTAATAAAAAATTAGTTCCTTTTCAGGTGTTATTTCATTTTATAAAATATTAATATCAAAAATATTATTTTGATTAGCATGAACTTGTAAAATCCCTTCTTTATATGAATTATTAAATGATTTATAATAAAATGAAATAAAACGCTATTGTTAATATCTTGAGGGTTAATAAATATAATTGCTGCGCATGCAAAACCTGCTATGTGATATTTTTAACCAATCATTGAAATAACTGCATTACAACAACCGGTAAAATCTGCTATGTGCCAATAGTTCCCTATGGCAACTGAGAGTATTATTGCAAAATCTGCTAATTGTAAGTTAAATGTGTCCAAAAATATTATGTTAAGTTTTTATTGTCACATAAAAAAGTATACCTACATTTGTGATATAGTAGATTTTGCTCGCGCAATGACGATATCTAAGATGAAGCACAACACTGTGTATGTACTGTACTTTTAAGATTTTTTGCATGCAGTAAAATAATATGTTAATATGTGAAAAAGAATTTTTTTTATCAATGAATAAATATTACATTCATAATCAACATACATTCATACATATAAGAGTTATACTATACCAATACAGTAATACATTGAAATTCAATTTGAATATAAACCTTTAACCCGGGGTGATCAATCAACATACAAATGTATGTCTATTTAATATTATAAAAAAAGGTGTCACCATTTTTGTAAAAAAAATCATAAACATGTTGATTTTTCACGAATTTAGATCAAGTTAAGTAACATTGAGATATTTAGAATGAATTTATTTATATATACACATTTGGATATGTGCCCGTACTAAAATAATATACTGTATTTGTTTGTATTTATTTTTGGGGCCAATTATATAATACAAATGGAAATTCACTAACGTCAATCAATAAATAAATCCCTCAATGTGTACATAAAAATGTATTTTTACATTTAATGAAATTAAATAAGAATCAGGTTTGCCAACTTCTTTAGAATACAAAGTTTTTTTCAAATTTTCTAATGTCCGGTATTATAAAGAGGGGAATTATATATTTTAGAATTTAGAACAGTGGTAATTGAATTTATTAAGATATTTTTCACATGTTTTAATACCGTTAATTTCTGCTAATAAACATCATGAAAATGTCATATAAGCTTGATACCCCGTTTCAAAGTGCTTGCAAGCTAGCAAATTTTAGTAATTTCATTATAATATCAAACATAAATAACTGCCATGGGAGCCACGGGAGAGTATTACTACTGTATACTGTATTATGTGTAAGAAAGTCCGATGACACTCATTGCTGATATTTCTCTGTTATGAACCATTTGATTGAAATATAATTTTAAATAATTTTTTAATTTTTTTTAAATAGAAGAAAAAATAAATTACCGATAATAATATTCTCTACAATTTTTAACTTGATCATTTTTCTCTAAATCGCACCGTTTCAAAAAAAAAAAAAAATAATAATAATAATAAAATAATTCCGGTGGAATGATTGTTTTCAGAAATAAGAGGTTTTCTTCCCAGACAAAAATTAATCTTAAGTATAAAATTTCACCCTTCTACGATTTGTCGTATTTGAGTTACAGCGTCTACATACCGGCACATAGACATCATGGTGAAAATAGTCAGAATGGATTCAAGAAAGGCCAAAAAGAATAATTCCATCAAAATCCGAATTTCGAAAAAAATCGGGTTTACAATACTTATAAATACTATATGTTTTCATACATGAATACATATAAGAAAAGCAAAACTGTATTTTTATGTCCATTGTTATACTTACATTAATATTATACTGTATACTGTATGCAGAAATGGATTTAAAAATAGAACAATGAAACTTGAATTTTGAAGGTTACAAGTTCGAATACCTTAATTAAAGAATATGTGTATCATGAAAAATAAATGAAATAGCTATAGAAATAGGGCTCTAAATATGAAACAACCTATCTTTCGCAATACTTTTTAAAGAAGACTGTTAATTTAACAAAAATGTAATTTAGTGCACTAAAAGTAAATTTGAATCTCATCATCTTCGCGATATTTTTTAAATGGAGAATTCAATGTTCATCTAAATAGTTTAAAACCTTGAAAATTAATTTGTTTGAGACCTGGGGCTTAAAAATAAATTGTGACCCCATTTAAAAGATTATTTTACCCTCCCCCCTCAACCCCCAAAAATATATTTAAAATTGTATTAGGTTACGTTACCATAATAATATGAGGTTTTTTTTGCTCTTTGTCACTCATTTGTTCGAGGCCCTCCCTAATTTTGCTAAAACACGCCAATGTTTCTCATCAGCCCTCGGCTAAAACGCTTCATTAGTACGGTACTGATCTTATATTCCAAAAAATGAAATATATAATCGAAATTATCACATAATTAATAGTTTATTGACCTATATAAACATACAAATAATTCTATACTTATCAAGTAAATTAGAAAAACGAATTCTAGAAGTAAATATAAAATGTAATGAACGACGTCAAAATACTGATAACTTCTGTCCATAAGTACTTTGTTTTTTGCTGATCTCATGACATCTGATAGCAAAATCTTTTTTAATTAATAAAATAATTATTTTAGATACTAGACAGCCAAGTCGCAGCAGTCATAAATTAAAACGTCCAATGTAAAAGAATATTTCAAAGAAATTGCAACATATTTTGCACAAAAGCGTCGCAAAAAAGAAAAACATATTAGGTACGTCTAGTATTACTGGACAACATGCTGACATGTTTTTATTCTTTTTTATTGAATTAAGAATTTATGATGGGATTTTTTTAAGGGGGACCAAATTTTTTAACTGGGGGCCATTATAACATATATTTTTACAAATATATTATATGGTATAAAACCATCTGGCCCTTCGCTAGTTACAAAAATGCTGGGGCCAGGATCGTTTGATCCCCCCTTCCCCTATTAATGATAATAAGATTTCTTAGTGCGTAAGACGTATATTTTTTACTTACAATTAACGAGTAAGCGAAATATTGAGTAGTGTTTAAATTTTTAAACTGTCCCGAAGTTATAAAACAATATTAACTGTTGTGTTTAATACCTATATAAAAATCAATATATAGTAATACCAGTTTTAAAGTTCAAAGAAATAAACTACCTATAAATACTTGATTTTATAGCATTATCCTATAATAACAGATGTTTATATTTTTCAATATATTTTTATTATATTTTATTAAACTACATATAAGGTACTGGCACCAGTTATGGCCGCTATAAGAGCAAGGTTTACTGTTTTTGTGATTAACTGGCTTTTTTTTGTAATTCTCATGAACTCATGCTACTAATAAAACAAGTAACTCTTTATTTAATCAATTTCATTACCAAAGTCCGCAAATATAGTTTATTTTTTAAATTATAGCCTTTTATTTTGTTTATGTTTCCACGCTGTCAGTTAAATGTATATAGATTAATATTCAGAAAAGGTAGTAATCAAATATTAACAAATATTTATAATTCATTTAATTTAATTTAATTATTCAAATAAAAATAGCCATTACTGGGGTCATATACAAGACGAGCCAGTACCTTGTATATAAATTAAATTTAAAAAATCTACAAACAATAGAACTAGTCTGACATAAGCAATGAATGTTTAATTTTTATAGATAAAATATGAAACTGTATTATACCAGTGGCGAAGCGTCCATGGAAGCAGGGGAAGCAGTGCTTCCCTTTCTAAAAAATTAATACAAATCTGTTTTCAGTTAATAAATAATTTAAAAATATTATTAGAATATTCATCTTTATGCGCAACCCAAACATTTTAACCAAAAGTCAAAAATAACATTTAATATTTATTTACACGTTCAATTATAAAACTATAATACATCTACGTTTTATTTTCTTGAATTTTAGTCGATACTTGTATGACGAGTTGAAGTTCACTGCAGGAAATTTCACTAAAATTTTTTGAATTTTTGATTTCGTTAAAAGTATGTTTATTGTATAGAAAATGACGTGAAAAGTTGAAATTTTCAAACCGCAGGTCTGTATCTCAAACCGTTCTTGAGATATAGCCTCTCAAAGTTTCAGTTTTTTCAAAATTTTGAAGAAAAATGGCCCTAACTTTTGAACGTGTGGTCGGAATTGATTTTAATTGACGGATTTGGAATCAGCGTGTCAAAATCTATATAATGACATGTATAATACTTTAAAACTCGAGAAAAAAAATTTCGCGAAAAATCGAAAAAAATCAAAGGGGTATACCTTAAAAAAATGTCGATTTTTGACCAAAATTTTTTTGTAGGATTTTAAAGTGTTATGCACGTCATTATATAGATTTTGACACGCTGATTCCAAATACGTCAACTAAAATCAATTCCGACTACCCGTTCAAAAGTTATGGCCTTTTTTCTTCAAAAATTTGAAAAAACTAAAACTTTGAGAGGCTATATCTCGAGAACGGTTTGAGATACAGACCTGCGGTTTAAAACAAACAACTTTTCACGTCATTTTCTATACGATAAACATACTTTTAACGAAATCAAAAATTCTAAATTTTTTAGTGAAATTTCCAGCAGCGAACTTCAACTCGTCATACAAAAATCGACTAAAATACAAGAAAATAAGACGTAGAATCATTTAGTCACTATATAAGTATATAAGAATTTATTTAAACAAGTAAAAGCTTGAACTAAAGCTGTTTCATAACTAGTTTTTTTTTGTTAATAGGAGGGGGAGGATTGACAAAATATGTTTCCCTTATTAAAAATTACACGCCTCGCCACTGTATTATACTTAAACATTAGAAAAACGAGTAAATTATCAATATTCATAATGTAAATTACATTTATTTCTTGTTTACAACTTATTTTAAAAAATATAATATAATTATCATACAATAACTAAAGTAATTACAAAGATTTATACTCTTCACTGTTTACATTATCATTGAACAACCAAATGGATTTTAATTTAGAATAATTATTGTATATAATTATATCTATGTAACATAGAGAATGGACTCATTAACTCACAATCCAAACCACTAGACTTATAGTTAGAGTCGTGGGTGTCTTTCTTTTGTCATTACGAAGGGATTTATCGAAATTGAACCACCTCGATGTGGAAGAAAAGGGTATTGTATAACTGCTTATTTTATTATATAGGTCCACAACACTGCGGGGGGGGAGGGGGGGGGGGGGGTCAGGCCGATTGAAGTAAGCAAAAAATATATGTGACTTAAAGAAATCTAATAATAATAAACAAAATTATTTAAAAGATACGCAAAAAATTGATTTATATTATGTAATTATAAAGAAAATCATTTTAAAAATTAATTTCTGCCTAATTACAATACAATATAAATAACAATAATAATACTTTAAATATTGTACGTACCATTTCTGCTCGACATTTTGAGTAAAATATGTATATGAACAAAAAAACAGTAAAAAGAGCACTTCCAGTCAGGTGGTCCCGAGTTCAGTTCTGCAACCACGTGACGCGATGTTTGTAGCAATACTAAAACCGCGTGGTGTGAACAGACTCCACATTTCTACGATACTGTTATCTATCACACGATCAAGGTTCAAAAAACCCCCACTCAAAAACACAAACGCACATGTGTCAGTATGTAGGTGTCGAGGATTTCTTTAGCGAGGGGGGGGGGGGGGGATAAAAGCATATGGGTTGTATGCACGCCCGCCCAGTTCCCCCCCAAGAAAGCTTGAAGAGCATACTTATATAATTTTTTTGCTATCGTTGTTTTGCATGTAATCTTTTAATCAAATTACTGATTATAACAAATTGCAAGAGTTTTTTGAGAATGAGTTATATTATTGGAAAAATTTATAAATTATCGTAGTAAATAGGTATTAGGGTTCTGTCAAATACTAGAAATACTTATAGTTTCTTTCTGTCCGACCGTCTGTCGGTATGTACGTCACAGCTCTCATATTTTTTATATACCTATTAAGATGAAATTTTGTATATGTACAGACGTAGATTAATGACTTAAAAACAGAAATTACGAGATTTAAAAAAAAAAAATTTTTTAAACGATAGTTATAATCTAATTTAATCCTTGATTAAGCAAACTATTTTTTATTAACTTCCAAGAGACTGAAAAGTGTACTCACTTTTTTTTCTTTAGATAGGTCAACAAAAAATGTTTCAGGACTTTTAGAAAAAAAAATATTCAAAAATCACCGAAAATGTTATATAAATAAAATTGATATATTTTCCTACATAATATATTTAGAAACATGTGTTATTGACTTATTGTTAGTGCCGGTCTTAGCAAACCTGGCGCTTTGGGCGAGATTTATGTTTCCGCCCTCTCTCCCCCTAAAAAAATGTTAAAAAATCACCGAAAATGTCAAACATTCAAATTTATCCGAGCGAGAAAAACCATTAGAATAACATTTGTTCGTCTTTTTAAAAGCTATCTTCCGACAATGAATACATTTTCTGGTCCTTTAATACTGGGACAGCCTGTATATTAACATAAATATAATTTATAATATAATTTAATCCTTAATTAAGCAAATTGTCTTTTACTATCTATGAAGATAGATTTTTTCGATGAATTTTGAAAAATCAAAGAACGAAAAATAGAACATATTCAACTAAATAAAAAATAAAATATAAGTATTTTTCTTGTCTTTACCTATCAATCATTTTTCACCCGAAACCGTAAACAATATTTATTAATGTTTCACTTAACAAAATGCGCAAACACATCATAACATACGTCTTGTGTATTCTTATATTAAAAAAAACACATGCATACAAAACAAAATGTCATTAACCCATGCAAAACACAGTCCTGCTATAAATACAAAACGCGTTTTATTATATTTAGAACTATGTTGTAACTTTTATATGACTATTTTCATTTTTTACATGGAAATAACTGGGAGAATTTGCGCGCTAAATTACTAAAAATATATATTAAATATTACTATTTCGATATGGATGATGTACAAAATATACAGTGTGTTCGTAAAACCGAGGGACCATTGCTAACTTTGTTATTATTTGAGCAAGAAGATTAGTTAAAAGTATCAATATTTTTTCGGGATCGATGATGGCGATGTCAAAAAAAATGAATGTCAAATTTTAGAGATGTATTGAAATATAAGTTTTTTAAATGAAATACCGAGTATATTATTATTGGATTTTATAGCTGAGAATGTTCTCTTTACAAAAGTGTAAATAACTAAAAAATGCAAGGTGCCAGCCGATACCTTAGTCGAATGTTTTTTAAATCGTGAAAAGGCCCTACAAAAAGAAAACATTGTTTTTTGAAATCAAAAAAATTGTTGTATCTTTTTTAGGTCTTTTCGCATAAAAAGGTCATAACTCTACTTCTTTATTTGTTATAAATTTTTTAAAGTTCATGAAACCTTGAATTTAGGTATTTTCAATCATGAAAATATATACTTTAAAAATAATAATTTTCAAATGAATGTTAACAATATGGTATAATTCAATTTTAAGATTCTTACCGACAATCACCTTTATTTTAATTAACAATTAAGCTACCAAAAATGTTCTATACGTATTTTACGTCAGATTCGTATTTTAACAAATAATACGTGTCTGAATTTATTAAAATTATTGAACAAGTGTTTAATTAAATGAAAAGACGATATTAATAATAATATTAAATTAATTTCAATATATCTCTGAAATTCGACATTAAATTGTTTTTTTGACATTACCATTATTCATCCCGGAAAAAATAACGATTAATTAACCGATCTTCTAGCTCAAAAAATAAAAAAATTAACAATGATCACTCTGTTCCCGCGAACACTCTGTATAAGTACATATACATATGTAGGAATTTATTGCAAACAAATATGTGGGTTTAGTAAACAACAACAAAAGTGGGTCTCGGTTGTGGGAGATATTTCTTATTCATTTTTATCGAGAGATAAAAGAGCACCTTAAAATTTTTATTTCATTTTGAGGACCCCACCATTTTCAGGGTCCGAAACTGTAACATTTAATAACACATCCACACACATACAAAAGAATTGAGTGAAAAAGTCCAGATCACGATACCCCTATGTATTTTGACGCACTAAAACCGATTCAGTTGTCAGATCTATGCCATCGGGTCAGGATTTTTTCTAACTTAAAAATCCTGACCTTATGATACAATTCTGACGTCACATTCGATTCCAGCACGTCAAAATAAATTGGGGAATATGTAATCATTAAACAAAATTCCATAGTAATTAGTATTTATTTTTATATTTGTATTGAGTAATCATTAAAGAAAATTCCATAGTAGTTTAGTATTTATGTATTTTTCAAAGAAATGTAATTTAAAAAAAAATAAGTAGTGGTTTTGTACATTAATTAATTTATAATATTTTGTAGCTAAACAATAAGAATACATTTCAATTATATTATTTACAATTTATAATTATATATTAATCTACATTTTATGGTTTTTGATAAAAAACAAAAAAATTTTTTTACTTAATGATAAACTTGTGTTCTATATAATATAATTGTATATGTAATTAAGCCTGCACATTGTGTACATCGAGGTTAAGGTATCTTATAACTGACTTATTTATACACAGAATATAAGTAAGGTAGGTATATAAAATATCCAGTTATCACCTACTGCCTCAAATAAGAAATAAATAAATTTAATAAAATCATAAGTAATTATTTACATATTTGTATACATACCTACATATATACATAAAATCATTAAAATTCTTTAAACAAACATATTATTTAATAAATATAAAATACATAAGCACATTCCATTTCAAATCACCCACACATTTTTTAAATTTTTTTATTTTTATGGCTTGTAGTACCCATTTTGGATTTATTTTTAATTAATTATTTTTCTAATTTTTTTACTGTACGTTTTGGAAGATTTCATATTCCCACTATAAGTAAACATTTATATCACATCTAGCAGCTTTTTTCAAAACTACAATTATAAAGTTTCGTTAGTCTTTGTAGGTGACATCTCTAGTTCGAGAAAATGAAAATAAGGTCAGATACATAAAAATATCCAAGTTATGTATACATTTAAATAAGTCATGACGTTTTTATAATTTTAATAATGTTTACATATTACATATACACAATATACAATACATGCATATCTGTTTTTGTTATTATATTTTCATCAACAACTTTTCTTTTAGAATGACCTCTCCTTTAGTTAACTAGATAATTTCCCCATCACCTACAAATGCAATATGTATATTTGTTTATGTTACACATATGCGTTAAACATATGTATCTAATATATAAATGATTAGTAATTAAACTCAATATTTATTAAATAAATAAGTAATTGATCAAAAAGTTTTAATTAAAAATAGTTAACCTTTTAACCGTTATGAAAAATCTTAAATGTAATGATAAATAATATATTTACATAACTGTTTACATAAGTAAAACACAACTGACTGACCAGTGGTGTATTAAGATAATTGGGGGGCTCAGACAAAAAAAATCGGGCCCCCTTTTTTTAGGGAAAAAATTAAAAATTTTATACCGACGTTGTTTTTTTACATTAAAATTTTTTTTATTGTATTTAAAAGTTTTGAAATTATTGTCCTAGATGTTATAATTTCAGAATTTTTTAACGCTAAAAATTTATTTTATGTAAAAAAATACGTTTTTGAAAAACGTTTCAGACAAAAGTTGTTTCTTTTTTCTGCAAAATTCGAATCTGCAAAAAATCAATAGATTTCTATTTGAAAAAAAATAGTTGACACCAAAATGAGCTTAAAACCTCTACTCAATTTCAAAATTGTTAACTCCATTGGCTTTGCCCCTCCAAATCATAAATTTTTGTACCAAAAATTTTCCGTATAATTCCTTAGTTCTCCAGATATTAAGCATCTCAAGATAAAAAATTCACTGTATACCTGATTTGTACCTATACCAACACAGATTGTGTTAGGCAAAATGTACCGGGTGGTAAAATAGAAACATCTTGCTTTTAGCGATATAGTTCTATAGTACTATTAATCACAATAACATAGAAGCGGGATACAATATTCGTTACATAGTTTAGTAATAAATACTAAAACCTAAAATTTAATTCAATAATGGCCGATCTCACCGCTTTAACTTAACTGTTATGAAACACATAAAAATTTGTAATTGTTGCACCAACGATTTAAGTGTTCCTTAAGTCGTTAAGTATCACCTAAATTTAAGTCCTAGTCAAAGTGATACTTTAGTTCCACTTAAACTTAAAACTGTACACAAAAATGAATATTGCAAACATTTTTGATAAAATTGTTGATGGCAATGATGCAGATATTATAGGTATAAGTTTATTATTATTAGACTAAGGAACAGAAATACGTTTGAGCGGTGAAACCGGGCATTAATCATTTTACAGTAAAAAAGTAAGTCCAACATAGTAATAATAAATGTTATCGTATTATTTTTATTTAACTAAACTAGGTATAAAATAAATAGGTGCGTTTACTAAAATTGCCTTACTTATGTTTACTTAACACATTTGCTATTATCTATTCTAAATGTTTTTTTTACATAATTTCCATGAAGGTGATCTAGTCATTATTATCATACATAAAACTCATTTAGATAAAAAAAATGGTAGTCAATATGAAGTTATTTTACAAGTTTTACGTTTTATTTAATATTTATTTTTATTTAAGTGTCATACATTATATAAATACTTTACAGCACATAATAAAAAGTCATACATTATGTAGAAGTTCTATTTGCAAACTATATACGTGCGTCGTTCATACGTGGGTAATTTCATTGAAATATTTTATTATTACAGTATATAATTGTATATTCATTGAAGATTATTGTAAGATAAATATGCATATTGTTATATTCCAAAATAAGAGTAATAAAATGATTATTATAAAAATATGTATACTTATGTTGCGGATAAGGACATTTAAAAAAATCGATACAAGCATCATTTAAAGGGATACTTTTTTGTTTTGGGTAAGAATATCGATTAGATTGTATTTTTTACGATCTTTTTATAGAATAAGTGCATGAAATTTTTTTTCGAAAAGTTAAAAACACGGGAGTTCTTAGCTTCTTAAGGTTAGTAGCCAAGCGCACATTGATAGAAAAAATAATCTAACAAAAAGTTTAACTCATTTTTCTCAAAAATACATTTTTAGACTAGTTCCTATGATATCTTGAAAACTATTACACCAGTTAAATTTAAAGTTGATTTAATTTGTATACTTTATAGCCCTTTTCCTTTCTTAAACTATTGAAAATTCAAACAATTTTAGTTTTTTAAATCATCTTTATTGAAATGATTCTTGCATGGGCTAAGTGACAACAATGTGGTATCCGACCGGATCTCATTTTTTAGCCTAAACCGAAACCGAAAGAATTGCATAATGCTAAAGAAGTGTGAAAAAAATCAGTACATTTGTTTCTTCTGTTGGCTCGGTGATACATTTTAATCTGAATTCCGGTTTCATCGGAAATTGATCAACATTTTGATTTTTAACATAAATCGATTTTTTTGTTAGAAATTGGAGATTAAGACTTTCCGATTACAAACATAGAAATTAAAATTTTAATTTGTAGGTCTGTCTATCTGTCCTGCAAACTAGCCGGATAATCTCAAAAATTACCATAATATTTGTTTTGGTTCGGGTCCATCAAATGAATTTTATTGAACGTAATTACAACACCGAAACGGATATTTACTCTTGTCAATTTTTGAATTTTCAAATTATTTTTAAAATAAGAAAAAAATGTTTTTTCTAATTATTTATAATTTATTCCCATAAATTTTTTCCAACATTTATGATTTAACCAAAAAGATTTTTTTTAATAATTAATTAGAATCACCCACACTTTCAGTACTACGTATATGAAAGTCCCATGGTACCTATGGCAAACACATAATTTGTCCAATCTCTGTAATGCGTATAAGAAAGTCCCATTACACTCATGGCAGATATTTCTTCTCTATTATGAACCATGTTTTTATAGAAAAAGTCTAAAAGAGAAATCTTCTTTAAAAAACATAATTATACCTCATACAAATGAAATATGGTCGAGAATTCGAGAACTACTGTATTTAAATCTATTGAAAATACATATTTATCCAATCAATTTTTTTACAATGTACACGTACACACCAGAAAAATGAAAGATAATAAATGATAATAGTTTATTAAAATAGACAATTAAAAATTTCATACTCACAGCTGGAGTACTCCAAAACTAATATGTGTAGATTTATGAAAGATATAATTAAATTTTGAATGATAATTTATTGTTTATGATATGGTTTAGTACATATCCATTATTACAGTGGTGTAGTTCACGATAATAAAATGATATATACAATTTAGTTCAGGAATGTTACACGTTACATAATGGGAGAAGTGAAAATAACATTTTGTCATTAATTTGGCATCGATGATAACGTCATTTTTTACATTATTAATTATCTCAAGCACATTTTCAATCTTTTTCTAAAGAAGATCTGATATAATTATCGATAATATCAGTCAAAGGCCCTGCTATATAGTTTTTATATAGATTTATATAAAATTGTAGATCTTGTAAACTAAAACTAATACTTAAATTACTTTAAAGGTAAAAAAGAGGGTCAAATTCTACTTAAATTTTGATGTGTAACATGGCAACATGCCTTAGTATAAAAAAATTTCTTTTTACCTAGCTTTAGCTCAGCGCTACCCCTCCTTGAAAAATTATTTTTTCAACAAATTTGTACTTCTTTTACTAGAGGGTATTATTTTACATGTTCAATAAAAATTTCAAGTTTATATATAGCTTATATAGTTTACGAGATATTTTGCTTTGATTGAAAAGTGATATTAATAAGGTTTCTTCGGAACCCTAAAAACAGTATTGTTTTGAGAAATAAAATAACATAAAAATTAAAAATTAAAACAAATTTTATATAGCAAAAAAACAATCAAAAAAATATTTCTTTTTGGATTTTGGATTTTGGAATTACCCTTACCTACCCATAGATATGGAACATGCGATGTGCATCGAAAAGTGAGTCTTTACAAAAAACGAGATGGAGTGTACGTTGGGTTTATGCTTGTCTTTATTTAAACATGGGTGTAATAGTGATATTCTTGGATGGGTTATGTGAACCTTTCCAGAATGCAACTCAAGAAATTATTTTTTAACGTTCATATACAATTAGTAAATATTATTTCTATAAATAAAGTCACTGATTTTAATTGTGGTGTAAAATATTTCCGTATATCTATATTTTTTCAAAACATAAATTCTTTAAAATCGTTCTTTATTTAGATAATGTATTATACTCTTGTTCTGGTACCACTGTATCTCTTTTGTCAATTAAATATTAGATTATAAAATTAATTAATTAAATATATGCAACTTTATTAACTCGACTGTTAAAAACTCTATATATGTTAAAATATTACTGTCAGGTATTTTATATAAATACATAAAGTTTCTGAAATGCCCACTCAGTATCTGGCTGGCGTGAAACACTGCACGTTATTTACATTAATTAATTTAATTAAATAAATTTAATTCTTATTTATTTATGTTTATTGCAAACCTGAAAACATTCATCTCAAGTACAAGAAAGATGGTAAAACAAATAAAGACTATTTTAATTTTCAAACAAATAATTATAAAAACCAATATTTAATTATTAAACAAATTCCTACCAAAACTTTTTTGTTATATACATCTTTATTTATATAATCTTTCAAAGGTGATATTTAATATGTATTTAATGATAACATTTAACAACATTTTTCTATGTTTAGATTTTTCTACATACATTGCAATATTAATATTCTTAAAAAGTTAATTTTTCATTTTATCTTTTGATTCTTCGTCGACATTTTTTTTATAAAATAGAGGATTAAAAAATATTTTTTAACAATTGTTTTTGAATTCAATAACTGATCAATATTTTGAATTAATCAATTATCAATCTTACCATTCATTCTAGGATGAGTTTAAGTATCTGAATTAAAGAAATTCATGTAGCTTTCTTCTGAATATATTACATGTTACCTATATTGTATTGATATTATATACATAAAAACAAACTTGTTTGTCTAAACGTCAAAATTTATTTTAGAAAAGGTAATCGCAAGCTTTCGATTCACAGAATCATCGTCAGGCTATTAATAAAGATTTAAATTTGAGAACGATGTCGTTATCTCAATAATATTCACATGAATATTATTGAGATAACGACATATACATATACATATGCAGTACAAAAAGAAAACCATTAGAATCTATTTAATTAATATAATGTATTTTTACTAGTGTAAAAAATTACCAAAAGGTCGAGTTGACCCTAGGGTGACAGATTTAGGAGGCAGAAAAATTCAATGATGATTTAAAAAAGAAACATTACAAAAGGCAGAAATTATTTCTGTTAAATTCTACACCAGGACGAGACTTCAGTTCCAAAAACAAAGACTAGACGAGATTTACCTGACTCTCGACTCGTCTTGTCTCGTATGCAGTCCTATTCGCCAGCAAATATTTCAACATACCTAGTATATTAACGACAGTTGAAATTTTTGGGAACAAACATTAGAATCCCATTATCTGGTTTTTCAAAACCTATGACAATTCTTTCAATTGAATCATCATAGTATGAATTCGTCCCTGGTTACAGAAGCGTGAATATTTTTATTTCACACACAAGAATTAAGAGATATTATAAATATATTCTAAAGACGTCACAGCTTACACAAATGTAGCTATAGGTCATTAATCAAAGCTATTGTTTATGCTTTCTTAATTCTTTAATCAGTTTAATTCTGTATACTGAAAATCATTCAGGATAAACAAAACTTAAGATAAACATAAGTATAAAATTGTATAGACAATTAAGGTAATGGTACCAGTTATGGCCGCTATAAGAGCAAGGTTTACTGTTTTTATAATTCATGGGCTTCTTTTTTGCAACTCTCATGAACTCATGTTACTAATAAAACAAGTATCTCTTTATTTAATCAATTTAATTACCAAATTTTTTTTAAATTATTGCCTTTTATTTTGTTTATGTTTTTTCTCCAGTAATGGATAAAGTAAAACCAGTATGAGTGAGCACTTACTAATGATTACAAAATGATAAGTACTATGACACAAAAGATATAAAATAAAGAATCGTCAAATTTGAAACAATGTAAAGCAGTTACTATAAGAATATAATAATTAATAAATTAATTTTACTAATAATTAGTTTAAATGTCCACTACTGGCCGATTGTCATCAAATCACGCTGTAAGACAGTTAAATTAATAATAGATTAATATTCAGAAATGGTATTCATCAAAAATCAACAAATATTTCTAATTCAGTACATTTAATTAAAAAATAGCCATTACTGGGGTCATATCCAAGACTGGTGCCAGTACTTTATAATGTCACATTTAATTAACTCTTTATTTAATTTATTAATTTTCTAAACTCACTTTCATGATTAATATTTATTGACTAACCAAGAAAAACTACAGTGTTTTAGATTTTTAATTTAATTTAAAAATCGTTACATTTACAACGAAGCATAAAACTATTATATTAATAGTTTAATATAATTATTTTTTCGAAAGCTATACATTTGTTCTTTATAATTAATTATGTATTTATAAACATCTACTGTGACCTTAATGTCACATATATTCACATTTTTCTACAATTATTAAAGAAATAGTAGTGTAATAAAACTAAATACTAAACTATTAAAACTATTTTCCCATGGAATTAATTTGTTTGTTTTATATAAACTATTCAAACGAGTATAATTAATAACTATTAAAATTAAAATTACATTTAATAGAGCAGTAAAATGTCTACACTAACAGCGAATATAATTCTTATAGCTGATGCAGAAAAAACAGATAGTTGAAAAACATAGTGTATATGTTACATATTTTTAGCAAAAAAAGGTATCTAGACCAAAAACGTTTTTTAATGTATTTTTACGGATTGAAGTGCATTTTGGTATGAACATTACTACAGTGCTTATAATAAAAAAATATACATTAAAGTTAGATATATTGCGTCGTGGACTTTTATATAAAACTAATTGATCTCTACAAAATGTCCTTGCATAAGTTCAATGTATCTGTTACAGTTTAGACCAGAATAAGGGTTAAATGGTCCGTGATCTATTTGTTTTTAATTACGCAGCTAATTTATTCACTGCTCTATACTTAAGAGTTTCATTTATTTGTTGTACAATAAAATAAGAAAACATTATTTTTTAATTATTACAAAATCGTACTTCGCTTTTTGAATAAACAAAGTAGAAATAAAAATTAGTATTTGTACTTACATTTCTTCCATCCTTCTTGTTTTTCATTCCTGAGTAGAGGCGTTGGCAAAGTTGGCATGTCAATAATTGAATTATGAACATTGCTAATTGTAGACACAGATCTATCAACTTCAACCATTTTGTACAGTTGTTAATTAATTTTTTAAACTATCGATTTTAAAATATATATATCTTAATTAGAATAATGTTTCTGCCATTCTATCTGAAATAAATGAAAAAAAAATTAATCAATACATCAAAAAACGACAATTTCGTCTAGTTTAAAGATTTATTTTCTCTTTTTACCCATTTACGCAATGCCACTGGTGTATTTCATAAGTGATATTATACGTGTGAGTTTATACATATATAATGGTTTATGTACAATAAAAATGAATTATTTAAATAAATATACATACTTTCACTTACATTATTTTCTAGATTACTGCCAGAAGAGATGAACATTTGAATTGAATTATTTTTTTTATACTCTGTAAGCATAAAATTCGCATGTTTATGGTTTTTAAATGCGCTTGAATCATTTATTGTAATAATGTGTTTACAGCTCATACATAAAACAAATTAATCATAAATAAGCGATATTTTTTATTTTTTAATACATGCATGAAATGTAGATACTGTTTAATAATATTTATAGCAATCATGAAAAAATTCGAACTCGATATTTTAACGTAATTTCACGTTTTGAGGGTTTATAAATTTCGTACGAGCATTGTATAACCATTATGTTATTAATGTGTCTATCTGTCTGTCGGCCTATAAACTCTGTAGAGCCAAAAAAACATACAAACATGAAGTTTTAAGGGTGTTTTTTTAATTTTTTAATTTTTATTTTTTCGATCCCATTGGCCTATGTTTTAGCTTTAGATCAAAAGTTAATTGTCCCAAAACATCAGACTCGTAGATATAATCTGCAAACGGCGCAAACCGAGTCTTTCTCCCATTTGATTAACATGAGAAAAATTACTTTTTTTACTTATGCGTAAATAACTCATTGAAAAATTTTTTTTTTGAAAATTTCTCAGAGTGCATAATTCATAAATCCAGTAATTTTTAAGATATGTTGGTTTAAAAATTATCATAAAAATTGGATTTTACTTTTTATGATAATCTGTAAACGAGTTTATCTTTAAAAATATATACATCTATGAATTAAGCACTTCTTTATAGAAAATTTAAGTAAAAAATATATAAATACAGTGGAATCTTGTTAGTACGATTTTACAAGGACTAGAGGAATACACGTATTAACGAGAAAAACGTAACGTACTAACGAATTATTTTAACATGGGTTCTTATGGAAAAATGCCGGAACCTAAAAAAAGAAAAAACGTACTAACAAGGTTTTACTGTACTCACTTTTTATTTTTATTTGTCTCTGACTGAACTCATGGTTACGTTTTATAATTTGTTTGTGAGCTTTAACATCAGTTTACAAAAATTTAGAATTTTTAAGAGAAAAAAAATTACAGAAAAATATTTTTATAATTTCACACCCTTAAAAAACAGGATTCAAATTTTGGGGCGGCAAAAAGTAGTATTTGCCCCACACTACAAATTTTTGGAGGGTAACTGCCCCCACCAGTCCCCGGCTCCGGCGCCACTACTTCAATATCTTATATTAAAGCTTTAGGTTACAAATTTTATGAAAACTAATTGTGTATGTTTATTATAATTAAAACTAAGAATGTTATGTTACATTATAAACGCAGTCGTGTAAGATTTAATAAAGAAATTGTGAAGCTATCGTGCGACAGTTAATTTACTTTTACTTTGTTTTGTGTTGTTGAATTTCGCGGTCAAGAGATGACCGCGATCGCCTTGATTTTGTTCACTCATTGAATTGTTTTTATTAGAAATCGTACGCACTTCCTCTTATTAATTACAACTTCACGTGAAAACTGTACTTTGTTTCTTAATAAATACATTTTACGCATCTTTTAACATATAATACACGTGCATTTATAGTGCCGACTTTTCAGTTTTCTCGTGGGGGTGAAATTGTCATAACAATGTATGTATTCAGTAAGAAAAAAAATTAAGTGTATGATATATTGATATTTTATTTTAATTTTTATTATTATTTATTTTTATTTTATTTAGTAAATGGAATCACGCCTAATAAAGTAAGTAAGAGGAAGATTAATGGAGTATGGTATGCACAGTACCGGATTTAGGGGGGGAGGCTGGGTAACTTACGGCCACACAGATATAATCTTATTGTTAGCTTAAATTCTAGTAAAAATTATTAATTTTTATGAAAAAAAAATTGTTGTAATTTGGAACCGACAAGCCAATCTAATAATTTTTCTTACGAAAATATCAGAAAATTTACTGCCATTTAGTACTTTAAATTCCAATGTACGGATGAAAAATTAACAAATATTTAATTGATTATAAAAATAAAAAATTTTATTTTTCAAATTTTAATTAAATAAATAATATAAGAGAAAAAAAATGCAATTTTAATGTTTGACTCGATCTAAAAAAAATTTGAATTTAATCTAACCTACCATAACCATACCCTAAGGTACTAGCACCAGTCTTGGGTCATACCCCAGTATTAGATTCTTGTTTAATTAAATGTACTAAATTAGAAATATTTGTTGATATTTAATTACTATGCCATTATTGAATAGACACTTAACTGAACAACAGCTTAATTTGATGACAATCGGTCAATAGATATCAAAAACTAATTATAAGTGTAATTTATTTATCACTTATATTATCACAGCATCATCTGCTTTACATTAGTTCAAATTTTACCATTCTTTATTTTATAACTTTTGTGACGTAGTACTTATCATTTTGTAATCATTAACAAGTGTCCATCACTGGGTGTCCATTACTGGTTTTACTTTATACATTACTGAAGAAAAAAAAACATAAAATAAAATACTATTATTTAAAAAAACAAACTATATTTGATTTTGGTAATTAAATTGATTTATTAAAGAGATACTTGTTTTACTAGTAACATGAGTTCATGAGAATTACATACCTTTCTTTTAAAGGGGGCAAGACTGATACCAGTACCTTATAGGGTTTATAAAAAAGACGATTTTTAAACAAAAAACAAAAAAAATATAAAATTATATACTATTTAAAAAACGAATATACATTATCATAATAAAATCACACCATAAATAGAGAAACATGATATGGTTTATAATTTATATCATTCCATATATTACAACAAATTATGAATGTTGAAGAAAATATTGTTATAATAAATTTACTTAAATATGACATATTTCAATGTCAAAATAAAATATTTTTTTATATATATATTAGTATGTAAATGTTGAAGAACAGTTTATCACAGCAAAAACATCAAACATTAAGCAATTAAAATAAATTATTTATCATAGTTTTAAACAATCAATAAATTTTGTAATTTCAACTTGAAAAAAAAGGATTAACCATTTAATTATTGGCCTTATTTTATATAAGTTTTATTTAACCCAAAATAATTGAAATAAGTATAAGTGCGTGGTTTTTGGCGGCAATTTCAAGTGCACTATCACCTTGTAATACTAGTTAAAAAAGTCATGGATTCAAATTTTAATTCCTGTATTATTTTGATTCAAAATATTTCTTAATATACTAGTATAGTGATTATATTTTTTTTAATCAGTTTATGAGTAGGTACCATTATATTTTAAATGTGTTTATAAATTTATGTAATCATGATTGATCTGTTTATTTTATCAATAAATAATTATAATATCAATAGCATAATTGATTATTGTCTTTTGATTTCTAATTAAGTTTAATTTCTATTAAAATTAAAAAAAATATAAGTAAAATACTGTATGTATAGTAATAACATTAAAATGTAATATATATTTAATTAAAATATAAAATCAAAAGTTGAATTTTAGTTATTACAAAAACTTTTTTTTGTATTGTTGAACTTATTATACAAATTATTTAGGTGACTTCAATTAATTGAGGTAATATCGGTCCATTCTATTTATAATCCAACTGTTAAATATGTATATAATTTGTCAGTTTATCGGTCAATACTTGTGATTTAATCATTATAATAATTTCATTTGTTTACTTACCATAAACAAAACAATAACTAAACAAAACAAACGCGAACATAAATAATAACAAAACTCTGCAAAAGACTACTCTACATTACTTTCACACTAAATGTGCTACTGTCATTGTTTTAGAACCTTAATATATATCAGTTTTCTCTTCAAAGACAATTAGAATGAGCTACAGGTATAATGATGTGCTGTATCCCCTCTTAGGGTATTTATTTTTTTACTTTCTCATAAATAATGAAATGCACTCACGAAAAATATTCCGATCATGAAAAAATACAAAGTCTATAGTCTATATTTTTGTTTCGCAGTTTGGTATTTTCTTTTGTTATAAACAGAACAAATTTTTATCGGCAATAAGTATTTATTTATATTAAACGACATTCCTAATTAATAATTTTTATGTAACTCATTTTGACTTTCTTTGAATTCTGGATGTAGATATAATCCATTTCGACTATTTTCGCTATGATGTCTGTATGCTTGTCTATCTGTCTATCAGTCAGGGCCGTAACTATCACCAGGGCAGTCGGGGCCACCGCAGCGTAAAAATTAGAAGAAGTAAGTAAATTTAGGAGCAAAAAAAAATGGTCTTCAATTTATCCTTTTGCATATTCTGGGGGCCCCTCAGTCACCTCTTGCCCCGGGACCCCCGAGCTTCTAGTTACGGCCCTGCTGACACAGAAGGGTGAAATTTTAAATTTAAGATTAAATTTCATCTCGGAAGAAACTCTTTTTTTTATATTTATATTATTAGCCCAGGAAATAAAAGAAAAAATACAAGAAAAATGTATTTGCCAAATTTAAACAGTGATTAGAACATGCCGAGATGTATAAATGTATATTCCCTAAAAAAAAAAAAGTTAGTTTTTCCCGGAACACCCTCAACCAAGAGTTTAAAGTTTTGTTTTACAAGGATTTTGTAAACATACTGTATCTAATAAACGGAATGTTCGATCAACATCATCTTTCGCATTTTAGACAGATAATTAAATTTTCTACAGCTGTCTTTATTATTATTTTAACCAAAAAACATTTGTATACCTTTCAAAATGGCGGTTAAACTAAAAATGGTAATACAATTTTTGAAGGAATCTGAAATTAAATTTTTTTATGTAAATAATAAAATTCAAGCTAATATTTAGGGAAAGGTATATATCTTTAAGTTTATCTTTTTTATACCCTATTTTATAAGAATGATCGCTTAGCCTAGATCAGCGTTTCCTAAACTGTGGCTCTTGATTTATCCCAAATTATTTTATATATACCTAAAGTTCCTAACTATCATAGTGCACCAATGCATGTTAAATGAAAATATGTGTAAAAATTATTAGTAGAATAAATCAGATTTATAAATGAAACAGATAAAAACAGATAATAACTATACAAAATAAATTTTTTAAACTGAATAAAACTAATACTTTGATTAAAATCACTATCCATCTTATTTAATCCCAATTGTATGCACAATGCAATTGCTTATCTATGATAAAGTATAAAAAGCATAATAACTTTACTAGAGATAATAGCGTATAATAGGAATTTCAAACTGATTTCTGTAAAATTTCCAATGGCCCGAGATATAGATCGATTTGAGGTACATCACATTCAATTACAGTTTTTTTTTATGTAGAATTTATTAGGTATTTTATTGAGATTATAATTTGATAACTAATTATAGTATATAATTTTTAAAAACACTATTTTGTTAGAAATTTTATCAGCTTTAAGATTTATAAAACCTATTTTATCCTAAAACTGACGGTTCCCGTGTTATTCCCAAATAACTGATTTTATACAGCTTTGTAAGCCCTTAGAAAGTTATGCACCCCCCTTCTAAGGGGGGGGGGGGGAGTTATCGCCATGTTCTTTACATCAGAATCTACCAATTTCATGAAAAAAACGTACTCCGTCATTTTTTTTCTAGCTCAATCTTCTAATGACTGGACTAACAAGTGAAGTATTTGTTTCCAATTTTTTTTCCATATTTACATATCTCTTATAAAATATGTTTATATTAATATTTGTTTCTAATAGGCAATCTTTGTTCTTAGTTTCATTAATGGTGGAGCTAGAAAATAATGGAAGAAACCCCATGGAATAATGTATTAAAAAGACTCGAAAATATTTCAATTGTCCCCATGGCTACCACATCTTATCTCAGATCAGAATTTTGGGCAGGCCTCCTCCTTAAACCAAAATGACAAAACAGTAATGTATAGATTTTGTTACCATTCTATCAGAAAACACAGTGTTGCTGTTTTGTCTTTTTGGTGTAAACACCCCATAAGACATTTTTTTGACGATGACCAAAAAAAAACTTGTTGATTCTCCACGCCGGGCCTTTAGACTATACCTGTCAGCCCCCACCTCATTGCGCGGGCCATGATTGTTCCCCTATGCTGCTAATAATTACTTCTCCCCGAAGATATATTTTATAGACAGTTATAGCAATTAAATTTGTTTTATAAAAATAAATATAAACACGTCAAAAAAGTATATGTTTATTTTGATATTCCTAACAATACGTAATTATTTTTATTCAAAAATAAAACTGATTTTTAATATATTTTATAATTATGTTTAATTTTTATTATAATTAAATAGTTACAATTAAAAAAATTCAAAATAATTTAAAACTAAATTATATATGAAGGACCATCAGTGGCGTAAGTACAATTTTACCACTTTACTATATTTTGAGCCCCTATCATCATAATTTCAACCCAAAATCTTATGAATGAGAATGATGGTGAATTTTTTTTTTTTTAATTATTAAAAATTATATTTTAAATGATTCATAACAGAGAAATATAAATATGGAACTTTCTTATACGTATTACAGAGATTGAACAGTGTACGTGTCTGCTATAGGTACCATGGGACTTTCGTATGCACATCATACTGGGATTGGACAGTGTGGGTGTTTCTAATTAATTATTATGGAAAAAAATCTTTCTGGCTAAATTATAAATGATGGGAAAAATGAATAGAACATAAATAGACAATAATATACTCGACAATTTTTATCTAAAAAAATTCTCTTTTATTTTTGCACCGTTTCAAAATAATTCGAAAATTCAAAAACTGACAAGACTTAACATCTGTTTCCAGTTTAGTAACCTTTTATTAGTTTGTCAGAAATATTTTTTAATAAAATTAGAAACACGTACGTATTTTGATGGTATGGTAGAATTAGTCGGTAGTCGATATACTTGTTTCGATTTCTACAAAATAGAAAATTGGTACTTCACTGAGTATGGATTTATGTTATTTATTTGATATTTATATTTGTATTTTATGCTACATTAAAAATAACAATTGATTTTTTAATTAATTTATGTTTTTATTTTAAAATATTTAAAATCACAAACAATATAAAATATATGAATTATATTTTTTATTAAATAATTTTAACGCGGTATAGAAAGCGAATATTTAAATAATATGATGTGTTAAATATATGTATATTATACGACTATCTGAATAAATTGAATATTAAAATGGATGAATTTGCTAATGAAGAGGCTAAAATTCTACCTCTTTGGAAAGATATCGAAACAAAAGCACAGGTAAGTTTTAAAAAAATGCAATATTTCTCGTTTCTCATACGAAATTGTTAAATAATTACAGAAAGATGGAAAGTATTCATTTGAAAGTAGGAAAATTCTTATAAAAAAATTATTTGACTTACTGAAAAATAATAAAATGCTTGAAAATTCTCCTGATTATAAATATTGGGTCACTGCTGAATATCTTTTGAATTATGTAAGGTCCAAAGATGAACATACGGTTATTGAAAAAGATAAAATGAGAGCAATTATTAAAACTAATGTTAAAGAATTAAAATCTCATTTAACGTCTGTAATAGATGCGGTTCAAAAAGAAATGTATGAACAATTTGGACTTTCATTAAGTGCAGCAGATTTGATGTACATAAAAATTAAATATACAAAATATTGCTTGGAATTGTTCATGGCCCAAGTTTTAACCAGTTTAAAACAAATTATAAAAAATAAAGATTTCGGCAAAGTTGCAGATATGATGAAATCATTGAATTCAATAAAAGACATCAATAAAATAAACGACCCACTAAAACTAAATATTTATTTGAACATGCTTGAACAGAGCGATTTGATTACTAAAAGTAACGAAGAGATTTATCTGAAGTCACTGAGACTAGATTGTCTCAGACAAATATTTTATCTCAGCGAAGAGGTTAATAATGAAATGCAGTTTCTACTTAACTTGAGGAGCTTCATAAATAATACTAAAATACCAGACTTCATCCAAAAGATACAATTAGCTAAAGTTTGCAATGGTGATATATCTTTTAATGCATTCCTGGATACGATAGTAAATCTGAATGAATTTGCTTCAGATAAAATATTTTATTTCATACAAAAGTTAGCAAAAATCCTAATAGAAAATAAACAATGTGTGCTAAAGGATTTATTTCAAAAAGTGATGGTAAATTACACGCAAAACGTAAAAATTCTGGTAAAATCTACAGGCGATCGAAATTTCATAGAAGTGACAGGAATAAAAATAGTTTTAGGGCATGTCATCAAAGAAGTTGAAAAAAATCTATCAGAAGATATCGAAGAGGTTCGTTTTGTCGGAGCTCAATTAATGCATGTCGACGTGAATTTGGAAAACAATCTTTGGCATGGAAAAAATATTGTCATCGACGCTAAAACACTTGATATAAATAAAAATGTAGTGTGGAATGTATCTGGTAAAAATAGTATGCATAATTACTCTACCCGAGCAAAGGATGGCGAAAAAATAAACGAAGCTGGTCATCCAGGAAGTGACGGATACCCTGGGGAAAGCGGAGGGAATGTACTTATACTTAGTATGTTTATAAAAAACCCAAGCAACTTACATATAATATCAAATGGTGGAAAAGGCAGCGCCGGGCAAAATGGCGGGAACGGGATGGATGGTGCTAATGGGACAGGTCCGACAAAAGAAGAAATTCTACAAAATTTTCCATCTCCTTGTAAAAACAATCCAATTACAGCAAAATATAACAGAGATAAGTGTGTGCAATACATAAATTCAATAAAAAAGGAAACATACGAATATAAAATAGACCCTTCTTTCGACTACTTCAATGTGAAAACAATTACAAATTGTACAATATTTTTCTGTAGGGTAAAAAATAGTTTTATTTTTCTGTACAAAGGATCGCCAGGTCAACCGGGCAGCCGCGGTGGTGAGTTCGGTTACGGAGGACAAGGGGGATATATCGGTGATATCACTGTAAACGATTTGAAAGTTAAAATAGAAGGTTATGCAGGAGCTATTGGATCTGATGGCGTTGGTGGATTCAATGGGAACCCCGGGAAGGACGGGCGGGATATTGGTTATACAGATTATATAAAATGGAGCAGTGAAAAATATCATGGTCTAGACAAACCTGTTAAATTATCTATAAACTACGGAGAATATGGCGTGCACTGTCATCTCAAGAAAAAATATGCTAGTATAATCGAACTTAGGAGTGTAAACTTAACTGTTCCTAATAAAACCAGAACAAATACAAAAAAATCCGAAAGACAACACCACTCATTAGCAATAAGAAAGAAAGCAGTTTCAAAAGCAGACATAGAAGCCACATATTCTGAAGAGACTGATTGGATCGATCAGCAAATCACTTTACAAAATATGCGTCAGTACTCTCTTCAAGAGATGTCAAAGAAAATAATAAATGGTGATAATCATATAAATTTAGAATTTAAGATAACTTGTAGCGTTGATGATAATTATCACTTTAGATATATTATAAAAAGAATTATTGATTTATCGTATGAAAAGTTTGCTAAACATGATACAGAGCGATTAGTTAACTCGGCAGAACGTTATTCGATGTATTATGATAACTGGGAGGCACTAAAAAATGCTCGTCTTAATTTAGCTCTAGTGAATAGGCTGTTTTCTGTTTGGGATCAATTTGATGTTTTTATGGGCCAAGCAAACTTAACTGGTGAACAAGTTATCAATATAAGAAGAATGCTGACAAAAAAATATAGATTTGCTTTTTTGGAAGAAATTGAAAATCAGTTACCAGTTTATTTAAACATAGAAAATGATAAAACGACAATTTCTAAAAACGCTGTAAAATATCTCATAAAATCCGAGCAAGAGTCTAACATAACCAATCATGTTTTGGGAAATTTGAGTCAATATTTTCAAAATATTTTTAAATATCGAGAAAACGTTATTATTTATGTAAAAGAACTTTTATCGATAGGGCAAGAAATTCATTTTGTGAATTCTATGAAAACATTTATTTTGAGTATAGGTAAAATGTCAAACCCACAAGAAAGTCTTAAAAAATATTACGACAAATACATTGAAGATGATAAACAATATCAAAATGAATTAAATAAATCACTTGAAAACTTAGAAAGTGAACTTCAAAAACCTAAAAATACTGATCTGTATGTGTTATGGAACAAAAATGGAAATGATATGAGGGATTACGATCAAAAAAAAGAAATAAAGAAAAACAGTATATTAAAACAGCTATTCAAACAATACTATACTGTTCTTGATACAAAATATGACTGGACGCAATATTTCAAACAACAAGAACTTCTCGATGAGTACTTTAAACTAATTCGAGAAAGTGGATTATCCTCAGAATTTTACAGAGAATTGTTAGCATATATTTTTAATGCTAATATTAAAACTTATTCAATTGACAAACATGAAAATTATGTTTTAGTAGAAGATCTGAATCCTTCATCTACGGACATTGTTCATTTTATAAACACCGGTAAAACATATACTGAATTATCTATGGATGAAGATTATATTAAACTAGAGGAACGTGACAAACGAAGCAAGATATACAGAAAAGTGTTAATCGACGTGGAAGAATTGTTGGATAAAAAAGCATACGATGATTATTTAAACGACAAACAATACATGCTTGAAAGTGTGGATGGTAAAGAGGACATTGAATATGATACTGAAAATGAAAAGATATATCTTACCACAATATTAGAAACATTTCCTGCTGATCAACAAGAATTAATTAAAATACGATTACATAAACTAAAGTTTGAGTATATTGATAAACATTTTATATTAAAATACATATCAGAACAGTTTTCTGAAGAAACTAGGAAAGTGTCATTTGAAATATTACAATATTTAATAAATTCAATTCTTGCGTCTTATAGCATTAATGACAAAAATACTTTCATGATCTATAATTGGATTATAGCTGCTCGTTCTCAAGAGAATTGGATAGATGAAACATTTTTAATTGTTTTAGAAAACTATTGGAAAAAACCTCTGCCTAATAAAGTAAAGTGGAGAGAATATTTATCAAAAATAGAAAATAAAAACATAATACTGTTATTTGATAAAAAATTAAAAGAAAACAAATTTAATAAAATATCAATTGAACATATTGGTGAAATTTTACATTTGCTTAGTAAAATTCCAGATGAACAGTTGAAATCAAATCTCCTTCACACTGATTTATCTGGATGGACGTACATTCTAAAAGAGATTTATTGGAAACACAAATTATCATCTTATATACATTGGAGTGATAACATTTTAAATGAAGCATCACTTATTTTAACATCACTGGATAACATGTTGGGAAATTCATTAGTAAACAAATTTATTAATATATTAGAAGGCAAAGACAGATTGAAAGAGCAGGAATACTTTGAAATATTTTTAAAGTTTTATAAAAGACAATGGGAATTGAATGAACAAAATTTAGAAAAATTATCCGATCGGAATATACAAGAATGGATTGATGAAATGAAAATAAATTCAACAGATGAAAAAAAAAGTGATATTGAACAAATAATTGAAGCACTAAAAAAATATATTAGCGTATCACACAGAAATCTTAAAATATTATATACAGCTAAAGAAAGCGTTAATATTATTAAAAAATCCGAAGATAATTTAAAAAGTAAATTTAATGTTGAACAAATCACTGAAAGCATCATTACTGAAGCAGTTTCAGATTTTAAAAAAGAATTTAATCAAAATAAAATACGAGTTCTCAATAAAGAGAATATTGAAAAACTTTTATCAATAATATATGTAGCTATTCAGCTTAAGAGAAATGTAAAACTAAATGATTCGCAAATATTAGCTGCACTTCTCTTGCTTCAAAATGAATCTCAATCTTTAATAGAACTATTTTCAGAAGAAATGAAAAAAAATGTTATTTTAACAATAGCAGTTGTTAAAGCTCTCATTGGAGAAAAAGTAGACATAATCACTAACTCTATAACATTAGCTACACACTATGTTGAAGAAAATCAAGAGATATATAGTATGTTTGACATAAGTGTTTCACATAACTGCAGTGACAATATTGAAAGCAGAAAAGTTGTATATTCGAACAACCAAGTTGTGTATGGTATTTTATGTAATTTTCAACAAGATTACCTGCTGGATCGTTATTACGGTAAAAATATATTAGGGGATCGAAGTTTTTGTAATGTTATAATAGATGAAGTGGATACTTTATTACTAAATAAAGATCAAAGTGTTTTATATTTATCGAAGAATATAGCTGGTATAGATAAAATTGAGCCCGTTTATATATACATTTGGCAGTGGATAAGTAGGCCAGCTATGAGTGAAACAGATATAGCCAATTATTTTGACACAAAAACTCTTATGAATATTATATTAAATGATGTTTTTGGAGTAATAACAAAAAAAGACATTCAAAGTCTTGATACAGATTTAAGTGAGAATAAGATAAATGAAATATGGAACCATCTTTATAAAAATGGTATAATATACGAGAGAGGTACATTTATAAAACCACAGTTACAAAAAGAAGATTTAGATAAATTGGTTCCCAAAGATTTCGTTCATTATAAAGAACGTATAATGTTTCTTATTAATCAATGCATGGAAAGGGAAAAGACGATGCGTATTCCTAATTTTTTTAAACTGTTTATTGTTTATCATTTAGAAAATTGGATTGAGAATGCTAAAAAGGCGTTTTTTATGAAAGAAAAGGAAGATTATATTGTAGACTTTTATAGAACAGGGACTGGTTTTGAAATAACTCCAACTATTACAATTCTTAACAAAGATACAGGTACTGATAAACCAAATTCTCAATGGGATGAAGCTTTATATCAGTTTTTGCAACTCAAACATGGATGTAAAATGTCATTATACAGTTTAAAAACTGTTTACATTTCCAATGTGGAATTTTTCAAGCTCTATAAAAAACTATATGGTTTATCAGCGATCGTCAGTACAGTAAATGAAAAGCAATTGCTTGACGACATTTATAAGTTAGATTTTACGACAATTCCTACACCAATACCAAAACAAATTGATGAAAAGTATCCTGTCTTTTGTAATACCATTAAAGATTGGAAAAATACAATTTTCACTGAGACAATAAATATGGTAGAAAAACAAAATAGGTCAGTTTTAATTATTTGTAAAACAATTAATGATGTTGAGATACTGACAGAACATTTCAAAATAAATAAAGTGAAGAACGTACATACGTATACCCGAGATCATGAATTTCTCGCTATTTTAAAAAATAACAGAAAATTGGAAAAGGACCATGTGATTATTGCTACAAATATTGCTGGTTACGGACTAGATATAAAAATAACGGAAGAACTTGAGAAAGCTGGGGGAATTCACACTATTTTAACATTTTTCCCTAAAAAAGAACGTCTTGTAAGTCGATCTTTTGAAACAGCAGCTAAAGCTAGAATTATTGGTTCATGGCAAATGATTGCCTATGTACCAAATAAAGATAAAAATACACCAATAAGTATTTTTCAAATGAAAAAATTGCGAGAAATAGATGAAATCGTATATTTACAAGAAGTCAAACATTATTATTATAAGAAAACTGTTGTAGAAGAGCAGCACTTAAAACAATTCAAGGCTTGGTATGAAAGAATTAAAGCACATCTAGTAAAAAACAAATCAAATCAAAAAATACAAAATATAGTTTTAAATTGTTTATTAGAAAAATGGGCTATATTATTTGATTGGATGCAAGTTCAAAATTTTGATTTTAAAGAAGTCAAAATAAAAATGAATATGTATATAAATGATATAGAAAAATCAACGGAAAAAAATAATTGTATGCATTGTTTTTCTAGCCCATTTAACAAACTCAAGTATGCAAGATATTTATTAACAGAATTAAGATACAAAGAATCTGCAAAAATGTATTCTGAAATTATGTCTGAGGAACCTATTTTTTCAGAAGCTGCTTATTATTACTACATATATGCTATGATTAAAATAAATGATAGAAGTATTGAACAGCAAAATCATCTCAAATATCACATCAGAAAAACGATTGAACTATTTAATAATCATATTATAAATTTACTATTTTACGGAAATGTTGTAGAAGCTCTTAAACAGCGCAACAATACTGATATAATACAAATAACTTGTTATAAAACACAGAAAGAAAATCTAGCTAATATATTTATGATATTGATAGAATCTCTAAACAATCTATTAGGACATTCCGTAACAAAACACTATTTTATTGATCTTGATACTAATGAAGATACAGCTCAAACTATTTACACAGAGTTATTAGAAAAAAAAGTTTTAGTAAAACCAACAAAAACGAATATAATATCATTAGATGTACAAAAAAATATTGCAAATGATCATGGAATACCGTTAAAAAATCTGAATGATTTCTTTTCATATATTAAAGATAAAGAAATTGACGAAATTAAATTTGAAGAAGAAATAAAGAAATTTATTAAATTTCCCGACAGAGAAACATTTTGGAAAGAATTGATTGATGAAAAAGTATTACACGACAATATTAGCATTATTGTAGTGGATGGTAAGAAGTTAAATGCTATAGATCAAGAGTCAATGGATCTAATTAATAAAAACATCGATAGCTATAGATTGAAATCAGAAACTTTGGTTCTTGAAAAAAATCAGTTGTTATTCTATCCGGAAATGATCGTGCAAAATGAAAACAAACATTTAGTTTTCGAAGAATATGCGCTAAAAAACTTATTTGCTATTGAGAAATTTGATTATTTAAAAAACAAAGAGATTTTTTTATCCAATAAAAAAGCATGGATAGATACCGGTAAATTAAATGATTTACAACTAAAAAATTATTGCTCAGTGTCTATTACAGATTTTACTATTTTCAATATACCTAAAGAAGATGCCACGAACATCATAGATTCTTTGCTTCAAGAAAATATTCTTATAAATACAAACAACAATTATGATTTAATAATAGAGTGTAAAGATATTAAAAACATTAAACTTAGTCAATTTCCAATGTATGAAAATATCACTAAAGCAATTTTAAATAATAGTTTTGCTTACAAAAGAGCGCTACAAAAAATTGCAGAACAAATCTCAGATGGAAAAACTCCGTACATATATTTATCGGTGAATCCTTACAGGCATTTGCATTTTGAATTGATGAGAAAGAAAGTAGTAGACGGTATTAAAATAACAACCGATTCTATAGATTTGACAAAAACACTCAGCAGTTTAAATGTAAAATTGGATAAAAACCAAATGGCACACATTGAAAGCAAGTTGAAGAAACTGACAGGTACATTATCGAAAGAAACAAATTCACCTCTTTACAAGCTAAGTCCATTGACAAAATACCACAAAGATAATGTCAATATAGAAGAATTAAATTATTTTAGTTTTAATGATTTACAGGAAGTGATTGAATTAGAACAGTATGAAAATATAATTGGAGAATCAGCTAGTATTTTACAGAACATGATTGAAATGACCATGGGTATTTTAATCTTACAATATACCCATAAGACAATATTTGGTAGTTCAATAATCGGTGAAAATTTACACAACATAATATTTTCGTTTAATTTGTGGAAGACGCGTGACTTCAGCTGGATTGAGTATAGCAACTACCAGCTTTTGAACACAATCACCAACAGTGTTGAATTGATTACAAATTATTTCAGCAACAATCCTCAAAAGATATTTGGTAAAAGAATTGACACGGAAATTTTAGAACTTGACCGAAGTACAATTACAGAAAATGAAACGAAAGTTTCGAATCTCAGCTTTCAAGTACTCAACAAGTCAATCATAAAACGAATTAATAAGGAAGCTATCGATGAACTAGTTGCCATTTTACCGTATATTGAGATGCAAAATATTATTGAGAATTATATTAAATCATTTTGTAACAAAATCGATATTGACATATCATTAAAAATAGATGAAACTATTGAAAGGCATGCAGCAGTTAGAGCTTTAGATGATATTTATAAAGTTTTAAAAAATGATGCTGAAAGTCGAATACAAAAATTAACTGCAGAATTCTTCCCTAGTCTCAATCAATTTTCTTTGTTGTGTTTTGAAATATCTCAGGATATTATTATAGAAATCAAGAATATTTTGAAAAGTACTTATAAAGAAAGATATGGCCAAACTACTAAATTCATTAAAGATGCTCTTAAGTGGACTTCACGTGAGGCTCACCTAATTAGTATAAGTCACTTGTTTGATTCTTATTTTTTTAATTTAGATAAAAAAATCCAATCTGAATCAAATATCAGTTTATCTCAAATAAATTCAAACGAATTGGATGCAGAAATAAATAATTTCAAAGCAAAAATAACAAATTATTGGAAGACATTTATTAAAGAGAAAGTCCAACCCATCATAGAAGAACGAATTCATTTTACAATTTGTCAATATAGTGCAAGAACTATGTTTAAATGTTGCGGAAAACAAATTGAAAATAGATTCTACAAGAAAGATTATAGTGTTTTTGATGAAATGAAACAAGAATACAACAGAAAGATGATAGAACAGAAAGAAGAATCAGAGGCATCTAAGCAAATATACTATTACAATGATACATATAATGAAAATATAATAACTTTATTATATAGAATAAAACAACCAGTTTTGTTACTTAATATAATAAATGAAAATATACCCTTGAATATGTCTTGTCTAGCATTGTGTGCTGAGCTACTGAGCGAAATATTTAAAATATTAAAAGTAAACAAATGGGAGATATCAATTACTGTTTATGGAAAACATATTTCTACAACTACAGTGTCTACAAAAGAAAACGAAAAAACAACATTTATTGAATTCGAGATAGAAGATCAGCATTTTCAACTATATCATAATGAAGACAGTGAACAGAAAGGAAAATACAAAACATTATATGAAGCTCTGCCGGAAAAAATTAAAAAGAATATGAGGGAAATTGATTTTTTTAATAAATTAATATTTTTTATTGAAAAGAACCCAAAAATTATTGTTCATATATTAGATAAGACAAGTCTATAATATAAAATATCGCTAGTTAAGTCTTAGGGCATTTTCCAAAAAAAGAAATAATGTAACACAGGGTGCTGTTGACTTTTATTGGAAATCACTAGGGTTTTTTATTGTTAATTATTTATTACTTCCATGTTCTGAAATTATTAAAACACAAAAAGCTATTAAAATTTATATTTCTTATTCAAAATTACATTTTTATAAATGAGCAAACAAAACAAACAAAATGTTTGTTTTTCAAATTAATAATGGCATAAATGTATAGAACGCATAAAATTAGCAACAGTAATCCACAATAGCATATACATTTTCTCTACATAACAGTGCAAAAACTAATGATGTCTTTTAAATTTTTGGAAACAATAAGGGTCGATCCAGACTATCGAGCCAGTCTCGCTCCAGTCAAATATTCAGTATAGTAATACTGTATCGGAGCGAGATTGGACCGAAACCTCAGCGATATCTATTGTGTGAATGATATCATTGTTTACTGTTTATTTATATTTAATTGGAGCGAAACTGGACCGAGACTGGCTCGATAGTCTGGATCGACCCTAAAGTTACATATTTGAAATGTTTATAAAATATTTTATAATATAATACACACTGTAAACCAAACTTTATTTTATTATTACTTTATATAATATTATATTCACAGAAATAAATATCACAAAATACTACTTACATAGTTAATTTAAGTATAAAAGTGTTTTTTGTTTTTTTTTGAGAAACGAATGGGCAAACTATTACTCATTATTTCTGTAACTTTAGTTTAATAGTACTTTAATAAGAAATTAGGGTCCTTGTCATTAAAAAAAACTACGGAGCCCTGTGAAAAAGATAATGAGAATCAACCATTCACTTTTATTTGTCTGATTATTTTATTAAAAAATGTTTTTTCTTTATATATAATTTTAATGAACACTATTGAAGATTTATTTGGAATATTACACAATTCTCACATTTACTGGATGGCAATATGTGATTATATCATTTCTTTTAAAAAATATAATAATAACTTAACATAACCTAGTTTGATCATTTTATTAGGTTATGTTACTTCTTGTATTAAATTGTAATTTTTCTTTCACTGAAAATAAAATAACATTAAATAAACATAATGTGTTTTATTTGTTCTAACTAACTTATGTATAGAGCTCCCAGATTGTCATTGGAATGGATATTAAATCCAAAATTTTTCTGACCAACTAAGAGCTCTGCTAATTTACATCACAAAAATAAGCTGTCAATTATTTATTATATTATGTGTTATATATAATGACTGGTTTCCTTTATACTCAATACATTCAAAGCAAATATTTTGCGGAACCTACATATCAATATTAAATAATACCAATCTCAAAATACCTAACTTAATGTCATTGTTGTCAAAAAATGATAAAAACTTTAAATATTTTCAATGTAGGTACTTTATTTCCTCAATTCTAGGACACAAGTCTTCACGATTTAATCTAATGCCTTTAAAATTAAGTTGCATTTTAAGAACAATGGCAATTTCTAAAATAAAGGCGCGCCTAGGATATTTGGTATTATGATACTAATGTGTTAAATTTGGTACAAAACAAATGATTTATTTTCTTCCAAATATAGCCCAGTCTCCAGATCTAAATAAAAATTCATTAATTTATACCATGTCAATTATCAAATAAATGGGCTCATTCCAGCCTGAATTTAAAGCATTTTACACTTTGCACTCTATCTCCAACCCTATTGTAAAATTTGACAAAATTATGAGATACTTTTTTGTTCTTTATAAAATTACAAAAAAATATTTTTAAATGAACTTGCTACGATAATTTGTTTCAGAGATAGGATCAATAATAACATTTAAAAATCACTAAAAAAATGCCATTTTTCGTATATATCTTCTCAGTAGAGGAAATCCTATAGGACTTAATTTATTTGTACTAGAGTATCTAGCTTCATTTTTATGTTTACATTTGCCTACATTAATAAAGTCACAGTATACAAAAAACACATAAATGGAATAAAAGATTTTGCAGATTTACCTGACTTAATAACTTAGCTTAAATAGCCTTCCGAAATTTGTAATGTCTATTACAGGTACTTATGAGTATTTTACAAATCTAATAATAAGTGTGTAAAATTCTCCTTTTAACATAGTGAAGTTATTCCATGGACTCGCCCCATAGCAAGTTAATTTTTTTTGTAAGTCGAAAAAAATAGAATGCAACTTCAAACAGGAATGAACCCATTTAATGATTGGCATTGTATAAACTAACTCATTTTTATATCGAGTATAGAGGTCTAAAGACTGGCCTAATATGTCACATGCAATTTATATAGATTATAATAAGCAACAAACATTATACTCTTGTAATTGTTTATACACATTCATATTTATGTATCATAATATACATGTGTATAAACTTTAGATAGAAAAAATGACTTAATTCTACAAAATAAATAATATATATCATATAAATCGTAACTAAAACTCAACATTCTAAATGAGGATAAGAAGCATTTTTGGACATTCTACTTCAAAGAGTTTGATCACCTTCAAAGCTTGTAACACAACATGAGTTCCTTTGTTCAGTTGGTGTTTGATTCCGTTGCGTTAGCTCAACCGTATCACCCCACGTAGATGTGTCTGGTTCTGTGTGAGATTCTAATTTGAGCCATTGTTGAACTGCAAGTTGAAATGCTTCCTGTACGTTGCTTGCCGTTCTGGCTGATGTTTCTATGCTACAAGAGATTTCATTCTCCATGCACCATGATTCCAGCTCATTTTTTGTTACTTCTCTATGCGATTCAGGTATGTCAGACTAAAAATAGATCGGATATAAAATTATTTTAAAGTAAATGTTTCGTGATCGTATACATATATACAAAATTACATTAGTATGAATACTGTGGTAATGTGGACTCTCTGAAAGTACATATATATTCGATCAAGCATTATCATAATTTTGTATTATTAATTTTAAAAAGTAAAAATGATAATATAAAAAAAATAACCTTATTTCCCACAACAATAAACGGAAATGATGATTCTTCTTTTACATCAGCATAATAAATAAATTCAGTCTTCCATAAAGCTATGTTTCTAAAACTCACTCTATCATCTACTGCGTAAGTAAGCATACATATGTCTGTCCCTCTGTAAAACGGAGTTCGTAATGTTTTAAAACGTTCTTGGCCGGCTGTGTCCCATATCTAGAAGAATCAAAGACATTTATTTGTAATGATTGTAATTACTATAAATTATAACTAAATAAATACAATTATTTATTTATGTTTCAGTATTTTATGAATATTTAAACACAATAAGCTTAAATAAAAGAATGACATAAAATATACATACTTGTAATGTGTATGTCTCTCCATTTATTTCTATATCTTTGTTTAAAAATTCTACACCGATTGTATGAAAAGAATGTTCATCAAAATGATTTGAAACAAATCTGTTCATAAGACAACTTTTTCCAACCCCACCATCTCCCAAAATGACAACTTTTAAAAGAGTGTTTTTTGTTGTATTCCTTGTACATGATTTAGCAGATAACATTTTATTAAAATAATATCACTGACAGGTGTTTAAAAAATCTAATTAAAAACGAAGTATTTTTAGCTGTCCATAATCATATATTGTCTACAAATCGAAAAAAAATTTGACAGGAGTTGTCAAAGTAGTTCTTTTCTTTGTATAAATTATAGTTGCGAACAAATTCAAAGACGTTTCTAATTTTATTGAGCGCTAAACTTGATTGAAGTTCATGATTCATCGATTTATTTGAATTTATTGTATATTTTTGATATAATAAATATTGGTAATTATTAACAATCACTACACGCACATGCTTCAGAGATGTATTTCTCGATTACAGCGCAATAATATCGAATATACGGTATATGATATAAAAAAATTCATTAAAATTTTAGTTTGTATTTATTCAAATATAGTATAAAATTATAAAATTGACATTACGCTTGACATTTTATATATTTATTACACGATCATGACTTTTTGTTTTAACTTTGTCTGACAAACAAAATCAATTTAAAACAAAATGAAATGGAAAAATAAGACAAAAACATATGTCTTTGATCAATCCATAACATTTATATTTAAATATGCGCGCGTAATAAATAATTTTGTTATTTTAATAAGTAAAAAATAGTTATTAATATTTCAGATTACTAATTATCTCAATTTATTTTATCTAGCATGTTCTAGTATCATGGAAATTAGTTGTATTCGCAAAAATAATTATATTTACAGAACAGAAATAACAAAGAACAGGTGTCTAGTTTGTATTGCCACTAGCAGATGACGCAGGCGTACCACGATTATGTTCACGGCATTGTTTTTATGAAGGCAGACATTTTTTAAACCACATTTTTCTTTCAAACATACGTTTCTTTAGTTGATTTACTATTAAAAATTACAAATCAACGCGTTCCATGTCAAATTAAGTTTCATTAATTTTAATTTTACAAAACTGTGTTGTGTTGTAAAGTGATAAACATAAAAATCTTGTAAGATTTTATAAGATTACCTGTTTTGATGGTGTCAATAAACTTTAGTTGAAGGTGTGCCGTAACATTACCTTTAGTGCTGTGAAAGTGAAAATTCTTATTTAACAATACTTCAGTCATAGGTTAGTGTCGAGTTACATTTATGTAACTCTCCGGACATACATTATCCTTACTGAAATGTATCCAGTGCATTATTTTGTAATGCAGCACTTCAGAGTTACATTTCGTTATAAAAAGGTAATTATAACCATTAATTTAACTTATCATGTTATTATGAGTAGTATTACTTGTGCTGTTAAATATGTTAGGATCAACGAGTAAGGTGTTTAATTATTTAAACTGAATGTGGAATGTGTCGAAGTTTATTTAATCCTAGATTGGGTGACAGGTACATATTGAGTGTATTTATCTGAAGGTCGTATACTAGCCGGTCACGTGATACATAGACATATGTTGACGCGCTCTCTGTCTGGCACGATGCAATGCGCAGGTATGTAAACAGTGATGGATGCACCGTGTGCTAAGCGAGTCTGGTGACCTAACCATAGGTGCAGTTTTATATACGAGAGGCAGATAAGTCGACTTGTGCCTGCATATCACATAACGCCTTAATGGCAAGGGGCTACAACACAAAGAGGCGATGTGTGTGTGCGGGATTCCTCCCCCCTCATCCCACAGCTGTTGGTTACTCACCGCTAATCCGTTTGGTGGGTGATTCATATGACATTGTGAAGGACGTTTCAGAGTTTTCGTAGGCAGCCTTTGATAATATTCTATTATCAAATTATATGTTGATAAATTTCTCTTTTCTAGGTATATATTCTCATCTCCCATTGTTTGCTATTCGAATTATTTGCATTAGTTTTTTTTTATAAATTCAGTATGCAATACAATGAATAAGGAACTTATGTAATTTACAATTTCTATTTAATGCGTATAATTTATTGGAAATATTTCGATTTTAACAGTATGGTTTTATTATTTCTTTAAAAATAATTTGACAGAATAAGAAATAAGGAAATGCAATAAAATTTGATAATGCATAATAAACCTTTGTAGGGGAACTAACCGTAGTGTCAGGCATCGGTATTCTAGTGGGGGAAGGAAGGTCAAGGCCCTCCTGTCACGTGGTACACATTACAAGGTCATGTGTGGATAGTCCAGTGGTGGGGAAACTGAAATTATTTAAGTACATATGTATTTCTATTGTATATATTTTTTGTTTTTATTTTAACTTAGACCTTAAAGAATAAAGGGTTTACTTATTCATTACGAAGATGTTTTTTTGATTGACAAATTGAATTTTGAAACTAATAATAATTCGCTTTAAAATATGCGAATTAGAAAAAACTATTGTTTTTATATAAAAAAATAATAAAAATGTTAACTGTTTTTGAAGTCTACAAAATTTATTTTGTACTAAAAAATTAATATCTTATATTTAATTTATTAGTAGCGGTAATAAACTCTAATATCAATTTGCTAAGTTTTTTTTTTTTAATTTAGGCCTCAAAAAATGCAAATTACAGTCATATTAATTCAAAATGACATTTTAAATTTTGTTGAATATTTTTGAAAAAGTGATAATAATTTCTTAAAATACAATTATTATTTATTTTTTTCAATTAATAAAATTTAATTTAATTAATATTTTGTAAAAGTAAACAGCTTTAAATCAGTAAATAAGGTGACTAATTATTATTGTATAATAAATACTTAAGACCAGAGAAATTTTATGTGAAGACAGGAAATAACAAAGAAATGATCTCATAATACCTAATCTTGTTAAAAAAGAGATGGAGGTATTGTCAGAACTTTATATGTATATAAAACAAGAACTTTGGTTAGTGTTTTAGATGAATATGTATTTTTACATATGTATTTGCTATAGGTTATATGCACTATACACATATAATTAATAATTTTAATGTTTGTTTATTAAATAGTTAACCAACCTTTACTAATAACATATTATTATTGTTTCAGTAACATCTGACATGGACCACAGCCACTGTCGAGCAAACACAAGAGAGGCTGTGAGTTGATTGCAGGAGTTGCTGCAATGGCATCGACGGCCGAGGCTACACCTCAGCAGCAGTCTCGTCCGAACGTGTCAGTCACGTACTATGCAGGCAGCAATGGCGTGACAGTTAGCGTGCCCCCACCCGAGCAGCAGCATCAAAGTGATTCTGACTCGGAGGTGGCGAGGATAAGCAGCGTCAACCTCCGTACAAAGAAAGATGCAGGTGGCATACACGAGGTGCCAAGACCCATGTCGTGGGAGGGTGAACTGTCAGATGGAGAGAGTGGGGGAGGCAACATGTGTGTTGATTCCGAGGATATCAGCAATACTCAAGCGACTGTGGTCTCATCTACGCCAGTAGTGCCGGAAAACCTGTGCACAGGGGCTCGTGTCCGGGCGCCTGCGTACTCGCTGCACAGCACCCCTTCTCACTCGCCGCTCATGAGTCAGCGGCCGCTCGGACACAGGCAGCTCAATGTGCCTCCGACACCCAGTCCTGATTCTGCTGTGCATTCCGCTTACAGGTACAGTAAATTTATTATTCATTAACATAAACAAACTGGAACTAAATCCAAATTTTTGTAAAATAAAATAATTTATTTTTGTATTTATTTCAGTGTTTTCAGTTCACCAACTCAATCGCCATTAACTCAAAGACACGTAACTCTGACACCCTCATTATCAAGGAACAACAGCGATGCCTCACATTCTAGTTGCTGTAGTTACTCTAGTGTGTCAGTGTCAGTGTCGCCAACTCAACAGTTTTCACCAACACATTCACCTATACAGGTAATGTATAGATAGACAAAGGCATTTTTATGATTCAATTTTATTACAACATTTTTATTTTTAGGGTCGTCATATCCAACAAATTCATAATAGTCCTTTACATCAGAATGCTATTTACAAAAATCTTCAAGATGTAGAACATACGAGTTTGTATGGAAACGCAAGACAGATTGCTGAAATGAATGGTGGTGATCATGAATCTTCAAACATTGATGAAAATGATGATAAATCAGGGTTACCACCATCAGCTTTACCTGCAGGACAGGGAATTTCGAGACAACAACTTATAAATAGGTTAGTTAAAATAAAATAACATTATTTATTATTACATATTTCAACTCTACTTTTATAATATATATAACTGTTAAAATTGTTAAAAAGTATTAAATAATTATTTTATTAAGCTCAATGTTATATGATTTTTTATAGTCCATGCCCGATTTGCGGTGACAAAATATCAGGTTTTCACTATGGGATATTCAGCTGTGAATCGTGCAAGGGATTTTTCAAGCGTACTGTTCAAAACCGTAAGAACTATGTGTGTCTGCGTGGTGCCCTTTGTCCTGTTACTGTAGCGACAAGGAAAAAGTGCCCAGCATGTAGATTTGATAAGTGTTTACATTGCGGCATGAAGCTTGAAGGTAAGTTATTTAAAAATATTTAATAGCAAAAAATTATAAATTTCTGTGTAATATACAGGATGTCCTGTAAATATACTGACAAACTTTCAGGAATTATCGAGGATATTAAAACAATCGTTTTTTGTTAATAAACCCATGTCTGCAAACGAGCCATTTAAACAATAGAGCAAAAGAAAGGACCTGCACAAGAGCATTTGAATTTTTTTGTAACTTGGGGAAATTTTTGATCAAAGTGTGCTGATCAAAAGTTGTATAGGTGTAACCTACGAAAATCCATAATTTCTGCTCCAGGGGCACTCAAACATTTAATACATGATTTTATCATATTTTATGTTTATATGTATTTATTTTTATCTCAACTTTTAGAAAAATTTGCAAAGAATAAAAAGTGCTTTGAATTAGTTAATGAATACAGATATTTTAGAACATTTGGTGACATTTTTTAGTTTTTTGATTGGACATTTTTTAAATAAAATTAATAAATGTTATAAAAAATTCTAAAAAATATTTGTTTATATTGTTTGGCTATTCTAAGAAATTTTCTAAAAGTTGATACTTTAGGAGATAAACATAAAAATAAAATACAAGTAACAAAAATTTCAACCAAAAAGAAAAAACTCATTGGTTTTGTGCAGAGTCCTTTCTTTTTCTCTACTGCTAAAACGACTCATTTGTGGACATAGGTTTATTAACAAAAAGCAATTGCTTTAATGTCTGGAAGATACAGTGCCCAACCAGGTTCACAGTATTTCAAATTTCAGAAAGAATTAAGATTATAAATATAAATTGGATGCTTTATTTACAATAATTCTGGTACTTTTTGCAAAAAAATATTGGTTATATCAAGTTCTTACATAAAATCAAAATTTTATATCATACCATTTTTTAGAAATTTTAAAACATATCCCCTTTACATCAGTGTTACAGACATGCAATTAAAAATTTAATATTAAGTGTTTTAATTAAATTACAATACATTTAAAGCTACAGCTTGACTGCACATAATGTATATAGAGCATAAAATATAATTATCATAAAATACAGTTTTTGATTTTTACACCATACTTAATATTAGTCTATTAATTTTAGAGCAATGTGTACTTGTCTGATTTTAACCTACACAATTAATGTTTCTTTTAAAATATATTAAAACAAAATTGCAAGAAGGTAATTGATTTTAAAATATTTTGCCAAAATTTTAGTTAAAATTAATTAATTATATTTTTTCAGCAATACGAGAGGACCGTACTAGAGGTGGCAGATCGACATATCAGTGTTCGTACAGTGTGCCCCCTTCATTGACTCCGTCCAGCGACATGCAAGTAGGACCCGGTGGTTTGAACAATGTTCCAATAAAACTGGAACCTTCAGAAACATCTTCATCCTCCAACCCTTCTCGTTTGCTAACTGTCCCACCATTATTACAAGTAATTAATATTTTTAATAGATTCAGAAATTGCAACAGGTATCTATTATTTTCTTTTTATTGTTAATACATTTTTTTTATTTATAGGAAATAATGGATGTGGAACACCTGTGGCATTATAATGAGCTTGAATTAATCCAGCTCAGCGAAGGTACTCTGGGTAGTAGAGGTTTCTCTAGTGGAGAACATTCAGCCAATATTGCTTTATCAAATAACCCTTTGTTGGCGAGTGCAAAGTTAACGGCGGGGACAGGTGATGGAGCAGATTCAAATCCAGATTTTCTAGCGAATTTGTGCAACATTGCAGATCACAGACTTTATAAAATTGTGAAGTGGTGTAAAAGTTTGCCACTTTTCAAAAATATATCAGTAAGTTCTTCAGAAATATTTTTAAGTATGTAATATAATGTTTCTCTTTTTTTGTGATTCAAAATAAAATAATTTTGAAGAGACATGTAAATAAAAATTTATCTTTATTCATCCATGTGCATTGCACATTTATGAGTATAACCCTTCACTGATAAACTCTTAGAGGAAAGATATAGGACTTTATTATTGTGAATATTTTAAATTTTGTATGTTAATGATTATATATATTTTTTTCAGATCGATGATCAAATATATTTGCTTATTAATTCGTGGTGTGAACTGTTACTTTTTTCCTGTTGTTTTCGGTCGATGTCAACTCCAGGAGAAATTCGGGTATATAAATTTTGTCTTAATAATAAGTTCTTTTTTTGTCAGTTATATTTGACTTGTTTGTGTTTTTAGGTTTCATTGGGTAAAAGCATAACCTTAGCTCAAGCAAGAGAAATGGGGTTGCAAGCTTGTATAGAACGTATGTTAAATTTCACAGACCATTTACGGAGGTTAAGGGTTGACAGATACGAATATGTAGCTATGAAAGTTATTGTTCTTCTAACTTCTGGTAAGGATTAAATATTTTAACTGAAGATTTACTTTTGGTTTAAATATTATAAGTAATGAGATAAAATGAACTAAGTAAAATTTCATTGTTACAGACACCTCGGAACTGAGAGAACCAGAAAAAGTGCGGACGTCTCAAGAAAAAGCACTTCAGGCCTTACAATCGTACACTTCGGATCATTATCCAGAGATTACAGCCAAATTCGGAGAGCTTCTGTTACGAATACCGGAGTTACAAAAAACGTGCCAGGTCGGGAAAGAAATGCTGTCGATTAAATCAAAAGAAGGAGAAGGACCTAGTTTTAACTTACTTATGGAACTGCTTCGTGGCGACCACTAGCAGTAACTGTTTTAGCATGGCTCACCTCTCTTTCTAATTTTTCAGTCCCGATAGTGCCTTGAGCAACTGTGTATCGTATTTGTTCTGTTTGGTGATTTTAAAAAAAATATTTTTCGTAACATCAAAATGAATTTCTAATTCGATTGTTTCGAGTAAGATTTTAAAATATATATTTTATTTAATTGTGTAAATAAGAAAAAAGTTACGTTTTTTTGTTTCGTACAAATTTTGAATGTGATAACTGAAAATTTCAAATTGTGTGTTAATGTTTTGATGTTACACTAAAAAAGTATTTGTCTTTTTAATTTGCTATTGCAAGCAATAAGATTGAATCAAAACAGAAGTTTTATTTTGTATTGACTCAATACAAAGAGATACAGTACATGTACTTTTTCATTGACCTATTTTAATAGAAATATATATACATAAATATATTTATAGATCGTTGAAAAGCGTCAAATGTTTTAAGAGATGTTATACGAATGTGTTTTATTTTAATGTGATGTAAGAGTGAAACAAGTGGAGGACTGTTTTTAAGTTGAATTTATTTAAAAAAAAGAAGATATTTGTTTTTTTCCATTGCCATTTTCACTTGCATATTTCCAAATAAATAAAAGTATATATTATTATATTGTTCTGTAACAGTACCTAAGAAATAAAATAATAACAAACTTTTATTATATTTCCATTAATTTTACTGAGAAACGTAATGGAAAAGAATACATATTTTATTTAGTTTCTAATGGTGGAGGGAATGGATATTTTTAATTTTTTTAAATTATACTAAAGGCCTGGTTCTGATATCGGACTTATGAATAGCTGAGTTAAGTTATTTAGCCTTTTAAATTTAACATGTTTTTGATAGTAAATAAAATGTGAATCATTGAACACAAATAATTGAAAATATATTGTCACCTGATTCTAGAACAAGTTGTATATTCAATTTTTGCTATTTTGAGTTTTTAAAGTATTATAATAATTTATAAGTCATCAGATTTGATGCAAAAGTATTCTTAAAATAGAATTTGATGTTGGCTCTTTATCCCATTATATCTTTTTGACGAGGAATGATAAGATACTATCTCAAAACTAATGGCCTAAAAATGTTGGGTCTGTATAGCTGAAAATCAAACTTTATAAGACAACCACTCATCAAAAGATCTGCAGACATAAAAATCAGCCGCACCACAGTACTTAAAACCAAAATAACAAAAATTGGATTTCTAGTTCTGCATTCAGGTGATGATAACGTTATTATATTAAAACTCCACTAACTCTAAAACTATGTATGTCATTCAATATAGTGCTCATTTTTATGCATATTTTACAGGTAATTAAATTTGTAAAACAAATTCCCTTGGTAATGTACTTTTAAAAAACTTTAAATGGGAAAACCATTTGTGTAATACAAGGATTTCTGTACTGCATAATGAACACATTTGTAATATTATATACAATTTTTGATTATAACTTTTAAATGAAAACAAGACAGCTATTCAGGAAAACTGTATTCGGTAATGGTCCGTTATTTAATTTGCTTTGAACTTTTTTTTTGTATATTTGCTTGCCATGTGTACGAATGAAGTTATTATTGGTATCAGTATTGTGTATGTACTTCCGTGTATAATGTTTTTGTGTAATTGATTGTTTAAAAAATATTTAAAATTGATCAAATCATTGACTACATTTAGATGCTTTAAATTATTGTTAAATTTATTTGTTTCATATTATATATTTTAATTTAATGTTTGTGATATTTGAAGAAGTTATTTTTATAAAAACTTTTGATTACACAAAAGATTGAGAGATGACTGAATTTTGTTTTATAGAGATCGTTTTTAGTTTCACATCGATGGGATCGTGTTTCTAAATTAACGAATGTAAATCGCACGTACTTAGTAGCCGTAGTTTACTATATATAAGAATTATATTTCAGCCTCGCAAAAAGTTTTCAATATTTTTTTAGAATTATTCTAAATAAGATAAATATATCTGAAACAAATATTTACTGCGATCTGTAAATTAGGATAGGATATTTAATTATTGCTTATCGAATGTAAATTTTTTGCAATGCTGAAATAACGGATTAGTGTTTAGAATATTGTGATCGTATTTGATCAAAACATATGTGTAAATACTTATAATCCTTTTGATATTTTCATTTTTTTATATATATACAAATATAGCTATTATATATTTAAGTTTATATATATATACAAATATTTTTATAATACCAAGCTCAATGTGTCGTATTGAAAATATGACAATATAATGTGGCTAAGTTTTTGTACTATGTACACAAAAAATAATAATTATGAATGACATTCATCGCTCAATAAATTGACTTGTTTTTATTGTACCGAATATTTTTTACTTAAGTGTTTATGGTACGGTAAAAACCACTTGGACGTTAAAAATAGCATACAGAATGCTCATGTTTTTATTATGAAACAAATTCAAGATATGTAATAAAAACGTGGCCAGTTTTTTGAGCTATAATATTATAAAGTTATTTCATTCTTTTGATTGTATTTTTAAAAAATTTTTATGAATATTGATAGAAAATTTTTGTTTTATATCGATCAATACTTAAATTATTATTTAAAATATATCATTAATTGAATGAAATGACTTCATACAGCTTTAAATTTGTCTCAATTATTAAAATGAAAACCAGTGAATTTAAAAATATTATAAACCTTTTGTGATTAGAGTTCGGATTCTTCTATTTATTAAATATGGAATTGTAAAAATATAAAAATAATTTGTGATGTTGTATTCTGCGGACTGTTGTAGATGTTGATGATGATTTCCAAGTAGCTCCGCATTCTGTGCTGTATTTTTGTTGATATTCCGGTTTAATTCTATCAACTATCTTCAGATTTGGTCATGTACTTGTTTCTGTGAAGTAAAGTTTATGACAAGTACATGACCAAATCTGAAGATGGTCGATAGGTTTCAACCAAAACACAGTATGCGTAACTACCCATAAATCATCAATATATGTATTAATATGTCCATTGAAATGCAATGTTTTTAATACTGATTACATACGGAATACTTAATGAAGACTTCTTTGATCACAAAAGGTTGAAAATAGAAACGTGAAAAATAACTAAAGTTTATACATTGTGCATAATTTTTTTGTTATAGCGTGCCAAATAACTCGATTGCCCTGTAATATAAAGTATAGATAATTTTATACTTGTAAAACGGCTTATTCATATACTTATACGTAATTTAATATTATTTTAAAGTATGTAATAGAAAAGGTTAAATGTTATTGATTTTTTCCAATTTTTTATTTTATTGAACAAGATTACAGTATATCACAGACTTACAGTATACTTTTGACAAAATTAGTATGAAATATATTGAAAATAGATTTTACCACAGAAAAGTTATTGCATATCATTTTAATGTCTCATGCTAAAAGAAATTTGATGAAATATAATCTGTTTTCTTTTACTGCTGAGCAACTATAATAAAAAGCCTTATAAAATATCAAATTATAAATATTTTTTTCTGAAATTGGCGTACATTAATTTTTTATTTTTATTGTAAACAGATTTTTTTATGATTATGCACTATGGTTTGTTAATTGTAAAATACATAAACAACTGACCAGAAGTAATATTGGCTGAATTGAGGTTATGCAGTGAAATGCAAATAATAATTTAAGTAACATGTATTAACTATATACATATATATATTTATGTTTGCTAGTAAGTGACCCACCAATTTAGAAGATTTTGCGATAAATGCTAGCATTAAAACAATACAAAACTGGTAAGACTTGGGGAGGCCTTCCATGTCTGCATCAAATGCAGTATTAGCCCTATTATTATTATTACTCAAACATCATGTTATACAAGATTTTTGTATATTGAAAAAATAAATTATGAAAAAATTATTTGTGTTTGAATTTTTTCTTTTATTGTAGTTTAGTTTTTTTTTATTAAATATTATCATTTGTTGTATGGCAATCGTGCTTGTTTATTTTGAATTTTTACTGTGAAAAATGGCGGGTAGCAATGAATGGTATCGTGAATTGCAATCCAAACTTCAAAATGATAATCTGAGAATAAATACATTGACAGAAATTAAAAATCATTTAATCACAGTCTCTTCGGATGAGGCATCTCAAACAGCACATCTTTTACAACTTCCATTAGTGTTTGATTGTTTAAATGATTCAAATTCGTAAGTAAAACATAACCTCATATATGTATTTTGAATTTTGCTGTGTCAGGGCAATAAAATGATAAAATTTTAGGGAACAGATAGAATTGGCGTGTGATGTATTGACATTATGTATGACAAACCTATATGTAGGTGAATCTACAAGTCGATATGCTGATTGGCTAGAAAGGGCTTTACAACACCCTTCAACTAATGTAAAATTGATGGCATTAAAAGAGGTTTGTTTCTTACAAAACCTTTGATCTATTTGGTGATAAATTCAATAATTTTGATATAGATTCATCGATATACGACTAATCCAGAACCTCTCGAACAGTTATGTAGACAATCATCTTTAATACAAGCTCTGATACAGTGTATTTCAGATGAAAATTTGACTATAGCAAATCAGGCTGGAAATATTTTAACGGAAGTTGGTAAATTAGATTTGGGGATTGCTCAATTGTTGCAACCAGTTTCTATACAAAATATCAATAATGTTATTGATAGCAAAGAAATGATCAGGTTTCGTATGTATGAGGTAAATTACTTTTGTTATAAATGAACAAGAAATCGTAATACATTTTTTTTTGGTAGGTTTTAATCGATATAGCTTGTACTTCAAATGATCATTTAAGAGTTATTCAAAATATTGGTTGGCTTGATAAAATTCTGCTTGAAATGCGAGGAGCCGATGTACTTCTTCACTTAAATACTTTAGAATTGTTAACCACACTTACATCGACTATACATGGACGAGCTTTTGTAGAAACCAGTAATCTCTCTTCAGAATTAGCTTTAAAACTATCTGCGGTTAAAGATGATCCATTTGCAACAATTTTATTACCAGGTATATTAAAACATGAGTACTGAGAATGGAAAGTTATTTTGATTTTATCTATCATTTTAGGTTTAATAAAATATTTTGGAAATTTAGCGTTTTGGCAACCAGAGGAAATATTCGGAAGATACCCAATGTTTGTTGATGAAATTTTTAATTTTGATAATTTAAATACTTTAGCAACGCTAGGTGTCACTCTTGATACATTGGCGCATATAGCTAGTACAAATGAAGGGAAATTTGTCCTCAATTCTCAAGGTAAAATAACACATTGTATCATACATTGATTCAACCAGGTCTGGTTGGATTTAATTAGATCTGATCCATAATGAAAATATTTCTATGCTATAAATAAATTAATTATCTGTGAATTATCTAATTAAATACCATGACTTATTACTTGCATTTTTATACTATTTTATTTAAATATGGATCAGATATGATGCAAAGAGATTTTTTTCTAGATACTGTAAAAAATTCAGTTTGTAATGTAAATTTGTTTATCTCAGGAGATCGAATGTTACAACTGCTGCGCTACATAGGCCAATTGATCTCTAATGTCCCTGAAGATTACAGGTTACGGGCATTAGAATTTGTATCTGATCTTTTAAAAGTACGTATAGAAGATCAGAATGAACGTGTCGTTTCACTTACAAAAGTCTGGTTCTATTCTATGGTAGATAACCCGATGAGTTTTGTAATGAAATATGCTCAAAATGCTTTCCCTGATATCCGAATTGCTGGATTTAAGATAATTGAAGCTATTGCCAATCAACAATGGGGACAACAATTGATCATTGATACTCCAGGTAATTTTATTTTATTTTTTGGTATAAAAAATTATTGATGTTTTTTATTTTAAGGTTTATTTGAATTTCTTCTGGATCGCTCAGTAGAACACTGCAAAGAAACTAAAGATATAAAATATTCTATTGTAAAATCATTGAAGAACAGTATCATACTTGATGGTTCAAAATTAGAAAGAGTTACAAAATTTGTGAATCAAGGGCCTTATTACATAGACAGACAAACAGAAGTTGCTACAGAAGGTATGCCAACTTAAATTAAAAATTTTTCTTCTTTTTTTATACTTGTTATGTACATTTGTTTTAATATGATTAAAATGTGTATTTTTGGATATTAAAGAAATAAAAACGCAAAATTAATATCTTATTTTTATTTGTATAAAAAATATTTTTTGGATTTGTTATTTTAACAAATAGGTACAAGTGATTTTTGTATATCTTCCTGCTTATCCCTTTCGTTATGAGGAGCTTATGCATATGTATTTGTGTTATATGATGGAGAAAGGTATATATTTCACATGTTTGTTAAAAAAAAGCCTGTAACGAAAGAGTTAAGATATACAGGGTGGGGAAATAGTGCGTGGAAGTTTGATAGCTCGTTCACCATAACATAAAAAAATCTTTCTAATGCAGATGTAAACTGTGGGTAAATGCGCATTCATAGAAATTATTCTCAAATACAATAAAGTGTGGCTCGCTTAAGGTAGTTTTTTTTTAAATGGAATGCCCTGAATATTTCTGCATATTTAACACTCCTCTTAAGATGTTTATTCATATCTAAAATATTAACCCAGTTTAATGTTCGGTTTAGACGTAATAATATATTTTTTTAATTTGATTTTTACACTACTCCACTTAAAAATTCTCCACTTTCGCGGCCGCAGCTTTGAAGACGAAATTAAATAATATGGTTGTAGGATGCTCTTAAATAAACGATGTTATGTAGAATGATATATAAATATTTTTTATACATACATCCTTATGGCTATTTGTAACCATTTTTGATTTATTGAGAAGAATAACTTTGAAGTTCTCAAAATTTTAAAATGTACGAGCTATCAAACTTCCACGCACTATTGCCCCGTCCTGTGTACTAGTATAATGCGATCAAATATAAATAACAATAATATAAATCTTCAGAATGATATCGAAAAATTACAGTTATTCGAAATCTTTATTTTCAGTTCCTTTTCATTTTCACAAAGTTGTTAATAAAATTGTTAATTTTGACAGTACACATATGATTAAAAAATTGGTTGATACTTTGCTTCGGTACTATTTTATAGCCTGAGTTTTCAGCTTCAAAATGTTTATTTAGATTTTATTTGCAATAATTTTCAACCGAGTTATTCAACTTTAAAGTGAAACCAAATATAGAAAAAGCAAACAACTGCATGTTCCTGTTATAAATATTAGTTACTATACTTACTATAATACTTACATATGCACGAAAAAGTGCATTTAATATTAACAAAATGTTTATTATTTTAAATATACATAATATCTTACAAAGTAGTTAAAAATAAATTCCTTGAGTAGTTTTTTATAATTCTGTGGATTTTTTACTCTTTGGTGATAACAATCTAAGCATAGTTACTATCGGTGCTTCAAATGCTAAAGAAATCACAAATGATAGCACATACGATAAAACTACCTGGCCTATGTACAGGAGGGCCATAAGTTCTATGCCTAGATGTAAAGGACTGTCCATTCTCATTATCATGAATCTTGTGATTAGTGGGTGGACCAAATAAGCACAGTAAGTCACTCTGCTAATTGGATATAGAAACGGAGTTGAAAGAATTTTGTCGATTGGACCTAGAAAAAAAAAACAAATATAAAATATACGTTAGCTAAGTGGTTTTTTTACAACACTTTTTATTTTAATATCAAAAACCAGAGAAATTATTTTAAATAAACTTACCGCCATAACCCGTAGAACAGGCAACTACAATCCAAGCGAGCCCCAAAGCCCACACGGTATGGCTGAGAGAACTGTAGGCTGCAGCTACTATCGGTGAGAGATTAGCCTCATACAGTCCATAAACAAGACTAAGCATGATTCCTAAGGACAGTATCCATCCAATGCCTACTATAATCTGAAAAATACAAAATTATTGTATATCCAAGTTATGAACCAAAATTAGATTGATGTATTTGCAATAGATGTCGCCAGGAATACAATATGATACACATAAAGAGACATTTATTAATTTACCTTTGATATTCGTATTTTACAATCGGTTTTGTACAGCAAATACCCTATAGACATTCCAATGAAATAAGGGCCGAGTCTTGTCCATGGTTTGTCGTATATTTTATCGAATAATGCTAATGGCCCGTCTATGTTCGGCATGTGATTGTTGGAAAACGCCACGTAAAATGTTGTGAACCATGAACTGACTAATGTAAGAATCATCAGGCAAGCAGCTACTTTGAAATGGCTGTAAAATATGTATATATGTACATTTGTTTTGAAATGAATTGTAAATACGTATATACAATCAATTTCATATTTTTGATATTACAACAGCTCTATAACGACCCCAAAATTAAATAAACTGCCCTGGTTGGCACAAAACTGTGTGTCAGTGTTAGTGAAAAGGCAATATGAACGCGCAGAGTAGCGAAACGCGCTTAGTTGTTAATTAAAATAAAGGTGGTTGCCGGTAATAATTTTGAAATTGAAGTATACCATATTATTAACATTCGTTTGAAGATTATAAAAAAAATATAATATTAGTTTTAAAGTATACATTTTTCATGATTGAAAATACCTAAATTCAAGGTTTTATGAACATTAAAAAACTTATAATAAATAAAGGAGTAGAGTTACAGTTATGACGAACCTTTTTTATGCGAAAAGGCCTAAAGATGAAAAAAAAAAATTAATTAAAAAAAACATTTTTTTCCTTTTTTAGGGCCTTTTCAGGATCAAAAAAAATTGCACCAATGTACCGACTGATACCTCGACTTTTTAAGATCTTTAAGGTTACACGAATCTGAACATAGTTGCCAGTTGTCATATTATTTCTACTCATTTCCTTCATCTATTTAATTGACAGTTATAATGAATAAAACTTTTTACCCCCTCGCCCTTAAGTCCGGTTTATATACATATATATAGTATTGAATATAATGATCTTGATGTTATTGTATTAAAATATTTTTTTAAATTTCATTTTACCTGACTGCAATAATTAACACAATGACTCCAATAACATAGAACTGGGTGTCATCTGAAAGGTACCAACTCCAAATCATGCACTGAAATAAATAAAATATATTTGAAAGAAATTCTAAAAATCATCTTGTTTTTTGTTCTATAGTTAATAAAATATAAAACATTTTTAGTGTAAGAATATTGATTAACCAGGGCTTTTTTTGTAATGTAACGTGGTGGAACGGCGTTCCGGCACCTTTTTTTAAATTTAATTTAAATATAATTTTCTTTAGTAAAAATCTTGACAAGAAGTGAGTTCTGGCACCTTTTTGTTTTTAAAAAAAAGCCCTGTGATTAACTATTAATTTTACCATATCTTTGATTGGGAAAAGCGTATTGATGTATAGAATATTTCTCCACCAATATTTCTGGCAATTTTCATGCTCTAATACTGTTGGATCGAAAACTGAATTGTAGTAATACCACTTCATCAAAACTTCGTTTACTCCCAAAATGAATAGATACGGTGCCGTTAACCTGCAAAATATATTTTGTTTGATTATATTTTAAAATTCAACCGAAGTTTCGGCCAGTTTTACAAGCACTGAAAATCCATCCTACAAATTACAGACCGAATACTTAAAAAATTCATTGAACCGGATATTTGGACGAACCAAAATATAGTTTTTACATTTGTATATACAGGCAGGCATCCCCCGTATAACGCGGTTTCGTTCAAACACGATTCAAGAATTAATTAAATTCCCATACAACACGGTATTTCTTTTCGAATTATTGATAAGTAGTTTTAAAAAACATTCATGTACTATACTCTTTTATTAAAAAAAACAAAGAAAATAGTACGGTTTTGTTAATTTTTGGAACCTATTTAGCCTGTTATACGAGTGATACCTGCATATCATTTATGCAATTTTATTTTTGTAATATTGAATAACATAAATATTTATAATTTCAAGCTGACAAAAAATGATAAAGTTTTAAAACATACCGTGCAAATCTGTATACAACAAGACCGATGAAATGGAGAATACCGGCTTGAACTTTATTAGCACCTTTAGTAAGTGGTTCCAGTTTGCCTTTAGCATTTGTGCGGAAGTACAAGAACGACACGAGCAAGCCACTGATGAAGAAGAACGTGTCTACACTGAAGGAGCTGTTAACTATTATTTGAAAGATGAATTGCTGTTCTAGTATTTTTGAAAATTCCGAATTATCTAAAAACAAAAATGTAATTATTTAAATTCGTAAAGCTCAGCAGACTTTTAAGGAAATAAAATAAACGTATTCTGAAACGACACAATTCTTGCAGAATTTTACGACTCAAAACGCAACATTTTATTAAGGCTTGGCATCTAGATTCAAATCTCCCTTAGAGAGACTAGGATCTCTGAAATCTTTTGTACTTAATTGTTTTGAATTCTTCTTTGAAATACTAGCGTCTCCCGTACAGAGTATAGGCAGCGCCGGCTTTAGGGGGGGACCAGGGCGACCGCTCGGGGCGCCAGGCCACGTGGGGCGGCGGACATTGGGGCATTTTAGTTCAAATCAGAGTCTGTAAGATCGCGCCAAGCTGAGATATTAACTATTCAACTTATTTGTTAATTTATCAATTTTAATTTGTTAATAATAGGCAAAGGAGGTCTCGACGGTCTTAGGGCATTTGATAGTCTTAAAGTTAATAGTGTAAGCTATATTTAAAAAAAAAGTTGGAGTCTGTAGGATCACGCCAAACTGAGATATTAACAATTCAACTTTTATCAATTTTAATTGACATTTTCGGTGATTTTTGAACATTTTTTTAGGAGAGAGAGCGGAAAAAGAATCTCGCCCATTTTCAAGCGTCTCTCATCGCGTCTCCTTGAGTGACATTCGAAATACTCCATGAAATTTTTTAACTTACCTATATCTTTACGTTCATGTACAAATATCACACATAATATAATATCTATATCTAAGGCAAAGCGCGCATGAACAATCACAAAATCGGTCGATGGAAAAATCTGTATCGAGACACTAATTTTCGATCCTATTTTTAAAGTTTTTAGTATTTTCTTCAATTTTCCTTACCTGTATATTTAATCGCAATGAGACAAGTATGACCGAGCACGATCCAGGCCATGCTGATTGCTCTGAGACCATGTAATGAAGGTATTGTATCACACCCCACAGACTGGTCGAAAATAATCTTGAGATTTATTCTCACGGAAAAAGATAAAATCAATTCTGAGCATAATCCACCTATAAACATTAAAATTATTTTTTATTTCACTTTATTAACTCAAAATTATAATATTGGAAAGTCTTAATAGTTACCAAAAGTATACGGGCAAATATTCCTCTCGGACTCCATTCCTTCCTTGAGAGACTCATTGCTATCTGTCACCGTAACTGTCGTCGTAGCGTCCGCAGGGGTTATGCTGTTTGTCAAGTTATTTTGTTTGGTCTTGTTGACGCAATACACTAAGTAAATGTCGTACGTGGTGCCTGCGGTTAGTAAGAGGAAAACTAGCATCGCGGCGATACTAAAAATAATAATAGGTATAGCATTTTACATAGCGCTTTTTTTTTAACCTACAATAATAGACTGGGTTAGTAATAGTCACAGTGACCCCACGCTTTTTTCAAGTTCGATTTCTTATTTTTTTTACATTTTTTTAAAACAAATTTGAATAATAAACCATCTTTTTTTCCTAAAATATCTTGTACTTTATTTTCCCCTAAAATACTCCCTTCATTCTTAAAAATAAATATACTTTTTGAAAATCATGTAAAGACCAATATATCCACCACAAAGAAAATAGAGCAATTTTTGTAAAAACACGTCATTTTTTCAAAATTTTTTTCGTGAATTTTTTTAACATATTCAAAATAAAAATTTCAAGTTAATTCCTACACACATTTAAAAAGAAAGGTATGAAATGCACTCCCTATTTTGCTTGAGCCATTTGGAGGATTCTGGAAATTTCTGCCGCCCTTCAAAGTCGCTGGGGTCTAATTGACCTTCCGCTATTATTACGTCATTCTCGGGAGGTGCTATTATAGAGGGTTAAGAACTGAATAAGTCAGAGAAAAAGAAAAATATCTACTTGATCTATCCCTGTTAACGCATTATCATTTTTTTTAAAGTTGGTATTGTATCTTTTTTTCAACTCACCATAAAATTTGAAACGTAAAATCTTCCCATATATTAAACCACTGGTATTTGGACTTGACTTTAAGTATGTCCGTGCTTATTGTCTCCGACTTCTCTGATATGGCCTTTACTATTCTTGTCATATCCTGATCAGTGCATGTCTGCGGCATGCACACACCTACGTGAAGAACTCGAATCTGTAGGAAAAATAATTATATTTAAAATAAAAATACATACAGTTTTTTAATAAATAAATAGACAAATAGGCACAACGAAAAAAAAACATTTAGGTAATAAAGTAAATTTAAATAATCAAATGATGTTAAGCAGAACATACCGTCGGTGTAATATTTTGAGTAGTATTAACTTTAATTTTAAACAGATAAAATGATGGTGCGAACGGTGCCAGGTTTCTAAATGCCGACGTGCCGTCATTTCTTGGAGCCCTCTGTTCGACAATATCCGATAAGGTCTCGATGTTTCGGTCGACCGTGAAGTTCTTAATTTTCGGATCACCTTTCAGCTCCAATATTGAGTTTTTGTATACTGATGGCTTGGACTGTTCTGAGCTGGTGTCGGAATCAGAAGCTATACTCAAACACAGGCTTTGTGATCCGGTCCAGTAGTTATTGCCCCAGAAGAAGCCGGTCGTGTAACGCCCGTTGGAGTCATCCACTAAAACACAAATGAAGACATTTATTTATCTAAGCCTAGTCTCTTGTAAAGTCCTAAGTTAATAAAGCGGTGATCTACAAATAAATACAGTGACGCATCTATGGAGGAGTAGATGTCAGAAAAAAACCTCACCTCCCCCGAATTAGTCAATATCTTAATTAACAATTGAGATGTTCATAAAGTATATACATATACAACAAAGTTTTAAATAAACTATTTTGTATATTCCTGTTAAAAGAAATTAAGCCCGCTCAATTAATTATTTTTAAATATTAATTTACATTATTATGTTCAAGGCCATATTTAGACATTTTGAAACTCGAGGCGCAAAAATGTTGATAGTAGATTTTTACAAACAGCTGACAATGACTAAAAAACATGATATGCAAGGCCCCCAGCTAGCGCCTCATTCGTAAGTACTGCTCTGATTGTATTACATTATACATAATATGTCGTAAACATTTGCACGTATATAAGGTTGTCATCACCTTTAAAACTCTGAAATAGTAATAAAACCACATTTTGAACGTCTGAAATATTGAACGAAATATTTCACATTAACCTAAATATTTTACCTTGACCAAACAAATCACCTGCTTGTTGATAAAATTATTTAAATTAATTTAAAAAATCAGTCATATACCTAAAAATCTGAAAATTCGAAGATTTTTTAAATGGCTATAACTTTTTAACAAAGTAGATAGGTACTTTTTGTTTTGCGGTGTCTTATAGCACTTATTGTGTAGAATTGATTGGTATATTTATAATTTTTATAATACTTTACAGTATGTTAAGTAAGAGCGTGTTCGGCAATAATCGCAGTCCGTAAGTTATATAAACCTAAATCTTATTACATCAGGTTCAGGGAACCTCTGTCTTTGGCGCTTTGATGAAAAAATTTCAGTCTATGTCGATCTTCTGTCTGAGAAATACAAAAACCGCGATGAGTGATGTGTACGCGAAACGTTTCGAAGCTGTGTTTCTTTGCACGCACCCAAAAGGGCCAAAAATGTCTCATTCAGTGGCGGCCAAGTATATTAAAAAGTCAAAGGCATTTGTTCAGAAGTGGGTGAATCGATTTAAGGAGTTGAAAAATGTCGACGACTTTCCAGATCGTGGTTCAAAAGGAAAAGTGACTAAAAAGGAGGAAAAACGGATTGTGACATTGTTTTTGCGCGTAAGTTTCCGAGTTACAAGCCGTAGCTTTATTTTTTCTTATGGGCCACTAAGTTGGCTATGGCATATTTGAACGTGTGGTTTACTCTACTTTACAACGATATGTCACTTGTGATATTTATTTTCGAAAATAAGTCGAATTACTAAATACTACCCTACTAAGCACAAATGTAGTATCTGACAATTTTGTCAAAATTGAGTTAGTATAACTTTTTTTAATATCACCTTTTTTACTGTTATCTGCATTTTAGGCTAAATTACTAGACTATATTATTGTATCTGCAGTTTACTAAGAATTGTTTTACATATATCTACTGTAGATACAATTTTTAATAATCTATTTACAATGTGACAAAAATTGGTTCATGTCTATTAATTTAAAAATTAATATAAACCAGATTTAATTAAAACAACTAAACTTCTAAGCCGTTTTCGCGTAATTATATTTTACTAGGCATAATTATGGTATCTGCGTGCAGATAATTATGTCTAAAAGTAAAGAGTAGTTATAGTAAAGTAGCTTACCATTAGTAAAATTAAATGAGTTTACAAATCTGTAAAAGAAATATTCATTTTATCACATTAATAATTTAAAAAATGATTTCACCCACAGATAAAAACTTTATTTATAATTTTTAGCAACTATTAAATGCAGGGTAACAATTTAAAAATACAAACTGAATTTTCTCTCCTTTCATCTAAAAGCAGATATCATATTTGTGCTTAACAGGGCAGAATACTAGTGTTATTTATAAAGTATTTTATTACAAACATTTAAGTAGGCCATGAAAAACAAAAATTGTTAAACAAAAATCACAATAACAACAATCAAAATAACAAATTAATTTTTGAAAACAATAATCTATTACAAAAAAATGTTCTTTCTTTTCACTAGTTTGACAAGTGACATATCGTTGTAAAGTAGATTAAAAACACGTTCAAATATGCTATAGCCAACTTATTGTTAGTGGCCCATAAGAAAAATAAATAAATAATAGATATATAAAATAAATAAAATGCTTTCGCCAGATCATAGATATTCATGATTAAGAAATATAATAAAATATGGGCGATCAATATGTCAATATCAAGATTTTTTTTTTATATACACAAGAGCCTTCAGATGGCCTACACGCACTAAACATGATCTTTAAATTATTATTAATTGATTTCAGTAATTATTTAAGTAATTTATTGCGCAAATTACATTACACTATCAAGTTTAACTGTTGAATATTCGTTGGGTCAGTGCCATAGCCACAAAACTGCTTTTTTGGTTATTTTGAACTCAGTGGCGTAAACAGTGGAGGGGCAGGAGAGCAAGACCCTCCATTACTGTGTTTTTATAATATTATAATATATTATCTACAAATTGACCAATATCATCTATTATTTGGTTCATTTTATCACTCGTATCATCTAAATAAAGTCTCGGATATGACCCCAGTAATGGCTATTTTTTAATTAAATGTACTGAATTAGAAATATTTGTTTATATTTGATTAATATAATTTCAGAATATTAATATATATACATTTAACTGTCTTATAACGTGATTTGATGACAATCGGCCAATAGGTGTCAAAATGGTGGACATTTAAACTAATTATTAATATAATTTATTTATTAATTATTATATTATTATCACTGCTTTACATTGTTTTAAATTTGACGATTCTTTCTTATATATTTTTTGTGTCGTAGTACTTATTATTTTGTAATCATTAGCAAGTGTCCATCACTGCGTGTTCACTCATTACTTTATCCATTACTGGAGAAAAATATAAACGAAATAAAAGGCTATAATTAAAAAAATAACTATATTTGTGGACTTTGATAATTAATTTAAATAAATGGACTTAGGCTACTTTCAAAACAACCGGCTCATATATTTGTGTATTTCTTTTACATTTTACACAATACTATATTAATTATAATAAATTTATAATGTTGAGTTTAAATTACCAAATAAAATCCTAGAACGTACAATAATTTTATCAGTTTCGTGACTATATAGCAATGACCAGATGATTACGACATCCGAAAATATTTGTGTAATAAAAAATAATATATTAATAATGGTTAGGATACCTAAGGTCTTTCATTAAGACTAACAAAGATTTTCTTGTACCAATAAATCTAAATATTTTGTTTGCTTCATCACTTTCAAATTTTCCAATTCCAGAACTGATAAATTAGTACAAAATTATAATAAGCAATAATGAACAAAAAAATGAAAGTTGTTATATTCAGTAGTAGACTAAGAAAGAAAACTTGACACCTGGAATGAGATATGGCCCCTTCCATCACCAGTATTTATAATATAATATTATAACTGGAAACTAACAATCGAATAAATCCCATGTATTGAAATTTGTATCTATCGCTTGAAATTTGATTGATGTATTACGAAACGTATTATATTATATTACAGAAAATAGCTCATGACTGTTAAAAATTTATCTATAATTAATAATTTAATAAAAACACTTTCTCCAAAAAACTCTTTGCGGTTTGGTTGGAGAGAGAATGTTAGTAAAAAACAATATTTGTATGATTATATTAATTATGTATTTAATTAACCAATTAAATGTCAAATTACTTTTTCCCAATAAAAACTATAAGAAAATCACAAATGTATTTTCCTTTGCGTGCATTAAAAACATTGATATCTAGAAATGAGCTGTGTACGGGCTGATATATTAACTACTGCAAATAATATAGATAATTTTTAGGGTTCCGTAAAAAACTAGGAACCCTTATAGTTTCGCTCTGTCCAACCATCTATCTGTCTATATAAATTTTATACCGATTAAGATAGAATTTAATATACGGAAGAAGACTGATAACCGAAAAACATAATTTTTTTGGACCCCCTTTTCTATAAACTGAAAAATATATTAAAACTTTTTTTTTCACTTAATCCATTAAGTGGGATGTTTTTTAGATAGGTCTTCTAAAATGCAACAAAAAATATCAATGTGGTTATCAGAGCCCCCCTACTAATTTCTAAACTACCGATGCAAAAAATCTATAAAAAATCCAGAATGTAGATTTTAATTAATACTTTCAATGCAAAATATAACGAACACTGCGTAGTTAGAATAGTTTATGAAATTTTTTGGAATAAGTAACTCTTTTTTTTATAAATCGTAATGACTATGGAACCCTCTCATATGCGTGCCCAACACGCACTTGGCTGTTTTATTTAAATATATTTACAATAATCAAAATAAAAACAAACTTGTTTGTCTAAACGTCAAAATTTAATTAAGAAAAGGTAATCGCAAGCTTTCGATTCACAGAATCATCGTCAGGCTATTTATAAAGATTTAAATTTGAGAACGATGTCGTTATCTCAATAAAATTCATTATATTATTTACAATAATCACTAATTTATTATTTTCAAAATCGGCGCCTACTGCGATACAGGACTATGTCTTTTTTGAGTAAAGAATTACTGTATTTTATTTGAGTGAAATGTCTTCAAATTTATTCATTACTTTATAAGTGATTTTTTATAAATTTGGTGGTGCTTATAACGTTTATAACCAATGTTGCGGAGTGCCAAAATATTTGATAACTAGAGAGGACCAGCAATACTTTTTGATTAATTACCCTGGGATCGGAATGAACAGTTATCAACGTTTTTACGTTAACATAACTTATATGCTAGCATTATTCATTTACATACATATATACATACATATCTATATGATTTATAATCTGAAGGTCATCAAGCGACGTTACAGTGTCACATCGATTAAAAACTAGGTTTGACCCTGCGTCGCTTCTTTACGCTATACGCAGCTTTTAAATGTCATGGTTTGAATTCTCAAGATCATCAGGCAACGCTCCGATTAAACCGTAGGGTTAGGTGGTTAGATTAATTAAGGTTTACATAACATTATCTAATATTTAATATATCTAACTGTAATGTATGTATATTGCATAATATGATTATATGAGGTTGGGTTTTCTAGGTCTTTTACTGTTTATGTAAGTTTCTTTTTAGTTTTTCTTTGAGAACCTAAGGTTATTTTATGTCACAGTCTTCTAACTACTGAACTTATAGAAAGCTGAGATTTAGTATAAATATACAAAATGATAGACCAATAATAGACCTGATTTGTAAAAATACAATTTTAAGTTTTTGCCGCTTTTCAAGATGAACAAATGGATTACAAAAAAAATGTAAATAAATATAAAATTGTAATAAGGCCTATGTAAAAATTTTTTTTACAATTGTTGGATCGATTTGGGTTTTTATGATGTACACATAGAAGATACTTATATAAATTAAGCTAACTACACACCAACTAGTTTCTCGCCGCGCTAACTTATCGGTACCTCTGAGTTTGTTAAAAGAGATGGTGGCAAATGCTCAGTTTTATAAAAACAACTAACAAATAATCTTAATTTTTGTAAATTTTTTTTTATGTTATTTCTGTTTCTTATTATAAAAAAGGGAAGTAAAGTAAAAGGAAGCCTCAGTAGCTCGGTGTCAGAGAGGGAAATACATCATCTGGGATGCCCAAATGTGGATAGGAGGAATGATGTGCCCAACCATAACAAATATAGCCTTTTAACTCGGCCCGAGAAGGGGAAAATACATCATCTGGGGTGCCCAAGCTGATTGATCAAAAGCTACTGAGGCAACCTGTGTATTTACTAACCTTGCCGCGAACCACTTTTTGTGTAATGCGCGAGACTTTTGAAAATTACTAATGTCATAAGTCATATCATAAGATTTAATTTCAACTTTAAAGTAAAATTTGTTCCGTTTTGGGTATATTAATGTAAGAGCCCGTTTACACGTCGCCGTAACGATTTTTTCCTGTGCGTCTAGCAGTGGCAATGCATTTCATATAAAATAACGGATATCCGACATAATTGATGTATCCAGAGGTTATTTTAATGAAATTTGATAATTATACATTCAGAATCAAATTATAGTTATCTTCATATTAAAAAAGTATTAAAAAAGAATAATGTATGGTAGGTAAGACGTTTTTTTGCTATTCACTATTCACATATTTCATAAATTAAAATATATATAATATATATATTTTTAATTTGTTTAATTTTAAAAATTCATTACAGAAAACTTAAATGTTATTTTTGAATATACATAAAAGGCTTTTTTCGCTTACATTTCCCTTTTTCTATCAGCAATTTTTTTAGGGAGACCTTTTTTGGTGGGGGCGCAGACTCTTTTAAACTAAATTTGGTGGTTCGTTTTCATATATGAGTTTAACACCACTGGGGTAAATTGATACCTATTTTTTAATATTTTTCAATTTTATTGTATTTTACGTCAATTAAATAATATTTAATCTTACTTTTAAATGCCCATGTTTCGCCTCTTTTCAGTCCTTTAACATACTCGTTAACGTCAGTCTTGCATTGTTCACTCAACAATAGTTTCACTGTATCCCAATTATCCACCAATTTCTGGTTATCGTAGAAGTTAAGAATCTCTGACAAACTATAGATTCCTTTGTTATTTAAATTTAATTTTACACTTTTCATTTCCCTAACGTAAATTTCTTTCACATTCGAACTATTTATATTATCTTCTTTATAGTATATTATAGGATCCATTGTTATTCCATTGTTATAGTCCATTTCTGTCGTTGAATTTGATGCACTAATATATTTTAATGAACAAATAACTAAAACTACACAATATATTAATTTTATTATCGCCATTTTGCAATTTGTTTTTATAATGTTTATTTATAGAATTTTGAATATTATTAAAAAAAGATTTATAAATACGTATTCATAAAGTCTACTGTTATTTATATTTTTGAAAAACTATTATATTATTAGATTTATCAACAATGCTAATCCCATTTTTAATTTTTAAGCCATCCATTGTTGAGGAATATCAACGACCATTTCAACTATCAAAACAATATTTTAACAATGTAAACATTCTTGATATAGTTTTGAATGTTTCAAATTAGTAATACTGGTTTTGATATAACTTTCCTAAATACTCTTAAAAACTCGCTTGCCTCAGATTACCCTCTCTACCTGTGCACTTCTCATTTTGGTGCGGTAAGGTCCATTTCTTTTGCGTGTAATTACGTAATATAGTGAATTCATCTTTGAAATGAATTGTTTCTTTTGAAATAATATGGATATTTTACGATAATGATATAAAAATGCAAATTTTGTTTTCAACAAAAAATCTTGCAAATTGTTTTGGAGATCAATGCGAAGGAATTATTATACTATTATTTTTTTGAATATTCGCAGTGGTACAGTGGCGTAAACATGATATTATTTATGGGCAACCAAAATTTTTTTATTTCACTGCAGGAAATTTCACTAAAAAATTTCGTATTTTTAATTTCCTTAAAAGTATGTTTATTGTATAGAAAATGACGTGAAAAGTTGAAATTTTCAAACCGCAGGTCTGTATCTCAAACCGTTCTCGAGATATAGCCTCTCAAAGTTTCAGTTTTTTCAAATTTTTGGAGAAATAAAGCCATAACTTTTGAACGCGTGGTCGGAATTGATTTTAGTTGACGGTTTTGAAATCAGCGTGTCAAAATCTATATAATGACATGTATAATACCTTAAAACTCGAAAAAAAAATTTTCACGAAAAATCGAAAAAATTCAAAGGGGTATGTCTTAAAAAAATGTCGATTTTTGGCCAAAATTTTTTTGTCGGATTTTAAAGTATTATACATGTCATTATATAGATTTTGACACGCTGATTTTAAAACCGTCAACTAAAATCAATTCCGACCACGCGTTCAAAAGTTATGGCTTTATTTCTCCAAAAATTTGAAAAAACTGAAACTTTGAGAGGCTATATCTCAAGAACGGTTTGAGATACAGCCCTGCGGTTTGAAAATTTTAACTTTTCACGTCATTTTCTATACAATAAACATACTTTTAACGAAATTAAAAATTCGAAATTTTTTAGTGATATTTCCTGCAGTGAACTTCAATTCGTCATACAAATATCGACTAAATTACAAGAAAATAAGACGTAGAATCATTTAGTCACTATATAAATACTTATATAAGAATTTTAAAAAGTAAAAGCTTGAATTTAAGGTGTTTCATAACTAGTGTTTTTTGTTAATAGGAGGGGGAGGATTGACAAAATATGCTTCCCTTATTAAAAATTTCATGCCTCGCCACTGTTCTATATAAATTTATTAAATAGAACGAAATCTATTAAAGTTTATAAATATTAGTTATAATATATACGTGATGTGTTTCAGTGATAATTTACAGTAAATAATATATATCTAATGATCATTACTAACTTGACATAAAAACGAAATTAAAAATGGTTATTTGTTGGTAAAGATTCAGGACAGAACAAGGAGGTATATTTACAAATTATATATTACTATTTTGAATTTTTTGCTTTGCATATGTACTAATTACTATATAACTAAAAACTCAAAGACATTTTTTAAAACTCTTCTAGTATGAACAAAATCAACTTTTTTTAAAATGCAATAGTTAGTACGAAAAGAGTCTAATAGAATTTTATTTTCAGCTTTTTAGTCGGTTTTAAAAAGGCAAATTTTTTTATTATACATAGGTACATGAAAAGTGGATCTTGGCTTCTGGGTGTAAGCTGGATCGATTCGGTCGTGTTATCGGCCAACGTTTTGTCACACAGTGCTCTTCTAAAAACGTTGGCCGATAACGCGACCAAATCAACACGGCTTACATTCAGAAGCCAAGATCCATATCAAGATCACCGCGGAAGACTCAAGATCTGTTTTTTCTATTGTCTGAAATAAAAAGTGCCGGAGCGCCGCGCCCGCGTCGCCTGATTGCAACACTGAATATGCAGATTAAAATTAATAATTATACCTATGGTATGCGGTCTGAATATTTACCACAAATCAGTTTATTCGACTCAAAAGAATCAAGGCCGTATAATTTTTTGCACATGCTGAATATAGAGTGTTCCGATTTACATAAAATAATTCGAAGTCCATAAATTGTAAAAATTAATATATTGTTATCTCTAGGATTATCTTCATCAGAATTTCACTTTGAAAATTAAAATCACAGATTTTTTTAATTTAATGAAGTTCCATAAACTTAAATTTTAATTTTAAATTTAAACTTTATAAATACTAGGTTGCATTCGAGTCGAGACGAGATAAGATTTAGGTTATATATGAAATATATATACATATACCTAGTATAAGTAAGTATTGTAAAGCCGATTTTTTTGGAAATCCGAATTTTGATGGAATTATCCATTTTGACCTTCCCCGAATCCATTCTGTCTATTTTCAACATTGTTTATAATTCAAATGGTTCATAACATAGAAGAAATATCTGCCATGTCATGGGACTTTCTTATACGTATTACAGAGATTAAATAGTGTACGTGTTTGCCATAGGTACCGATGGATTTTCTTATACGTAATACTCAGGCGAACAGTGTGGGTGATCTTAATTAATTACATAAAACAATTATTTCTGGCTAAATCATAAATATTGGAAAAAAATATAAAGAGCATAAATTATAGATAATAATATATCGATAATTTTTATCTTATTTTAAAAATTCAAAAACTGACAAGAGTAAACGTCCGTTTCCGGTTTGGTTGTCTTACCAGACGAAAATTAATCCTAAATATAAAATTTCACCTTTCTACCATAAGTCGTTAAAATATTTCATTTGATACCTACATGTTGTAGAGAATCTTATTTTCTATAATTTATGTCCCATTCATTTCACTTCATCTTATATTAATTTGGTAGTATTACGTACAAGAAAGTCCCGTGGCTGCCATCGCAGATATTTTTAATTTAAAACAAGTTTTTATTTGTTCCGCGTACTAGTTGGTGTTGTGTAAAACCTTTAAAACACAACCTCAAACAAAACAATTTTTGCTTCATTTAATGACTTATTAAAATTGGGGAGAAGAGCGTAAAATATAAGTATGATTATATAGGATTCTGTGACAAAATAAGTTTGGAAACCGCTGATCTAGAATGGTAATTTAAATATTAATTAATTGAATCAGTGATTTGAGAAATTCTACACGGAAAGATATAAAATATTGATTAAATATAAGAACACAGCTTTGTATGGCACGGGACATCATCCCTTGTAAACTTTACAAACCTGAGGACCGTTTGTGAATTTTACACAGTAAGAAATATTTGTTTTCAAAATTTTCGTAATTCGTAATTTCAAATAAATTTATTTATATCATCTACTTAACGTTCCAACCAATTAAAAGTTAAAAAAAACTCGCCTCATAAATTAATTTAATTCATATTACCTACATTACATAAAAACATAAGGTTAAATGAAAGTTTATTTATAATAAAGATCTAATACACATTCAATAAAAATATTTAATGCGTGTCCTAAATTTTAGAGGACAATCCATTAAATTTTACTTATTTCTATATATTATTAACGTATCATTGTTTCTTTCTTAATCATATAACAAAGGCAGCCAGGCAGCCACGATACTTTCTTATTTCTTATACGTAATACTGTGAGTCATAAGAGTGTGCCTACAATCCACGTGTATTTATATGTACTAATATCTGTCTAATATTTTACCTACCTTAACGGCTACATGATTTTTTTGTGCATATCTATGGCACAGTACCTAACCTAACCTAATCTGCTTTTACAACAAAAATTTACAAATAAAAACATTGCAAATGAACGCGAATTGAAATCTTTATACGCATTCTTTACGTTTGACAGAAACCCAAAGCTATTTATTTTTGCCGCTTGGTGGTACTAAAAGTATTGCTATGCTGTTGAATGAAACAGTGAGAAGGGAAATCATGTATATATGTTAACTTTATTTTACCTACCTTAACGGTAGTATACACACATGTTTTTTTTTGTGCACAATCTATGGCACAGTACCTTTCGAATGATGTAAGTTTCGTTCACCACCTTTTATAAAAAAAATACTAAAAAAACGTACGACAATTTTCGATGTTGTTAATGGAATATAAATAATATAAAATAATGTTCTCTACAACTTTTATTATAAACATTTCTTTTTAATATGAATCGATTCAAATATATATTTTTTTATTAAAAAATATAATTAACATTTTGTGGGTTAATTAGTCATAAAAACGTTGTTCACAACTTTTATTATGAATATTTATTTAGAATTCAGACGTTAATATCAATAATAATAAAACATAAACCAAATAAAGGTAGTAACTCATATGAGCTATTGCAAAAATCAAAAGCTGAATGATTGTATTATTTTAAAGAACGATTAATATTTAGTTACACAATTTGGTAACCGCAGTTACCATTTCTGTTTAATGTGTTGTCTATCAATGAGACACTTCGATTCAAACACATTCAGAGAAAGGTGGAGAAAGTAAATTTTTGAATTTACAGAGATGTAAAATATTAGTAAAGTTAGGTAATATGTTGTTTTTAGTTACCTACCTGCCAAAAGACCGCATGCCAAACGCCTATATATTTATGAAGATACAAATTATAAACCGGAATTGGTTGATGCTCTATAGTGCCTTTCGAATCGTGAATTAATTTGTAGACCTTCGGAATAAAATTAACATTACATATATTTGTTATCAGCTGTATTGTCTAAAAATAGCCAAAGTTGCCATGAGACTTTCTTATACATAATACTAATGAAAACTTAAGAAATCATGTACTTTTTAATATACACAATAATATATTATGTGATATATTAATATAAATATAATATATATATAATATAAAAACCATAAATAATTCTATTAAGGTAGCGCCCATTAATTACAAAGAATGATTTTCAAAAACTTTAACCCCCTTCCCCTTGTAAATGTTTGTAAGTATTAGGTAGTCCCTCTCCTTATTTCTTTACGTAAGGTTTTCTTTTAGTATAAATAAAATATCAAATATAAATAAAACATTTTTACTTTTTTATACAACCATGTATTTATAAGAAATATAATATTTACCTGTTATATATTATACATACCTAAATACATTTATATTTTTCTTATATTTCTTGGGTTAAGGTCAAATTATTAAAAAACACATCGTTTTTTTTAAATTATTTCTATTTTTAAGCATGCTCTTTCCAAAATATTGTGTTCCTTGCATTCCATTATCAATATATCATTTATAAATATATAATTTGTTTTTACAAATTGTAATTGAGAAAAACACATCATTTTTTTAAAAAGTGTTAATATTTTTATTTCAGTATAAAATACAAACACTGTGATTTTTTTTGGAAAACAACATCCGACAAATGCCTCTCAACGACTCTGCTGGTACACCTTTTTCCTCTTTTGACGAAATTTTCGATGAAATTTCTGCATAATTGTGGCTGAATTTCGCCAATAATACGCCGAGCCTTCGCCTGGAGCTTAATAATTGTTTGTGGTTTCTTCGCACACGAAATTTTAATAACCAGTGGCGGACTAAGGAAGTTCAGGGTCCAGGGCGAAATATTACTTATATGTAGATACCATACCCCCTTGGTGGCACGTTATGAAATATTTTATACAAATAATTTTTGTGTAAAAAAGAAAACAAATATTTTTTTAGCAAAAACAATTTAATCCCCACCCCCTTAGTCTACTACTGTCACAAACCTAAAGAAAGAAGTCACACAGTGTCAAATAACACGACTTTTTTCGATAATAAGGCTGGAAAATGGACTAACAACGAATAACATACGATAATGTAACTTGACGGTTTGTAAGACAAATGATTCCTACAGGAAAAATGGTAAAATTATCGATCGCGTGTTCGATTGTAACGAAAAATAAAAAAAAGAAGCTATTCGTGTTTTGACGCCTGGATGAGAGTCCTGAGCATTGACCGCTCGCCCATATGTATCGTTGTTTCAGTGCAGCAGTTTATGACTTATGTATAAAGTGTGGTAAATTTCTACCCGCGATTTCTCGGAAACGGGGACTAGTTGACACCCAAGTCTAGCGGAGATTAATTAGTACCTAACTATAACTACGCGGAGTCTTTAACCGTAACTCGATGCACCTATGTGACAGTCCCCTTGTGAGTTGTTGCGACAAAAATTTCTTAACCATGTCATCTCCCACAATGATAACCAGAATTGGTGCAATATGACAAGTGCGGTTTCTTTTTTCAGGGGCTTTGAATTTTTTTAATTATAGAATGCAGTACTGCACTCGATTCTAGAGCAGGCAACTGCCCAGTTTGCTCCCTATGCGGACGCCCATGGGTCTAATTTAAAGTTTTGTTTCCTATTTATTCAATAATACAAATACAATATATTAAGGTATTTGCATATTAAAACAATTATATTAAATACTACTATATGTAAATTCGGTGTTGAAAACTGTGACAAAGAAATGCGATGAATATTGATGAAAACAATTATAATATTATTCGTGAATTGAAAGAAAATGTGTGACTAGTCGAAGAATAACGCACGACAAAAGTGAAATTTCTTTTGATTAATGTTCCGTTTAATTTTAATTTTAATTTTTAACTTCCTAGTTATCATAATTATATACTGTAATTTTATTATATGCATACTTATCTAGATTTCAAATTTAGGGGCATGGTCCTGGAAATGGGTAAATATATAAAGCACGTAATTTAAATTATAATAATCACAATTATATTCAAAAACAGTGTATATTAAAAGTTTTTTTTTTTGAAAATTTATCTTTATATATTTACCTATAACTTGAACAATTTCAAAGTAATCACAGTCTGACAGGAACCATTATTTAGGGCATTAAGTGTTATATTGATCCCTAGCTGGATTTTATTTTATTCAGTGTAGAAGGTCTTCTTTTTAGTTGTTTTGTAATACTCAGAATTTTGAGTGCTTATAAAACTCAAACATTTTTTTTAGATTTCGACATTGGGCTCTATTTCAATAACTATTTATCATACATCATTATTAAAAATACTGTTTTGTTCGAATTTTTATCAGCCATAAGATTTATAAAACCTATTTTATCCTAAAACTGATAGTTCCAGTAAATAACTGATTTCAGACAGTTTTGTAAGCTTCAAGAAAGTTATGCACGCCCTTTCGAAGGGAGGGAAAAGTTATCGCCATGTTCTATACATCAAAATCGACCAATTTCTTGAAAAAATGTACTTCGTCATTTTTTTCGTCAAAATCTATATATTGACACTTCAAAATCAGACAAAAAAAGTTTGGCTAAAAATCGACATTTTTTTAAGGTATACCCTTTTGAATTTTTTCGATTTTTCGCGAAATTAGCGCCACCTCTATACGAAATTGTCTGACGACTGGACTATAAATGATATTAACGAATATAGTAAAAATTGGGTATTATAAAAATTACAATGGATATATTGTAAAAGTTACTGTGGCAGTGACAGTACCTACTACCTACATGTTAAAACTAATAGTCGACTCCATTTTTCTCCGTGTATCTACAATTACATTATCTACAATTTTCTTTTTTTTTAACTCTGAAAACATATATAATATTCGACCAAACAGAAACGAAATCGGTTAGTTGGTAGGTAAATCCTGGAAGTCTCCCGATACTATTAAGTTAAAATTTGATACTCGTCTTATATGCCAACGAACCTCAAACCAGTCTTTCAGGAAGTAAACAGAAATAAAAAGAGAAATAATTATTTTTTGAAAGTATGTACGTATTTACCTACATACAAGTAGTCAAAACAAAAATAGTATTATAAGAATATACATTATAGATATTAAATGTAATAATATAATATTAAATGTACATATGTACAGGTTGATATTTAAATTGAGACAAAAAATAACTCAGAAAAAGGGACTGTATATAGAGAAATGTTTTAAATAAATCTTTGATTTCAAGAGGAAATTAGACGCTGTTATTTTTGCTTTATTTGGTGGGTTTTTTTTTTCAATGACTTATATATTTTTAGTTCGGAAGCTTATTCTACATAAAAAAATCAAACATATTTTGAAGAAAACATAATTTTTTTAATAGTATTTAGAAAAGAATTGAAAATTTTTGAGCCTTATACCTAAAAATATCAAGTTCTGAATAAAATTGCAAGGGACAAAAAATGCGTAATTTAAAAATTTCAAAATAAAATTTTAATTACAAAAAAGATGAAATTTAAATAAAATAAATGTTATTCAATAAAACAACAAAATTACGCACTTTTAATCTCTTACAATTTTATTCGGTAATTGATAGTTAACAGGTAAAAAGTTCGAAAATTTCTAGTTGTTTTGCTAAATAGCTTAAAAAATCTATATATTATAAACATTATACATACATATGTATATAATAATTTCAGGGGTGTCTTCCTTTTATGACGTAAGCACCCTCTTAAAAGGGATTTTATGAAATTCAACCCTTACGGGGGTAAAAGGGGATATACAAGTTTGTATGGGAATAATTTTTTTGGTTGGATTTACTTGAAACTAGGGATTTGTAATTAGTTTCATTCGATCCAGCGGAAAAAATACTACTACATTAAAAAATACAACACAGGCTAAAGCAAGTCCGCTAGTATTTTATATAAAAGTTGAAACCAAACATTTATTTGAAACATTTTTCCATACAGTCTAGCTGTCCTTTGCTTTCGAGCGTTTTTGTTTGTCTCAATTTAAATCCCGCACCCTGTATATAATATATGTACTGTACATATAATTGAAAAAATAAAAAATAAATACATACATCAATTAAGTTTTGAATATATTTTAGACAGTAGAGAATGTATATCACGTTCTTATGTAATAGTGGCTCACACGGAAATAAGAAATGCGGACGTCTCAAGAAAAAACCCTTCTGGCTATAGTTGAAATTGTTTAAAAATCGCTAATTCTAAATTAAATTTTAATGTTGCTATGTCGGTATACTTATTTAAATATTAAACAAAATAGTATGCGTCAAATCGTAACAAAAATTCGTGAATATGCATGATCGCGAGCGTAAATCACGTTCAAGGAAATAGTTTTTATTTATATGTAAATAAAACCTATTTTTATGGAACTTATATACTATAGGTATATACTGCAGTATATAAGTTCATAGAACTATGACATTATGTTGCGATCACTATCAATAATTGTTTTAACATGGCTCAAATCAGGGTCGTAACCAAGGGGGGGAGACTCTGAAACTTTCGTTAGTTAAATAAATTGTAACGTGAGCAAAAAATTTATTTTTACTGGAGTCATATAACCGGAATTTTTATTGAATAAAACAATCTCTCCCTACAGCGATTTTATAATTTTAAAATGTTTTAAGGATCAACAGAAGTTCATAACTGAGTTTGTGGATTAGTCCGTTTTCCACGTGGTACTTTTTTCACCCGAAAATCATCAATTTTTCCTGTTTGCGGTTCGAATATTATTATTTTGAAAATGGTTTCGTGTTTTCTTAGGATATAGAAAAGACTTAAACTGGGATATATTGTTGATGATATGTAAAAGTCCCCACCCCCCCAACCTCTGAAAAAAATATTTCAGGTTACGACACTGGTTTAGCTTTCTTTTTAATTTTTCTGTTCTGACAATACCTTGAGCAACTATGTACATATCGTATTTTTATTCGTTTACAGCAATTGGTGATATAATTTTAAGGTACAGAAGGCGTGTAATTTGTTAACAATGTGTATCTATGAATGTATGTCAAACCTTTCTGTAGGTGAAACTACAATTTGATTTGCTGATTCGCTAGAAAAGATTTTTTGAGTCTTTTGATGTTAAATCTTAGGTTTTCATAAAATATTAATAGCCACGATACTGCACAGAAAAATTATCTAACTATTGGTGAAAACTGCATTGAAATCGGTTCAGTAATTACCACTGCGTTTAGACCGCTGATTACTTATTTTACAAGTGCGCGTGATATGTAGTAAATACCATAAAACTTCCATTTAAATTTGATACCCTGCAGAAAACGATTAGTTAAGTTTTGGTTTATATTTAATTCTTTATAATATAGGGTAAAAAGTCGTATTTATCGTATTTACTATTTGTTTACTATAGGTATCAGGTATAATAATAAACAATAACACATATGTATATGGCAAAAGCATGTCGACCTTGGTTATAACAATTTATTTATAGGTACATTAATTATATAGTATACCATAGCAAGCTTAGAAAATAAGTCTTCTTCTTCTATAATAGACAGGTACTGTCGGCACAATAATTTATAACACACTTAATTTAAATGAAAGGACTATAACGAATTAAACGTTATTAAACACAAGTTTCAGCAATACTTCGTCTTAATAAAAGAAAACAAAAATAAGAACAAACAATTGACGATTTACTTACATCGTGATCGTTACGAAATAAATGAAAAAACTGTCGGTTCAGTGATGTAGAAGAATGTTTAATTTGTGACAAAATTGTAATCGATATCAATAACAGGGTCGTACGTATTTATTCTTAACATATTTTTACAAAGATTACAAAAATGTCTGCAACTTTTTATTTGCCTGATAATCCCATAGTTTTGTAAAAATGAATTAAAACATTCAATTTGCAAAAATAGAGATTTCAATATTTAAAATTATTATAACTATATTTTATTTATAATCCATTATTTTTATAATAATTATAAACCTTTGAATATCACCTATTTTTCTTAAGAAATATTATAAATATAAAATTAATTTTGCACAGTGCTTCCTAGTGCTAAATTTACCAAAGGTAGTTAATTATTGAACAATTTAAATAAAAACCGATAAAGTGTTCAGACAAATTGCCTGGCATTGGTTAACCATTTAATTTTTATACAATTTTACTAAAAAAATATTAGTTCGAAATTTTTCTTTTAATTTTTTGACAATTTCAACCTAACGAAGTTTCATTAATATCGGTTCAGTGGTTCATGAGTTATGGGTGTGACAAGGATTCAGGGGACAGACACACACACACACACAGCCAGACACGGGCCCCCTTCTCGTTTTGGGAAAAATGTAGTAGAAAATTTCAAAATTCATACAATAACTGAAGATATTCTATTTGCTCTTCAGTTTATTTTTGTATTCTTACTTTTAAAAAAAGCAGAAAAAAAGGTCTTCACCTAAATTATTTTAAATCACAAAAAGGTCCTCACATATTTTTTTCCTTCAGCTCGGGGCTCCTTTGCCTCAAGGCCCTACACATTTACAATAAACAATTATTTAGAAAATTACGGACCTCGCAAAGCCCTCAGAGAGAGAGTTTGTTCGTAGGTACGGCTCTGATTAACAATGGTATAGTTAGTTTGTAAACGACAACAGGCGGAAGAAAGTAACCTACATCTGTTAAGCAAGCGAATAAGATAAAATACATTTACATATTGTTATCACATCTACATATATAACAATCATTCTCTACGCGTTTTATGTCGTCACAAATAACCACAAAAAATCAGAGCTCTATTAATTACGTAAGAATTTTAATTTAATTGACTTTATATACGAAAAAACAATAGAAATTTTTGACACACCTTTTTTATAACTTAATTGCAAAGACTAGGTTAAAAAAATATTAATAGCATTGAACATATTGCTCAATTTTAAATTATTCAATATTAAAAGTCGTCGTGAGTTATAAAAACTTTATAGAAGAATACTAAAAATGAGCCGAAATCCTCAAATTTGGGACTATATAGAATAACCTTACTTTTAATTTTTTCCTTAGTTTCCTTCTGACAAAGTAATAAATCTTTTTCAAGGAGTTTTGTGAATTATCACAACAAGGTACGAAACAATATTTATAACTTATTATTTTTTGTGCGTTTTCCATGTTTATCGCCGACACTTGTATGTTTAAGAATTGACTGACATTTCAATATTGAATTATGACGTTTGAAAAGTACCTTTTTTTTAAATTTGATATTTTGGGGTCGGGATAAACTTTTGGAGTATACAAAAATTTTCTATAATGTTTTTTTACTTCTAGATTACATTAAACAGGTTTTTAAGGGTTTTCATTTTTGACAGGATTACTCTATAGGTATAATAGCCGAATGTGGTCTTAATTACTATTTTAAAATAAATCAAAAAAATCCTTACGTAAGAAATGCATTTAACCCCACCTCCCCAAAAGCCTTACGTAATTAATGAACGTTCTCTAATGCATATAAAAGCAACAACAATAATCAGAATATAAAGAAGAAACTTAATTATTCAATTAATCAGTCGAATAGCCTTCCCTAGCAAAAGTATTGCGCTCCGAGCATATTTAAAAGATAAAAAGGCTTTTGCCAGTAATTGGGGAAAGCAACACTCAAATTAAACTGAAATAAATAAGATAACTAGCGAATCGAGTCGGTTGAAGTGAAAAAAAAATCAATTATTTTAAGGCATAAGTTGTTTGAACCATTAAATGTATATGACATCGACCTGGTAGAAAATCCATTATTGCCGATATGTCCATCAGTATAAGAAAGTGCCACACACATTGCAGGAAGAACATAAAAAGAACCAGATGCTATAACGCAACAAAGAATAATCAGACTAATAACTAACCGGCCCCACCTGTTTGGTAGTAATAAAAAACAAAAAAACATTTTATTGTACATAGAGCTGGCAGAGGACCGGATTTATATTTTTTTCGCTTATAGGCTCACTCATATTGTCGCTGTCAACAAAGAACATTTTTATTATTTTATTTTTTTCACATATCGTGTGGATGATAGTAATAACTAAGTATTAGAAAAAAATCATTTTGGTAGCTAAGAAAAACACAACCAAATTTTTCCGCCATAGGATTTATTATATGTATTTAGATATCCATACAAGAGCTGAGCTAGAAAAATTACACAAGAAGTGTTTGTAAAATTAAGGGTAGCAGATAGCAGGCTAAATATTGAATTCCAAAAAGTGCGTCTTTGCATATTAAAAAATACAATTATAAGTATGACTTTAGAATCAATATTTATAAAGCTGAAAAAATTGTTGAAAAAAATGATCAAAACGTAAATAAACTATAGCTAAATAGAGAAATAAGTCTTGACAATTTTATTAGCTTTTTAATAATTCTGTGCGTATCTATGCATCGGGAAACAAAGATTTAACATTTGAATCAGATCACAACCCATTAGAAACAATATTTAAAAAAATAACTAACAGAAGCCCCACCGAGATTGCAAAGAATATTATATTTATTCGTGTGTAAGATACGTAGGCAGTACATTGTACATAGCTGTTAACCTGAGTGAGTAACGGAAAAAGAAAGGAAAAAATATAGACACATTAGTTAGTAGTTTGAAATTCAAACTACTATTTTTTCTATTATCTTTTTTTCGGTCTGTACATTGAATAATAATAATAATAATATTTTTATTCAGATTAAATTATATAATAATGAAATGGAACATGTCAGCAACAAAAACAAAAATTAAGATATAAAATAAAAATTTACAATTGAAAAATTAATTATAGTAGACGTTCTTTACTGTGAATGAACTCGCCAACGCAAAATAATCTATTATAAGCAGGACTTCGAACCGTTATTTTTTTCGTTTTATGTGCGAGTATATAAAAAATATCAGTTTTTCCGGGTTGCGGTTCAGCTCCGAGTGATTAATTTTTAAATGTTTATATTTGTATTAAAAATTTATTTTCTACCATAATTTAGAACATTTTATGGTACTTGTATGATAGCCCTGAACAACTGAAATGGGAAGTAAGATTATATTAATGCGCAAAAAACCGATAAGTATGTATATATATTTTTTCGGTTCGGTTTTGGTTTTCGTTCCGACAAAAATAACGATGTTCCGGTTTCCGATTCAATTCTCAATTCAAATAGGTATAAAGGGTCTTTCGTGAAATGGGAGTTCATAATAATTTAGAAGGTAACATTTACAATATTGTACAACCGTGTTCACAGTATGGAACCTCTACTGTAATACAGAATAATGAATTGAAGAAGATAGATAGAGATTTTTCACATTAAGAACAAAACAGCAACTTTTTGTTGGTCTTATGAAAACGAAGTTTTAGTTTTATTTTCAAAATTGATAATCGATTTTGTTGTATTTTGATGTCTTACTTTACTTGATAAGTATGAGGTTAAAAAAAATATCTTCCAAGTAAATGCACAGTGCTTCCTCGTGCTAAATTCACCAAAGGTGGTGTTCAGATAAATTGCCTGGCATTGATTCACGATTTAATTTTCGAAATTGATAATCGATTTTGTTGTTTTTTGTTTTATTTTTGAAAACAGGCTTTAGATTAAAATGTATATTTTCAGGTATTAAATAAAGTAATAAGAACACAGCATTAATGTTTTATTTTTTATTTATATAAAAAATATTTACTAGATTTACGATTTTAACAAATAGGTACATACATATATCGTTGTTCTATTATCACTACTTATAATCTATATACTCGTAAATGCAATCAAATATTAAACCTAAGAAAAATAATATGTACGCATAATTTTTATTAATTCTTAATAATGACTATTTTATTTTTACTTACATAAATAATATTAACCGAAACGTTTCATAAACTACAATTATTAAACATTTTCGAAATCACTTTGGGTAAGTATAAAACAGTGGTCTTTAAGTAATTTCTGTTAGGGTCCACATTAGAAATTAGAAAATTAATATGATAATCTGAAAGCCATGAATCTACAAATTTTGATAATTCAAACTGTTTTACAGCGTGATTTGATGACAATCGGCCAGTAAGTGTCAAAATGGTGGACATTTAAACTAATTATTATTAGTATAATTTATTTATTAATTATTATATTATAATAGCATCTGCTTTACATTATTTTAAATTTGACGATTCATTCTTTTATTTTTTTTGTATCGTAGTACTTATCATTTTGTAATCATTAGCAAGTGTCCATCACTGCGTGCTAATTACTGGTTTTATTTTATCCATTTCTGGAGAAAAAACAAACAAAATAAAAGGCTATAATTTAAAAAACAAACTATATTAGCGGACTTTGGTAATTAAATTGATTAAATAAAGAATAAAAGAGTACTTGTTTTATAACTAACAAAAGTTTATGAGAATTACAAAAAATAAGTCCGTCAATCACAAAAACAGTAAACCTTACTCTTATAGCGGCCATAACTGGTGCCAGTACCTTATAGTACAGTACAAAAATGTAGCAATTTAAAAAAAATAAATTAAAAAAGCATGATTGTAGTTTTTATATTTTAATATAATTAATTAAATTTTAATATATTATTAAAATGTGATATGTTATTGATATAATATTAAAATTATATTTCTAATATAAGTAATTAAGTCTTATAAATTGATGACTTTAGTATATGCAAATAAAAAATGTAAAGTAGCAATTCCTTACGTAACTTATTTGGATAGTTTTAGCTTATTTAATTATTTCAATAATACGTACTAGTTACGGATAAACTTAAGTGTAACTTAAGTATTATAATATTTAAAATTAACCAATACTTAAACATATATTAGAGGTAACAAAATTTATATAATATCTTATAATCCAAATAAATTAAAAATTTATAATAATGATTGTTTTTAAAGCATTAATACGCAAATAAATATTGCAAAATATATTTACAAATGTTAAGAATTTCCTACAAAACTAATTACTGCGATTTTTGTATGTTTTCAAAATAATAACTAACACAGTTTTTTATAAAAAAATGACAGTTAATTTATTTAACCAAATTTTTATACATTTATTTGAATTTAACTCGCCCTTTATTACATAATACTACGGAACTTTATATAATATAAAAAAAACAGTGGCATAATAGCTTAAAAACAAATTATTTATGTCCTTTTAATAATTTACACAAAACTGAAAAATGACACTTTTTGACGAGTCAAAATCAATCAAATTGATTTAAAAGAACAGTATCTACTTATTTGAATTGAAAAAAGGAATTAAGAGGTATATCTTCATAGTTTGAATACAAAGTTCCTTATCTTAAAAATTAAACAAATAAGCTTCCAATGTTATACAGAATGATTTACAACTGATGTATAAAAATTAAACAGTAGATATTATTTTAAGCAAAAAACTTTATGTTCACCGTGTCCGAAAATTCTTCGTAAAGAAGCTACAGCTTTCCAAAAATGTTACCCAAATTTAGTGTTTATTTAATATCCAGAGAACCCATTGTGATACAATTATAAAATTTGTTAACCTGTTTATTATTAATAAGTGTTATCGATTTCCAGTATCAATCAATAATCATTTAGACAGGGGTGTATGAGGCCAGTGGGTCCGCCGATGTTTATGAAGTACTTTTTTATTTTTTAATTTCACATAAAGTTTTTTGCTTAAAATAACATCCTAGATCTACTGCTTAATTTTTTTTACACTAGTTGTAAATCATCCTGTATATATTAGTGAGTATTAGGGCATACAAACCGGTTTTAACCGAAACCGGTTAACCGGTTTTTTGTTAAAATTTACCAAAACCGTAAAACCGGGTTTTTCCCGAAAAACCGAAAGTCATTATATTTATGTTGTGAATTTATTTAAATTAAAAAGGGTGACATCTATAAACTAACGCGCAATGTGTAAATAAAAATATTATAGCGGAGTAAATGGAATTTGAGAGTCATTCGTGAAGTGTATAATAATATGTTAATAAAGGAGATTATACAATTTCAAGTTCAAATTTAGACTAATCAAATTCAAATTGGGAATTGTAAATTCCACATTTGAGATGAAAATAAATAAATAATTTATTTCAATATAATATAATGTATTACAATACAAAATATATTTGCTATAGCTGCAATTATGGCCTCCACATACTATCACGAACCCCCAGATTGGAATTGTTGGCGGACCCCATTATTATTGTTACGAATATTAATTAATTAAGTTAACATATATTAAAAAAATTTAATTTCTTAATTTTATTTAAAATCAGGCCCTCAATTATTTACTATTGTCCAAATTAACAAATCATAATTAATGTATCATATATATTATATATCATGAGTGACATATCGGATATAATTAACAATAATTTTCGTGATATTTTCTCGTACAATATTTTTTAGCTACTGTAATCGAAACTCAGTTTGAGTCATATTTACTGTCTTCATCTATAGATCACTTTTAAACTAACTTTACTAATTAATAGTTCCCAATTTGAAATTGATTATTTACAGTTTGAAATTGAATAGTCTTAATTTTGAAATTGATTATTCCCAATTTAAAATTGAATAGTCTCAATTTGAATTTGAAAAGGTATAGTTAAATAAGTTTTATTTTTTTAATATTAATTTATTATTTTATTCAAATAGTTTAAAACATTTTTTAAACTTAATTGAAAAACCCGACTAAAAACCGGTTAACCGATTTTTCACTTTATGAAAAACCGAAAACCGGGTTTTGTAATTTTTTCGGATTTTTGTATGCCCTAGTGAGTATTCCTCTTAATAAAATATTCCAATTCAAGTACTGTAAAATATAATAAATAATAATTATTCCTTGAGCAAATTTGTATTATTGTATTGATTTTTTACTCTTTGGTGATAACAATCTAAGCATAGTTACTATCGGCGCTTCAAAAGCTAAAGAAATCACAAATGATAGCACATACGATAAAATTATCTGGCCTATATACAGAGTGGCCATAAGTTCTATCCCTAGATGTAAAGGACTGTCCATTTTCATTATCATGAACCTCATGCATAATGGATGGACCAAATAAGCACAGTAAGTCACTCTACTGAATGGATATAGATACGGCGTTGCAAGAATTCTGTTGATTGTACCTAGAAACAAAATGAGATAATTAATAACTAATTTTTTTGATATTTTTATCCAAATACTTGTGTCAGATCATATAATTGAGGAGATAAGATCCAAAATTTAAAAAATATATCTGCCATGGGAGCTACGGAACTTTCATATACGTAATACTGATAGAGAACAGTACACATAATTCTTATTTTATTACGACCCTCCCACAGTGTTCTAAAAAAAACATATATAAGAATACCTTCAAAAAATTTAACTCATATGTATTTATCCCCTCGAAAATTTTTCTTACTACGCCACTGTCCTCAATTATATATTATAATTTATTATGCATATATCAAAGAAACGGTTTCAAATAAACTTACCGCCATAACCCGTAGAACAGGCAACTACAACCCAGGCGAGCCCCAAAGCCCACACGGTATGGCTGAGAGAACTATAAGCTGCAGCTACTATCGGTGTGAGATTAGCCTCATACAGTCCATAAACAAGACTGAGCAAAACTCCTGAGGACAGTATCCATCCAATGCCTACGACAACCTATAAAAAAATACAACATTTTTGTTTATCCAATTTATGAACCAAAATTAGATTGATGTATTTGCAATAGATGGCGCCAGGAATGCAATATGATACACACAAAGAGAATTATTAATTTACCTTTGACATTTGTATTTTACAATCGGTTTTGTACAGCAAATATCCTACAGACATTCCAATGAAATAAGGGCCGAGTCTTGTCCATGGTTTGTCGTATATTTTATCGAACAACGCCAACGGGTCGTCTAGGTTCGGCATGTGATTGTTGGAAAATGCCACATAGAATGTTGTGAACCAAGAACTGGCTAATGTGAGAATCATCAGGCCAGCGGCTACTTTGAAATGGCTGTAAAATATAAATGCAAGTATTTTATACAACTGAACTTGGGGTACTATTTATGATATATGAATTATTAATTATTACTGCGACTTTTCCGCCTTTTTTTAAGTCGATTCTTTTCATTTTTATACATTTTATTAGAAAATATCAATGATTTATTTTTTTAATATGTGCCTGATCTATTTATTCAATATACATTTTTGGTTACAATTACATTTGAAAGTCTCATCAAATTCTGTTCAGTAGTTTTCGCGTCGAGTTAGAACGACCAACAGACAGATACAGACAACAATAGTAAAAAATAAAAATAAATGACAATAGACTCAAAAAATCAAAAATTATTAATATTATTTTTGGAAGTGGATAGGGGAAGTAAGGGTTCTTTCTCAAATTCACTGATAATCATTTAATTTTTGAATTTTTAATGGATTACAAATATAAATTGTACTATTGGTACTATAGGTTTATTTCGAGTAGTTTTTGAAATTTTTATTATTTTAATGAAATATTTTAATTTATTTTCAACATACCTGACTGCAACAATTAACATAATGACTCCAATAACATAGAATTGGGTGTCATCTGAAAGGTACCAACTCCAAACCATGCACTGAAATAAATATAATATTTGGTAAAAAAAAGAAACACTCAAATCTTATCTTATTATTTATGTTGTTTAGATGAACAAGATTTAAAATGAAATGTTACCATTTGTTCGACTGGGAAAAGTGTATTGATGTACAAGATATTTCTCCACCAATATTTAGGGCATGTTTCATGCTCTAATGCTGGTGGTTCGAAAACTGAGTTGTAGAAATACCACTTCATCAAAACAGTGTTCACTCCTAGTATAAATAGATACGGTATCGTTAACCTGCAAAATTAATGTTTGGTCATATTTGGAAATCAACCGAAGTTTTAGCCACAGTTTAACAAGCACAAAAAATTCATTGGGCCAGATATTTGGCAGAACTGAAATTGAGTTTGTAACGTTTATTTTTTTGTAAGTTTTGCTTTAGTTCATTTTTCGGCATAGTACGTTTTTTAGGTCCCAGTATTCTTCGTATGTTACATTATGTAGTATTTTATGTAGATATGTATAAAAAGTACAAATAATAACGTTTTATTAAAACATACCTTGCAAATCTGTAAATAAGGAGACCAAAGAAATGGGCAATACCGGATTGTACTTTATTAGCCCCTTTGGTCAGCGGGTCCAGCTTGCCTTTAGCGTTTGAACGGAAGTACAAAAACGAAACGAGCAAGCCACTGATGAAGAAGAACGTGTCTACGCTAAAGGTGCTGTTAGTTATTGTTTGGAAGATGAATTTCTGTTCTACCATTCTTCTAAACTCCATATTATCTAAAAAAATAATACAATTATTTACATTCGTGAAATCCAACAGGTATTTAATAAAGCTTTTGATACGCGGCGTTAAAAGTCGTGAGGTAGATAATTGATATTGAAGGTGAGTGATCACAGAGAGTTTAACATCAAAATCAATTATAGGTTGAAAGCATAAGCGCCGACTTTTTAGTTTACCTGGGGGGGGGGGTAATATTCCAAAAAAACTCTGTGTAATATTTAGTAATAATGATCACAATTAATTTTTTTAAAAAGGAAAATAAAGTTTGAAATCTGTACTTTAAGATTCTTGCAAAAAATATATTTCCATTTTCATGGAGTGTAAACGAAGATTTTAGCTGATAACTTTAGTAAATCGGTAAAAAAAATCGTACAAAAAAATTTAAAACTATTTTAAAACTGATTGTCTATGTCATAGGTTCCCAAACTTATTAAACTTACCCTTTTCAGCTATAAAAAATCATAAGGCTCCCCTGATAATTTACATTTTTAGTAGTGAACATTTTTTCATATACATATCTAATGTTATATAATAATCCAGGGTTTCCCAACTACACCCAGAGTCATCAGGGCTTCCCAAAGTTTGATTTTTTTGAAATTTTTCGCATCACTTTGTAAAAAAAAACAAAGAAGAGATTTCAAGCTTTAATTTGCTTTTTGAAAAATTTCTAAGAGATCATTTTTACCAAAGTAACAGCCATTTGAATATTGCACATTTAAAGAAATCAAAATTTTGTTAACAACTGTATGTTTTGTTTAATTTAACAGAAATTAGAGTACATATTCATAAGGGGGACGAAGCCCCCCTCCCCCTTTTATCATCCATTCGGGGGCGATCGCTCCCCCATTAGTCGGCGCCTATGGTTGAAAGTATTCATTACATAAGAAAGTTATATTTCATCTTTTATAAAAATGTATCGGGCGGACCATTGTGGAGTGAAACTTAATAATTAATTTAAAAAAACATGCGCTAAACGTAACGTATTTCTTAAGATTACGCAACCTATATTGATTCGACGAAAATGCAGAATTAGCAATGTCCTTATAAAAATATGTTTTTTTACTTAAATTTTTGAAATATGATGCAATCGACCTTTTTCTAAATAACACTTTACGTAAATGCATTGTGACTTATTTGTAAAGTAGACAATTTAACTGGGCAAAAAAAATCATGTTTAAAATAGAATTTTTTTTTCGCGATTTTTACTTTGCAACATTTTTAGATGAATGTAAAGAGATTAGATAATATTAAACTAAAAAATACAAAGTTTTATTACAACACTTCAATGACGTTATATCTCGGAAGTATGACACCGCATAAAATAAATGACGATAACCAAATTGTGGCAAATAATAGCTAAGCTTTGCAAAAAATATTGCTTCCTCGCAACATCGAAGATACGAGAAACTTTGTGATCGTTTTAGAAAAAAAATGTTCTCCGATTTCAAAATTTTAAATTGATCTTTCCGTTTCAAGTCAAGACAAACACTTTTTGTTCCGTGTCTGTCTGTCTGTATATCTGTCCCCTGAAATCTTGTCACACGCATAACTCATGAACCGTTGAACCAATATTAATGAAACTTGGTTGGATGGTTGGGTCTGGCTTGAGGACGGTCTCATTCCAAAATCATTAAAATCGTGAGTAAGGGGGAGGGAGTGACATCCCAAAATATTTTTTTAAGATACCTCAAGAACGACACGTTACGTGAAAATTTTATATAATTTTTTTTGTAGAACATTAAATTTCTTATAATATAGGTCCAAAACGTTTGTTGTAAAATATTCCCTTATAATGATTTATCTCAATTTGCTTTGAACAATCGTGTTTTGTTTTTTTAAATTGATATTTACTTTGACATTAAATGTCATTTTTCCGTTGTCAAACAGGAAGCGGACTGTCCATGCGGACAGTCCGCCTCTTGTTTGACAGAGCCTTTAGATTGAAATTATCAAAAAATTAAAAATGTACGAAAAAATGATCAGATGCGTCTTAAGAAAAATTTCGAACTAATATGTTTTAGTAAAATTATATGAAAATTAAATGGTTAACCAATGCCAAGCAATTTATCTTAACACTATCGGTTTTTATTTAAATTGTTCAATAATAATATAATAATTGGTGAATTTAGTACGTGGAAGCACTGTGTATTTACATGTTAATTGTTTTTTTTTATAAAGTGAATATTTTAGACTCTACAATCAAAGACCCTAATTTTTTGTTCATACAGAAAATGTAAAATATATGTATATTTTATATTGGTTAGAGACAATATTTTTGCCTCTGCCTATTACTTTCCCTGATCTTTATTTTCTGAAATATGTATATATTTTTTACCTGCGTATTTGAACGCAATGAGGCAAGTGTGGCCGAGCACGATCCAAGCCATGCTAATCGCTCTGAGCCCATGTATTGTAGGTATTGTATCACACCCCACAGACTGATCGAATATAGTCTTCAGATTTATCCTCGCGGAAAAAGATAGAAGCAATTCTGAGCATACTTCACCTATAAAAAATAAACATTTATTAATTAATTTTTATTTCACTTTAATAACTCAAAATAGCATGATCAGAATGCTTAAATTCTTACCACAAGTATACGGGCAAATGTTCTGCTCGGACTCCGTTCCTTCCTTGAGAGACTCATCGCTACCTGCCACCATGACTGATGTCGTGGTAGGCACAGGGGTTATGCTATTTACAACGTACATGGAGCTCTTGTTCATGGATTTATCGAGTTGACTTGGACCTATTTCATATGTTGTGCAATTCAACATCTTCTGTTTGGCCTTGTTGATGCAATCAAGTAGGTAGAAGTCGTATGAAGTTCCTGCAATTTGCAAGAGGCCAACCAAGATCGCAGCGATACTGAAATAATATGGCCATTTTCATAATTTATTAGAAATAATATTTCAATCTTGTTTAGGCTCGGTTAAAAATATAAACAGGGTTAAAATGTATATTTCTTATTCTAAATGAGTTACATAAGAATAGAATTTATATAGATTAGTGAAGTGATATAATAAAACCTATAAAAAATAATTTTGGTGTTTGTTAATTATTTAGATTTTTTTTAAATTATTTTATCCAGAATGGATAGAAGAAATAAGACACTAGTTTCATCCCGTCACGTGTGAAGCCATTAGTACTTGCGTATTTTTTATTTTTACTCACAATATAATTTGGAACGTGGAATCTTCCCACATATTATACCACTGGTATCTAGACTTGACGGCAAGTATGTCCGTGCTGACTGCCTCCGACTTCTCTGATATGGCCTGTACTATTCTTGTCACATCCTGTTCAGTGCATGTTTGTGGCATGCACACACCTACGTGAAGAATTCGGATCTGTAGAAAAACGAATAACATTTAAAATTATTCATCACTATTTCAAAGAATCTGCAGTTTTTAATAAATAATCATAATAAGACATTGTGCCCCCCAGGAAAACGAATCAGTGCCCTAGGTATTTGCTTTATCTAGCGTGTCATTACGGTTTTGTAAACACTGTTTTTATTGAAGAAACTTACGTTAAACGGAAAATTATTAGCAAAGAGAAAATTGCACTGGAAAGCGTTACGGTTCACTTTTACTTAATGCAAATAGAATGCGTAAATATTATTAATATGTTGATTACACAGCCACATAAAAAAGTGTGTGATACCAAAAAAGTAACCTTTATAGCATTGTAGTATGGGTAGAAATCCAATTTTTTTAAATTTTCTTCTTACCGATTTTCTTTTTATTTGAGTTTGAATTTTGGGTGTAGATTGAATTTTTCTGAAAAAAGTGTGCGACACCAAAAAAATAGTCGAAATCCTATTTTTTGGAATTTTTTGCTCACCAGTTTTTTTAAATTTAAGCTTGAATTTTGGGTTTAAGTTGAATTTTTCCAAGCTGGCTAGACCCAAAATATAAGTTCAAATAAAAAAAAACTGGTAAGCAGAAAATTTGGATTTCGACTATGCTCGACCAATACTACAATGCTATATACCTAGATCGCTTTTTTGGTATCGCACACTTTTTTTTGTGTTATTACTGATTAGTTTATTAGAGTTTAGAGCCGAGATGAAACTTAAATTTTAACGAGACCGAGACAATTTTTTTTAAAGATATTGTCAGTTATTATCAATTATAAATACAAAATACAATAATGAAGACTTTAATTTTTTAAATTGTAATAAGGTATTGAAGTTGTAGTAGGTACTGAAACGACCGCCTTTGGTATAGAGTCTTGTTTTGTTTTAAACTTAAAAATAACCAAATAATAACAAATAAGAAAATTAATAGGTGACAATATAAATAGAAAAAAATGTTGTATAGTAATCCCTTCTTTTACACGGATTTTCTTTTACGCCGATGAAAAAGTTTGAAAAAATGGGTGAGAAGACATCAAAAACACAACAATTTCTACTGCTACATTAACGCGATGTTATGGAACCAATTAACCGCGTAAATGGAGGGTTTACTGTATAAAAATGTGCCCAATTGGTTAGTTAAATTAAATTAAATAATATATTTTATCCTTGATTTTAACATTTAAGGAAAATTTTTGTTAACTATTAATTTTTACAAATGTAAACAAAAATGCGGGTATTGGTCAATTTATGAAATAATTGTAATTTTATTAAATCCGGTTTCAGTATCATCGACCGTTTTATTAAAAAAAACAAACAAGGTGGGCTACTATTAATAAAATCGTTAATGTTCTATGTACAAACTTTAACCACAATAAAGAACTTGACAACGAAATTTAAGTTTCTAATCTGATTCGTTTAACTTTTTTCCACCACATAAGAAATATTCACCTTCAAAATATTACATTAGAGTGCATTAATTTTTTATAAGTATATTTTATAATATTACATTATGTTATATAACAACATTTTAATGCAATGTTAACCACAATTAGGTTATCTTTATAATAAGATATATTTATATTTCTTTTCTTTAATGTGTTCATGTATTAATATCGTTTATTGATTGCTTCAAATATTTTTATACTTTAATAAATAATAAACTTTTATAAATACATAGTGAATTATATTAGATATAATATACTTATTAATCAATAGGTCCTGTTTCGATGCTAGTTATTTAAAGTTGGTAATAATACTACGCAATTTGATAACAAGGAAAATTAGTAGGATATTAAAAAACCGGAAATTTGTCTTATAGTTCAACTAAAGAAACTAAACTACACTCATGCCTTCCGACAGTAAAAAAATAACAAATTAATATATTAATATGTATATAGATTATTATACAAGTTTGTTGTTCAGTAAATTTAAATAAAAAATAATATCATTTTAAAATATAACGAAATTATAAGTTATAAATAAAATGGTCATGTTAGAGTTATTTCAAAATTTTTCATAAAAACTATTTTTGCTACAGTGTTCGTTATAATTTTCATTGAAAGTACTAATAAAAAGCTACACCCTGGATTTTTTAGATTGTTTGAATCGATAGTTTAAATTAGAAGGGGGTGGAGGCGCTCAGCAAATATATCGTGAATGAAGGGTTAAATTCGAAAGGTCATTTAAAAATGTTTGTTGCATTTTAGAAGACTTATCAATCGGGTAAGTGAAAAAAATGTGAGTTAATTTTTGGTCTATTTTGACAGTGTTCGTTATAATTTTCATTGAAAGTACTAATTAAAAGCTACATTCTCGAATTTAATCAGATTTTTTATATCGATAGTTTAGATAATAGAGGGAGGGGGGCTCTGATAACGAGTTTGAACGCATATATATCGTGATTGAAGGGTTAAAATCAGAAGATCATAACATATTTATGGAAAGGAGATCAAAAAAATTTTTTTTTCAAAAATCTCATTTCTGTTTTTGGGTTATCAATCTACGTTCGTATACCAAATTTCATCTTAATCTGTATTTATATAGATAAGAGTTTCTAGTTTTCTAAAAAAATAATAATAATAAAAAAAAAAAACGGAACATACCCTCGGAGTAATATTTTTAGTCGTATTAACTTGAATCTTGAACAGATAAAAGGTTGGCGCAAACGGTGGAAGGTTTCCATCATCATCATATTTTCCAAGCGCGTACGTGTTATCACCTCCCGGAGTCTTCTTTCCAATATCTTCCGATAGTTTCGCGTCACGTACAATTCGGGCGTTCCCGGATATATTCGTGTTCAAGTCACCTTTCATCACTGTTTTTGAGCTTTTGTTTGGAATCGGCTTGAACTGCACTGAGCTGGTATGGGTCTCAGGAGCTATACTTAGACACAGAGTTTGCGATCCCGTCCAGTAGTTATTGCCCCAGAAGAATCCGGTCGTGTAGCGACCGTTGGAGTCATCCACTGAAACAAAAATATGCTATTATAAAGAGCGCACTTACATTATATAACTATAAGATTATATAATCTAAAATTATTTAGTACAATTTTTAATGTACATATTTTTTAATTTCATTATAACTAATCAGTAATACTAGTTCACTTCATTTAGTTGTGAGCTAATAACTAAATCAGGAAAAGTCTCCAATGCCCGGTATTTTAATGCAAATTAGCTTCCAGCTAAAGTTATCTGCACTTCACAGATGTAGCGAATAAAATCGTACATATGATAACCTTGACGCATGCACGATAAGTACAATCAGCGACTTAAAATAAGTGATGCCAAGTGTACCTCATAAAATGCATTTCCATTATTATATATTTTTTACCACTGATTTAAACTATCGAGCAATTTCATAACAATTTGACACTTAGTAGATAGCGTTAGCTAGAAGTTAATTTGCATTTTCATTCAAACAAATTCTTTATAATACCGGGCACAAGTGATACAAATAGATTTTGATCAAACTTGGTATACAATGTTGAATCACGTGAGTCTCGGAAGGATGAACATTTCTATTACAAGATTATTTATACGAGTATTTGGCAATAATTTTTTTTAATATACAATACATATGAGTACACAATACACATAATAAAATGTTATATTTTGGCCTGGAGGAAATTTTATTTCACCGGAGAAAAATCCCTCTCAAATGTCAAGCATGTGAAAATTAAAGACATTGTATATATATATTTAATTCTACAATATATCTATAAAACATGTGGTACGATAAAATATTTTGGGGGTATAATAATCACTTAATCACCCTTCCGGTTTTCTTTAAAAAGTATTATGTTTTCAATAAAACAATAAAGGTAGGTAGTGTAAAATTCTGAATACAGTGATATCAAATTTCAGTTTTAATATAATAATTTAACGTATCTTTAAAAATAGGATATATAGGTATATCAGTACTGGTGTCCGCCGTACTCTATGTAAATTTTAAAAAAATAGTACCTATTTTTATAAAAAAGACCACTTTTGTAAATATGTATATTAAATATTATAATATCAAATTAAATTTCACAATAAATCTTTCTCTGACTGAGACCGCCGTGTTATGATGTCAATTGTCAGAATATCATTTTCCATTATTATGTAAAACGTACATAATATATAATAAAATAAAACATTATCATTATGCATGGTTCTCTAGGCAAGTTCACATTTTTCTCATTTATCACGGAAGAAAAGCAGCAGTCCAGTAAAGTAGACCGGCAAAATAAAGATAAAAAGATGACTCATTGCATCAGTGAAAGTACGCAAATTACAACTACATAATAACATGCGTACTTGTGTACCTAGCCATACATTAGTACATAATAGATAAATGTGCATTTTTTATGCTAAATTGTAATAAGCAAGTGTAAAATTGATGCAAGAATATTTGAGTCACGACATTGTATTTATAAGTTCAACATTTTTCAACGGTTCAAAGGAATTAATTTCCTTATTCATCTTGTAATCATAATTGCATTGTTATATAATTCAATAATTTCTTAACTTTAACTATTATATTTTAAATATTCAAATTACCTTTATATCTTACGAGAGTTAAATGGTCACCACCCCCAACCTATGATCATTAAAAATTTTCTAATTACATTTTTTGTTAAGTAACTAATACGTATAATAACAACTGATTAAACTTTCATCAAAATAAAAAATGGTACAACATCTACTATTTTATAAATTTGATTATAAATGGAATGACTCCGTTCTAATGTAGGTAACACAAAAAGTTATGAATTTTTTTTTCATTCTTTACATCTTTCTGAATGTAAATCATCAACTCTTATGAATCCTAACGGTTTTTGAAACAGAATGTCTCTTGGCGCCCCGGGTCTATTACTATCAATAATAATTAACGTTTATTTTATTTTTCAATTGTTTTTTTTTTAAATCTTATTGTTAAGTTCAAATATTCAAAAAATACTACCAACTACATAAAAAAATATATTGTTAAATCAATGTTACCAACTACTTTTTAAATAGCGACCTTTAAATTACCCAATTTTAATTTCAATGTTGATTTATTTGAAGAAAGTGGTACCAATTATCAAATAATATCACAACATACTTAAAAACATAACCTTCCGCGTGCTCTATCGCCTCCACAGCTGCCGATGTTATATAATAAGTAACTACAATTAGATCTGCTTTGGAAAGTCGAACGTAGATAATTGGGGTACTGGTACAAAACTATATTTTGTTTGTATCTATGATTTCATTATGTTTTGAACTTAACTGGATGTGCAATCATGGCATTAATAAAAACAAATATATTTTTATCTGCCTAAATATTATATAAACGTTATTTGCATTTTCTATAATTTTTTCCTAATAAACTATTTTAGTTATTAAATAAAGTAATAGATTTCCTGGTTTATTTACATAAGTATGTGAATAGTGAAAAAACTTTATCAGCATTGGCAAATATGAAGGAAATTATGTATGTATGACCTCTAAAAGTATACTTTTAAAACTTTTAATTATTTTAACTAAGAACCAAAACTAGATTGTAGTTAATAGAACTCTTGTTTTCAATCGTTGAATCATAGTTTATAAATAATTTTATAGATAAACTTGCAGATATGGTTTTTGTTGAAATTTCCCCATTTTTTATCTCATTTTTGTTTCTTTTAATTAGTTATTTTAGTGTGCAGCTCTCGTTTAATTGTGCAACTTTAAAATAAAAATATGTAGGTAGTACTAAATATCTAAACTTCTAAACATTACTTTGTGCAATGCATAAGGAAAAATAAATGCAGATAGTCCTCGACCTACGACTAAGTTCCATTACCGGCTTAATAATGTTTATACTTACCTAAAATTAAAAAAAAAAAACTTGGCCATAATTATAATTCTTTCTATATATAATATAACTTTTTTACTCAAATTTTACAGCTCTAAATTTTTATAAAACAACCCCTGAAGAGGACATTAAGAAGCTATAAACATTAAGAACCAAAAACAACTATTTCAATGTTTCTGTATCTCAAATTTGAAACTGTGGTGAAGATCGAAGGGGGCGGAAAAATTACTCTATATAGAATCGCCGACCTTTATAATATTATGTGAAAATTTTGTAAAAATTGTTTTAATCTTCCGTCTGTACACTGGGTCGTTTAAGGAACAGTCGAAATTTCAAACTCCAATTTCCCTCACATGACGTCAGAAAACATCCGTATCCGGTTGAAATATCGTTTTCAAAAATAGGAGGTTTTTTTTATTTTAAATATAAAATTTCACCCTTCTACGATTTGCCGTATTTGAGTTACAGAGCTTACAGACAGATCGACACACAGACATCAGGGAAGGTCAAAATGAATAATTCCATCAAAATCTGGATTTCGAAAAAAATACTTATAATATGTAGATATATTTCTTATACATACATACATAGATATAAGAAAGTAAAAATATTTTATGAAAAATATCAGTCGTTATATTTCAGTTTAATAATTAATATTCGTTGTAATATTAGTTATGAACAACTACAAAACACTTTTACAAAAAATAGCAAATTCCAAAGATAATACCAAATTTGCATATTTATTTTTCCAGTACTTAAACAATGAAGTATTATTATTACACACGACAGTAGATAATGCTTATTGTAGATTATGACAAATAATCTGCTTAATTCGCAAGGCCATTTTGAACCTATCCTGTGATATGGATGTTTACTAATGTAAATATTGATTTTGCAGTTATTAGCATTGACTTGTAAATGTTTCTCGTGTTTGTTTACGACACTTTGTTTGTATAAATAAAACATAAATCTGAACGGAAGAAAAGTAATAAAGTTTATACCTGTACATTTGTGTATTAGTTTATAAGTTTAATGGTGGGTTTCATAAAACAGAAATACAGTAGACCTTCCATACTTTGAACCCCGTTGACGTGGTTCACAGTGTGGACATTGACAGTAAGGAACATACATATATATTATAAAGCTTATAACTTGAGAACCACTTATCCGATTTACGTGTTTTTTTTTTAATTTATAGATGTTTTCTGGTTAGGTTATAGGATATATTTTGTTACGTCTACGTCGGAAAAAATCGTAAATATCTCAGCTCCTATTGCTTTTAAACGTTTACAATTAACGTAACTATATTTTTTGGTAACGAACGATCAACTAAAACTATGCAACCCACCAAAACTCTTATGAAAACAGATACAAAAAATTGCATTAACTATTTTTGGTAAATTTGCACTTTAAAAAATGACCATCAAGATACATGATATATGTACATATTACATAAACATTTTTTTGTTCGATCAATAAATTTACCAAAAGTTTTGACCGTGGATTTGTATAACAAATGTGCCTAAGATATTAATTTTTTGAATAACTAATTTTGTTACATTTTTTTTTAAATTTATTGGCAAACAACTTTTGCTGTAAAGTATTTATTTGAAGATAATGGAGATTAAAAATAGACTTTATGCGTGGTGTTGTCTGCAAAAAAAATGTTCTACAGCGACTTAAATATTAAAGTTTGATATATAAACTCGCGATTTTTTTTTATAAAACTAATATAATAAAACGCTTACACATAACTTAGATGTATTTTTTATAGTTTAGGTCAGAGTAAAGGTTTTTTTATTGCGCAGTTAATTTATTTGCTACTCAGCTCTTTTGATTGATAGCGTGTTTGTATGTAGGTACTATACCGGGTGTTCCAATTTCAGGAAAATATTTTCAACCCCCTAAAACCCCCCCTTGGGAGGTGGTTTGAGGGGTACATGCCCGTTTCTCAGAAAAATCAAATGGAACGATATATCTAAAAGTATATAATTTTAAAGTTCATCATAAAAGTAAGAAACTTTTGTAAAAAAAATTTTTTTATACATTCAATTGTTTAGAAAATATGGCGACTTGTTCCCAAATTTTAGAGTTTTACTAAAAGTGCTCTAGTTTAGTTAAATGTTAATGGAATATTATTTTTAAATTTCTATATTATTTTTAAAATTCTAAAGCTGTTATGAGATGTCAACTTCACACTTAAAAGTTTTTATTTTGTAAATTTTGTGCACGTGTAGACAACAATCCAACTATACCTATATGTTTTATGTAAAACATGTATATGTTTGTTTATAAAACGTATGTACACAAGCCAGTCTAAATAAATATTAGTATTATATTAATAATTCTAAGTCGTATTTGTACAACTGTATTATTCGGGATTCAAACTGTCTATATTTTATATGTATTTTATACTCTTCACTGGGTGCAAAAAGTCGACACCTGATTAAGAATGAGTATTTTGACTTATTATTGGTACGATACTACATAGAATTTTTAATAATAGTTAATTATCTTTTTGAATGTATTAATATTGACTAACTGGTTTGAAATCTAATATATATAATATGTATTATATTATATATATAGTATGTATTATATTTATTGTGCTTTTTTGTATCTAAGCCTGATTTGCACCAATAATAGTTGAATGTCCACTTTTTACTAATCCTAATATATAAAACGGATCTAGGAAAATACGTTGAAAAAGATACACTAGTTAATCACAATTTACGACATAGTTATCAATAAATTTTATTTTCAATGCATCATTGGTTATGAAAATAGTTAGGAATCTTACCTTGACAAATACAGTTATACCAAAAAGATTATCTAAATATATACCCAAATAATTATGAACTAACTAAGAATTATGCGATTATATATTTTTTAACATTTAATAATTAAAAAAAATACTAATTTTATAACAATAATGTTATAATTTTGAAATCTTTTTTTATCGTATACATTTAATAATAATATAATAAATATATGATATGTACTATGGGCTTCAGAAATCATCTGCCACTCTAAAGGTCAGAATAGTTTACAACAGATTCAAAAATATTAAGACAAACATCATCGGTTATCTTTTTCTACATAAAACAGAGCTTATATATGTAGTTAAATCATTTTAAATAAAAACACAAATATACGTCCATTTCATTAATTAGTTTTATATCAGATTTAACATATGTATTTAAAATTTAAATACTAAAATTCGGAATATCAAATATTTATTGCCACAAAATTTGTATTAATTAATTAATTACATAATAATTTAATCACTCAATTATATATAAGTAGATACTATAAACAAAGAGTACTTCTTTATTTAGCAAATGAGTTTCTAAATACCTGTCTTTGTTTGGTACATGGAGAAAAGATTTAAATATTATAATAATCAAATGGGAGGAGCCTACTTAGTTTGTGATAAGCGAATTTTAATGAAAACTGGCCGACCATTTCTGCATGCGACTCTACCTACTATCTTCTCGCAGCAAAATGTTAATTTATTAATAATTATAACTATTTTAATATACCTACATATAAACTAGGGTGATTCCGCACCCTTAATAAAGAAATTATCTGATGAAAAATCTTATTCGTTAACAAATATGAAAATTTCAATAATTTTTTATTTTATTTGTGTAGCTAACTTCATGCGTTACGTGATAGATAATCCCCCAATTTTATCAAAGTCTGTCACAGCAATGTAAATCTCCAAATTGACCAATCAGGACCCAGCATTTGGTATTATTCTATTATTGTTCATGCTCCATGGTGGTGATTATTTTAAATTAACCTATAATATGAATTCGAAATTACAAAAAAATGCGCATTTCAAGGTGAAAATATGATATCTATTTTTAAGACGACGTCGGTAGTCGATAACCTTTCGAACTAAATAAATTATCTAACAAATATTTACGAAACTTTTTTTAACACAAAAAAAGAACATAAATGCATTCTTATTTCCGCGTATTTTTAGAATTTCTTGACAATAATTATTGATGTATACATCATTTAAGCTAATAAAAATATTGTCAAAAATTAATTAATAGATTACATCTAACCCCTTAATTCAAATCTATTATTATAATAATTTCATATCAAATACAAATTTAAAATCGATCAAAGTATATTACATGATTTCAATATGATATAAAATTGCAACTGTAACAGTTGAAATGGGTACAGCTGCTACATTTAAACTTGGCGTTGTCCAAGAACGCTATAGCTTGTACTAGTTGAACATGAACTTGAGCTTCAAAGATTCTGTAACAACTCTTTCATTAACATTTCTTGTTAGTTTTCAAATTAGACATTCACCAGATATTTAAAAACGAATGTTGATCAAACATTATTAAGGTATTTTATAGCCGTAGGTATAGAGTTTGAAAGTGCGGATTTTATGCACGATTTAAAATATTATAAAACTGCTTAGTTATTTTTATAATGATGGACTTTTTTTTGTAATTCTCATAAACTCATGTTACTAATAAAACAACTTCCAGCCATTAATTTTGTATATGTTTTTTCTCCAGTAATGAACAGTCAGTGATAAACATTTTCTAAAGATTATAAAATAATTAGTACTACTACACAAAAGTAATATAAAATAAGTAATCATAAAATTTAAAACAATGTAAAGCATTTACTTAAGAAAATACACTTTTCTTGATAGAACTGCGATAATTATTTGCCCACTGTTTTTAATCAAATCAAGACATTTAAATACATATAGATTTATATCCAGTAATGGTAGTAATCAAATATCAACAAATATTTCTAAGGACATTTAATTTTAAAATGTTCAACAGTGGGGTATTGTTCAAGACTGGTGCCAGTACCTTATTCGGGTTCTTCAAAGTGTATTGGCAGAAATGTTTATTAAAAATTCAAGGCAGTTCGTACATATTCACAAGACGCAAGGTTATCCAGCCAGTGCGTTGTTTGATTTCAAGAGCCAATAATGAAATTTTCTCCATTTGTAAAAAGCGGAAATGTTAAAACCTATGTCAATATTTACGTAGGCAAAATTATACAGGTTAATGTGTTCTTTGATAATATTGTTATTTATTATAATCAAATCAAATAAAGGTGGTTATGTAATGATGATATTTATATATGTACATATATTTAGATATATTATCTTAAGAGCTTTTCATTAAAATAATCTCTTTAGCAGAGCTTTATTTCTTCAGTAACATTCAGGAATCAATAAAGCTTCACGCGGGATGAGAAGAAACGATATAAATAAATCTTAAACATATCGATTGTTAAAATATAAAAAAAAATCGAAAATTAACTTTTGGTGCAATTTTTAAACGGTTTTTTTGTCATGTTAAAAATGTTGATATTTTTGAAATTTCGTATTTTACACTCAATATTTTGGGGAGCTTAAACATAGGTTTTTTATAAAAAAAATGTTAGAGATTTAACTACGAGTCTAGTCAGAAACAAAGAAAAATAAAAAGTAAATTTTTTTTAGCTCCCGACATTCTTCCATAAGACTCCATGTTAAAATATTTCGTTAAGACGTTTTTTTCGTTTGTACGTTGCTTTTAAAAACGTAGTTATGAGGTTCCACTGTATTTCTATTTATTTAATTTACAAATAATACGATATTAATCAAGCCAAAGAAAATTTATTTTAAGAACGCCAAGAAATGTTAGCCCAGTCTAATTTTTGAGGCTCATAATAATATACATATAATTATTTCTCGACTATAATTTAAAATATATTATCTTTTATATAAAGGTTATTTAATCAATAACATTTTTTTCTACTTTATCCTGTTTGTATGTAAATAGGAATACCGTTTAATTGTTACAAAATCCATATCTAGCATCTGTTATTTAGAAATAATTAACCGATACATACGTCAACAGTTTTTATTATTATTTGATTTCGCTATTTTATAAACCGGTCTAATATTAATAAGCAACCACCCAAAATATAGTAAATTGATCGTAATTGCAACTTTGTGTTAAAATATGGATATACTAAATCACTCAATTAATTTTATATGCAATTTAACCTTCATGTAGGATACCGACATTTGAATAAATCAAATAGGTAGGTTATACCATAGACATAGAGTATGGACCGCGCATTCTGTATTAACATAATGTTGTAACATTTCTCCAAAACAGTGAGAGAGGTGCGGTAGGTTAAGAAAAATAGAATAGACACTTTTGTTTAAATAAGCACAAGTATATCCCAAACCATTTTCTCACTCTTTCTTTTGACACGACTCTGTTTTTGACTCAGATGCTATGTAATACAAAATAAATATTTTCATAAACAAGCACTTCTAAAATTAACCTTATTTTGCTGAAATTGGGGATGTTCTCTTAGTCCTCATAGACATACATATTTTCAATGATCAAGTTAAGTATTTGCAAAAATTAGAAATTAATGTTTGATAAAAATTCATAATTCAATGAAACTATGATATAACGCTCCACTTTTCTAGCGCTATATATTACGCTCTTTTTACATGGCCCCAACCCGACCCCGATACGTAAATTAATATGCAAATATTCCCATTTATAATGCGTAAAAGTTTATTAACACCTTTAGCTAAAATTCTTCAAATCAACTTCGCAACATTTGTTGTGCAAGTGTTGACCATTCCAAAGTCCCTTTAACGGAAAAAATGGTGATTTTATGAAAATGTCACTTTTGAAATTCCGGGTTCAAATCTCCGTTTTATTATTAAAAATCGTCAAGAAATCGAGAAAAATGTTTCAAGTAAATAATCTACATAAAGTCCCCACAGACCGGAGCGAAACATTCGCAGGGGCTGCGTTTAGTTAGTTAAAATATATAAAACATATTGGTTTTATTAATTTTTATTTTATTTAAAACAATACGAATTAAAATTTAGTGCAAAGTATTAAAATTAATGTTCGAGTGTACAAAGGGCATACTCACTTAAACTAAAATATACACCTTAACCACAATAAACCGATGTCACTCGACACGTGTTTCGACTTCACATCAGGAGCCTAACAGTTCCAGACTTTTTAAATGTCTGGAACTGTTAGGCTCCTGATGAGGACTTCTTGTGAAGTCGAAACACGTGTCGAGTGACATTGGTTTATTGTGGTTAAGGTGTATATTTTAGTTTAAGTGACTAGAAACCACAGTTTCTCCGTTTTTCCAGTAGAAAATGCATACTATCAAATTTTTAGTGCAAAATATTGAAATTTATGTTTAAGTGTACAAATAAGTGCAAACTATTAAATTTTTAATGTAAAGTATTAAAATTCATGTTCGAGTGTACAAAGGGCATACTATAAAAATTTTAGTGCAATTATAAATAACCCTTTTAGGACGTTATAACGCATCGTTCATTCTTATTCAAATTTAGGCCACATTTTTGCAAGTTCCCTCTGGCAGTCTAGCAACAAAGAGTCTGCCAATGAATTAAGTATTAAATTTGAATTTTTTTTTACGGTAAACGACATGTCACTATTTCTAAATATCACGTAACTATTAAAAAAACCTTGGAGGTCAAACAACGCATCTTTTACTCGCGGCGGTAATCTTGAACTGTTGTCTAGTTTCCTGGTACTTTAACAAATCGAATGACAACAGACAAAATATATGATCTTGAACTTCTGGTTTAGTAAAATAAAGGCGTTTTCTATAAAAGTGATGAAAATATTCGGTGAAACGAGATGGGCTGTTTGTAAATCAGTGTTACAAAATTTTAAAAAAAAGTACAAATTTCGAAATTATTTTATTGGCATTAATTTACATATTATGCAACAAGTCAATTTATTTTTTGTTATAATTTTGGGCCAAAGAAGATATGCCTTTTTTACCACTTTCCGATGTAAAATTGAGTAGTGTTTTTAAAATTTGTATAAGGTAAAGGTACCTGTCTTGGCAAGGACCCCAGTAATGGCAAATTTTTAATTAAATAAACTGAATAAGATATATGTGTTGATATTTGATTACTGCCATTTCTGAATATTAATCTATATACATTTAATGATTTTTTATGACAATCGGTCAATAGGTGTCAAAATGGTGGACATTTAAACTAATTATTAGTATAATTTATTTATTAATTATTATATTATCATAACAACTGCTTTACATTGTTTCAAATGTGACGATTCTTTCTTTTATATCTTTTGTGTCGTAGTACTTATCATTTTGTAATCATTAGCAAGTGTCCATCACTGCGTGCTCATTACTGGTTTTACCTTTGCAATTACTGGAAAAAAAACATGAACAAAATAAAAGGCTATAATTTAAAAAACAAACTGAGTAAAAAACCAATAGATGTATTGTATATTGTATATTATATAAGTGACCTAAAATACTCAACATGCTCACCGGACATTTTTGCTATCTAGTCTATAATACCGGACATAATTGTTTCAATTTTCAAATGACAATATATTATGTAAAGAACTCTAGATATTTCTATAGTAATTGCCGAAAATTGCAATTAGTCTTCAATAAAGTCTAATTAAAATCATTTCTAAGAAATATATACTTTCTCCTCTAAAATTAACTTTTTGTCGATATTTCGGCGGTGAGGGTTCGTTATATTGAATTTAATACCACGATCAACAAATTACAGTGTATATACACAAAATCTATTAACCTACAACACGCATACCAAAATACTTATTTATTCTTACATAACAAAAAGAAAATCTACCAAAATAAAAACCGGAATCGGACAAGTAACTGAAGTAACAAGTCGAATAACTACCATGATACAATAACTTACAAAACACTAATTAAATATTTTCTCAATAAACTATATATTTTTATCGATCATTAAAAATTTATGAAATTTAATGTAGTAATGATATAGAAAATAAAAAATACTTGCAAGTTTTGGTATAGCAACAAAAAGGTTTGTTGTTATCCTTTAGTGTAGTTATAAAAAGTAAAATGTTAAAGTATGTTCTCTTTTGATATAGGAAATAGAAATTGCATAAATAATTTATATTTTATAGTCAAATGTTATTGATTTAAATTTTAAATAATTATATAATTTTATTATATTTTGAAATGAATAAAATATTTCAGGTCAACCTCGAGGATTTTCATGAACTTACAATATGTTATAAAGGCTTTATTTTTTTATAATTATTTATAAAAAAACATTGAATTTTTTAGATAATTTTTTTTAATGCCAAATATCTTAAAAACTGTGCATTTTACGCTTTTTGAGTGATAAAATACAGATTTATATAAAAAAAATCTTTTTGAGACAAAATAATAATTTCTCTATATTTTTTATAAAAAATAAAAATAAAAACGAAAACTTTAACAAATACTCATGCACCGAACGAAGCGCCCATTAGAATTTTTAGAGTGGGTAGAGGGTCAGAGTGTCTAATTATGAGCTCGTTTGAGCAAAAGTGTGATGTTAGAATTAAACTGTCTTCTTATTAATTAATATTGAAGTCAGTAATTCCCGTGATTACATATAAATATACAAACTTTTAACAGGAAATAATATTATTATAGTATTTAAAGTCAACAAAAAATTGACAAGAGATCTCAAAATTGCACTATTATATGATACTTAATGACTAATTTGACCTTTGTTTCGCTCACTATATTAATTTACAGGTATATTATATATACAATCAGTTTTTTACAATGTAATTTCATATTCATAAAAAAGTGCAACAAAAAGTTATTCATAAAATATATTGTTTTACAATCAATCTATTTTAGAAATAAACTATAATTCTTATATCCGGTATTATAAAAGACCTAACAAAATTTGTTAGCTAACAAGCATTTTCGAATGGGGTATCAAAAATATGACAGTTTTCTTTAAGTATTAATTACGAAGTGTTTGACAAGTTTCTCGCATGCGCGGTAAGTAAACACCAATGGTATTATTAAAACAGTGGTGACATTATGAAAATTATCTTGTACGGTCAGATTCACTAACTGTGTTATAAAAAGTTGAAGTATCACTGATCTAAATTCCAAAACTAATGCATAGATAATAATTAATATCCCGTTGAAAGTGTTTCGTAGCTAACAACTTTTTTTAGCTCCTACATATATAATGCCGGAGATTACATTATAAATAATATATTATATACAGTGATATGAACTTATGAGGCTTGACTGTACCCATAATAACAAAGCAATGCCCTACGCTGACAGAAAACCAAAGATAGCCTTGAAAGAGTTCAATAATCTTCAGCTTTCGGCATTTTTTCCAGATCACTGTTATGCACCAGAACAAGTTGCATTCGTCTTTTTAAAAAGTGAACCATCGTACAAAGGGATATTAAGACTTTCTATTTCTCTCGGCCCTTAAATGTACGTTATGTAAGAAAACCTTCAACTTAGGAAATAGTGTAACTATCTGTATCACTAAAATATGTATGATTAATTAAGTTTAATTATTATTTAGAAACGGATATTACACATATATCATTTGTAATTTTTTCTGGAACTTTGTTTTATTTTAGGTTTCAGGAAATTGTATGTAGAGTTGCATGCGGAAGTGGTCTTCCAGTTTTCATTCATATTCGCTTATCACAAACTTAATAGACTCCTCCCATTTGATTATTATAATATTTAAATCATTTCTCCATGTACTAAACAAAGACAGATATTTTGAAATTCATTTTCTAGATAAAGAATTACTCTTCGTTTATAGTACTCATATATATATATATATTTGCATGTGTGATTAAATTATTATTTAATCTATTATTGAACATTGTATAAATAAATTTTGTGGTAATAAATATTTGATATTCCGAATTTGAGGATTTAAATATGTTAAACTTGATATAAAATTTATTAATGAAATGGAAGTATATTTCTGGTTTTATTTAAAATGATATTACTATATAAGTTCTGCCCTAGAGAAAGTTAACCGATGAAGTTTGTTTTTCTATATTTCTAATACGTTGTAAGCGATTCTGGCCTTTACGGTGGCAGATGACTTCTACAGGTGATAGTACATAAGTACCTATAATAAATATGTTATGCTATTTAATACTTTATATTTAATACTTCTTATTACATTCACTGAGTACTTGTAGGTATGCATTAAAGATTAAATACATTAAATATTGAATAAACCTAAATGTTTAAAAATTAACTGTCAGAAACATGGTTGAAACGATAAGTATTACTAAAGCCTACATTTTCATATAAATGTGCTTTAAAAAGAAATCAGCAGCTTAAAATAAATGCTGCCAAGTATATCTCATAAACATTATTATACATTTATTACCACTGCTCTAGAATCCCCAACTAATTCATAACGATTTAACACATTACAGATAGCATTAGCCAAAATCTAATTAGCTTTCCTCTCGAGCAAATTCTTTATAATACCGGTCATAAGAATATTAATGGATTATTAAATAGTTTCTCGTTTTCCTTTCATAAAAACACACTTTTAATTTAAACTAAGAACTTTAATAATTGCATTGTCATAGTTATAATGTGTTTAGATGAATATTAAAAATACAACACGAAGAGCTGTCGGAAAAGGCCAAATACCAGTCGACATATATGTCATAAAAAAAAAATATATATATTAAAAATTGATGTTGTATTAAATCATCCATTTGTACCACTTATTATTTTTTTTATTAAACTGGAGGGATATCTATGAAACCTGTTGGTCTCTTTACACCGCTTGTTTATGTTTTTTTTACTCAATAACACTTGTTATAAAAAACCAGTTTTAATTCATAGAGTTATTTTACGATATGTCGCTAAAATATTGCTGAATCATAGCTTTTTTTTTTTTTTGGTACCTACTTATAACAAAATATTATAGCGATTATTTAAAAATCGGAATTATAAAATAATAAATATTTAAATAACTGACAAATCTGTAAAAAATGTATAATTATCCTCAAAAGCAATTATTTGATATTTTTTTAAATGTCAGTCATCGACTCGACGTTAATAATTAACATTTTTATTTTATCTTTATTGTAATTTAAATAGTTTTACATAATCAGCCGAAATCAACAAATTCTACTACTTGTATAATAAAAATAAAACAAGTATCAATTTAATTATAAACTAAAATACTAGGTTCATTTAAAGCAGTGGTGTCATACTGTCATACAACATGGGCCACCGCATTCAATCTAAAAAAATTCTCCTAAAAAATTTTTTGCGAACAAAAAAAAATTAAAATTCCAGCAATCAAAAAGTATTTTATGTAGCTATACTCAAAAATATAACATTTCAATTTACATTTGATTTTCTTTAATGAATTTGCAAAAATAAAAACTTTAGGGCGGTATTATTATAAAATGCTACAACAAAATTAACAATCAGAGAAATTAAAAGAATAATATTTTTATTATAAGGAATCTTTTGGAAGAAACAATTTATATTTTATATTTCTATAACTTGTAATGTTTTAAAACTGTATATGGTATATTTCTTTGAGGTCACGTGTTTGACATCACAACCAAAATAAAACAAAAATTATAAACCTGATCTTCTTTTACGAGTTAATATATTTTTAATGATATATTTTGGATGTATGTATATAAAAAAAACAATTGTAAAAAGTAAGAAAAAATATTTAACACAGTATTTCTCAAACTGTGATATATGAATCTCTTTAATATTTTTTAATAAAAACAGTATATACAATTTTCCATAACAAGAAAAACTTGCTCATTGTTAATTTTTGTTAAAATCAATAAATATACCAAGAGAGAGGTAGGTCTTCATACTAGACGATATGAGATTAAGATTAAATAAATCTCGTTGTTTTTTGTCTCGATCTTGAATTTTACAACCGAAAGTATCGTCTTATATGAAGATACAAGTAATTTCGTCTCGTACCTACATGCAGCGTTACCAACTGTCCAACGAGAAATTATGATGTCATTCTTTAAGAAATTATGATGTCTACAAAAAAATTATGATTTTCTTCGGATTGTAACTATTCGAACTGTTCTGATTGATTGATATATTTTTTTACTAGTATCACATTTCAAAAATAATTGCAAACTTACTTTTATTAATTACATATGTACATGCATATATCTATCTAAAATTATAAGAATTACTATTTTAATTAAAAATGTTTGTTTAAAAATTTTAAACTTCTATTTATTATTGTAGAAAATTTAAGAAACAAATGTTAAAAATTAATATGGCTCAGTTACATGTAGGCTATATGTAACTGAGCCAGATCTTATGCGAATTTTTTTTTTACTTAAAAAAATACAAGATTAAACAATCAAACTTTATTTACTTGAGTTAAAAAATTAAACATTTTTTCATAAAAAAATTTACAAATTTTACTCAAAAATAAGAACCACCGATTTATATTATTCCGTGACTCTTCTTGACTATGTATAACCGGATCTGAGTCTTTTCAATTATAATAATTTTGTAGGCTGGGTCATCTTCAGTATGAACGGTATAATATACGAACACATGTGTTTTATATATACATTTTTCTTTAGAAAGAATTATGAATAATTTTACATATATCCTATTTGATGACGACAATGATTTACATTTTAAAAATTATAATATTTTATACATAGTTAAATTCTGTCATTTTATTAGTTATTAAATAAAGTGTTTAATTATAATCGATCACCCAGAACAATTTTATTTTATATTGTTATTAACACTTATTGTTTAATATAAATATTTATATTTATTACTTCACGTGTGTAAGTAATTAAATAATGTTAAATATAAATATACATGTATATTTGTATATTAATTACTTAAGTATTAATCACCTAGAACTAATTTTTATTATTTTGTTATTTACATTTATACTTCAATTTTAATATTAATATCACCTGCTACCTACTTATTATTACATATGTATATTATAGGTATGTATAGTAATTAATTATATGTATAAAAACTGTGAATCACCCAGAACAAATTATTTTTATTTTGTTATTTAGACTAACATATTATGCAAACATTTGATTTATATTCATCATCTCCCCTTTATAGAAATGTTGTAATTAAAAAAGGTTTAAAAGATAACAAAAAAGACTACGTATCTAGATTTGTTTTCCTATATAGTTTATAGATTTATTTTTCTAAAGCATGGTTTACACGCTACGATAAATCATAACAATTCGATCGTTACGATAAATTGTTACGATAAATCGAAAGAGTGTGTACTGATTACATGCAACGATTTCTTGTCCAATATTCATTGTCGACCGCGGTACACTCAGTTAGCTTTTGCCATGGAGGAAGTACTGTTGTGGTCGTTATATATCGTTTGTTTAGCAAGAAAAGTGAAAAGGTCACGAAAACCAAGAAGAAAGTGGAGCCGCCAGTGGTTGCTGAAGAAAAGGGTATTTTCTCATATAAAATTATTGAAAGAATTGCGAAATGAATCCAATGACTGGCGGAATTATTTAAGAATGGATGAAGAGACTTATGTTGAGTTGTTAAGGTTAGTTTCTCCGTTTATTGTGAAAAATGATACTGTTATCGTAACAATGAATGGCTGCTACTTGTTTACACGTTCCAACTTATTGTTACGATTTGCAGAAATTGATGCCGGGCGGCATCAATCATCCAATTCCAATTCCAATAAATCGCTACAATGTCCTGTTTACACGCAATGATAAATCGTAACAATTCGATCGCTACGATAAATTGTTACGATTTATCGTAGCGTGTAAACCAGGCTTTCGTTATTATTTTACTCTAGTAATGATCAGAAACCAAAACAAAGAAAACATAATAATGTTAAAAATTCATAGATTAGAAAAACAAGGAAATGTGAAGTTGTCTTTAGTTTTTAATGTGTCAAATCGTTATAAATTTTCCCGTATGCATTTTATGATGTACACTTGTCACCACTTCTTTTAAATCGCTGAATTGTACTAAGCTTAGCGTCAAGGCCATTCATTTATATACCAAACCATTGATTACACCTGTCAGTGGGCTGTCATTTATATTCACTCGCGTGGATTTCGGAATTATTGTTTAGGATTTAAAAAAAATATAGTTGAATTAAGTACAAACATGATTATATAGTTAGATATTATTGTAATAAAAACTATCCAACACCTAAACAAATGACGATAAAAACATAATAGCCGAGCCGATGGAATCTAAATGCCTTTCCTTGTATCCCGCTGCGTTGTTGTTGATAAACTTATTTAAATATATTTCCTAAACTATATGACCAAATTGGATGCTGTAAAGGGCAAATTATATCTACATTAAGTACTTATGACGATGAAATCATTTATGTCGATAAGGATTAATGTTCTGCAGGTCATAAGTCCACGTAAACAGAACCCTAATATTTTTAATTTTCTTTGTAACATAAAAGCAGTTATTATGACTTAAATATAAAAGTTAGATATATGATGTTGCGGACTTTATTATAGATCTTTTGATTCTACACAATTCTTTATTACATTAATTTGTTCAATATTGAACGGTTTAAACAGCATTCCTAACGCAAAAGAGCGCACCGGCGGCAAACATTTTTCCGACTTGATTTACTATATCGTCACTGATTAGTTTTTATGTTACCTAACGTAACAAAATTAACCTTTAACCTGGCTAGAATAACAAAAATACGTAAATCGGATAAGTGGTTCTCGAGTGATAAGCGCACTAACGTACAGACAGACAGACAGAGACACGTTTATATATGTATACACCAATACCTCGCTTTGCGTCGTTTCGTTTTGCGTTTTTTCGAAAATGCGTCGCTGCTGAATTAGTACTAATTTTCACTGTGCGTCGTTAGATTTTCGAAGTTGCGTTGTTTTGGGTTCGAGTCTTTAATTTTGGCGCCATGCCATCAAAACTCGGGGATTCCCTTTCTAACTGAAAATCAACGCAATTTTAATACAGTTTTATTTTCACTTTGTTTTGCTAATTTTAGAGTTCAGTTTCAATTAGTGTGTTGTGCTTTTTGTTTTTTTTTGTTTTTTGTATGTATGTAATAAAATTTTATATTATTTTTGTTTTTTAAATGTTTACTTTGTTCAATTTTCTTTTTAAACAGTAGTATTTTCGTAACCCTGGAACCTATCTTCGATCTTTACATGATTTGCTATAGAAAATCATAATTCACTTTGCGTGTTTTTTTGGAACGTAACCATGACGCAAAGTGAGGTATTGGTGTATATAGATACTCCGCAGAAAGCGTTAATTTTTGATCGAGAGCAAATTATATACATATTTTTTTTACCATACTAACTGATGAAACAATTAATCTCTTTATGTCTAACAATAAGTTATGTTTCAAATAATTTATATCCGGTAAATTAAATTACTAGCTACTGATTTTCTAAATAAAGTAAACAATGAAAATAATCGTGAAGTTGAAAAAAAAACATAACAATACGCAATTTGTATACAGAAAAACAAAATTACATGTCTTTAAATTTCACAATATTACCAGGAAACAAAAAAATAATTCTATTTAATGATACTTATTTTGTTCTCAGTAATAAGAAAACGATCTCACAATGAGTAAAGAACCCGCAAAAAATTTGTAGACTTAAGAAGTTTAGAAGCTTATTTAAAAAAAAGAATCTCAAACGTGAAAAGATGTGAATGAGATGATTCAACCTTGAACTTTGACCTTTATAAGAAGACAATACCTGAAGAATGAATAAATAAATATTTATTTAAGCTCAGAGCCGGTTACTGAGATAGACCTCACGAAATTGTCAATATTGTTGAGAAATTTCGAATTAATAATATTAGGATTATCAAAAAAGTGATCATAAAACTTCGTCGTTTAGTTCAAAAAAGGGAAATTCATATGCAGCCTAATGTCGGATATTATACAGAATTTTCTCTAGAGCAAAAGCTAAGTTAATACTATCTGCGAGGTGTTAAATCGTTATAAATTTGCACGGAATATTACAGCAGTGATAATAAATGTATAGTATTGTAAATGCTACGCATTTTATGGTGTACATTTGTCACCACTGCTTTTAGATCGCTGATTTCTACTTCATTCTGCAGTTCCAAAAATGAAAACTGCAGTTGTTAAAGCTAATTTGTGTAGTTGAAAAATGGCGAATAGAAACAAAAATATAAAAAAAGTGTAAGTGTGCTTCACTAAAATTTGTAAGAGAGAAATATACAAAGTGGAAAGCAAAAAAAAAGTATTTGCAATTGAAAATAATTCTTAAATTATCTCCTGATGAATGAAAATGTGTGCAATTTTCAACTATTTTTTTTTCACTTTATACTAACTCATCGTACATACATATTAAATATTAAACAAAATTTTATTTTGTAACATTATTAGCCAAAATATCGTTTTTAAAATGTCATTTATATTTAAGTTATTTCCTCGTTACACAAGATGGTCAATAAAAAAATCTCGACATGAGTTATATAAGTGTAATGTATGATGTATTACGCAATTATCTATGATTAATCTCTGACAGACATGGATCAATTGAGGCTTTAATGTATGGTTGTATATTGATCATATTTTTATTTGAAAATAATGTACCTACTTGTTAAAGGCGTTATTACAGCAAAGTATAGAAAAAAGTTATTTTAAATATTAAAATTTAATAAAAAATAATTCGTAGTCCTTGCTGAATTATTCTACTTTCATATTTAAATCAAAATTATAAATATATCAAACATGTTAAACTAGGAAGCGTATTTAATACCGGTTCAGAAGTTTCATTGTAATTAACAATACCAACTTATTTTTGTGACTTTTAAAAAAAAAATTTCATTAATTCATTTAATATTTTTATTGTCAAATAAATTATTATATTGTCTTTATATGAAGATGATACCTCTTCAATTACGTCAATAACCTGTTATTTTAATTTGATATTGTTCTAAAAATAGTCAGTGTGACATTCTTAAATTCACATACTTTATATAATTATTTGCAAAAGGTACTGTAATTTTCGCTAGTTGAAAAGTGTAAAATATCGTCTTAAACAGATAGAACATACGAAAAAATCATTGTTATAATATTTTCCCCCCAAAAAATTAGGTAAGTGTCTAAGGCCCTGACCTAAATGAGCGGCGGGAGGAAAGAAATCCAAAGGAAGCCCTAATAACAAACTTATTTCCTTTTATTTAGAAAAACAAAATTTTGAAAGACAACTTCATTTTTTGTTAACGAAATTATCGAATAAAATTTCTCAACAAGGGGAATCCAAATTATTTTCTTACTACTAAGGGTCCAAGATTTCCACTGACTATTTATTTTCGCTAATCATGGTAGGTCACCAATTTTTTCAAAGGATTTTAATCCGAATATATTATATATTATTCATAAAAATAAATACATAAAATAACTATATGCAGATAAAACTAGATATAAAAATATGTACGCGTCTTATCAACGTCATGAAATAATACCACATTCTAACCTAAATAAAGTTTAATAAACAAAAACATAAACAGTGATCTGCATTTCCTGTTTATAATTTTAACCGACAGTATTAAAAAACAGATCAGCTACCCATGAGATGTGTTGAAGATCGAATAGGTGAAAGTCGATGACGTACTGCCCGGAGCGCAGACATAACAGTGACGTAACCCCCCCTTACCCCACCATTATAAGTATGTCAAGATTGATGTCGTCTGAAGAAGACAATACTCTCTGTATCTGAACGTTGAATCTGATATGTTTTCCGCATTCGATGCATAAAATGGAAATTTATGAATAGATGATTAGACTAGGGCTGCACGCTGAGACTAGATTTTTTTCTCGGTCTCGAAACTAGATCTGGACCGAGATGAGACTGCCATAAATTCGGAAAGGACGAGACCGAAACGATATCAATTTTACATCTTGGTTTTAAAAGATTATAAATAACACAGCTACACAAAAAAAGTGCGGAACCAGAAAAGCGATCTATATAGCATTGTAGTAGTGGTCGAGCATAATCGAAATCCAAATTTTTGGAATTTTTTGCTTGCCAGTTTTTTTTAATTTGAGCTTGAATTTGGGCTTAGGATGAATTTTTCAAAAAAAAAGGGGGGGGTACTAAAAAGCGACCTATATAGCTTTGTAGTATTGGTCAAGCATACTTATTGTTAGTTGAAATCCAAATTTTTGGAATTTTCGCTTACCAGTATTTTTTTATTAGAGCCTAAATTTTGGATTTAGCCAACTTGGAAAAATACAACCTAAACCTATAATTCAAGCTCAAATAAAAAAAACTCGTAAGCAGAAAATTCCAAAATTTTGAATTTCGACTATGCTCAACCAATACTACAATGCTATATAGGTCGCTTTCGAGACGAGATCGAAAAAATACTCGTTTCATACGAATTGTATTTTTTTACAAACTCAATTTTTTATTATTTAACTATTCTTTTAAGGAAATTTTGTAGTTTTAATTTTTTTACTGTAAGAAGTTTCGAAAAATATTGATGGTAAAATATTTTATAGTTCTTGATTGTAAATCAAAAATTCACCAAAAATGCAATAAAAATTATTTACTTGGTTGCATTTCACCTTAATCTGTTTTTTATTTGTATTATAATTTATGTTATTTTATCCTTATTTCAAAACTTTGTTTATAGAAGAAATATTGCAATTACTTCTATTGAAAGATCATGAAAGCATCAAATAATTGTGATTGTATATTATTTAACACGTAGAATCATCAAAATCTTACAAAACTAATAATCATAAATTAATATCTATAGAATTACTACTTGATTCATGAATTGCATCAATACAAGAGACAGAATAACAGTTTCTAATCTAACACCAAATAAAAAATCTCATCAGCTGGTTACACAAGTTAGTATTACACAAATACACCTAATAAAAAACAAATGAGTTAGTCAGTTAGTGCATTAGCATACCGTACATACCTACATAAGTATGAGTTGAACAATTGTTCAGTATTGTTTTAATAGGTACACCAGTAAGTACCAACTTGCGAAATGTTCCCAAAATATTTACCAATGCAAGAATTTGATTATGTGAAGTAAATATAATTGTTGAATTAGAAATTACTTTTTGTCATGATATCTAGCTACTATCTACTCATTAAAATAAAATTAGTACCAAACTAAATATCGTTGCATAAGAAATTATCGGTATAATTATTATAATTATTCATATACAACATTTTAGTGAAATTTGCCAGAAAACTCTTGAAACTATATATAATGCGAATATTTTCAGAACCTCTGACACCAAAATCAATTGGGTTCTCACTGAGACGAACATTTTACAAAAAAAAAAATCAAAATCGGTGTATTTCTGCAGAGAAGCTATCGTGACAAGATTGTTCGACCCTATTACAATAATTATAATACAAAAATTACTTTTGGTTTTAAATCAGTATGGTCTCATTGCTATTATTTTCAAAAAAATATTTTCTTATTTTTAATCATATTAACATAAATTAGAATTTAATATAAAATATTCCTTAAAAATCTTAATTGATTCTTATAAAATTTATTTAAAAATTTTGCGTCTCTTTTGAAAATTCTCCAAAACCAATTACTATCGAAATATTACGTTAGAATCACTGCTTTAAAAAACGTTTACATTTTTTGATACATAATTACGTTTTAATGTGTAATTATATAAGAGCGTATCGGTATTATTTTTAAGTAAAATTACTTTTTTTTATTATAGTATTGTATAGAACACTACTAATAAAATTATTTTTTAATTCTAATTGTAAGATGAAATTTCACTGTCTAATATGTATTACGAAAAAGGTAATGAATATGTCTCAACGAAAGTATTAGAAATTAAAAGTGGTACTTTAAACATTCGTACTAATTTTATTCATTAATTTGAATTAACAAATTTAACGTGTCTCTTAAATGGATCGTTAATTTTTACAGTTTACTTCTCATGCAAAAAAAAATACAAACGACCCCGTTTAAAATTCACACATAACGCAACCCATTGTTATTTTAAATTCTTATTTTTATTACAAATGTTATTTTTTATATTGTTTCTTATCTTAAAAACTATATATTTTTTCAAACTGAAAAATATTTGTAAACAGACATTTTAGAAACCGTCAAAAGGGGTTACTTTGATTAGTTTTAAACTTTATCTTTGAATAACTTAGTTATAACTATTGTGTATTTTTAATAAAAAAATATTTATGTATCGGTTTTTTGTCTACTATTGTGGATAAATTCGATAACCCATTTAAAAATAAATAAATAAAATTTGGACTGTTAAAGTTAACCCATGCACAAGGGTTACTTTGATAGCCTTAGGGCTTAGACTTTAAAGTCTCTCCAGTAAGAAGTTCGACAATGTCGCCATTTTTAGCCAAACCGGCGATGACACAAATTATTAAAAATTCATTTATGTATTATTTTTAGTAAACACAAAACATTGAACATCATGTAATAATATGAAGTAAAATAACATTGATTGATAAAATAAAAAAATACGGCTATGAGTGAGACTTGGCTACTACAGTCAATCAGAAATCGATTCGGGTTGTCTATACTCTTATTATGAGTAACTCTATCGTTTTGGAACAGATTTGAAAAGTATTTTCATACTGTACCCCCCCTAAATAAAATATATAATATAGACATACTTTTTAGGTATACATATACATAATTCTTAATAAATGACAGGGACGTAACCATAAAGCCCTCTAGAGTGTGGGATTAAGACCTAATCCCACACTCTGGGATGGGGAACCTTTTTATCATAGAAGGCCACATTTAAATTTAAAAATAATAAGCAGGCCGCATACTTACCGTATTTCTTGAAGTAGTCTTCGTTGTGAAATATATCCCCACTAGGAAGTTCATATCAAATAACTTCAGAATATACCGGATATGCGCAATAGTCAATATTAATTTACGTCTGTATACTGTGACGTCATTATTTTCAATTCTGGGGAAATTTCAGATTAGATCCATTTCAAAGTTATTTGATATGACCTCTAATATAGGACTAATTAGGTCAGTAAATAATATAATAGCGTAAATTCAAAAATAAATATATTATTATTTAAGGGACACTAGAAATAATAGAATAAATATAATCCACGAACCAGTTCTGATGGTATATTATAAATAATTGAAATATTTACCGGCCGCAATGAAGTATTAATTAATTATTAGGAAGTAACCAAAAAGAGCTTAATTTTGCCAGTCCAGCTACCCTGTGTTAGATCACCGTGGAATCATGAAAACTCAAGTTACAATTGTCGGATTCATATTTATGCAGAATTTTATTTATACAGAATATGTGCTATATTTAAAAAATATTATTTGATCCTGTCAATTAACTTTCAGGAGTTAGCGTCGTTTAGAGTAGTTGTGTAACTTTGACAAAGTGTGAACAAACATATGTACATAGTTTCACATTTACTTGTTAATTTTTCTAGTTTGTTTAACCCTAAAATGGAAATAGATTTGTTTAAAAATTTACAATTGCAATATGTATCTTTAGTTTTCTATTGTTCGTTTTTTATTAATTTTACATAATTTAATGTTTTTTTTTTTTTTGAGAATAAACAATTTTAATTAATACTGTTTTTGAACATAAAAACTTTATATGGAGGAATAATAAATAAAAATTATACTTTTAATGGTAACATGTATTAAAAGTTTCATGGAAATCGAGAAAGTGTGGCGGGCGAAATTCCTTAGCACCTGCGCCAACACTTAATAAAGAACTTTGATACAATAATTATATAGGTGCTAGTGCATTGAGTATTGTCTAGTTCGGCACTTTTATCTTAAAACATGTGCTTTGTTGTCTAGCCAGACCAAAAAATACTTCATGTTCTGGGTAATGGGTAATTTATTTATATAATACATGTTTCTTTAATGCTTTTTAAGTAGTTTTATTTATTTTCAAAATTTTTGAATCTTTTTGTTTTTCCATCAAAATATCTGTATTTTATAACTTTTTTTTACGTTTCTGAAATTGAACCCTCTTGTATTTATTTTTTACCAGAATATCTCAACAACAGTAATTTCAAAATATTAAAAATTATATAAGACATTTGTTGTTAATTTTTACTGAACATATAAGGACACAACATGTGGATTAAATTTTGAATTTTGGTTGGACTCCAAAACAAGGTAAACGTGCCTGTATATAAACTAAATTCCAAAATTAATAATTTATTTTTGAGTTTTTAGTTATATATATGGTAAAAGTGAAACAAAGTACAAATCTTTCATGTTCTTTGACAGTTAACGATACAAATTCATACTTTTTTAAATACTTACGTCATTTGAACTGTACGATACAACACAGACTTTAAAAATGAAAAAAGTGTGTTTCATTTTTAACCTCTAATTTGGAAAAAATGAAACAGGTAAGGGAAAAGGTGAAACAGGCTTTTAATGGAAAATATTTATCGAAAAATTAAAAGAAAAGCTACAAAGGCAACTTTGATTTATCTTATTTGTGGCATATCAATATGAAATTGTAACTTTAATTAATATCTGAGCTATACAGAAAGTTATGTGCAAAGAATAAAAATTTAATTCACACGTTTTGACATCGACTAACAGGAAAATCTGTAGGGGTGACACATCACTTATTAGGCGATTCATATTTTCAGGTCGCTTTAACAAACCTTTAATGATGATGTCAGTTTTTATAATTCTCCTATAAAAAAAATAGTTTTTTAGTTGCAAGCTTGTTTCACTCTTACCCCATTTTTTTGGTGTTTCATATTTACCCCGCTCGACCCTATATGTATATTTAACTTGAGAGAAAGTATTGTGTATGTATCTTTATACTATATTGTGTACAATGCACATACGTATATTTAATTATATTTACAGTATCACTGCAGATATTTGAATATCCCATGTACCGAAATCTTACGCAAATATAGAAAATTATACAATCCCACATGTGTCATATTCCTATGAAATACTATGTAATCTTTCCGAGAAGTGAAACGTTATATTTTTCTGTTTATTTTTATTTTTTTAAATATTAACGTTTAATACTTTTTATGTCATAACATTTTTTAACATAACTTACATTTTTAATGTTCAATATCATTAAAAAATTACGTAAAATACAATTAACATAAAAATCATAAGGTAATAGTATGTGACAAAATTTATGATTTTATTATGGTATAAAAATATCACATATGTATTTGACGTGTATGTAGTTTTACCATCAATGTTAATTTATTATTTTAAATTTCCTAATGAAAAAACGTATGTATGTCAAGATATATTCTAAATTTACTCTGGTTTCATTTACAAATGATCCATGAATCATTAATTATTAACTATATAATTGAAAATACCATCTGTAACGTAATATTTATCTACAAACAAACTCAATTTTACTTTCTCGATAGTCAAACAATAGTTACGTTTATGATATTCGTATGTAACACATATCTGTACGGAGTTATAAACACGAAAGAAAGAGAGAATAAATCCACATTTACATTGAACTTTCCTAGCGTTATCACTTTCTATTAGACCAATATCAACGATGATTAAAATAGGTGAAATATTATGTAATTATCTGTTCGTCGAAGCTTGACTCGTGGACCAGACATTTGAGCAAGATTCATTGAAGTCTTAATTAATTTATCTTAGTTTTCGTCTTAACCCAATTAGCGTAAATTCTTAGACAATATTTAAGATGTTGACATTTGATATGAAAATGATATTTCATAATTTGTTTTGAGTTATTTATATAGAGAAATTTGTAGATTAGATAAGAAATGGTGTTTGTTTTGCTTTTTGTTTTTTAATAGCTTTTATTCCTCGAAAAATTGCATATTTAATATCGTCAAATCTACTTTTTATATATAATTAATACCTACTCAAATATTTTAGCAATCCAAAAGTAATTCTTGGAAGACCTTCCAGTAAAATAACCCAAATTTATAGCTTGGTAAGAAAACTATGTCAATCTTTTTATTTTATTTTAATTTTTTGACTGATTAGCTACCTCCTTCTTGAGATCGCGCAAAACAAAAATTGAAATAAATATTTATTGATATAATTATTTGTGTACAAGCTTTGACCCTCCTTGAAAACTTTTCTGTGGACGCCCGTGTATCCAGTTAAAACATAACAGCATTCACCAAACAAAGAAGAAAGTACATATATATAGGATAAAAAAAAGTGAATAGGGCAGACATTACATTCTATTATCAAATAATTCAAAAATAAATAAATGACTTCGATGACTGTAAAGAGCAGTAACTATTTCGAAATGAATGATATTTTATTGTTTGAGTTGACTGATTATTTCAGAGAAGACCTTTGTGTGTTTCTACTTTTATTATTACCTATTATAATCTATAAACACGATCTTCTTAAAGACAACAATATTTATATCATTAATTTAATTGAAAAATAAATATTTTTAACTTCCCAATAGGAAGTTATTGTAATCGGTTCGAAAATCAAAATCAAAAATTTCAACATATGTTTAATGTTGTGTTGCCAATTAAAGCATCTTAACGTGAATATGCTCTGAAAGAATGGATTTTTCGAAATTCAACCCCTACGGGGGTAAAAAGGGGTGTAAAAAAATTCCATTAAAACTTTTATACGCATACATATTAAAAATAATAATTCACACAAACAATAAAATAATCAGTATTCAAATATTTATAGTCATGCCATATTGGTTGTATGGACCTCAAGAGTCGAACCCACGGATTGTTTATTTTAGCACTGAAATTCTCTCGACATTCATTCGCATAAGATTGCATGATTTAAAACACAATATTTACTTATTATTAGTTAATGACAAATATAGTAATGAGACATTAAAGTATGCCAAAGATTTGTTTCCGTGATAGAAAGTTGGACCACTTTCGTTTTCAATATAAAATCTGAACCAACCTTGAAATACTTTTGGAAGAAGCATTATCAGAGTTCAAGTATTTAAAAAATATTTACATAAACGACTAACCCTTTACTTAAGTTATCTTATTAAATAACCATTTAAAAAATATATATGACTATTAAACCGATAATCTTTCTTTGGTCGCAATTAACCGGGTAATGACTCTTTTTTCTTACAAGGATACTTTCTATATAATAAATGTATAGTGCATCGTTCATGGACCAAAATAATTGGTGAGTAAAACCTTGACTCTTTCACTAATTTTAAAACACTATTTTATGGTAGGTAGTGTAGAAAGGGGAATCTTTTTTGTGTTATTTAGTAAAATTTATGTTTGATTTGGAATAATGATTCAAATTGAACTAATAAAAACTTCATATCGTGACGTTTTAAACAACCCAACAAAGTTAAATGCCATTTAATTATCAGAGATAGTTGGTTAACTACGTTAAATAACTAAAAGTTTCTATTTTCTTCGAATTTTTCTTGTTTGTAGTTTTTTTTGACAGCCATTTTGAAACAGAGGAAGTAACTGCTTAACTCTTAAGTTTGTAATTCGAATGGAGTAGTGCGAATTTTTTTTTAATATTTAACAAATAATCTGTATTTTAAAAACATGAGCAAGCTATCTAAAACGACCAACAGATTTCATAGATAACCCCAATAAAATAATATTTTGATAAATTTCATATAAGCCATTATAAGCAATAAATAAATAAAAAAAATTATTAAAATATTTGACCATGAAAGTACATCTCACACCCACAAGTTAAAAAATTTATTTGCATACTTATATCAGATAATTATTTATGCACTTATAAACACGTGTTAAAAAATCAAAAAGATCGTACATTACACCCAAATCTAAAGGATGACTTCATTTGAAATTTATTGTGAATATCTGTTTTATTATTACACTAGCTGTGAATTATTGTTTGGGATTTTTGAAAAATATAGTTGAATTAACATAAGTACAAACACGATTAGTTATTATTGTAATAATAACTAATCAACACCTAAATTACCTAACAAAAACGAATCAGAACAAAAAGTACAAATAATATTTGTTCTGTTTAAGGATTGATCCACACTATCGTGCTAGTCCCGGTTCGATCTCGCTCCAGTCAAATATTCAGTATAGTAAATACTGTATAATGTACTGTATAATACCTATAATGTGAATGCTTTCATTGTTTATTGTTTATTTATATTTGATTGGAGCGAGACCGGACCGGGACCAGCACAATAGTCTGGATCGACCCTAAGTTAATTATTGAAAACAAAATAAACAATTAATATGTACATTAAGTACTTATGATGAGGAAATCATTTATTATATTTCGATATGGATTAATGTTTTGCAGATCATAAGTCCACGTAAACACAACCCAAACATTTTTAATTTTCTTTATAACATAAAATCAGTCATTATGGCTTAAATATAAAAGTTAGACATATAGCATCCCAGACTTTTTTTTAGATCTTTTGATTCTACACAATTATTTATCACATTATTTTGTTCAATATTGAACAGTTTAGACAGCATATTGCAAAAGAGCCCGTTGGCGGTAAACTTTTTTCCGACTTGATTTACTATTATCGTTACTTATGTTACCTAACGTAACAAAATATATCTTATAACCTGGCCAGAGAATATATCTATGAATTAAAAAAAAACACAAATAAATCGGATAAGTGGTTCTCGAGTTATAAGCGCACTAACGGACAGACAGACTGAGAGACATTGAGCTTTATAAATATTAAGAATACATTGTAGTCGTTTCGTATTATTTTTTACAAATATATATATACACTTACTATATATTTTAGTTAACATGTTTAACTGACTGCTTTTTTATAACCTTGATTTTTTTGTTGTTATATTTATTTATTATATTCGTACTGATTACAATGAATAGAAAAAAGTAATAATAGGTACTCAATTGAACATTATTGTACATATTGCATTAATTTAATGTTAACGTTGCGTAATTATAATATAAAGAAAAATACTGGTATTTAAATATGTTTTATGGTTTATGGATATAGGGCGTGATTTATCTTTCTTTACATTTATGTATTTTATTGTAATATTTAAATAAAAATATTGATTAGCGATCTAAAAAAAGAATCTTGAATTTACAGAGATTTCTATAAATATATCAGAAAACAAGTTCATTGCCTATCAAATTAAATGCTTTCATACCGCAGATACAAAACGACATAAACAACTTACTTACATCACAAAAAATAGCCAACGAAACAGATACTTAGGTATTTATAATTTAAAAATAGAATTGTAGGAAATATAGAAAAATAGTTTGCAATTTATCGATACACACAGGGTTAAAGTTGCTTCTCGTGAGTTTTTCTAGATATTTTGTATGTGTGTTCAAAGTGTTCAGTGGCGTAGGAACGGGGGGGGGGGGGTTTGGGGTCTAAACCCACCCCGAAATATTTTATGTTTTTAAAATATATACAATTATTATTACAATTTTGAATTGAATGACCTTTTTTGTGATTATAACCCCCCCCCAAAATGTTCAATGTTCTTAAAGTATGCGAAATAATTATAATAATTTTGAAATGAATGAATATATTTATCTGCATATGTGACTAAAAAAAAAAGGTTTTCAAATTTTAATTGTGTGACCTTTTTTTTTTTTTAGTTATAAGATAAAATTTTGGATCATTTAATTAAAAATATTGTATAATTAAAAATATGTAAAATAATTTTACATATTTTGGGAGCCCCGAGCTTAACCCCCCCCCCCCCCCCGAAAATTTTTCTTACTACGCCACTGAAAGTGTTCATTATTATATTGTTTACATTGTATGAAAGATTTATTACAAAACATAATTGCAATAGTGTCTAATCATAATGGAAGCTAGAATAACAAAATGTAAAATGTTACCCTCTCGACACGCTCAATCAGAAATTTTATTTTCTGTAATGAGAAAATGTTCCTTTTACAGGACGCTTACAATTAACACAATGATATAGTGTATTCAGTGCCGGCCTTAACAAATCTGGCGCCCTGGGCGAGATTTATTTTTTCACCCTCTCTCCCCCTAAAAAATGTTAAAAAATCCGAAAATGTCAATTAAAATTGATAAATTAACAAATAAGTTGAATAATTCATATCTCAGCTTGGCGCGATCCTACAGACTCAAACTTTTTTTTAAATATAGCTTACATCATTAACTTTGAGACTATCAAATGCCCTAAGACCATCGAGACCTCTTTCCCCTATTATGAACAAATTAAAATTGATAAATTAACAAATAAGTTGAATAATTCATATCTCAGCTTGGCGCGATCCTACAGACTCAAACTTTTTTTTAAATATATGTAGCTTACATCATTAACTTTAATCCGGTGTTCACGCCAAAGAAAACAAAACAGCAACACGGTGTTTGAAAACACGTCGTATTTAAAAATACATAGGCTTTATTGCACTTTTGTCAAAAAGACACGATGTTGCTGTTTTGTTTTTTCGGTCTGAACACGGCATAAGACTATCAAATGTCGAGACTTCCTTCTCCTATTATGAACAAATTAAAATTGATAAATCAACAAATAAAGGTTATTAGTTAATATCTCAGCTAATACCGTATTAAAGGTTTTCTGGGTTTCTGAATAAGTATTTGTTAGTTAGCAGCTATCAAATAATCGATTTTTTTTACAAATTAACATTGTTTTTACTTAGCTATATTTTTTGCTTAATCGGGTTTAACTGATCGACAAAAAATTTAAAGTAAAAAAAAAAGTTTACTCACAAATTGAATAACAAAAAAAATCGGTAACCCAAATATTTCATCAAACAAAATTAGAAATGGAGTTATTAACTTTGAATTCCTAACAGTTCTTATATCATAAATAAAAACGAAGAGACTTCAATGAGTGTATAGAATAGTACCTTAAATATACATAATGAGTATTCGTAGTAGTTTTTACCAATATTTTTTCTTGTTACATCATTAATCACAGGTAATAATAGGACATATATAAAGAGACGAACTGACTAAGCGGCACACAGTGGGCCAAAAATAATAATCTTTTCCAAAAAATAAAAATTTGTATGAGTAATTTAATATTTAATGTTTATAATTTACATAATTTTTAACTTTAATTTCATCCACTTCCTGTTGAGCTATTTAGCTGAAATTTGGTATATTAATAGATCTTGGATGGTAGTATACTTTTAAGTTTTTATATAATATACATTCAAGATGACGGTTCCAAGATGGTAGACAATATAAAAAAAGTTATAATTTTTTTTAATGACGCAAATTTTTAATAAATATATAAAAATATTGGTATTTCTATATTGAGATTATAGCAATAGCGGCACTTAAAAATAGGACCGATTTTTTTTGTCATGATAAGCAAAAACAGTTCAAAATCATTAAATGTTAAAATAATGTTACAGTAGTTGTTAGGTAACTTTTATGATTAAAAAAAATACTTGACGCAAAGCACTGGTTTTAATTTATGTCTGATACAGACTCTGTATAATACATCTTATACGATTAAGATAAATAGTTCTATCACATTCCAAATTTGAAAAAAAATCATTTTGGGAAAAGATTATTTTTGACCCACTGTACGTCGGTTCAGTTAATAAAAATATTTGTAAAATTGTGGAGAAAACTGGTTCGAATTATTATACAATATTTAATATCCTTATTATGAATTTAATTTATCACTAATCAATACATCAAATTCAAATCTCTACCTATGTGTTTATAATTTTTTGTCAAATTATTTTTTTTACTATATTATTATTATACTATAAATTATTAATATAATTGAACAATTTATCTTCAGTTGTCCTTCAAAATGTTCTGTTTTTTTAAGTTACATCTGTTTTGTTTATATTCATAGGTTAAATTAAACTGTAGCGACAATATACTAACTATTCCGGTTTTTATTTGGCAGATTTTTTACGACAATGAACGTAATTTGAGCAAAGAAAATGTTTTTGAAAGTATCTAGCAAGGTTTAATACTGATTTTTAATATCTTTTGTTGATTTGCTTATTTTGTTTTATGAAAAAATCAACAAAAAATGGGTATTTTAAAACAAAATTTTGTTACTGTTTTTGTTAAAATATAATAAATCAAAGTAAGTAATTCAATATTATTATTATATTCCACTTTAATATTAAGTAGGTATGGTAATTACGTAGATAAATTGTAAATACTAACGGTTATAGAACGAGCTAGTTCAAAGGAGCGCTTCCACACGAGAATTAGAGGAACTAGTTCGTATACAACATGTATCAAATGAAACGATAAAAAGGTGAAATTTTATATTTTGGATTAATTTTTGTCTAGGAAGACCACCACCTACATTTTAAAACGACCACTAAACCAGAAATGGACGTTTACACTTGTCATTTGTAAATTATTTTTGAAATAAGAATTTTAGATAAAAATTGTCGAATTTTAAATTTTTAAATAATTAATTAGAATCACATATACACATAAATTTCACATAAAGGTTAATTATGAATACAAGACTACCGGGTTAAATTTTTATGAGACGAGTATTTCAACATGATGTAATATAAAAGGATACAATATAAATTATATTTACTAAATGTTTTTTTAAGAATGGTTGACTGCAAAAATTAAGTTTCATTATACACATGTAAAAAAAATTAATTCGTACAATACAAAAAAGTATTGATTTCGAACTCATATCAGACCGAATTTTACATCTGACAGTTTCGTCTCGTGAAAATTGAAGCCATCTCATTTTGGTCTCGTATCGTAAACCGTGTCCGATACTGATACGAGACCGAGAATGATCTCTTGAAAATTGTTTTCTAAAAAAAATATATCTTATTCTTATCTAATAAATAAAGTTTTGAAATATACGAACCTTAAGAATTAAACTGATATACTTGGCGTTCTTAAAATCCAAATTGACTTAAATATGACTTGATTAATATCGTATTATTTATTTTAAAAATAGTAGAAATACAGTGGAACCTCGTTAGTACGTTTTTAAAGGAATTGGGGGAAAACACGTACTAACGAAATATTTTAACATGGGGTCTTATAGAAGAATGCCGGGATCTTAAAAAAGAAAAAAAAACGTACTAAAGCAAAATGTACTAACGAGGAGTGACTGTACTCACTTTTTATTTTTCTTTGTCTCTGACTAGACTCGTGGTTACATTTTATAATTTGTTTGTGAGCTTAAACGTCAGTTTACAAAAATTAAAGAATTTTTAAGAGTAAAAAAAGTACAGAAAACAGATTTTTATAAATGCACGTCGCTTCAAACCCGCTCTAAAAAACAGGATCCAAATTTTGAGTGGACAAAAAGTAGTCATTGTTCTCCCACTGAAAAATTTGTGGGGGCAACTGCCCCCTCCCGGCTCCGGCGCCACTGATTATCTGACAGTAGCCAATTTATCTCCCCCCCTCCCGGATCTGGCACCACTGCTCACATATCTATGGAAGGGTTGGTTTAAGGAGAGAACCAAAGTTAATTAGAGACAGTTTAGTCAATTAAATTTGACAACGCTTTTTTAACACATTGCATATTGTAATGCTTGAAAATATGTTGATATTTTGAAACGTCCGGACTAGAGAGACTTTGTTTATTATTAATAATATAAAAACAAAGAAAAGTGCGTAATTAATTGTCTTAAATGTAAATTTAAACAATTAAATAGTATTCTACTCGGATCCATTAAAGGTTAACATGCGTATTGCGTGTACTGCATTTGTTTAATTGTATGATATTTTATTAACCGTGAAAAATTTAAATAACTAACGGTATTTCTAATAAATAAATAATTATATGCAATAATAATATTTGTAACTTTTACTTATTATCGTAGTCTCATTGATACTATATTCGATGAAAATTCATTTTAATTTTGTATTTCTTACTTAGGTATTACATACGACAAAATTTTGATAATGTTCATGAAGATAAAATTATATAAGTAACATTAATTAACAAGTCTTGAGGTTTTCGCGGTGATCTTGATATCTTCAGGGCTCTTCTTCTGTCCACTGCAATGTGTGACGAAACGTTGGCCGATAACACGCCCAAATCTACGCGGCTTACACCCAGAAGCCAAGATGCAACATTAATTAATTAAATTAATTTTTAATTAAGGAAGAATAATCGTATGAATCTTAAAGAAGAAGTAACCAAATTTTGTATACATATGTTATAGTTAAAAATAATGTTTGTAAAACTAATTTTTACATGTTAAGATTTTTTTTATAAATAAATATATTTTGTAAATGATACCTTGCCAATATTTAAGTTTAATATCTTTTCAATTATTCGTTATTTTAATTAAGTCAAGTAAATAATAATTAATCTTACTTTTAAATGCCCATGTTTCGCCTCTTTTCAGTCCTTCAATATACTCGTTCACGTCAGTCTTGCATTGTTCACTCAACAATAGTTTGATTGTATCCCAATTATCCACCAATTTCTGGTTATCGTAGAAGTTTAGAATCCTCGACAAACTATAGATTCCTTTGTTATTAAAATTTAATTTTACACTTTTCATTTCCCTAATGTCAATTTCTTTCACATTCGAACTATTTATGCTATCTTCTTCGGTATAACCATTCAATATTACGTCACTATTTATAGTGTCCATTGTTATTCCATCGTTATAGTCCATTTCTGTCGTTGAATTTGATGTACTTATAGATTTTAATGAACAAATAATTAAAACTACACAATATATTAATTTTATAACCGCCATTTTGCGAATTGTATTTGTAATGTTTATTTTATTAATTATCACAACTATGAAATTTTATGAATACGCATTAATAAAATCCACTGTCATTTATATTTCTGTACAACGATTATTCTATTTATTATTTTCTTCAACAATGTTCCCATTTTGACTTTCTAAGCCTTCGATTGTTGAAAATTTTCAACCACCATTTTGTTTAGACAAAGATTTTAAACAATATAAAGTGTGCTTGACAATTTCAAATGTTACGATGGCTGAAGTTTAGATAATACTGGTTTTGATATGGCTTTCCTAAATACTCTTAAAAACTCACCTGCCTCAGATTACCCTCTCTACCTGTGCACTTCTCCTTTCGGTAAGGTTTATTTCTTTTGCGTGCCGTTGCGTGTAATCACGTGACATATTGAAAGCATCTTCGAAATGAATTATTGTTCGTGAGAATAAAACAATAAGACTCAACTTTTCATTCTTCCCAATCTTCGTTTAAATGTAAATTTTAATTTTCTCAACTCTTGCGATATTGATATAAAAAGTTATTATTTTGTTGTGGTTTTTAGGCACTTAAATTGTTTTATGGATAGTTCCGAACGTATTTTTTAGGGTTCCGTAGAAAACTAGGAACCCTTATATTTTCGCTCTGCCCGTCTGTCTGTCTGTCTTTATAAACTTTATACCGATTAAAATGAAATTTGGTATACGGACGTAGATTGATAACCCAAAAACAGAAATTATGAGATGTTTGAAAAAATTTTTTTGAACCCCTTTCCCATGGACTGAAAAGTATATTCAAAATTTTTTTTCACTTAATCCATTGAGCGGGATCTTTAGATAGGTCTCCTAAAATGCAACAAAAAATATCTTAGGACCTTTTGATTTTAACCCTTCAGTCACGATATATTTGCGCCCCACCCCCGGCTCTATTTTTTATGGCGAAGTTTTAAAAAAAAATTAGAATTTTTATTAGGTAATAATAGAAGCAGAAGGTCTACATATTATTCACAACATATTTTTTTATGATATAAAAAAAGGTTAAATGAATAAATGGGTCAATTTTGAAGAGAAATTTTGAATGCGTGTGCGTTCTAAATTTTAGAGGACAATGCAATATATTTTAGTTATTTTTATAGATATATTAGTATTTATCATTGTTTCTTTCTCATACACATACGGAGAACACAAAAGACTATTTGTACATGGAAGTTCTAATGTAGGTATTAATTTCATGAACGCACAAATTTTATGCGTCGATGGTTCAGAATTTGGAAACTTCCTTTATTTAATAATTATCATATATTTTATCTTGTATTTCATCTTTATATTATATACAATAATGTGTGTTAATAATGACAACAATTATATCCAATTTATAATTATATCCAAAGTGACTATTTTGCTATCTATCCTACCCTATTAAATGAAACAGTGATAATTGTTTTTTGTTTATAATTACATAATTTAGTCCAGTACATTTAGACGAAAAATAGCTGTGTCTGGGGAAAAATTCGCAATAATCTGAATTTTTGTATACACCTTCATTTTGTCTACATAAATAAGGTACCAAAAGTCCCCAACAATCCCATGCGAGCATACTTTTTTACAGCCCACAAAAGGTGCTAACAATTAGTTTTAAGTAAATATCTCTGTATCTATTGGTTCTATGACTAAAATAGTTATTATCAAATATAACATTTAGAAAATTACCTACAATAAAGATCTTACAACTTTTTTCGTAGAAGTAATCGTTTTCGCTTATTAAGAGGGTATTCTAGTCTAAAAATGTGAAAATATCAATTTTTGCATTTTATCAATAACCAGGGTTTCAAAAATATGTGTTCAAATCCCTATACCTCAATTCCAAAAACTGACGGAGTTACAGCGATTTGAAGATGATGTGTAGCATTAAATAGCCAGCTATGTATAAACATTGAACGCGCTTTTCTCGAAACTGAAAATGGCTGCCATAATATCACAAGATCTACTGAACCAATTGACTTCAAATTTGCTGTGTATATACCTTCAGTACACATGTTATTACCACCGTTAGCAGAATTGAGTCAAAAACATTTTTTTTTATTGTATAGATAGCGAAAGATTAAAAACATTAAAAAAATAAAAATTTACATAGTATATACAATATAGTATATACAATATATATTAATTTATGTTGAAAAATTTGCTAAAAAAATGTTTTTTATTTATTTTTTCCAAACTGCCCAATGGATTTAAAAAAATTTTATAGAAAAACACTAGGAACACATCCAAGAATCACCCCAATGAAAAAAATTTCGCCTGCAAAAGCATTTTATTTAATGTCGTCATTTGAACACCGTGATATAGAATATGTAGTAGGGTTCTAATCTTTTAATACACCATAAAATGAATTAAGTCTTGCTAAACCGTAATAAACTTCTATCATACAAGAAAATACATATTATTATAAGTATAGAGTATAGGTTTATAGGTTTAAGGCGATATTAACGATTGCATAGAACAGAAATGTATTTCCTCTATATGTATGCATAAGTATATTATATATTTAATATTTATTATGAATGATAAATACATAATCGGATTTCATTAAATTAATTTCTAATCTTGATATTTTTCTAATGACCATTTTGCTTAAGTAGGCACAATAATTAGTAAAAAGTGCTATTGTTGATATTTGATACTTATATAATTATGTAATTACTTATATTATTGTTCTAATTGTTATAATGGACTTTCAATAAAATTATAAGATTAAATCTATTGTAACGCACGATATTTACATTGCATATGGAACGATAGAAAGTAATTCAAATTAATATAATATATATAGTTATTATGAAAATAAAATAATAAATACACTTGAAGCATGAAATAGGTAGGTACTAAACATTGTGTTCAAAAACGTGTATGTTATTTTATTTTGTATATAATATATTAATATACTAGTAAAATAGTAAATTAATATTATATAGGATAGGTAATATGTTAATTTGATTTTTTTTTCTAACTTTGCTGTTTGTAGAAATGAATCTATCATCTATATCCGCGTCTGTCTGTCTGTAGACAGAAAACATGTATTAACGAGAAAAACATACTAACGAAATATTTTAACATGAAGTCTTATAGAATGCCGGGACCTAAAAAAAGAAACAACGTACTAACGAGGTTTTTTTTTTATAATTTCACGTCGCTTCAAACCCGCCTTAAAATCAGGATTCAAATGTTGAGGGGGCAATTGCTCCCCCCCCCCCCTCTGTCCCCTCCAGGCATCGGCGCCATTGTACATACAAATTTTAGCATTGATATTGATTACAAAAAAAAAAACTTCTGCCAAGTAAATGCACAGTGCTTCCTCGTGCTAAATTCACTAAAACCGATTGTGTTCAGATAAATTGCCTGGCATTGGTTAACCATTTAATTTTTATACAAATTTTACTAAAAAATCTTAGTTCGAATTTTTTCTTAAAACGCACCTGAATATTTTTTCATATATTTTTAATTTTTTGACAATTTCAATCTAAATCTAAATTTATGCAAATGTCAAAATGACATTTAAAACATCAAAGTGACATTTAAAACGCCAAAGTGACATTTAAAACGTCAAAATGACACTTAATATATCCAATCAAATATCAATTTAGAAAAACAAAACACGAATTTTTAAAATTAATTTAGATAAATCTTTGTAAGGGAATATTTTACAACAAACGTAGTAGACCCATATTATAGGAAATTTAATTCTCTACAAAAAATATTCTATAAAATTTTCTCGTAACATGTGTCGTTCTTGAGATATCTTGAAAAAATAAATATTTTGGGGTGTCACCCCTCCCCCTTACACACGATTTTGATGATTTTGAAATGGGACCGTCCTCAAACCAAACCCAACCATCCGACCAAGTTTCAATAATATCGGTTCAGTGGTTCATGAGTTATGCGTGTGACAAGGATTCAGGGGACAGACGGACGGACGGACGGACGGACGGACGGACGGACAGACAGACAGACACGGAACGAAAAGTGTTTGTCTTGACGTGAAACGGATAAATAAATTTAAAATTTTGAAATTGGAGAACTTTTTTTTTGTTTCAATCTGAAACGATCACATAGCTTCTCGTATCTTCGATATTGCGAGGAAGCAATATTTTATCAATAAAATTTATATAGGTATTATGTAAACATGTTTATTTTTTACAGTAAATGTAAACATGTTATTGTTCTTCATTTTTATTAAAATCTTTATCTATTCTAACAACTGATTATTTGAATTTTGTCTATTTTATCAACCGGAAATTTTTTTTGAACCGGAAACACCTGATAAAATATAATCTTAAATTGTTGGCATCATCTACGATATAAATGGTTAACAAATTATTCAGTTGGCATGATTGAAGAAGGTCATTGAAAGGACACTACTGTCAATGTGACATTTGGTAAAAAGTAGTACCTATTTAGTATTTAATGTTTATTTAATAATTTTAGAATTTATTAATTTATTATTTACTTTATTATTATTAATATAAATTACAAAGTGCATAAAATCAGCAAAATTATCATGGAATTAAAATGCAGTGTACAGAATTACGAATGGGGAAAATTTGGTCTTAATAGTACAGTAGCTAAATTAGCAACTGCTTCGAATCCAGATATTAACATCGATAATAAAAAAACATATGCCGAATTATGGATGGGAACACATCCATCTGGACCTTCTATTATCAAAGGCACAAATCAAAAGCTGAACGATTGGATTTTAGAAAATCCAAAACATCTAGGCGACTCAGTTACACAAAAATTTGGTAATCAGCTACCATTTTTGTTTAAAGTACTGTCTATCGAAAAGGCACTGTCAATTCAAGCACACCCAGAGAAAGTGAGTTTTTGATTTTGCAGTGACGCAAAGTATCAGTAAGGTTAGACATTTTGTTTTTTAGTTACATGCTGAAAGACTGCATGCCGAACGCCCAGATATTTATAAAGATCCAAATCATAAACCAGAATTGGCTGTTGCTCTAACACCTTTTGAAGCATTATGTGGATTTAGGCCCTTGGCACAAATAAAATCTAATATAACAAGTAAAATCGGTTATATCATTTTTTTTTAAATTATTTATATTTATTGTTTTTTATAGGTATTCCTGAATTAAAAAATGTTATCGGTGAAGAATCTTCTGCTGTGCTCCTAAGTTCTTCTGACAGTAGTTATGAATCTGCATTGAAGAAATGTTTTCATTCATTGTATCATTGTCCAGATGAAAATATTAAAGAACAGTTGAATTCATTACTGCAGAGAGTTAAATCATTAGGTATTATTAATTTATTTATATAGGTACACAGATTAGATTACATTTTTTTAAATAGGTTAGATATATTTAACTTATATTTGACTCATACAATGTTTCAAATATAGATAAGTCCACCAGAGAAAAAATAAATGCTGATCTCTTAGAAAAACTTGCCACGGAATTCCCAGGAGATGTTGGTTGCTTCAGCTTATATTTCTTAAATGTGTTAACTCTGAAACCAGGAGAATCATTATATTTGGGACCAAATGAACCTCATGCCTACCTTTCAGGAGGTAACTATTTTACAAACAATAAACATAATTTACATTTACTTAATATATTTTCAACAATTGAAATTACTTTTTAATCACATTTGCAAATATTAACATATATAATTGCATATAAATTTAAGTTGTAAATTTATTTCAGATTGTATAGAATGTATGGCATGTTCTGATAATGTCGTAAGAGCCGGCTTGACACCAAAATATAAAGATGTTGAAACTTTGTGTGAGATGTTGAAATATAAATGTGAATCTGCGGACAGTAAGAGGTTTCAACCTACAGTTGAAAACAATTATTCTGCTGTGTTTAAACCACCAGTTCCTGATTTTGCTGTTGCTAAAATTTCTGTGAGTCTATATTTTATTTATAATATAGACATCGATGTGGTTTTTATCTTGGGTTTGAAATATTAATTGTTTTATTATTTCAGATACCTACTTCATTAAAACAGTATAATTTGATTGCACGTACTTCTGCAAGCATAATAATAGTTATTGACGGAAAAGGTAGCATTGGTGAACAAAATCTTCAACCAGGAACAATTTTGTTCTTTCCTGCAAATGATCATCCGATAATAACTATTGAAAATGATTTGTTGATGTTCCAGGCATTCTGTAGCACTTGAATTTATTTCAAATAAATGTTATACTTGGTTTAATTTGTATTTTCTGAAATATTCTATGAATAAGGTGTAAATAAGAGATAAATAATCCTGGAATACCTTTATTAAAATAAAAGTTAAATAAACATTTATCTGGTTTACAAGGGAATCGTGACAGTAAATATACATCTCATTATATAAGCGTGATTAAAAATTAGTTGGATTTTGCTAGCAAATAGTTAGATATTTATTTACAGAAATAAAATAATAATCAAGAAAGCTGTATCGCACATTTAATTCATAATAATCAGTTATTTCTTGTCTATTTTTTCCTACTCACTTTAGTTACTTAACCTGATTGAGATTGTGTAATTTTATAGATGGTTTATGCACTAATTATTAAAACTATATTTAAATGAGTAAATATGACAGATGAAATCAAATCCTTATGATTTTATACCCTGTTTATGTCAATTATTACATAAACCGAACCTCAAATTCAAATTAGTTTTCAAAACTAACCTCAAACTTATGCGCCTTCAAAACTAACCTTAAAATCTCTATTTTCACATACATTTATGTTTTGAAAATTTTTAGTCAATCAGGTTATTAAAAATCACTAAATCTAAAATGTAAATACTATAATATTCATAAAAATAATATTTTATAATGTCAGGTGTATTATTAATAATATTTACATCTGGATACAGGACAATTACATTTTTTAAATTATCGTACAATTGAGTCAACAAGATATGTAAGTATAAAATCATATAAATATAGTTATTTAAAATCACTTATGTTAGATACTATAAAAGATTTTTTTACTTATGAATTATAATTTATGAATAAAAATTTTATATCTTCGATGTCGAAAAAAATTAATATAAAATTAAATTAAAACATAATGGGAAACTACATTGTATATTTATTTACATGACGTGATAGTAAAAAATTATTTTTTTATAAAAGTGAAAAGTGGCCCGTGAATAAACTAATATTAAATATATGTCAAAAAGTACTAAATATGAATATATAAATATCAAAAAAATATTTATTTAAAACACCAGTATCAAAAAATGTCAATAATATCAGTCATTATCGCAGAGCCACGTAAATATTAAATTTTAAATAATTCTAAATAAATAAAATCACAAAATCTTATTGATGACAATTATTTTATTTTACTTTAGAATATATCATCTACCTGCAAAAAGTTACGAACAATTTAAAACAGCTGTACACAAACTTTTCCATTGGAGTTATAATTTAACAATTTATATTTTAGTTTGAGTACTACTGATTTATTTTTAATGAAAATGTTATTTTCCTGTATTTTAATGAAACTATTTAAGTATACAGCACACCAATTTATTTTAAAACAGCGAAAATTTTTTGGACGAAACAATTGTTGCACAGATGTTTATTTTTATTTATTATTAGGCGCTGGATTTAGCAACTTATCACGCTTTTATCTAAGCCATTTTGGCTTCAGCTCTCTATTAATATTCATTTTTCTACCTATCAGTTCTTGGTGTATTTTTAGCTTTACGGAATACAATTTTTATTATTCAAATGTTATACAGTAAACTTCGATCATTATTCGTTTTTTTAAATTAAATTTTTCTAGCAATACTGTTATTTTTTTTTATATTTAGTTATTTTTTTTAATTAATGAATGATATTTTTTTATTAATCGGTGTTTACTGTACTAATAATATATATCATTTGGAAATTCAAACTATAATAAATATTTCTCTTAGGAACTACTGAGTCAAAGAATTTTATAAAATGGCTCCATAGCAAAAAAATTCATCAGTGTTTCTCAATTTTTTTATGATGAAATAAATAAATCCAATAAAATTATTTATTATTAACATGCTAATATAATTATTTGGTCACGTTATAAGAAATAACATTTCTAATTTAATACAATAAACTTTAATACAATCAACAACGTAATAGAGTAACACATAAAAAGGCACAATGATCAGATATGAACAATATCAGCTTTATATTGTATTAAATTACAACAAATCATTAAATATATTAAAAAAAATGTAAACCACAAATATCTTTGTATAGAAATAATTTACTACACAGTTTGTAACATAATCTAGAGTTACTGTATGATAAAAGGTTCAATTTAATTGGATGGGCAAAAAAATTTGAGAAACACTGGTAAAAAAAAAAACGAACATCCATATGTATATATTGTTTTATTAAAATAAAATAGTACTTGTATTTATGAATAAGCGCACTAAGCACTGTTATGTACCAATAACATAATTATAAGAATATTAATAATAATAATAATTTGAAATACAAAGAGATAGTAAATATTACATTACAAGTAATACATTAACACTAAATTTTTTAAACGTAACTATTTCTTTTATTTTTCCATCTGCAATTATTTGGAAATTTATACCTAGTAATAACACTACTATAACTACAATCAATTAAATCAATTTATTTGAATTAGAAAAAGTATAATAATATGAATAAAAAAATAATGATATTTTTAAAGGAATGAAAGGAAACAGGGTATGTGTTCATATTATATATATGTACATTAAAGTGTTTTTTTTTTCCATTTAATGATGTTACAACTAGGTATAAAATACAATTCCAAATGTTGTTTTATCACTTTTAACGAAAAAAATAACTATTCATTTTTAAAATCCGCCTACTGTATTTTAGAGTAGACGTATCAATGATAGTGATGAAGAACTTTAATAACATATCAATGTTGAAAGCCAGTCATGTCACTGGCAACATTGTTTATGCATGCTGTCCGAGTTCATCGTTGGTTTCACATCTATTGGCTCTACGTTCTGAGGTCTGATCGTATCGCCTTCGGGCGGATCACGGATCTGCTTCTGGGATACGATTCGGTAAATTTCTGCAGGTATAAAAATGTATGTATGTATTATAATATATATTTGATATTTAATAAATTTGAGAGGCATTCAGGAGCCAAATAATTTAATCTGTATAATAGAATATTCCATACTTTTCTTTACATTTTGTGTTGTAATAATGGAATTTTTTTCATTAATATTAAACTTTTAACAATAGTTTTTTGAATAAATCCAAAACCAGCATAGCATTTGTTTTATCTAATAAGGTGGTAGGATTGGGTTTCACAACATTTATCTGCTGTTTCATACAAGAGAAGCATTACAGATAAGTGTAAAAAGTTTTTATTTTAATTGAATTAAATTTGATAAATTAAATAATTTAAAAAATTAAATTATAGAAATGAAATGTCTATTTTTATAGACATCTTTGTTTCTTCATCAAACAAAATGATATTTTCTTTTTCTACTGTGTCCATTAGATCTATGATAACGGCTAACAATTTCAAGAATAACTTTTTCTTGTTTGAATGTAACAGCTGATGTGGAACAGAAAAGTAAAAAAAACCTGCGTGCGCTTCTACCAACCATATTAGATAAAATAAATGCTATACGGAACGCACCCCAGTTTAAAAAACAGTAGTCCAAAATGCTTTAGGGTCATTTAACTATTACATCATGCTATTATAACCATTCTCCGATTTTCTCTACTCTACACACTTTTCTTTTCTCGACCCATTTTTATTTTGTTGATGTTTTACATACATATTATGAAAAATGTTTCTCATTTGATATAATTTTGATAAACAAGTAATTTCAGATGTGTTAAATATACAATTTTCAAAGCTTTATTGTTATCAACTATTAGATAGAAATTATTTTACTGTCTGCGAGTTTACCAAAACCACCCATAGGTAAATAGTTATTATAAATGAACTCTCACCTGTAAGAATATTTTGAAAAGCAGTCTCTACATTTGTTGAATCCAGTGCTGACGTTTCGATAAATGATAGCCCATTCCTCTCTGCAAACGTTCTCGCCTCGTCCGTTGGCACGGACCGCAAATGTCTTAGGTCGCTCTTATTGCCAACCAACATGATAACGATGTTCTGGTCTGCATGGTCCCTCAGCTCCCGTAACCACCTCTCAACATTTTCATACGTTAAGTGCTTTGCTATATCGTATACTAAGAGCGCACCGACAGCACCTCGGTAATACGCAGATGTAATTGCCCGGTAGCGCTCTTGGCCAGCGGTGTCCCATATCTGAGCTTTTATTGTCTTACCATCGACCTGTTTAATAAAATTCACTGTGTTATATGCACAATATTCAATTCAAGCAAAAAAATAATATTGAGTTCAAACACAAGTAAAATTTTGGAGATTTTTAAAATGAAATAAAAATTCATAAAACAATATGTATTTTCAAATTTTGGAACAGCACAGAATCCAGTATTGCAATTCTAACAGTATGAGTTGTTTCTAATTATCGTAATATATAATGTCTGTTAAAAAGCTCAAGTGAAATGTGAAGTCAAATACATTAAATTTCTTTAATTTATAAAATATTTATTACTACATGCAGGCCCAAGTACGTCTGGTCACTTAAACCATGTATGACTCAATACTAAATTATACTTGCCTGTATACTCCGCGTAGCAAATTCAACACCTATAGTAGATTTGGATTCCAAATTAAATTCATTTCTAGTGAAGCGAGAAAGTAGATTACTTTTACCGACTCCGGAATCACCAATTAAAACAACTGAAATCAAAATTTAACACATTTAGATTAACCTGATTGCAGAAGATAATAGTAATTAAGATCAATTGAAATTTTCATTGTTAATGCACTTTTATCAAATTAAATATATTTAAAAAAAATAAAAATTAATCATTCCAAGGTTATACTTTAAAAAAATTATCTATTTTATTGGTATCAGTTACTGTAACATATTTTAGGAAATTTATAAATGCATATAAAAAGGAAATGATTATTAATTTTTATTAAATATGTAATAACAAGATTTAAGTATGCATGTTCAAAAATATATTAACAATTAACTGTAAATTGAACACAAGGGAATGAATTTAAAACTGTACAAAGTAACGTTTTTATTTAATTCATAAATTACACGATGACCGAATTTAATTGAAGAATTTGAATGCAGTGCATGTTTAAAAACAGTGAGTTTGTACATATGTATTTAATGATTCAGTAGATTTTTGAACAATTTAAACTGCATCGGTTGCGTTTTTCGGCATGCGAAATGCATTTTTGTTAACAATATAGAAAGCATTTATTGATCAAACATGTATGCTATAGACCACCTAGAGACAAAAGGTGAAATGCGAGAAAATTAAAAGTGATGTCATTAAATTCACCTAACAAAAGATGGTTATTTTCAACCAATTTGACTTTTAACATTTTATAGATAAAGATCGCCTGTTTTTTTCTTTTCTTTTTTACATAAATGTATCTAGTTTAGTTTTGTATTTGAAGGATTGATATAGTTCACAATATATTAGTATTTCCTAAGAAAGTAAATAACAATTATTGGTAGACAGAATTTATTCAACGTACAGTTCATAAAGTCAATTACCTCTATCTTGTCATAAAGAACTGAACAAATAGACAAACGTCAAACCAAGGGTCATGAGAACTATGTCAAAATATACGCAATTATGACGTATACATGTAAAATACTGCACCAAAAATTTGTTAAAATATTATAAATCATTTTAAAAATTACCTTTAAATAAATAATCATACTCATCATCCCGAGTACCCATTTTTTCACTTCAGAGTTCACTTTAACTGAACACTATTTTTACGGGGAGGGGAGATACTAAAGTACTGATATTCACTCAAAGGTTACACAAAAACAAATATAAAAATCTATCACAGAAATATATCAGCTTGCACACTATTTAATTATACAATTAATTAAAAGGATTACAATGATAAAACACTGATATAACTTATTAAGTTTATCTAATATTTTGCGTTCAACAAGAACATTAACAATATGGCTGTCTTCCTACGCCCCTTGTTGTCAGACATGCGCATGATCTAGTGAATTGTCATTATGTACATGATGTGGAATTAAAATAGACAAAAAATACGTAAATAATACGTCATAGTAGTCATCATTATGATAAAATTTTTCGTTTTTATTTTAACTACTATGTTTGTTAATTAAAAAACATAAATAAATGGAAGAAATCCATTGCTTTAAGTACGGATTTAAAACACATAATATTTAAAATTAACAAAATTGTTTCAATATTTTTTTACGAAGAAAAATAATATATACGAGTATCTATATATTTAATGGTAGGTACAAATATAATTTTGATATGAATTTTTATTTTCATTAATTTATGTTATTTTCATGAAAACCATGAAAACATTAATCATTTTGAATTTTTGTGTGGTTAGTTTGGTAAACGGAGAATAACCAGAAGAAGATAAATATGGCAACCAAAATAATAGCAGCTGCGACGGTAAGAGCTGTGAAAGGACGTAAAATAATTCCTACAAGAGCTGCATTGGTTTTGACTCCTGCAGCAGTAAACAAAATAAAACAATTATTAGAAAACAAACCAGAATTTTCGGGCTTAAAGGTCGGTGTAAAGCAAAGAGGTTGTAATGGTTTATCTTACACATTAAATTTTGCCCAAGCTAAAGACAAGTTGGATGAAGAAGTAAATCAAGACGGCGTCAAAGTGTTTATTGACAGAAAAGCACAACTCACTTTATTAGGAACTGAAATGGATTATGTTGAGAATAAATTGAGTTCAGAATTTGTGTTTAATAATCCAAATATTAAAGGGACTTGTGGCTGCGGTGAATCGTTTAGTGTTTAATATTCAAACTAGTAGATGATATAGTAAATTAATTGTAGTTAAACTTTATTATTATATTCAATTTTGAGTAAATATATTATTAGACTGTGATTTTGTGTGCTTGTATTGTTTTCTTGTGTATTATTTTACATAAGCAAACATAATGGCAAAAAGAGAAAAACGCTCCAATGCAGGAAACCGCATGGCAAAGTTATTAGACGAGGAAGAAGAGGATGAATTTTATAAAAACACTTATGGAGGTTTTGAAGATGAAGCTGTAGATAATGATTATGTGTATGTTTGTTTTATTCCGATTTTATTCAAAATTATTAAATTAAATAATTTTATTCTAGTGAGGAAGATGAAGGAGAAGATGAAGTGGATTCTGATTTTAGTATTGATGAAAATGATGAACCTGTCTCTGATAACGAAGAGGAAGGACCTAAAAAGAAACGACGACTTGTAACAAAAGCATATAAGGTATATTTATTACCTTTTATTTCAGATTATACACAGTGGCGGATATTGTAGGTTCACTCTAGGTGTACTCTATCTATAGTTTTGTGTTTTGTGCTGCAATCAGACTTATGTCACTTTTATACTGCATCCAAAATGAACATGCAATCCATGATAAATAAAAACTAATCAAAATAAATAATTTCAGGAACCTGTAGGTACTCAACAAAAAAAGCAAAAACAAAAACCCTTGAAGCAAAAAATTATTAAGAAAAAGAGTTCAAGAGACAGGTTGCATTTGCACAGCAATCAGGGTATATATTTTTTGTGTAATTTTTAAATTATTTTTATATGCTATTTTTTTTTATTTATTTTTTTTCAGAAAGGAAATCTATTCGACGATCAACAGCTGCTAAATCAGCAGCTACTCAATTAAGGCTACGTTTACGCCATGAAGAACAGAAGAAGAAAAAAAAGAGACATTATGATGAAGAAGAAATGCCTACGCAGGAGGAGCTTTTAGAAGAAGCAAAATTGACGGAAGAAGAAAATTTAAAATCATTAGGTATTTTTTCTTAAACTGTGTCAAACGTAACTGTATATTTTAAATGTATTTATTTATAACTTTTTCATCGTTTCGATTTTTTGTTTTATTGATTGTGAGGCGAAACACTGATTTTAATAAATTTTTATTGTAGAAAAATATCAAAAGCTTGAAAATGAAAAGAAAACAAGACGTGTTGTGAAAAAAGTGTATGAAGGACCTACAATTAGATACCATTCAACAACAATGCCTCTCATATCTGAAGTTCCAATAGAAGATAAACAGCCAGTAGAAAAGACAGAAACTATCCAAATTAAAATGTAAGTCTATTTGAAATTATTATTCATAAAAATTCATTAATAATTTCTATAATTTTAGAGAAAAACCTGATTCTGAAGCACAAGAAACCATAACAAAGGATATTAAAAAACCTGAAGAAAATTGTGAACGTACATTTATTACATTCTTAAATGATCCGCATGATGTTGTATTTAATGAAATATTCAAGAAAGATATACCGAAACCACCATCGAAATTACTGTGTGCTGTTACGAGGTAATAATTTTAATAAAAAAGTGGTTACATTTTTAAAAATTTCAAATAAGTATTCATTGATGTTAAATCTTAGGTTTTCATAAAATATTAATAGCTGAGAACATGCTCTGAGAAATTATCTAACTATTGGTGAAAATCACATTAAAATCAGTTCAGTAGTTTTCGAGTTTACCTGTAAGCCTCTGTAACATGTAGAAAAATACAACTTCCTTTTATAGAGGTAGAGATTATGCTTATAGTTAACAATGATTTGCTCAACTATTTATTTATTCAAGTCAATCACTTTGGCATCTGAATGGCTTAAATATTACAATATAATAATCAAACAAAAATATTTACATTAGCTAAGCATAGATGAGTATACAAAAAAAATAGTGAATGACGAAAGGTTATACATATTTGTTTGTTTCAGAATGCCAGCAAAATATTTAGATCCTGTTACTCAACTACCTTACAGTACAATTCAAGCTTTCCGTATAATTCGTGAAGCGTATTATCAACAACTTGAAGCTCGTGGCGATCGTTCTATTCCTGCTGTTGATAAATGGCTGCAGTGGCGGCAACAGCAGAAAGAGAAACGCCGTTTATTGTCTCTTAAATTGTCAAATAAATCTATATCGGTACAAAATTAGTGTTTATAAAAAAAAATTACTTGTATATTGTTTAAAATAAGAAAGTGAAAATATATACATTCATATATTTTTGATTTTGTGTTTTCTTTGTGTAGGTACTGTTTTCTGAAGATTTTTAATATATTTTTTTATTATTTTAAAAAATGACTTAAATATGAACATAATAAAATTGATTAGTTCTTTCTTGGAGTAACAACCAATCAATCATTGTTTACTTTATAAAGAACACCTGTGTACTTCAAAATAAGAAAAGTAGCATAATTTATACATGACACATGTATGAGTCATTATAATCCACGGTTCCAATTAATTAAATTTATCTGTTTAATATTAAATTCACAATCTTATAACAAATAGTTTAGAGCACAGAATAATAAATAAATTAGAGATAAAACACAATAAAAATAAATTTCACAATTAGCATTGTTTTTGTTTGTTGAACCCCCCACCTAAAAATTATTTTGACAGAAAACTGAATCATCAGTGACGTTCAGTGTATTCCACAGAACATTGTGTATTCTGTAGCGTTTTTGTGATATGTTATTTTGTGTTTGTCGAGTACTAGAAGTATGTGAAAATAATTAATTAAATTCAAGCGTTAATACATAATGACTGCACTATATTGTATTAAAAATGACATACTTTAACAAAAGTCTTGCGCATTCGCTAACCTATTGATTATTAAAAACAGTAGTTGTCAGTTGAAGTGTTAAATCTTTTACGGACATTATCAGAAACGTTATTAAGTAATAACATAATATCTAATAAAAAACGCCCAATTTTTAAATAGTTTAAATTGATTCCTGATATTAATTTAAAATTTATTTGTCAGTTAATTTGACATTTTATCGACGCATGCGCAGACGTAATATTTAGAGCTCCCATTTTATTCCAGTGTCGATGAGTTTACGTTGGAAGAGGTCGTCAAATATAAAATAATTTTTGGAGTGAATTAAAGTTTAAATACAGGCCTCAAAATGTCTGCAAACTCTGGGAACATGGGAATGGAACAACTAATCCCGATCGTTAACAAATTACAAGATGCATTCACACAGTTGGGCGTGCATATGACATTGGATTTACCCCAAATTGCCGTTGTGGGCGGACAGTCTGCTGGAAAAAGTTCGGTCCTAGAAAATTTTGTCGGCAAGTAAGTCTAATTTTTATGTACATCGTTTATTTTATATTTATTAATGCTTAATTTCATGAGGACCTGGTGAATTTATGTTACAAGATGACTTATACAGGAGGTCTTCTTTATGATTCGTTACTAATTATGTACTTATTATGGCGTTATTTTGACAGTTAAAAATTATCATGCATGATTCATCTTTAGTTTTGTGTCTGGTAAAGGCGACCGTTATACAGGTTGTCTGTTTAATTGGCGTATTTGTGTTTGGTAGGTACTGGATGCCAATTTTCCGTGTGAAGAAAATGTGGGCGTCAAATCCGCGATATTGATTTGATGTAATGTCACATAACATGCTCCATTTTCTGCTTTTAAAGTGCAAATTTTATTGTTTCAATTATATGCAGCACCTTTTTTTATAACATGTATATTTTATACAAAATATTTTAATGATTTTTTAATTCAAACAAGGTCAATATGTTTTTTACCAATTTTATGATGTCATAATAAATAGGTATATTAAAATTAAAAATTCTTGGTTAATTCATACATTCAGTAAAAAATATTTTAATTATACTATTTTATAATATATGATTATCATTTATCTAACATTAATTATTTTTTGTGTTAACACATTCTGATAAAAACATTTAAGAAATACAATGTATGTTTATTTAATAAATAATATTGTATTTAACAGTCAACTATTATTGTCTTCTAATATTCATATTTTATCTTATATTATAGTGCATAGTTTTGATAAATATGACACAATATAGATAATTTTATGATAATAATTTTTATTATTTCAGAGATTTCCTGCCTAGAGGTTCTGGTATTGTCACACGTAGGCCCCTTATCCTGCAGCTGATATTTGCAAATGCAGGTCAGTGCACTTGGAAATAAAATGCATAAATATATTAACCCTTTACATGTTAATAAATTAAATATCTACAGAAAATTAGAAATAATTTTGAAATTTTTGGTTTAATCTTGATCCTTTTGAACTACATTTTTTTTGTTTTAAAAGGAACTATATAGATTTTTTTATTATTATGTACAAATATATATACATAAACTTTCATTTTTTTCTTACTATCCTATTATACAAGATTTAATGTACTGTATCATAATAATGTATGTAGTGAAAGTTTTTTTTTCAATAATTAATAAAATTTTCTTTCACTAATTAATTCAAATATAATGTCATTCCTAATTTATTTACTTACTTATTTATTTATGTGTTATTTATTTCAATATTTATTAACTAAAGAAAATAAAGTTTCATTCATTATAATTTAAATAATCACATTTCTAATAAAAAAATAAAGAATTATATAGTTTATTAAATATATATTAATTCAACTGAATTTAGAAAATCTTTTAAGGTAAATATAGAGAACATGGATGTCCCGATGTCACTACTATTAAAAATCACGTGTTGATGTGTTAGAATAGAGTAGAATGTGCTGTGTCTATTGTAACATATAGGAATTTTTTTTTCATAATTATTTAATAAAAACAGTTCATTACAGCGGAGATTGAATCCCCATTTTTTACTATATTAACCCCCTTTTCCCCTAATAGATTGTTCTAACCAAGGACAGTTAAAGTGTATATTATTAGAGCATCTATTCTGAATAACTATACGTGTTTTTGACGGTTGTAACGTCGGGACACCCATGTTCTCCGTATTAACCTATTTTATTTTAATATTTGGAGACATGGTTTTAATTTTAAAAGTAGTATAATATATTTAAATATTTTTATGATTAACAGAATATGGCGAATTTCTTCATTGTAAAGGAAAGAAATTTGTTGATTTCAATGAGATTAGACAGGAAATCGAGGCTGAAACAGATCGTATCACCGGAAGTAACAAAGGCATTTCTAATATCCCTATTAACTTGAGGGTGTACTCACCATATGGTAAGTACAGGCAATAACATTTCCTAAAATGTCAACTTTGTTCATTTGGACTAATTAGATTATGCAAAAAGAAAAAAAGTTTAGAATATAAATATATGTATATACCAACTGACTGTATTATATTATGCTTTATTATTTTTTTAATTATTATATATTTGTTCACTGTGTACTTAAGACTTTGTATTTTCATTCTTTTTTGTAGTATTGAATCTGACACTGATTGATTTGCCTGGTCTGACAAAGGTGCCTATTGGTGATCAGCCAGCTGATATTGAAAGCCAAATCAAAGGGATGATAATGCAGTTTATCAAACGTGAATCTTGTCTTATCTTAGCCGTCACACCAGCCAATACCGATTTGGCTAATTCAGATGCGCTTAAATTGGCTAAAGAAGTCGATCCACAAGGTTAATAACCTTTTTTTTATACCTTCACCAACAAGTAAAATTTTAATGTAAAAAATGATTTTTAGATAGCATTTTGTTCATTTCAATTTCATGTGTTTTTTATACATGAATCATTTAGAAATTAACTTTACAACATAAACAGATACTTTAGATAAATATGAGATACAAAAAGTAATGTTGATTAACTAATAAACAGTGGTGCTCCGAAACTTACCAAAACTGCAGCAATTAACAATAAAAATTTATCCGAATCATAGTTCTTTTTAAAAATTTGACTTAATGTGTGAATGTACTGTGAATTTTTTTTACTAATATTTAATTAAATAAATTATATTCAGGTATTCGTACAATTGGTGTTATCACAAAGTTAGATCTTATGGATGATGGAACAGATGCTCGGGATATTTTAGAAAATAAGTTGCTTCCATTACGTCGTGGATACATCGGTGTTGTTAATAGATCCCAGAAAGATATTGAAGGTAGAAAAGATATTAAAGCTGCTCTCTCTGCGGAAAGACAATTTTTCTTAAGGTATGTTTAAGAAATAATAAGTTGTAATGTGTTTAATGAAGAGAATAATTTAACTATGTTTAGTATTAACTGTTCATTCATTTGATTTAATTTTTTAGCCACCCAAGTTATCGTCATATTGCCGATCGTTTGGGAACTCCATATTTGCAACGGACATTGAATCAGCAATTAACTAACCATATTCGTGATACTCTGCCAGGTTTGAGAGACAAATTGCAGAAGCAGCAATTGACTCTTGAGAAGGATGTAGAACAATATAAATACTTTCGGCCTGATGATCCTGCCATTAAAACAAAGGCTATGTTACAGTAAGTAAATTGTTACAAGAAGCAAATATGTTGTATAATGCAAGATTTTATTAAATATTTTTTTCTAGAATGATTCAACAGCTTCAGTCAGACTTCGAACGTACTATTGAAGGTTCTGGCTCAGCTCAAGTTAACACCATGGAATTATCAGGTGGTGCTAAAATCAACAGACTGTTCCATGAACGGTTTCCGTTTGAAATTGTTAAAATGGAGTTTGATGAGAAGGAGTTACGTAGAGAAATTGCTTTTGCTATTAGAAACATACACGGTATCCGAGTTGGTCTGTTTACACCAGACATGGCATTTGAGGCTATCGTCAAAAAGCAGATATCACGTTTAAAAGAACCGTCATTGAAGTGTGTTGATTTAGTTGTACAGGAATTGTCAAACGTTGTTAGAATTTGTACAGATAGAGTAAGTATCTGTTTTTAAAATATCTTTGATCAATTTTTAAAGTAGAAACTTTTAAATTTTTTAAATTTATTTAGTCATTTGTATTGATAGTTATCGTTATATTTCTAGATGGCCAGATACCCAAGACTGCGAGAAGAGACAGAACGTATTATTGCAACTCATATCAGACAGCGAGACCAGATATGCAAAGAGCAGCTGATTATGTTAATTGATTGTGAACTTGCTTACATGAATACAAACCATGAAGATTTTATAGGATTTGCAAAGTAACTGTTTTTGTTATAATATAATATCTTATTTAATTTAATTTAATTAATTTCTCAACAGTGCCCAAAATCAATCTGAAAATTCAACAAAAACAGGAACCAGAGGTGCTCTCGGAAACCAAGTGATCCGAAAAGGATACATGTGTATTCATAATTTGGGAATCATGAAAGGTAAAATAACTATAGGCGTTTAAAACAGTGCGATCAGATTTAACAGTGAAAATTCGTTGGTTTAAGGAGGTTCCCGAGATTATTGGTTCGTTTTAACTGCTGAAAACATTTCATGGTTTAAAGATGAAGAAGAACGTGAAAAGAAATACATGTTACCACTTGAGGGACTTAAACTGAGAGATATTGAACAAGGTTTTATGTCTCGTAGACATATGTTTGCCTTGTTTAATCCAGAAGGAAGAAATGTATATAAGGTAAAAAGGAAATTGTTTTATTATATTGTAAATAAAAAAAAACTATTTATTATATTGTAATCACAACTTGTTTACTATAAATAAAATAGTTAAACGCAGATAAGTCAAAATTCAATAATAAAAAATTAAGACAAGTACAAGCCATACTTGGACAATGACTGTTCCATGCCATCAGTCCTCCACTTAAATTATTGAAAATTTTTAAAAACATAGCTAAAAGTTGTTTCTTACATTGTGAGAAATATTTTTTGCTGAACAACTTTTTTTTCTAAAACCAATAGTTCAGCAGTTATAAGAAAATAAACAATTAAATTGTTTATAATAATTGATCGCGCTAGAATTTTTTAATCAGATAATTTTGGCTTAGCCTACACCTAATTCGCAATCAAAAATTCTCTAGCAACACAAATTTTTTTGACATTTTACCATGGTATTATGCAAGGTTATTAAACTATACCTTAATGGTTTAAAGTTCTAATTTGTAAATAATTTATTTATTAGGACTTCAAACAACTTGAGTTAAGTTGTGAAACACAGGACGAAGTAGATTCTTGGAAGGCTTCATTCCTTCGTGCCGGAGTCTATCCAGAAAAAGCAACAGATCAAGCAAATGGAGAAGATGTATGTATATATATTAATATTTATTTAAAATACCATAGAAAAATCTTCTTTTAATTGGATTATTTATTTATATTATTACTAAATTTTATACCTCCACAAAAAGATATACAGTCAATCAGTTTATTTGAGTTACAGTATAGCTAACCTTGGCATATTTAATATTTGAAATTTTATTTACTGCACATCAATGTACATACTTTTGTATTGGTAAGCAAAATTGTCATCACGGAGCTGCAACATAAAGAAATTATTTTTCTTTCAACAGACTGATATCTTTAACCTGAATACTGTTACAGATAATTAAATCATCAATGTTATTGGTTATTAATTCATTTCTACTATTTAATATATATTGTATATCGTTTTATAATTTTAGATAATTTCATATAAACATTCTAAATTTTTCAATTACTTTACCCTTTATATCTTTGATGCTCGTTTTAAAATTTTTCCGTGATTAATGTTTCATCATAAGATATTATTTAGACCACAATTGAGAATAAAATTGGTGGTCCTCCAAACGGGAGAAAAAACACCTATTTTTAGGGTCACACTATTTTATTTCAAAATTTAGTTTAGAAGTGGAATTCCATTTAAAAACGAGCTCAAAAAGTTTTTTTAAGCATTCTATCAATTCAATAATGCTGCCAATACTAATTTTAAGAAAGGAGGAAGACCGTTTTTATGGAAACAAATTACTAAATTAAATAATATTTACAATTTATTATAAAATGTAATGTTCCGTAGCTTATTCAATAGAATACAGTAGCCTTGCATTTTTTTACGTTCATAATGTAACGTAATGTATGCTATCCCAAATTAATTATGTGGGATTATTATTTGTTTAACTTTGTTTATTTATATTATTTGTTCTTGATTAAAGCAATCTCTTTGGGGGTAAAGCTGGAGTTAAAACGTATATTTAATCTGCGTTATTATGAACTGTTTTTAAATAATCTTGTCAAATATAATAAACATAAATACACTATTTGACAATTTTCTTGAGTTGCTAAAAAAAAATTTCTGCCTGTTATTTTTTTTAGGTATGTAGTATAGTTTATATCCTCAAATAATTTATTTTATATTTTTTTAATTTTTTTTTATATATTCCAATATTCAGGTCAAAGATATGATTCTTTTCATCATTGTGAAATCGAGTATTAGGGTTTTAATGATAACTACAGTTACAATGTTATGAATATCATGTTAATTATACTATAACTACGTTTGGCTGTATTCCATTAAAATGACTTCACAGCTATTGATGTTTCTGGTTTTTGTATTTACAGAGACGAAGGGCAAGTATAAATAAGTACCAAGACTTTTTTAGTTTGAGTTTATCTTTTTGACGCTTTACCGTTTTAATTCAGAGTTATTTCATAATTGTTGTTTTGTTTTTGTTTTTTTTTGCCTCTAACTTTGTGATAATATTTCAATGCTGCATTAATAGGGTGAAGGTTATGAGGTTTGTATTCCCCTTAAAAAAACAGTGTAAACTGATACTTACTTGTAATGCTGCGTTCATTGTAGAGAGAAAATCAATATTGCCTGCTAATTGAGTTGAATAAAATTATCAACAGCATGCACTTTTTACTATGAGTATTTTATCAGTGGCATAACTAATGGGTAGTCTTTTGGTAGAGGATCACCGAGAAATATTAAATTATTTTGACTTTTTAGAAAAAGGAAAATCTGAAGTTTCAATTAATTAGTTTCTACAGTTTCTAGTTACGCCACTGTATCTTGGTGAACATTAATATAATATTTATTGCATAATTTATTTTGAAATTTATGAAAATGTTATGTTAGTGTTCATCAAAACACTGGAACATATTTTGATATTTGAATGCGCTAGATTTATTCAAATACAACTACACTTTGTTTCGTCAGTCATTTAATACACTTACTTTTGCTTTTTATATTAATAATAGAAAAATTTAATCATTAGCATTTATTGTTTATAGCGAGAGCACAAAAAGTATCCACCAGTAAAAAAATTATATATTGATTTTTCAAAATAAACATTGTCTATTAGTAAGAATGATTTTTTAAAAATATTTTGTTTTAATGATGATATAATAGCAGCACGTTTAAAATACAAACAAGAACATTTAACTTAAGATTAATAAAATAGAAAAATCTTTTATAACATTACCTATAACAGAGCATTTTAAATAACGGTAAGTACATTTCTAGCAACAGTATATGTTTCTGTCAATGCATTTTGATCTAAATTTTCTTTTGAAAATATATATTTAAAGAAAATTCTCAATCTCACGTATATAAACTAACCAATGGAGTTGTATTCTTTGATAAAATAAGAATAATATTTGAACAGAATTATTCTATTTTCAAGCAGAACACTGGTGAAGGAGGAAATCAGAGTTCAATGGATCCTCAGCTTGAACGGCAGGTCGAGACAATTAGAAACCTTGTAGACAGTTACATGCGTATTGTCACCAAGACAACGAGGGACCTTGTGCCGAAGACAATCATGATGCTTATTATAAACAATGCAAAAGACTTTATCAAGAGTGAATTATTAGCTCATCTTTATGCTAGTGGAGATCAGGTGAGTTTAAATGAATTTGCAAGCTTACTTTTGGCTTTTTGATCATAATTTTGGTTTATGTAACTCATGACATTCAGGGATAAAACAAAATAACTAAATAAAATAAAAAGATGTTGATTGTGGTAAATAAAAATGTAAGATTAATATAATTTTTGTAGGCCGGTATGATGGAAGAGTCTCCAGAAGAAGCACAAAAACGTGAAGAAATGCTTCGAATGTATCACGCGTGCAAAGAAGCACTGCGTATTATAGGAGACGTCAGTATGGCAACTGTAAGCACTCCTGTGCCTCCACCAGTTAAGAATGATTGGTTAGCGAGTGGTCTAGATAATCCTCGGTTATCTCCTCCTTCGCCAGGAGGTCCTCGAGCACGGCCCGCTCCTAATATGGCTACAGTTGGTAGTTCAGGTTAGTTTTAAAAAAGCAATTTTATTTTAAAAAAATCTCATCTGAAATATTTTTATTTTGGTTGATAGGTTCTTTGGGTGGAGGCTCAAGAGCACCTCCTCCAGTTCCTGGTACAGGACGACCAGCTCCAGCGATTCCAAACAGACCAGGAGGGGCTGGAGCACCACCTCCACCTCCCGGCCGACCTCAAGGGCAGGCCTTGCCAGCACCACTTATACCATCGTAAGTTATTTATTATTGAATTTTTATTTGTTTTAATGTCATAATTTATTTATTTTCTTTATTGGTGATAAATGTATATATTTTTTCATTTTCTGTACACGCAGTGTAGATATTTCTCTGCTTGGTGCTCTTTTGGTGATGGTTTTCCTTTTTTCAGGAGGCGTTAAATATTCGACTAACATCATTGCATACTATCAACTTACTAATATTAAAATTAACAGTATATTTAATATTACGTAGTAATATATAAGAAAAAAATGTTCATAAACAAGTGTCTATTTAACATTATTTTTTTGTTTCTTTAGTTTTGTGAATATTAAGTTAATACACTAATTTAAAAGTAGTTATTAAAATAAATTTTAACAATCTTCATTTATATTTCTTGTAGCAATACCTACCATTGATATAAAATTGAATATATACAAAGGTTGACGATATTATATATATATTACATTTTTTCTAATGTTAGCTTATTATTCACAATTGAAGAAAATATTTTGGTTTACCTTATTCTAAAAATACTGCACATTGTACAGATTAGTGTAAAATATAGTTATTGGTAGAAATGTGCACATGATCTTTCAATTTTCTGATCATAAAATAATAATTTTTTGGTTAGAAAATAACATGATTTATAAATAAAATAATGTATATTAAATACTTATTCAGAAACAGTAATTGCTCTTTATTTATTCTTTTATTATCTTGTTTTATTTAAATGTATTAAACTGCGAATAATCATTTACTGTTTTTTAATAAGTAAATTGGTTTTCGTTACGGGAAGTGAAAAATGGATGGATTATTTTAATTTTATATAAATTATGAATCACCAAAAGATGTCACTAACTAATATTAATCGATAACATAACTAGTAACATTTTTTATAGTTTATTCCTCTTTATTTATTTATCGTCCACTTGTTAAATTAATACATTAAAATAAAATAACCTATCCATTTATCACCAAACCTGGAACCAATTGGTATAACTCATTAGCTAACAATAAGTATAATATATTATGTATCGGTCGACCGTGCATACCTCGGTCGTACGGTAATACGTACGTTATGTCTGTGTTATGTAGTCGCGTTGGAGGGGGCGGCAGTCAGACGGGCGGTTTTCAAATCCCTCAGCGTGTCCAGCAAGCTGTCGGACAGGCCGTGACGCAGGCGGCTGTTAACGAACTCGCCAACGCTTTCAAGTTCAAGTAAATAGTTCAGATGATAACCATCTAGACGTTGCTTACTTACACCTATGTATATACACAGGGTGATCTGTAATGAATATTCAGCAATCTATTGGTATTGTGTACAGAGTAACCCTGTTTATATAAATGTAGATAAAGCTGTTGTCCGACTTTGTTGTGGTTTGTATCTTCAGTGTCGAAAGTGCAATTATATGTGTAAATTGTAATAGAGCAGAATTTTTGTATTGTTTTATTTTAAATTTGAAGCATTAATATATTTTTGTGAATGTGAAAAATTGAATATGCCTTGATTTTAGTGGATCTTCCAAAAGCTATTAAAAAATAATAATCGAAATTTAAATTATATAATGGAATATTTCAGTTTGATGCATATTTTTTCCGGTAACATATCATAAATGTATTTTTTGTAATAAAATAAGTTTATAGTCTAAGAACTTGCAACGTTTTACCCCGTCATTTCATAATACAAATTTTTGTTGGGAATACTTTTGTATGTGTCCCTAATTTGTAAATCCATGAGTCTAGCATCCCATCACTCTTGTGGTTAAGGACTGTTTTACCCAAGAGTGGAACATTCATTTATATTACAGTATTACAAAACAATATATTTAATTAATTAATGCCAACTGTTCTAGGCTTAGTGAATTTCCACTGTAAGGACATATAAACAGGAGGTATCCCTAATCAACTTTTTTATTATGAAATGACTTGGGGTAAAATGTTGCTAGCTATCCGTCTATTAACACAAGTTGAAATATTCCATATTTGTTTAGCAATCGGTATTATCACAACAAGGTTGGTCAATATGTGTGAATAATTAATTTTTCTTAACCTTACTAACCGAAGATAATAACTGTATGTGTTATTTCCATATACATATATATAAAACTAATATAATAAATGAATTGTTATATATTGTATATTAACTGAAAAGCTAATTTAAGATGTTGTTGATTATAAAAATATGTAGGTCGGCATTTTATTTGGTTCCAATCATTTTGGTTAACATAGTTATATATAAATATGCATATTATTTTCTTCTATTTTAACGTGTTGTTCAGATAAATAAAACAATATAATCTCATATTTGTCTGTATAAAGTATAAATTCGAATTCGCTTTATATATTATAGCACAGAAAAGTTTCCATACAGTTACATTCCAAAATGGCGACGGTTTTCAAAATGTCGGATTGAGAGGTTATTTAACGAAGAATTTGTTTCGAATCTGGTGTTAGGAAAATACGGTGTTGCTTTTTAATAATCAATATAAATAATAAATATAATTGAAACATGCAACACATAATTACTGTACTATTAAAAGATTGGATTTATTTAGTTATTTAATTTAAATGTTTATAAAAAAATTAACTGATATTTTTTATATGGTCGTCGTTTTATTGATAATTTTGTTTCTAAATGGGTGTGTAATGTTTCAATAATATTTTTTATAGCGGTGTGAGTCTTATGAACTTATAAACAGTATATATTATATATATTTGATTGTTGAATTTAAATATGATAGCTGTTAATTACTAAAAAGTTTTAACTGTGCTGCATAAAAATGCACATGCAATAAGTCTTCTGATTAGAGAAACCAAGGTTGTAAAACTTTTTTCGATGTCTATATGTATAGTATTATATAAATTGCATATACCCATTGCTATTAAAGTGCAATACAGTAGAAGTTGTGTTATTTGACAATTGAGTTCGAAAAGAAAGCACATAGAGTAATATAATAAATTGTTGGTTTGCAAATAGTTGAATAACATAATTTAACTGTTAATAAATGTTATTGTTGATAATATAGGTGATAATTTATTTCCCCCAGAAAGATATAAAACATTATTTAAAAAAAAAAAAGATTTTTGCTAAATGACGTAGATTATATAAATTGCAATTGTTAAGTAAGGTAAAAAGCTTTGTAAATAAATATTTTCCATCGGTAAGAAGAAAAAAAATCAAAAATACTCTCGATTGTTTGGTGTATCATTTAAAAAAAAATTGTAGTGTATGTTATGTGTAACCAAAAAAGATTTTTGGTTCATTATAAAGCTTACAATTTAATGAGTTATGAAGTAATAATTTAAAAAAATATATTTTTTAGACGTTTCTGTTCAAAAAGAATTCCATTAATTCTTTATTTAGCAATTTTATAATTATGATTTGGACACACGTTTCACATTTTCAGTATATCATATATATAGTGTACTCTTGTTTTCAAATTTATGTTTGCGACTAAAACTATAATGTTTTCGGTATCATTTTTATAAGTAAAATGTTTAACAGCTTTATAACTGAATCATCAGACTGGAAAAATCAGGAAAATATTAATATTATGATTATGCAGTGTCCACTTTTTTTAATGTTTTCATAGTGCATAATTTCTATTAAATAGATACCTGTAAAAAAAAAATTATGCACATATAATCAAGAGTACACTGATTTAAAATTATTATGCTACGTTAACCAAAGAAAACAAGTACTAATAGTAATAATGAGCATAAAGCTAGCACCAAATAAACAGATATATTTGTAGCACTTCGTAGACGTAGCTAGCAAAGTTGCGTAGCGTTATTGCGATAGATTTTTTCGATGTTGTTTGAGCATATCACGGTGTCGAAAATATACATAAACATTATTGTCACTTCGTGAAAGATTTCTTGACTTGAAAAAAGTGGATGTAAATTTTGAACACCGGTATTTATTCTATACTTAATGCATAAATATGTGTTTTTTGGTTTTCTTTTTTAATTAGGACGAGTCAATTATATAAGATATTATTATATAAATTGTATATTTTGAACGTAAAACAGCATTTATTATTATTCTAAAATATACTTATCTTGGATGAAAAACTTTTTTTCTGATTTTGGAGTCCTTACTTGTTATTTAGATTGTAATTTAAACAATCTAAGTGCTGTAATAAGTTTATAATATAAATATTGTATTATGTTTTAAAAAGAAGTCATCAGGTATTTACAATTTTTGAATATGTATTTGCATAAGTAAAAATTTATAACGGAATTATTGAGTTAAAATTTGAATTCAAATACTGTTAAGAAAAATAATTGTTTTAATTTATTGCGTGCTATGGAAGATAAAAAAAAAATGTTTTATAATTTTAGATGTACGGTATTTTTAAGTTCAACTAATTTAAATTAGTAATAAAATGAACCAATACTATAAAAAATAAAGTAATATAATATATACATATAATATATATTTTGCTGACAGTTGTATAATATATTAGCTTTTATTTGTAATGCTAAACCGCGGCAATTAAAATGGAAACTGTGAATTGGGTAGGGCTCATTTAAAATCCAATAAAAATACATTCTATTTAATGAGTCTAAATTCGAGAAAATAATTTGCAGTTTAAAATTTACCTTATTGGTAATGTAAAATTTAGATTATTTACTTTTTAAACTATTTAATTTTTTTCTAACAATACGCGTCACAAAAAATAAGTTTTTTTTTCTATTAAAAATTTGTTATTTGATTTAAACAATATTACTTTATTTGATGATTGAATAGTTTGAAAAGTATATTAACTATTAATTAATATTAATTCATATAATATTATTGAACATTAAAAATGTATTGACAAATGTTCATAAATGTAAATAGAAACATTAACAGTTGTTTTTCTTTTAAATGCTTTTATAATTTAACACATTGGGGTTTTAGTTATTATTTTTATCAATTTTGGTGGTGGTTTAGTTAATTATTATCATAATATTCTTTTATTTTGTTTTAGTTTTTATTTTATATAATTTTTTGTATTTTCGCATGGTATATACCTATAATATATTAATTTTATAATAATTATCAATTTGTTCTGAAATTATTTTATTTAGTACCTAAAAATCTAACGTATTAGTGTTGTGAATATAATAATTGTTTGTTTAATTTCAGAACGTATCTTGTTTTTAAATTATAGAGTGTTCTTATGTACTTATTTCACACTCTATATTTTGAAAATAATTTATTTTTATATAGCTAGCTACTTATAAAAGTGTTGATGTGCCTGATTTCTAAGGTGAGGGCATGATTGCTTTGTATTGCATGATACCATTGAAATTTGAATCTAAAATGTATTACATAATTTTTAATAAAAACAATTTACTAATTCAAGTTTTTTACAGCCGTCCTGTGCCAAATATTCCTCCCCGGATACCTGATAGGCCGTACAGTGTTACCAACGGTCGACAACATTGAATAAATGTTTAAATAGTAGAAAAACGGGGACCAAACAGGTACAGCAAAAATTGGCGCTTTAAATAAGTATTAATGAGTTAATGGTTGTTAGATAACAGAAACTTTATATTGTACTCAGTAGACTAAAAAAAGACTTGATTTAGAATTTTATATCTTATATGTTCCCTTATAAGGTCTAAGTTTTTTGCCTACTGAGTATATTATATTTGTTAAATGCAGTACGAAGGACATTTTAAAATAACATTAACATTATCAAATTTGAAATATTGTAATTATTTTTACAGCACAACAGTTGTTTTCAAATAATAATTGTAATTGGTACTATTGTACAGATTAAAAGAAATTGTTACCAAGAAATCTTGTATTTATTTTATGTTTAAGTATTTGATTTATAATTGGTAACATACATTAGAAATTTGAACAGGGTTGTAGTTTTTTTATTTATATATAATTTTTAAATAACAAAGACTGTAACTCTGTATGTAATAGTTCTTAAATATTTATATTGTTATTTAAGGTAATGTATATTATAAAAATAAATTTAGCAAATTGATTAAGTTTAGTTTTGATTCCTATTATTAATTCAATTTAGTACAAACCTATAGTTTTCAATTATTTTAAATAGTATAATAGTACAAAAAAAAATTGTTGAAATATTTAATTGGAATTGTGAGATAATTTAATTCGATTTGCTTAAAAGATATTCAGTGTCTTGCCATAAATCAAAATGGTAGTGGCGCAAAACTATTAACATGTTAAACGCAACCTTAAAATTTTTTTGCATTTTGTAAACAAAAAATTATAGAAAATCAATTTTTCTTTAGGTAACAAATTCATTATCTTTCTGTATACTGATTATTCCGGTGGTCACATGGTATTCTGTAATATAGCGTTTAACATATATATACATGTAAACATTATTATTATTATAAATAGGTCTTTTATTATAATTGTACATAATATAATAATAATAATTTATTTTCTTGACACATGGGTTTTGTACATATTTTAATTTATATACAACTTATATTTACTAATATTTTTTTAAAATATGAATAAGTCAATTTTGTAAGTTTCTTTTTGTATATGTACGTACATATAAATATGTTTTAGTCATCTAATTTTTTAAATTAATATTCTTTTTAAAATTAGGTGATTTTTAATGAATAATATAATATTGTGATACTCGTTATATGTATTTGTTAATAATAAAAATTAAATGCAAGTATTTTATTTGTTTATTTTAAAATAGTATTCTCATCTTAAAATTTTTAACAGTGAAAGTCCCCTAAAAACTGGTGTAATAAAGAAAAAATAATTAGGATCTTTGTGGATTCAGGATGGAACTATTACTGGACCTATATAATCATAACGTATAATTAAATTTCACCTTCGTATTAACTTATTTATATACATACGAGTATATCTACATCAGTGGTTGCCAAACTTATTGTCGTGGAACTCTTACAGGATTTTTTTTAATTTGCAGAACCTCAACCTTATTAATATTAAAATATAAAAGTCCCCACCTCCACTAATTTCAACATTAAGCCCTGAGCTTATCCCCTGAGTTGTTAAGCTTCTTTTTTTAGAGGCATTCTTTTTTTACAGCACTGGATAGAAATATAATATGCTGTCATGGACTAATTTATTGAATCCTACATTTCAGTGTTTCTTAAACTTATGTAGTGTAGGGACACCCTTTTGAACAATTATTTTTCAGGAACCTCCTCCCTGACAGATATACAAAGAAGGTTGGTAGATATTAATTAATCACTGGTAAATAGAAATGTAAAAGTGCTTTAATTTATGCCAAACATGTTTCGCAGACCCCTGGCAAAAGTTTCGCAACCCCTGGGGTTCTACGGACCCTAGTTTAAGAACCACTGCTATATTTGATTCATACAGACATAATTGGTATAGGTGTATGTCTTAATAGTTTTTGAAATATTACATTAGAAAGAATAAACTTATGTAAGTAACGCTTTGGACTCCCCAATCTTTACCTATTTGTATTTGTATAGTATAGTAAGGAAAATAAAGTACATTTTATTATTTTTAGTATTTATATAAAAGCTTTTTATATAGATTACAATTATTTTGTCTGTTTATTTTTTGTTTGAAATCTATCAAAAACATCATAAGGTTTTTTATTCTTTTTATTCTTCTTGTCTGTATTTTGTATTTTTGTATTTTTGATGTTGCGAATAAATTCCTAAAAAAAGTATTATGTTAAAATCAATGTAGGAGAAATTAAAAAAATTACATACTTTTTTATGTTGTTCTTGTGTGATTTTTTTTACCTTGGCTAGTTTTACTGAACTAATATTTTTATTTTTCTTTGATTCAGTGTTTAATTTAGGTGGTCGTACATACTAAATCAGAAGAAAATAAATTAAAATTCATTTTAATGACACATTAAAAAATTCAAACTCACCAGTAGGTTTTTCTTTGCTTCTATTTTATCTTTTAATGTCACTACGTCAACTTCTGCTATTGTAGATGGATCCAAAGTAATAAGTTCAGGTTGTACCTAACAATAAAATAAGATATTTTTATTAATACCTGATTTATACCTACATATATTTATTTTTATGCATACTTTATCAAGTATAGATTTAACTTCAGCTTCACGTCTTTGAGATTTAGTTTGGAATGGATTTACTTCAAAGGCATCATAGTTAGCTTCTCCAGCACCAGGAATAATTAAACTAGTAAAACCTTTGGCTGTTGCAACACCCATTACATCTTCATAAGGACAAAAAGCCATATTTTCTATGGTGTTATTCATTGTGTGTCTAATATATGCCCTTTTTGCAGATTGAGTACAACAATCCCTATAAAATTGTAAATTGGTATTAAAGAGCTATTCAATGTAGTTACTGTTTAATAATATGAGAATATTAAATAAATATTTACCTGTAAACTTCAACTATATTACCCATTCCAACACCTAATAATTGTTTTTGAGAGAAACATAAGTTAGTAGCTACAGATGCCGGGACATAAATTTGCAAGGGGCCCTTCAACTTTCTGATGTCCCAAATTTTAAAGGTACGATCAATTGAGGATGTTGCCATATACCTAAAATACATTTAAAATTTGAAATTACATAAATTTATAGCAGATTTTTGTACATTTTATAAAAAGACAATGATAAAAATATACATACGTTCCATTAGTATCAACAGCTAGTGCTGCCATTGGTGCTTTATGACAAAGTATTTTAGCTAAAGGTTCTCTTACATTTGGAGACCACATAGAGACAACACCTTTTGCATGCCCAACACACAGAAGTGCATTATAAGGATTTTGTGTCATCATTGTCAATCGGCCTAGTTTGGTATTGTATTGAGACACTATTTCACCAATGGAAATGTCCAACCAGCTGAGATAACCTTCTTCACTCTAAAAAATGAACTTATAAGACAAAACAAAAATGTTAAGACAAATATAACTTACTGCAGTAGAAAGTAAAAAGTGATATGGTAAAAACTCCATCCGATTAACATTATACAATTTCTTCAGGCAATGCAACTCGATTCCTTGATTATCGTACACATAAACCCAATTTTTCTGTGCAACAGCAAACATTGTCTCTAAATGTAACCATTGTACATCATGGACTGATTCCATAACATTTGTTTCACAGTGAAGTTTCTTTGTGACCCAATCAAATGCCGCAACATGGCCTTGTTTGCCTCCTAGTAGTAAATGTCTACCATTGCGAGTATATTTCATACGGTAGGGGCCAAAATCATTAAGGTGTAATTCAAAGTATTTTGTCGCTGATGTAATATCGACATTTGATGCAATTTCATGTTGTGTGAATTGTGTTGTTGTTTCTCCGGGTTCATTTTCAAGAAATCTGTGAAATATTTAATTTAAGTTAAAAAAGATGATATTTATTTCCAAAGATTTAAATAATTACCCGCTTTCTTCAGTCAGTAATAATTCAGCTCTTGCCGCTTGCTCTGTGCTCCATTCAATATCTTTTTCTTTCTTTTTAATTTTCTTTTTGTGGAAGTTTGTTTTAATGGCTTGAATATTTTTGATACCATCTCCACGTTTATATTTTAATAAAACATCTTGTTTAACTGGTGCTTTTCCAGGGAATTTATTATTTTTACTCATACGATTATGCTGCAATAAAAAACAAATTAATAACTGTTAAAAAAATTAACTTCGTAAACTTACCTCATTATTTTTATCATGCCTGAGTTTTTTGTTAAAGTTTACATTAATTTTTATAATGTCCTTTTTAATTTTGTTCTTGGTTTTCTTTATTACTTTATTTTTGAATTGAACTTTTGATTTTTTCTGTAAAGAATCTTCACTTTTGTCGAAATATCTTACTTGCTAGAAATAAATAACAATTAGAATATACTGTGTGTGTATTTGCATGTCAATAAGTATATTGAAACTCACTTTCTTAACTTTTCTCATTGTAAATAACTGATATTGCTTAATAAGCTTAATAATTTCTTTCAGAAAACCCACGTGGATATCATATATTTTTGAGGTTACAATAAATGTCAACAAAATATTGACAGATAACATAGATTAAAAACAAAAATAAACTTATTTACTTTGCTAGGGGATTACATTTTTTGTGAATGTTTAAAAAGATTTAAATATTTTTGCGGTATTACATAAAAGCTAGCAGACACTCAAGGTACATACCTATATAAAGACAATAATTATTTATATTTATTAATTAATTTTTTCAATAAATGTGATTATTTAATAATCGTTTATTTTTATTATGTTTATTTTAGAGTTACATAAAAATCTGATTTATTCAGATAAGACACGGAAAAAATTAAAAATAAAATTGTTTGTTTTGACCTGAAATGGAAAGATCAAGTGAAAATTTCGTAATCGGAAAACTTTTTTTTTGAAAAACAATCACTAAGCTTCTCATATCTTCGTTATGACGAGGAAGCAATTAAATATTGATAAACTGATTAAACATGATGACTATATCTGTAATTCTATATACCTATTAATATGTTTTAATTAAGCCATTACATAATTTCCAAATAAAATAAAATGCAAACATCTGTTTTATGTTAGATTTAAAATTAATTGCATAACTTTGTAAATAATATAACAAGATGAAACAAATTTAATTTAGTTAAAAATCATCCATGAAAGCATCGACTAATTAAAAGTGTGTGTGAAAAGAAGCCCCCTTGTAAGTAATTCTTTTATTTATATTGATTGAACTATAAGGCACAGGTACCAGTCGTGGATATGACCCCAATAATGGCCATTTTTTAATTAAATGTACTGGATTAGAAATATTTGTTGATATTTGATTAATAAAATTTATGAATATTAATTTATATATTCATTTAACTGTCTTACAGCTCGATTTGATGACAATCGGCCAATAGGTGCCAAATGGTGGACACTTAAACTAATTGTTAGTATAATTTATTTATTAATTATTATATTCTCATAACAATTACTACTGGAAAAACGGAAAAACTTCTTGTGAAGTCGAAACACATGTCGAGTGACATTGTTTTATTGTGGCTATAAGGTGTATATTTTTAGTTTAGTATCATAGCAATTGCTTTACATTGTTTCAAAGACGATTACTTGTTTTATTAGTAACATGAGTTCATGAGAATTACAAGAAAGAAGCCCGCCAATCACAAAAACAGTAAACCTTGTTCTTATAGCGGCCATAACTGGTGCCAGTACCTTATATCATAAAGTATATAATTGTAATATATCATATAATTATTTATATATTATTTGTAATTATTTATTTACTGCTTGAATAATTCTTCAGAAAGTTTGCATTATAACAAAAAATGATTACATAATTATACAAATCTCATGTTTAGCGACATAATTCTCTGGAACTATTAATTAGTTACATAAACTTCAGATTGCTTTTAAAATGTGAGTTATATACATAGTTGTATAAATTATAAATTATTTATTCAGGCACTAATACATGTAGTTAGGAAATTTTATCATATTATATGTGTATAACAAAAATAACTAAGTAATAATTTGTTTTGAAATTAGATGGTGCAAGTTATGGAGGCGATTCCTATGCAGATTTTGGAGCTGGTGGAATAGATGGAGCGAGTTGCTATGCAGTAATCGTATACCAACGTCAGGGTGGGATAGCGCCCTAAAGGTCGGTTATTTTTTTACTTTAAACCACATTGAGCCTATGGTTCGTGGTCTTATATAAAGTGTGTCTAGTATTACACCTGGTCCAACGTTTCATCCAAACCCTGAGCGGTCCTAGGGGCTTCCGTAGAAGTTCCACCGTTGGCGAATGACGAAAGAATAAATGCGAGTGTATTTATCAGTGTATCGTATTCCACCAAATGGATAAGTTGAAAGAAATCTGTTTTGTGACTTACGAATTAATTTGGGGGGTGCGTTACACCTACACACACAATATGTTATGTATCTATGTATTTCAGGTTCCTTTAAGGAAGGACTGCTGTGTCGTTTTCCAGACACGGCGGCATCGGGGGATTTATAACTATTAATTGTTGTTTTGATTAAAAAAAATAATTTATTACTTTTCTTTAAATTAAAGGGGTTTTGTTTGTAAATATTTTCAAATAATATTTAGTTACATTAAGATTCAGTTAAATAACTTACGATTTTTCAAAGAAAATATCGCGTTACCTTTGGGGTTACACCCTCCAGAACAGGTACAGAAAAACACACTTATTGCGAAGTTGCTCTCTTCTTAGCCGGTGTTGAGACGAGTACTTATTTAGTTTATAAGTTTTAATGCTTTTCAGGTTCTGTTAGGTTTCCCTCCCCCTCTTTATATATGTTTATATTAGCTACGTCAAAACGCAGCGCCGTTTCGACGCAGCTAACATGCCACTTGTATTGAATCACATATTATAATAGATTTGCAAGGTCGAAGCGGTGACGGAGACCGTTTCTGTAAAGTGCCTAGGCTTTATCCGGTTTTGTTCTGCTGCTCCTCACTTATATTATTCTGTGATTTATCTACCTATAATCCGGTGTATAAAAGAATTAAAAAGAAAAGCATTATAGATTTCAAATAGACATTTATTTTAAAATCAGTTCTTTCTAACTATATCACAAACAATCACATTTCGTAAACCATTTGCCATTCTGTACACTTGAATATATTATATATTATTTAATTATTATAGCCATATATAAACTAAATGAATACAAAGAGTGTGGCATGTAGGAACACAGACAACTGCAGAGGTGGATTTAGAATATTTATAAATTATTTTTCAAAAACAATCTAATTCTACCTCTGAATTAACAGAAGGATTATAAGAAATATAATAGTCCACATATTTCTTTAAACATCTTCTTTTATTTTTGTTTCCCAGCCAATTGTAAAATATTTATATAGGTATAACAGCAAAATAAATAAATAATTATTGCTATTATTTTTTAAGTATTTGATTCTGTTCTAAAATATATTATACTAACATATTTATTAAATTGTAAGTATATTTTCAATAATTATGTCAGTATCTTATTAATTTATACAAAATTAATAATTTTATAATTGCAAAAAATTATTAAATAAATAATAAAACTGAGAACATCGTCAATACTAAATTTATTTATATTTCCTTCTTCTAATAAGTAATTAATTAAATATGTAATAAAATCAAGAGTGTCCTGCATTAGATTAAAAGTTTTCATTATCATTCACAAATACCGCTGTGTATTAATTAATATTATTTTATATGTTACTTATTACATAAAAATTTATATATCAACAATGATTATCGTTTCTTTTCACGTTCTTATAAGAATATGACAGGGTAAATACATTAGAATGACTCTATAATGACGGTTATGTTGGCGGCTATTTTAAATTGTAGGTCAAAATAAAGGCTAGAACATAATTCTTGTAAAATGGAGGTAGTATAGAGTAAAATATTTATTTAGTATTGCTCATTATTGAGCAAACATTTTACGAGTTTAAAACTATGTACGTTTCTTAAAAAAATATTTTTTGACTTGCAATTTAAAAAATTTAAAATTGTATAGATAGAGCCATAGATAAAAATGTTTTCGATATAAATAAAAATAAAGTAACTGATTATACATAATATACTAAAATATTGATTTAAATTTAATTAAACAATAAAATAACAAATCATATAGTTTACATAGAAAACAATAAAAATATACATTTTATTTCAAAAATAAATAATTTATATATATTATATTATACACTGAAAGTAATTGTTTTTTAGTTCAATTATTAAGTATCGTTGGATTAATATATCCTAAATTATTTAATAATTTAATTTAAACATTATAAAGTAAAATGTATCCATACTTGATATTAAAAATAAACTTGGCTACAATTAAATCATTAAATAATTTAACAAAACGTATAATTTAAAACAAATATCCATTTGTTTGTGTAAAAATAATATACATGTAGATATAAATTAAATATAACAATTATATTAAACGTAGGTAAATACATTAACTTTTGCCAAATTCGTACTTCAATCTCGTTTCAAATTCAATATAGTTTGTAGATTAATATTAGAATTTCTCAACGTTTTACAATTTTTTATATTAAATACATAAATAAACAAATAAATTATAAATAAATAACAATTTAGTAAAAGGATCAAAATATCACAACTTAAATTTAATAAATTCAAAATAAATATAACTCTTTTTTGAGAAATTCTGTAACATTTGGCACAAACGTGTATATGTTTTGGCAACACAGTGTTAATATTAGGAAAATAGTGTATTCCTAAAGATAAATGTAATTTTCACTTAAATTTAAACACTTCATAAAACGAAACAAAAATCATTTTTCGAGATTAAAAGACAAATATCGAGGTAAACAATAAGCAACATCTAGAATTGACTACATATTGTTTAACATATTATTTAATCTAATATTTAGGAACATCGATAGAGGACTCTAGTGTATTGCTTAGTAAAAACTTATTGTTAAGATGAATGCACACGATGTTTTAATGCATATATTTCAATATATATAAAATAATTTATAATACATCTGTAGATTATAATATAAATAAAATCTTTAAATTTATCATGGATCCCAATCACTTCTGTTTTATACTTTTTAGTACAGTCAAAGCGTCATTAAACTGTGCATTTTGGGTAGGCAATTAGTTTTTTTTCCTATTTTTTTTCATCGTTTTTTGCTCATAACTTTTTTATTATAAATGAAACGCCAAGAAATTATTAATAACAGTTACAAAAAATCGGTATATCTACAAAAATGCCCTTTACCAAAATTTTGTCAGATTCACAGTTACGGAGATAAACAAAAAAAAAACTAATTCCACCCTTATTTTCAAAATTGCGCCAAAAAGGCATCATTCACAGTCCCGAAAACTCAGTGTTAGACTCACGACCGACCCCCCCAAAATGCACGCTTGCCATATTTTTTACGACGCTTTGACTGTACTATTTATCAAATACTGTTTTAATTTTAATGATAAAAATAATGTCAATATTTTATTTTTGTTTAGTAATCAATGATAAATTTAAATAATATATCTATAATGGTTTAATTCGATTTAGTATAAGATTTAATTTGGTTCGTTTGAGCAGTGGATGGTGACCTAACTTCAAAGGAAGCTGCTGAATGTATTTGATCAGACATTTAACTATATTACAATCATACATTATTGTACCATCGACTGCAGAGTTAGAATATGCTTTATACGTGTGCAATCACCTTTATACGACTTATGCTAATTTATTTTTTGAACATTTATATAATATATATTTCGAAATAATATCTAAAAACCCACCTCCAAATTTATTCAGTTGTACATATATATATTTCTTTATACATTATGGATTAAAAATGTACCATTGTTTAAATTATTACTTTATCACAAATTGTATTTTATTTACTTAACTCCTAAAATACAATTATTATATTTATATAAGCTTAGCATTTATGTATATATTTATAAATTTCTATGAATATATTTATATGTATTTTAATATTAATTAGTAGTCGTAATTAAAAAAAAACAAAACAGTAATTTAAGTATTGGGTTTCTGAGTGCAATTAACGTACATACAGTTTTAGGTAATTAACTATGACAGATGTTTGAAAACTGCTAACATCTTTAATAATGTTTACTTATGAATCGATTTGAGAAACTACAGAAACCCATATTCTTTCAGGGACCACTTTTCTTGTTGTAAAAAATGTATTAAATAATTAAATATATCTGCGTTTCTATCGACACACACAAAATAAAGTTGTAATGGATAAATTTTACGATTCACGTGTCTTATACCCAGAAGACCATATTTATTTATAAATTGGTGTGAAATAAATTAATATAACTTTTCAACAGTTTGTTTTTATTTGACAATTGAATTTAAGTGGTTTCATGTTTTTAAATCAAATACAAAAATTGTAGGTTTGTTTAATTAATAAATATATTGAATTTATATATACAGGGTGGTTAATCCATGTCAGAAATTTTAGGGGCTTATAGTACTAACTAATATGCTTAATTAACATGGATCCGCAATCATACTCTTCCAGAGATATGAGCGATTTCCATTTTTCGTTATTTTTTACAAGCAGGTACTTTATTTGTTTATAAACTGTTTAATCAAGGGTACTATAAAATTCCTTAGCTCATTTAATTTGGACTTTTCAAGACTGGAATTGCTCATTTTTCTGGAAGGGTTAGTTTACGAAACCATGTTACTTTTTTTAGTTAGTACTTCTGTGCCTATAAAATTTCCACCATTTTTTAACACCCTATACATTTATATGTATATAATAAAATTTACTTATTGTTAGTTATTAAAAACAAATATAAACATGTTTTAGTTGTCATGATTATTTAATTCGTTCGGCATATTTTTTGAGCGTTTGTAAGAAAAATCATATTCCCAGAAACTACAAATACATACAATTACCTATAGCTTTTCAATTTATTACCTAGAATCAGGGTTGTACTTAGCTATATGTGGGGCCCTAATATATAAATCAAACAACTGTAAAAAATTGTAATTTGAATTTAACAAACCGTTCTAAAACTGAAAATCTATCCATCAATCCAGTTAATTTATCATAAAAATATAGTGATTCTCAAATGAGATGTCGCATATGCGAAGTAAAGAGGGGCTAGATTGGCGCAGATGTCCTCGGGCCGTTCTATTATTTTTTTATAACAAAAAATCACTTTAAATTTAAAATGTAAATTAATTTTTATCAAAGTTACAGTACTTAAATAAGAAATATTATCATTTTTTCGTAAAGCGAAGCAACTAATTGAGTATATTTTCAAGTATTAACCCAATCGTATTTGTTACCGATATTGCTGATTTTTCTGTCATCAATTCATACATATCTAAGTATACTAAAACTCCAGAACGTTGGTAATTGCATTGTTGATGTATTCAGTCCAATATTCGAAAATAAGTATTATTTCAAACCCTTTCGAATTAAAATAATCTTACAGCAACGCAAAATCTTAACAAAAGCGCTGTGTTACATACTCGTATATGCAACGCTAGGCACGATTGGATTAAGCTCTTCTCACACTGGCGCGAATCCCGCATGCAGGGCGCGAATTGCTGTAATTTGTTCGTTCGCATAGCCTTTCAAACTAAGGCTGGCCGTACATTGGACACGAATTTGTATCGTACGTAAACCTACGACACTCGTCGTACGAATTGAGTGCGATACTGGTTACATTTTTCTCCATCAAAAAGGCAGTTGTGTTTCGTTGAAGTCGCATTATTATTTTCTGATCCGGAGACTGCGGCAGCATTGTCGTTGCTATCGTAGAACCGAATGAGTGCGTGAATTATTATGGCGGACTTAATTAATAAAAACCACAAGGTGTTTCCTGGTTATTTACGCATGAAGAAAGAAACCTTTGAATATATTCTAAACACAATACGACCTAATCTGATCCCACAAACATTTGTGTCCGAACACCAAGTTAATACATTTTTCTTTGTTCATTTTGTATTTTCAACACACGATGTGTACAAATATCTCAACAAGTTCGGACTAACGACTAACTTGCATCCAGTGTACGAGTATAACAGCAAATGTAAATCTGCCTTATAATTAATTTATTTGTTTGGGGGCCATGAGGTGTAAACCTTTTAAGCCTAATGGTAAATCCGGCACTGCCTAGAAGAAATCTATTTAACAACTATTGAAGAATAACGAACATTTTAAAAGCTCTTCACAGTAACCTTGAAACCCAATAACGATCGTTTTCATTTAACAAAACAAATTTGTATAGAGCTACTAAATTTCTATATGTATACTACATTAACAATGTTTCGGAAACGTAACAAAATTAAATAGCGTCAATTTGAGGGCGGGCGCGCGCTACAAGAGGTCGCCACGGTCAGACAAATCATTCGCAGGCACGCGTTCGTAGATGGCAGTACACGCCACACACGCATTGCGTCAGCTTTCTTGGATCACGATATGCGGCAATTTCGTTTGTGTATTGATTGGTATCGCGACATGTTTGATCCAGATAGATATTCCTTTTAGATTTCAAAGTATAATTTATAATAAAAATAAATATGTATTCACATTCCGAAACGTTTTTAACCCTGTGTTTCATGCAAGGAGGTTTCATGGGATGTTTTAGGTTGTTAGCTTTCAAAGTTTTCTGGAAAGGAACATTTAATTGTTGACTGACAAGTAACATTACTCAAAAAAGAAAAACGTTAGGTCGTAGAGAATATATTTTAATATATCTCTGAAATTTTATTAAAGATTAAATCAATTGTCTTTTGACATCACCATTATCAAGCCCGAATGAAATACTGATACATTGTCAATTTTACCGATCTTCTAGCTCCAATAATAAGAAATGAAAGTGATAATAGCTACTTTTCATTTGGAAATAATAAAAAAAAACCAGTACGTGTGCGGAGACCATAGCAAAATCATGTTAAGTTCGCCTTCAGGTTCCCTGATTAGGTTTTTAACCGGACGAGTCAACCCGATGCATTTCGCCCGCATTAGGTTTGTACAGTGGCGAGGCGTGAAATTTTTAAAAGTGAAGCATATTTTGTCAATCCTCCCCCTCCTATTAACAAAAAAAACTAGTTTTACTTTTTTAAATAAATTCTTATATATTTATATAGTAACTAAATGATACTACGTCTTATTTTCTTGTATTTTAGTCGATATTTGTATGACGAGTTGAAGTTTACTGCAGGAAATTTCACTAAAATATTTCAAATTTTTGATTTCGTTAAAAGTATGTTTATTGTATAGAAAATGACGTGAAAAGTTGTTTGTTTCAAACCGCAGGTCTGTATCTCAAACCGTTCTCGAGATATAGCCTCTCAAAGTTTTAGTTTTTTCAAATTTTTGGAGAAAAAAGGCCATAACTTTTGAACGAATGGTCGGAATTGATTTTAGTTGACGGATTTGAAATCAGCGTGTCAAAATCTATATAATGACATGTATAATACCTTAAAACTCGAAAAAAAAAATTTCGTCAAAAATCGACATTTTTTTAAGGTATACCCCTTTGAATTTTTTCGATTTTTCGCGAAAATTTTTTTCTCGAGTTTTAAGGTATTATACATGTTATTATATAGATTTTGACACGCTGATTCCAAATCCGTCAACTAAAATCAATTCCGACCATCCGTTCAAAAGTTAGGGCCATTTTTCTTCAAAATTTTGAAAAAACTGAAACTTTGAGAAGCTATATCTCAAGAACGGTTTGAGATACAGACCTACGGTTTGAAACAAACAACTTTTCACGTCATTTTCTATACAATAAACATACTTTTAACGAAATCAAAAATTCAAAAAAATTTAGTGAAATTTCCTGCAGTGAACTTCAACACGTTAAACAAATATCGACTAAAATACAAGAAAATAAGACGTGAAGGTATTAAAGTTTTATAATTGAACGTGTTAATTAATATTAAATGTTATTTTTGACTTTTGGTTAAAATGTTTGGGTTGCGCATAAAAATGAATATTCTAATAATATTTTTAAATAACTGAAAACACAGATTTGTATTAATTTACCCATAAAGAAAAGGAAGCACTGCTACCCTGCTTTCAAGGACGCTTCACCACTGGGTTTGTAAGCACGGTATCAAATCGTACCGTACGTGTGCGACGAGCCAAATGTTCCTATGCTATTTCATCATTCAGGGAACCTTATACTGTAACCGTGTGCGGCCACCCTTAAAGTCGTTTAAGAATAAGGTAAAATAGTTTTGTTGGGTAAACTAGTTATGTCAGTGGGAATATATTCTTTATTCTAATCCCTAGGCTGTGTTCTCTTCTGACCCACGATAAAGGAGAAGTGGCGATAAAGGCTTACATCGGCTCCCGATGACCTTTAATTTCAAAATATGCGATATCGAATTTTAAAGTAAATAATATACAAGATGCAAGATTTAAAAAATAATTTTTTTTATTTCATTATATATTTATTAAATAAATGTAATGACTACATTAGCCGTAACATAGTTAAAAATGATTGATGTAATGCGGATTGGGGGCCCTTATCGTCAATTGTCCTTTGTACACTCTTTCATTTGAAATTTAAGCTTTTTGAACAAAAATCTAAATGGAGAAATAATGGAAAATTACCGATTTGATCTTAATGAAATGTTTGATCCTATATATATAAATATGTTTAATATTTATTAATATTGAGTACAAAATAATGCCATTTTAATTTCAATGTAATAAGTATTAAATTGCAATTATCGATGGTGTTAAGTTCAACGAAGAACATTACATAATATCAACGATGTTAAATTTATATATAATTTTATCTTCGGAAACACCTTCAACCCCTATAAACAAGTCAAATAATTGATTAAATAAAGAGAGGCGGTACAACACGCTTTTTAAATGTGCGTGCCGGCCGCACGCATTGCGTGACATTTCGCATGGAAACTGTCGTGTCCTTCAGACAAGGGCAAAGGTGCGTTCTGTGAACCCCCTTCCAGATAATAGCTTCGCTTTAATGGAATTATTCGGTATAAATATAAACGTTTGAGCACGCCATCTATAAAACGGACTGATTTCATAAATATGGCCTCTGTTTTTTAATTTCGTTAGGTATGAAAGATTAAAAATAATTATTCAAATACGGATTATGTCAATTTTTTTAATAATTCCTTTTCTATTACTTGTATTGAACCCTCCTTGAAAGTTCTATCGTTTCGAGTCTGCTGCACACTCAAATTATTTATAAATTAAAAAGATTATTTCGTTTTAGGATCTTTTGATTTTAACCCTTCAGTCACGATATATTTGCATTCAATGTCGGGTGTCCCCCACCCTCCATTTTCTAAACTATCAATTCAAAAAATCTGAAAAAATTGAGAATATAGCTTTTAATTAGTACTTTTAATGAAAATTATAACGAACACTGTCAAAAATTTTTCTAACTCCCCTCCCATACACTGAAAAGTGAAGTCACATTTTTTTTCACTTACTCCATTGAGTTGGGTGTCTTTAGATAGGTCTCTTAAAATGCAACAGTAAATGTTGATTTTAATCCTTCAGTCACGATGTATTTGCTTTTAAATATCGTTATCAGAGCGTCTCCCCTCTAATTTCTAAATTATTTTGATGAAACAATTGATCATAGTGAGAATGACTACGAAACCTTATCATGTGGTTTTGTATATTAATTAAATTAAATTATCAACAAAAATTGTAGACATTTTGTAATTTTTTTGCGGTCTTTAGTCCCTAAACTGTTTATGTATGTAATTAAAAAATGTATTTTCTGGGAATATGTTGGTTGAAACAATTTAATAAAATCTATTTTTAGTTGTACATATATTTTAATGAAGAACGGTTTATTTAGAAATCGTCTCTAAATAAACATAATTTTATTTTACTATCTACAAAATTTTAATCAAGAATATTTATTTAGACATTCAAAGCATGATTGAAAATACATACTCTACCAGATGTTAAAAATAAAAAAAAGTATATATTCTATTTAGTTTTTTGTACTTTCGATTAATTTAAAATAAAACAATTTAATATTATAAAAGCAAATATACACAGTAGAAGTTCAATATCTGCAAGTAATTAAACAAAGTTTTTTACAATTAACAAATCTGTTATATTATTTTAGTTCAAAATAATTTTTTATTATTTTTTATTATGAATATTTAAAAAAAATATAATTGCAAAATTATTTTTGTTTCTGTTTGTAGATATTGAAAATAACTACTTGGGAACGTTGCAATTATCAGGCTTATACTGCATATTATGAAAAATTTGAAAATCTGATAGTGTATGATTTCTTTTTTAGAAACGATGGCAAATATATTTTAGTTTTAAGATCGCACATTTATTTTACACGTATAATTATTATAATAATTTATATATCACTTATATAATAATTCATTATATACACTTGAGCCCAACCTTATGAGCAAAACGCGTGTGTTTTTTTAAATAAAATGTTATTTGCTGTTTACCAAATACGAGTTAAAATTAATTTTACATCTAGTCACACATATTTTTCATTCAATATATATAATACAATTTATTTAGATTATTACATTATTATAACAATATATAATTTTTCCTATATCTATAACTTTTAGTATTATCAGTTATAGCTTTCGTTGTGTTATTTTTTTTTATTAACTACATATTTTTCTTTCAGTTCCATTATTTTTTTTACATTTAAAATACAACCTAACCTTTTTCGTTCTGGCTATCTTTGTGAAGAATTTGTTTATTGATTTTTAAACAGTCGTTTAAACGTTTATTATTATTATTTATTGAGGTATAATGATAATTAAAAAAAAAACAACAAAAAACAATATACAGTAGATTCTCGATTAGTCGGGATGTTCAAAAGATGGGGTTCTACAACTTATAAGAAAAAAATCATATATTTTATTGTATATTTTTTTTAATTAACTATATATTGTTTGCAAGTAATTTTTTTTATCAAACCGAATAATCAAGAATCTATTTATTATATTTCTTTTGTTTGAAAATGATTTCTTTTAAATTATCTAAACATTATTGTATTGTATTGTATATAACTGGCATATTTTAAAATATTAAACGTTATAAAAGTTTATAATCGGCTGTTGTGGTATAAAATTCTTGTATAAATATAAAAAATATATGTATATTATATTATTATGTATATATTTTGAGGTAAACGTAAAATGTTATTACTATTTCAACTATTGCGTATTTTTATATCAAAATATTGTATATGAGTGAAAATGCCTATATATTCTTCTGCAGGAAAATAAAGAAAATATAACTATAATTATAATAAATAAAACTTGTTTTTGTTTTTAATTTTTCGTAAGATATTGCAATGGGCATATGAGAAGGTTTATTTTTGTAATGCAATTGTTACAATATTCAACGAATTTTAGAATCGAACAAAAAGTTATAAAATCAAGGGATTTTTAAATATCAATAAGTAAAAAAGGCTTAATAAAATAATATTTGAGATCTATATAATTAACCTCAGTGATGGATGGGCAAATACTATTTTATTTTATTTATTTGAAGTTAAATTTATACATATATATGTACATAAATCTTATATTCGATATTTTTAAAAATTCGGAAAATGTAAAATACTTAATGGCTTTTTAAGCCCGTCCATCGCTGATTACCTTTACTTATAAAGAATATATATATTTTTTTAATAAAAAAACACATGCCTATATTTCATATTTTTCTTCGTTATTACGGAAAACATAAAATTATATCTATTAGCCATTACTAATAGTTTTCATATATTTAATATATTAAATATTTCTATAATATTTCGTTTATCAAACATAGGTAGAATTATAATTCATTTTCAAAACAATCTGATTAATTTATTAAATCTTAAAAAAAAAAATTCTTTGAAATATACAGGGTGGAGCATTTAAAGTGTTACACATTTTTATCCCAGAACTATCGCATATTTGAAAAAATATTTAAACCAAAAATTGTCCGGTTGTGAGGGGGTAATCGAATAGTAATATTTATTTGTTATTTTAGTGTAACCCTAAGGATATTTGAAGGTCAATATAATTTTTTAAATAGGAACCCATAGTTTTTATTTACTTATCTTATTCTACGTAAAAAACACGAATATTTCATAAAAAAATATTTTTTTAACAACTTAAGTTCTCCAAGATATCTAACAAAATAGTTCAAGATTTTGTTACTCAAAAGTATAAGACACAAAAAATGTTTATTTTGGGCTAATAAAACTAAGAATTATTCTAGATTTTTTTTAACATTTGGTATTTTTTTTTATTTTTGCAAAATTGTTTAAATAATTCTCCAAGTTTTATAAGACCAAAATCAACATTGTATTATATGTGTCTTGTAATTTTTCTCTAAAATTGATGGTTTCTGAGTAAATTTTTTTTGAAAGTCCAAAATTTCGAATTATTTAAAAAAAAAGTTTTCATGAAAGATTCGTGTTTTTTCATATAGAATAATTACTAAATAAAAACCATAGGTCCCTATTTTAAAAAAAGTGATGTTCCTTGGGGCCACACTAAAATAAAAAATACATATTATTATTCGATTATCCCCTCACAACCAAACATTTTTTGGACTAAACATTTTTTTCAAATATGCGATTCTTCTAACTAAGATAAAAATTTGTAACATTTTAAAGGGTCGTTCCAGACTATTGGGCCGGTTTCGGTCCGGTTAAATATTCAGTATAGTAATACAGTATCGAGACCTGAGTGATACCTATAGTGTGAATGATTTAATTATTTATTGTTTATTTATATTTGATCGGAGCGAGACCGACTCGATAGTCTAAATGCCCCACCTGTATAAGAACTAACACGTTAATTTTTTCTGTTAATTACGTATATATTGAAAATGATACTACAAATCCACCTTTGTATTCAACCCTTTGTTCATTCAGTTCTACTTGTATCCTATATCACCCGTATTTTATATACCCTATCGACTGAATTACATTTTCCTAATATTTTATTATCACAATTTCCATTGTCATCACTTTTGATTACATTCGCACTATCTACCTACTTCGTTTTACACATGTATTTGTTTATAAAGTTGTCTTTTTCTTATTTATGTTGTTTTAAATTTTCGGTCAGTAGTTTATTTTCCTATTGTTAATTAATTAATGAGTAATTTTTAATCATTAATACATTTATTTATTGTTTCTGTTCATTCTTTATTATCTTCATTCAATTTCTTATCATTTCCTTAAATATATGTAGATCTAATTTCTTTGAATAAAATAACAGTTTTCTTTTTAATCTTTAACAGTATCATCATCAATAAAACCTAGCTTCTATGCATGGACACTAGTTCTTCAGTACAAAATCAACAATTTCTATCTATAGATGTTGTGTATCTTCATCTAAAGAATATAGTACTTACGTTTCTTTATATTTAATGTTTTATTCAAATCATTTGTATTTTAATGAACCAAAATCAACATATTCATCTTTATTTTTATTCGATGTTTTCAGTAATTTGAATCAATAAAAATCGATAATTACATAAATACATTTTTTATGATCATTCATTCATATTTCATATCTTCGATATTTTGTGCCTTTCCTTTGTATTTTAAAAACAAAACTGGAAGGAACATAAAACGTTTTCAACTATAGAAGAAGTCGTTAGATTTTAAGTAGTTATCAGGACCGACTGTCCTATGGTTGACTGCCATCTAGGTAGTATTCTAAATGTTACCTTTACTACGATCCGAATCCTATGATCCTTCTGGAATTTTATTTTTTTTATTTAAAATTTCATTTTTATTTTCAAAAATTTTAATTGAGTAAAACGAGCACACTGACTGACGCAATGCCGGTCAGCTATCAAAAACATATTCGGTTATTAAAACTGTTTGCACATTTTCAATTTTACTTAAATTGGACAATTTTTAGAATAGTTCAATATGGCGGATCTAAGATGGCGACCGAATATCGAAATTTATGTCCGGCATTATAAAAGAGCTAGCAAGCACTTTCAAATGAGGTTTCTAACCTATCTGACAGTTATCCTTTTTAAGTTTTGTGAAGTGTTTAACAATTTTCGCGCACGCGTGGTATGTAAACACCAACGGTATTAAAACAGTGGCGATATTATGAAAATTATTTTTTACGGCCAGAGTACAATAAGTTGAAGTATCACTGCTCTAAATTCCATAGATACTTTCAAAGAATTAATACTGTATTTGAAAGTGCTTGCTAGCTAGCAAATTTGCTAGTTCCTTTATAATACCGGACATGTTGTTGCATTCCTTTCTTTTGATCGGGGGTTATAATTGATTTTGTTTTATTTTCGTGAGGATGTAGCGTAAAGGTTGCATTTAAGATTTATACAAGATTGCGTTCATATATAGGCAGAACAGTCCTGATAACTAGTACATGTATAATACCAGATCGAGACTTAGCGCGGCGTGTGCATGTGAGTGGTAAGATGCTTGGAGAGGTAGTCGGCGCGCGCGAAGCACTTCCCGCACATGTCGCAATGGTACGGTCTCTCGCCCGTGTGGATGCGGAGGTGCCGCGTCAGATCGCTCTTGCCGCCGAAAGCGCGCCCGCAAAACAGGCACACAAACGGCCTCTCACCCGTGTGCTTTCGCACGTGCAACTTCAGGTTTTCTTTGGAACGGACGCATTTACCTATGGAACAAATCAGCATTAATGTTCGGAGACCTTTTTCAAAGATGGGGCGATATTAATAAATAATGCCGCCGGTTGTTTCCTGATTGCGGTCGTCCTGATTGCGGTTATTAAAGAAAACTGTCCTGATTGCGGTTATATCATTTTTCGATTATAAAGAAGGGAAATTTGTCGTAGCTTGCTTAAAAAGTAAATATACAGCTCTACCGTCTATGGTCCTGATTGCGGTCAACTCCTGAAAACCCTTATATTTTCCATACATGATAAAAATCTAGACAAATTAATAATCTGTATATTTAATTAAAAGCATTAATTTATAACTGATTTTAAAGTGACCATCATATTAATAGAAAACATTATAAGTAATTTATTTTTTAAACTATAGTTTATAAGCCCCACATTCAAGAAATACATACAAAATAACATCAATATTCAAGCTCTGGAGCAAACAAGTGTTATACATAAAATTTATTAAATAACAAAATAGTACATCACAATACTACATTTTCGCTAACGCGAAAATGTTTTAATTTGATATAATAAAAAGTAACACATATTTTTTAAACTATAGTTTATAAGCCCCATATTCAAGAAATCCATACAAAAGAACATCAATATTCAAATATCTGAAAAAATACATATATAAATTACTTATGTTTTCTATTAACATATTTTTATGACGCATAGAATATATAAGGCTATCCAAGAGTTGACCGCAATCAGGACACTAGCCAGTAGAGATGATTATTTAACTTTTTAGCAAGCTGCGGCAAATTTTCCCTTCTATACCACTGATAAATTATATGACCGCAATCAGGAACGACCGCAATCAGGAACGACCGCAATCAGGAATGACCGCAATCAGGAAGACACCTGCGGCCGCACGAAAAATTTATATTTTATAACGTTTTTTTAAGTATTAATTTCCCATTGTTTTCTTTAAAATAACATTTCGAATTTTGTTTTATTTATGTAACTTAACAGATAATTTTAATTGTTAAAACTATTTTTGTAGTACAAAACAAGAATTTGAAGAATTTTTGATCAAATGAGACCAATTACAATCCTTAATCTGTGATAGGAAATCAAATATTGAATTTTTATTTTTTTATATGTCTTCAATATTGTTGTCGGCTGGCATTATTTTCTTCTGACAGAATTTGTCTTTTTACACTATTTATTTACTATACAAATTCGTAAATATCTCTGCGAGATAGAAAGTAATTTTTTTACCCTACACCTCCTACACGAGTAGAAAAGTTGACTTGGGCCAAGAAATCCTTGTTTTTTATATAACGAAAACAATATTTTCTTAATTTAAGAATATACTCTTAATCCAGAAAATTGTTGTTTCTCTTTAAAGAAATATTGTTGGACGAAAACAATAATATACTTGGATTAAGAATATATTCTTATATTGAAAAAATATTTTTTTCGTTATATATAAAACAAGATTTTCTTGGCCCAAGTCACTTTTCTACCTGTGTATATGATTTTTCCCATCGAATCAAATGAGTCCAATTACAACCCTTCATCTGTGAGAGGAGATAAAATATTGAAGGTTCAAAATCATATAAAAATTTTATTAACTTTTTTTATGCTAACATATTTAAGGGTTGAGGGATGCAAGCTTAAAATTTTTATTATAAATCTATTGGGGTTTTTAGCGATTATTAGTTCTGGATATATTCTAAGTTTTCAAAAAATGTTCAGAAATGACGAATGACATTGTTTTATTGGTGAAATTTTCATTTTTAAATGACTAAAAACTTAATTACACATATTTTTTCCATTTTCCAGTAGTACAAATACTTACCACAAAAAGGACAAGCGAATCGCCTTTCTCTATCCCTTTGTCTATCCGCACCAACGTCAGATTGCAATAAGTTCAGCAGAGACGCTTCATGTGCTACTATCTGTTGTTGGAAACTGTTACTAACATCACCGACGACACTTCCTGCTCCTGTGCTGGCCGTGACCGAGACAGAATCTATTGTGTTATCTTGGTCACACTCTTCTGGCGACTTCTTCATCTCTTTGTTTGTTGTTTCTTCTTCAGTTTGGTATTCGTTGACGCTTGACTATTCGAAAAAAAATTAAATAAAAAAATGTTGGGAAATGATTGTGAAAATTTTATAGTTTACAAAAATTGATTTAAGACTAGTATAGATTTTTTAATGTGCTGTATCTTACGAAAATTAAATAATGATAATGCTTGTTATTTTGTTAATATTTAATATAAATTTTGATGAAATAAAGAAGAGCCCAGTAGATTTTCTCTCCTTTAGAACAAGAATTTAAGAAAGAAATTAAACACGTTTTCCTCAGCTTGTATATTTCCATTGATTATTCTTTTAATTTTTACACGTATTTATCGCAAAATATCACTTGTGAATTTTTATTATTAATTCGTTAATATAAATTGTTGATTTAGTTACATCTATACCTCAATTAACTTTGATTTAAAAAAATTAATATAATCAATTGAAAATCATTCTTACGCGCTAGCCGTAAATCAATTAGTATACAGCCTAAACTAATTCTAGATTCTTAAGCTTTTTAACAGTAAAAGTAGCAGTAGTTTTCTTATTAGGTCGAAACAAAAATAGATATAAAATAATTAAAAATATTTCTATTGTACAAGACAAAGTCTTCATATTTTCTATTCATTATTTATTATTCAAATAAAAACAAATTGATATTTACAATAAATAAATAAAAATAAATATAAGGTGTGTGTTGGGTACGCACATGATAGGGTTCCGTAGTCATTCTCACTACGATTTATAAAAAATAGTTATTTCAAAATTTTTCATTAACTATTTTTGCTACAGTATTCGTTATAATTTTCATTGAAAGTACCTACTAATTAAAAGCTACATTCTGAATTTTTAAAAAGAGTTTTTGATTGATAGTTTAGAAAATAGAGGGATGGGGACACTTTGTTAACGATTTTGAACGCAAATATATCGTTACTGGAGGGTTAAAATCAGACCTATCTAAAGACTCCCCCCACTCAATGGATTAAGTGAACACAAATTTTTCAGTCTATGGGAAGGAGGTCAATTTTTTTTTTAAATTCATCATTTTTGTTTTTGGGTTATCAATCTACGTCCGTATACCAAATTTCATCTTAATCGGTATAATATTTATATATTCAGACGGACGGATAGGTTTTCAGTTTTCTACGGATCCTTAATAATTTATTTATATAATAAATCACAGCTGACAAATAAAATAATTTTACCTGATCAGGTTGTTCTTGTTTAATCTTAGGACAGAGTTCGTTATCTTCGTTAGAATTAGAAGCACCTACAGTCTCGTTAGTGCTTGAGACCTCGTCAGTGCCCGTGTCTGTGGCCGCCGGGGCCCGAACACTGGACAACAGTTGAGGAACAGGACGGGATTCTACGTCAGATCCGTACCCACCGCTGGCACTTCCTGCAGGACCGCTCGAACTGCCGCGTCCGTGCAATCTCTCTAAGGCGTGATTGAGTCGATGTTTCTTGAATGATTTTAGATATCTAAAGAAATGAAATAGCTTTGCAGTGAAATGGGTAACACATTGAAATCTCAGCTATCGAAAAATAAATTCGTAAACCAGTAATTCTATAACTTTTTACGTCCGCGTCGCTTCAATATAAATTCAAAAATTCGCTACATTTTTAATCAATGTTTTTCCTTCTATTAAGAATCTAACAATTTTATTTTAATTTTACATAAAGAATTGCAAAATTTAAAAATTCGAAGCACCCTTTTAAACTACTGCAGTTCTTATCAATCAAATTTGTTTTCTTTGGGGGTTTTACGAACCTCAAAAATTAAGTTGACCTAACTTTACTTGGCATTCTTAAAATTCAAAATTTACTTCAATTTTCTTTGACTTGATTAATATCGTATTATTTCTTAAAAAAAATTAATAGAAATACAGTAGAACTTCGTTAGTACGTTCTGAGGGAAAACACGTATAAACGAAAAAAATGCCCTAACGAAATATTTTAACATGAGGTCTTATGGAAGAATGTCGGAGCGTTATGAAAGTCGGGGTACTTAAGCAAAATAAATATTCGAGTCTTTTTTTGCAGAATAAATTTTTATTTTTTACTAGCTGTTACCCGCGATTTTCGATGACGCCATATACATAATATGTATATGGTTCGTGTGAAATTTAGGTTAGTTAGAACTGTCATTCATTAAGAAAAATAAGTAGAAGAAGTAGGAGTTGGGTAAGTAGTCGATAAAACGGGTCGCACGTACATATAAAATTTTATCTAATACATTTTTCGGAATACAAAGTAGCCTATGCCCTTCCTCAGGATGCTAGCTATCTCCCTGCCAAATTTCATTAAGATCGGTATAGCGGTTAAGCTGTGAACAGGTAACAAACAGACAGAGAGACAGACACACTTTCGCATTTATAATATTGGTATGGAAGTATGGATCAATCAAAGACTTATTTGTTCAGATTAAGAGCATATAATCAACCATTAAGTGCGCGAGTGTATTTCTTACCTGAATTGCATTCCGCAGACATCACAGGCGAACAGTTTGTCGGCCGGAAGTCGTGCGCGATGATTCTGCTCACGATGTTTGAGGTACGCTGATCTGTACCGGTAGCTCTGACCGCATTGCTCACACACGAATGGTTTTTCTTCGCCACCCGCATCAGCTATGTTAGGAAAATCTAGCTTTAGGAACTTTCTACGATAAAGTATAATTATTTAAATAAAATAAAGATTGAAACGAAACATTTTAAAGTTATGTTCACTATCTACCCATTAATTATACATAAGTATAAGTACTTAAATAATATTTGACGTAACATAACACGAAAATAAGTTGAATTTAACCATACACTATAAGAGCTATAATTTTCTAACATTCCAAAAGTAATAAATAACTTAAATTGTACCAGATGATGACTAAATTATTAAAAGACTGTTTAAATTCGTGTTATGCATTTTTTTTTACTCGTCCCACCCGTCACAATATTTTATGCTTCCCAAAAATATTTGTATTGATTTTTCACTCACTTCTATTTATAAAATAATTAGCGACATTATTCAAGGGCTTTAATTGACTTATTTGATCAGAATTTCAACGTCAAGTATAAGTAATTAATGGTCGTTTATTCCCATTTATGATGAAAAATTTTTTTTAGATACCAGAAAGTCAGAGAATTTATTTCCGGATATTAATGGCCGCCCTGTATAGCTAAATTCAATTTCCTTACCTGTATTTCCGGGTTGTGGTAGTACAATTGACGCATGTTGCAAGGCAGTGTGCTGTCTCAGCAGCCACGGCGAAGGGAACGCAGCGAAGCACACCAAACACCTGTAGGGAGGTGTCGAGACTGTCGGCAATCCGAGTCCTCCTGTAGCGGCAGCCGTCACTGCTGCGGCATTGGGGCTTCCGAGACGGGCATTCAGCAGCCCTAGCAATCGGCACGAGGCGTCGTCCAAAGGAGCGCCGAACATGCTCCATAATAACGGGAATGGTGTCGGGGATCGTTGTGGTGGGCCGTCGGCAGATTGGCCTGGTTCATCTGCTAGCTGAATTGATGGAATAGTATTATAGCGGAAGTTTATTTAAGGGGGGGGGGGGGGTAAGGTTTTAAAATGCATTTTTTAAAAAAAAAATTCTGAATGTACAACATGTCGAGAGTATTGTGTCAAAATTTCAAGTAAATCGGAATAAAACTAACGAAGATACAGCGTTTCAAGCGACCGACCGTCATGCTCGATTTTTATACGGACAAACTGCACGTACAAGTAAAGAGGGTAGAACCCAACTTAGGCAAAAGCAAAAAGATGCATTGGACATCCTGAATGACAGTGTTTCACTGTACGAAACTGGCATTGATGATTCTGTGTAATTATAAAAAATTATACCCTTTTATTGATGCTTAATTTTGGATGTTCGAGTATAATAAACTTTAAATCGATTTTCTCGCAAATGTCATTTTTGAAGTTCGTGAACATTATAACTCAAAATCTACTTGACCGATTCTTTTGAAATTTTAAACACTATTTCTACACATAAATCAACAGGTAATCAGAGAGAGTTTTTTTTTTTACCATTTTTTTCCATTTTATAATAACAAATTCACCGAAATTTTTAGCAAAAATCACGTTTTTCACTTTCAAATGCTGCCAAAAATAATTAAATCGAAAAAAAAAAACTCTGACTACCTAGGGAAACAAATCACCTTTCAAGCACATTTCGATTTTTTTGTTTTACATGATCCGGTAACGAGTTATGGTGTTCACCGCATAACAACTTTTTTTCGAGGCGCCTCCAGAGATTTTCTGTCATGGACTTATTTTTTGATATTTTTAATTGAACATTTTTCCAAAGATACTTTAGATGTCATACTATAACGTGTATATGAAATAAATAAACCAACATTATTCATATCTTCAAAAAAAAATCATGAAAATATGCCTTTTTTTCGCCTTTAAAACCTTACCCCCCCCTTAATTGAATAATGTGAAAAAAATTAGTTGAAAAACTCAACTCATTTAGAATTTTTTGTTATGATCAGTCTATTACCGCCTTCCATTTTGAGTTCCTTATGTTCAAAAATAAAATAATAAAAATAAACACGAAAATCTAATGTGTTGCTTTTAAAAATGAGATTATTTAAGTTTTGTTTTCATATTTGAGTATTATGGCCGATCTCACCGCTAAAACTTAGCATTTATGGAACACATAAAAATTTGAAATTGTTGCACCAACGATTTGAGTGTTGCTTAAGTCGTTAAGTATCACCCAAATTTAAGTTCTATTCAAAGTGATACTTGAGTTCCACGTAATTTTAAAACTGTAGAAAAAAAATTAATATTGTAAACCTTTTTGATAAAATTTTGATGACAACATCGTAGTTACATACACCAAAAATCAAAATTCTCCAGAATTTTGTTCTTTAAATGACACTTGGCTAACTATATGATAAGGCAGACCTGTGAGATCGACGTAAAATTTAAGTAACAAAAACACTTGGCTAAGGAACAGAAATAAGTTTGAGCGGTGAGACCGGGCATAAAAGTAAAGTTTCTGAAAGTAGAACTGAAAAATAGAAGAGATTTATCAAAAACATAACATTTTTTTCATAACTGAAGAAAAAAATAGGATATTTTGCTTACTGACATAGTAAGTTTTCAACTTCTGAAGTTGTTAGGAAATAAAGGAGTAAGGTATTCGGCAATGAACATTTTTTAGGAATTGGGGATTTATATTTAATAAAATAATAAACATACAAGAGGCTTGAATTATTTTCTAATATTTATTTGCCAAAAATTGCATTTTTACAATTACTGATATGCATTTTGTTTCTGAAGAGCATACAAATGAAAAGCATTTACCAATTATGACATTTTGTTCTTATCTACTTATTCATGGATTCACTAAATTAAAGAGTCAAAATTAAAGAAAGAAGAGAATAAGGCAAAAACACATGTTTAATTAAGAGACCGGAACTATTTTATGAATCGAAACCGTTTAATAACAAACTGTTTTTCTGGTCGTTCGAGTCCTTGATTAAATAACATGTGCATGAAAAAATCAATTGAAAACGATAAAAATATGTGTGGACTGATTGAAAAGACATGTGGTTGACAACTTTTGAATCAGTCTGTATACAGTTATGTATGTATATAAAGCGAGTCTATTGATCTATAGATTTTTTAATATTTTTCAACAATAACCTGTACAGTGCTGGTATTTAGAGTAATTTTCCTTTATGTTTCCACTCAGTTATTATTGTTCTCTTGTTTTCAACTTCTAGAATAAATATAACAACGACTTTACAGATATTTTATTCTAATTCACGTTTTTTTAACTCGGCAGCGGAAACGTGAAAAATCCTTACGTCAGTGTGAACGTTGTATCAAATTGACCCATTAGACATTAGGGGCTACTGCTATTTAAAGAACTTTTAAATTACATAATTATTTTACATAATAAAATAAACACACACTATAAATACAAAATAAACCCCAATTTTTTGAAAATGTAACTTTATCTTAATCACAACAATATAGACATGATTTAAATAAACGTAGCAAAAGAGTTGAATATTGAATTAATTTAATATCTTTTGGATCTGATATATTTTTTTAAATAAGCCGGCCATTTTGTAAAAAAAGTCACGTTAACGAGAACGTTGAGTCAGATTGGCTCATTAAAAACTTTGAGGAGGAATAACACACCACGTTTCTGTGATAAACTCAAACTAATTAATGTTAACTGTTCAACATGATTCAGTTTGAAGATAGATTGGCTGATAAGTAAAGAACTAATTTCGTTTAGTTAATAATAATAATTGACCAAACGTTTCCACTGTATATTATATATTTGTATATTATATTTTTTATATTTTGTTACGGGCCAATATTGCAGCAGCGGTGCGCGAGCTGTATTCAGGTGAGGCCATGTGAGTTGCTATCATAGATCGAACACATTCGGATTTTGTCGTGTCTTCCGACTATGTCGAATGTGTCTGATCTAAACATAAACTGTTACTGGACTCACATGAATATAGCTCTGCGATATTAAAAATACCTTATTTAAATAGATAATATAATTAGTGTCAAATGTAAAAACAATATCTATAGTAAAGTCGTTTTTATTCTTTCAAATTATAAAATTACTTAATTAATAAAAAAATTGATTGAAATTCAAATATGTCTATTGCAAACAATAATAACTTTAAAAGTTACGGTAACAACAGTAGATAAAATTATATACATATCAAGAAAATTTATTTTGCATGTCAATAGTTCCGTAAAACAAACAGAATGCGATGTTATCGGTTTCTCAATTTAGCATAGCAAATTTAAATTAAGTACAATTGCTGGGAATTTTGTCGACATGATTATTATTAAAAATCCTTAATATATATATTTAATATAATATAAAATTTAACTAATCGGTATAACAGTATCTAATATAGTTACTATTTTATAAAATAACTCAAGAAACACCAAACCACATGGAAAAAGACACTAGGTATTTTTTTTTGCTATTGGGGTGCAACATTATGATTATTATTTTAGTTTTTCTTGTTAAAAACACTATTTTTTACTTCGTTTTCTGCAAATACTTACGAATCAGCGTCACTATTTTTAATACATTTATTACTAAAGGAACATATGTTACGAAAATTAAAGAAAAAGTTTACATTTCAAATTTATTTGCACAAAAAATTGATTCATTTTTGAAAAATAATGTTTTTTTTTTAACTGGTAACTGGTTGATATTTTTAAAATAATTATGACAAAGAAATTTGATTAACAAATACATTTGTTATTTGTGTTCTTACGTTGATTATTTAGTATTTATGATGTTATTTGTATCAAAAATTAGTCTACATTATTTACAACATTTTTTATAAAATCATTTTTCAAATTTTTACATCGATATTTGATTAAAAACATATTATTTTGTCAATTTTACATCAAGCATTTGTGAAAACATAACATTTTATTACATAAAACAGGTAGACACGTTTAATGCGAATGATAAAGATAATTAGCGTTTTACTTCGCATTAAACGCGTTAAGAATAAAAATCACAGAATAAAAAAACATATTTTTGTTCAAAAATAAAAACGCACCAGAATAATGAAAATTTGTGATAATTAAAAGCAGTAGGTACTAATAAAGAAATGTCCTGAATTTTACAGTAGATATATTATTTTTAATACAAATAAAACAACTAACAACTTAACCTTTTATTTGTCTGTAAATTTTTTTTTAAATTAGTTTGTTATCAAATATTTTTTAACCGTCACAAATTTTCAGTGGAAAAATATTACACCTATAGGAACTCCTACCACTTTTGATGACTCGAAAAAAATATAATATAATAATTATATGAATAATAATAATAAAATATGTGAAAATACACTGCAAAAATCAACAAATTGAATTAGTGTACTTAAGATTTATATTTAACTGTGTACTTTGCGTAAAACTTTTCGTAGTGTATTTCAGGTATAATAATATATTATGTATGTCTATTGCTATTTTTGTTTGTATATAATAAAATTAAACTCTTGTAACTAAAAACTATATATATTTGTATTTGTAATATGTATTATTTACGCAGAAACATTTGCGACTATAAAAAAATAATCATTTTCTGACTTTAGATTTCGGATAGGTAAATAGATGCATCAATAAAAGCAATTGAAACAACTTTCTCATTATACAGGCAATTAATAGAATTTGAAATAATGATCTACATTAAAAAATATGTAAATGATATTATTTATAACAAAAATTAAATTTAACCAAAAAATACAAATCAACAGTGGCATGTTATCTAGTAGGCATATTAGATAACTGCCTAGGGCCCCGAGGTAAAAGGGACCTTTGGGTTGATAGAAGAGGTCCCGAAGAGAAGTAAGTAGTCGTTATAAAGATATTTTTAATTTGTAAGACCTTATAACTTTTCTAAAATGGGGTCCCAACTTTTTCATCTGCCTACAGCAAATCAAATCTTATCAAAACTGAATGTGTTACGGGAGAATACCTCTTTATATTTATTATTTGTTAGGTCGCAAATGCTTAAGCGTTCGAAATAACTGTTGACAGTTAAGTATTATTTAAATCTATTATGTCCACTATTGTATAAAACTGTTAAAGACTATTGTTCTATTACTGGAAGTGACGCATGGCCCTGAGCTACTAATGGGATTGTTTTATGTTTTCACAATGTACAACAGGAGCGGCGCTTAAGTCTTGTACGGGGGAGATAGAAAGCTTAATGCATGGTGATTCAAGTTCATTATTTTAGATCAATCAACTTATTTCTCTTGGATTTTATATGGTTTGTATTATTTCTTCTTCGATTTGTGTTTCAATCAACATCTTGCACCCTTCTTAAAAACCTTTAAGAATATTTATGAAGACATATACATACCTATATAAAGTACAAAGCGAAATAGAATCTTAATGATCTTACACATCATAATTTTTTAGTTAATTCACTCCGTATAAAACCCACGCCCGCAACTGTTTTTCAAAAACCTCCATAAAAATTTCGAATTTGTTTACCGATATTTGATTATTATTTTTAAACAATCGACACCGATTTTTTTCTCATCACAATTTTATCACAGATGCAATCTGCAATTTTTAAAATTAATATTTAATTAAAACGTGAAATTTTGAGAGAAATTAAAGAATTCTACTGCCAAAATGAAAATACAAAGACTCCCTATTTATAAAATTGAGACAAATAGCCCCTAGGTAGTCAATAAGATATTGAAATTAGTTAAAATTTACATATTGTATAAAAATTGCAGCCTTTTTCTTCAAGAAGTCTTGTATTTAGGCACTCTGCATAATTCTTATTAAATAATGCCGATTATATAACGTCCAATTACGAATTTATAAAAAAATGACAGCTTTTATTTCGCTGACCATTAACCAGTTGTAAGCACGATTTTATTTATATTTCACCTGACAGAAGTTTGACTTCAATATTTAACAAATAAAAAAGTACAGAAAAAAAACAGCTCACATATGTTCTTAAATTAATTATGTAATTATACAATGTGGTCAATTCAAAATGCATTAGTGAATCATTATTTTACTTTGACCAATCTGTATAAAAACGATAACAGTTGTTTATATTATTTTATATAATATTCTTCTCGAATTACTGGTGAATCAAAAAGAGATATCTACACGTATTATGCATTATTATAACAATGATAACAAAGAACACACGTTTTTTTACTATAAGTATTTACCACATTCAAAAAACGAAGCATTTGTATTAGGTAGAAAGTAACGAATAAGAAGAAATAATTATTTTCATTTTACAATAAATGATATTTCAGTATATATTTTGATATATACAAAACACTATACAATGTTTCTTAAAATATTTATAAATATATATTTCTTTCATTAGGAAACTCAAAAAATGTTGAAAAACTATAGAATATCACCTTAAAAATTATTATATGTTATATAATATGTAATATATTATTATTATTATACTATAATGTACATACAATATTTATTGCTATTTTATATCTGTAATATGTATATTTTACGTTCTATAATAATAAATAATATTTTTAAAGGAACATATATGCCATGTATTGCTATGGAATGTATACAAACTTCATACTCGGCCATTGTAGAGACCAGTGCTGGCGATAGACACCATTTAAATCAAGAGATTACATATATTTATTATATTAATCATAAATTCTAAGTTGCTGTTACTGACTGTACGATTATAAAAAAAGGATATATGTGAAAATCAAATATGCCGGTTATAAAACTTTTTGTATTACAAAATGACAGTATTTTTACATTAACAGTGATTTTTATAGATTTAAATTTCAAAACACTCAAAAATATTTTTGTGATTCTCTTTAAAATTCTGAACGCAGTTAATTAACTGTCAAAATGTGATTTTTAACAATATAAAAATATTTTTGCCATTTAAATTCTATGTAAGTTGCAATTGAATTAAAATACAGTCCTCCTTCGTGGAACGTTCTTCAAATAAAATGTCGCGGCTTCGTCACATTCGATGTGGCCGTTAGCCGCGTTAGACGAGGGCATTCTGTACATGTGTTTTCACATTTATTGCAAAGTAGGTATTTTCAGTGCATATTAAAAACGTAAATAGTCGATATGTAGTTATCTATAAGTCATATAGGTTGATGATATTGGGATAAAAATTACACCAGTGGTCAACAAACATAATTGTTTGAGATCCACTGTAAAAGCATACGTTTTAAAATATTTACACAGCCGAATAGTTTTTTTTTTAAATTTGGTTAATGGTCAGATGATAATTTTTACAACGCATCGAGAATTGAGATTAAACAAAGACTTGGTTCGAATAAAAAATATTTAATTTGGATCCTAATATATTTTTGCAGTTTTAGGTAAAAAATATAATTTTCAAATTCAAATAAAAAAAAAAATTACAAAAAATAGGTTCAGATCACTTATTTTTTATAATAAATACTTTTCAAATTAATAGTAATTTATAAATATGCTCTTCCTTACACAATAATTGAATATTTTATTTTGAATAAACGAAATATTAATAAGAATTAATAAATCATTTGTATCAGGCCGCTATATGCCAAACTTAAATTTTCATACTGATTAACAGACATATTATAAAAGACAATTCAATGTTTTCTGACGTCATCATACGTGACAAAATGTTTTATAAATTAATGAACATCAATTTTAAATTAATGTATAAGAATAAAATTAATAGAAAAAAAATACTAGAACATTGAGGGATAAATATTTATTGAAGAAATTATACGCAGATTTAATTCGTCTAAAAAATACATAAGAGACCATCTATAAATTCCATCACACAAATTTAATAATCCCCCCCGCGCTTTGTCACAGGTTGTCACATTCGTGTGACCCCTTCGCCTCTGTTGTGACGTCACACAAGTTTCGAAACAATAAGAAGCTACTCAAAATCAACGAAAAGGAATATTCTTTTATTGTCCTTGGTTGTTAATATTATTTTTATTCATATAAATTTTTTTCGTTTATCAATAAAAATTATATGAAATTTTACCAAGCACGTTTGAAAATTTCCAATAACAAGATAGTAATTTTGGTTTAAGAATTCATATAAAAATTATTGTTTTGATTTTTAAAATGTGACGTCACGAAGTTTGTGACTCTTACTCCCCCCCCCCCTTTGTCACTACATGTCACACTACATAGACCCCTTAATGTGTGACGTAATTTATTTAAAATTATGCATTTAAAAAACTTTTTAAAAATCCCCAATTCTCCTTAATTTGTCACTTTGAACGTCAAAAAGACAATGATTCATCAGTTATTAATGAAGATATTAATATTAATTTTAAATTTATATAACGTAAAAAACGCTCGAATGAACTATCCTACTCATAGAATCACAGATCTTAGCCAATCACATTATCCAATTTTGTAACAAAACAAATAATCACAATCACTTCAATACTACAAAACGAACACACCCGAACATATTAGTGGATGAAAACGAAACAACGATGCATGATTTCTTTATTTATTTTTAACTCATATCATTTCAAAATAAGGGTGGGTAAATTATTTGATAAAGAGCCTGTTTAAATATTAGACAAGGATGAACCTACAAAATAATCTACAAAATAAATTGTAAAGATTGTGATAAATTTTACATTGGTCAGAGAGAAGAGTTATCAATGGTCACGTTCACGACTGACCAAAATCAGTGAACGAGCTTTGATTGGTTGATTTATGGAATTTCTGGTGGATTGTATCAGAAATTTAAAGAATTTCATTTTTTAAGCGAAGGAAGTGAGACAAGGAACCATAAAGAGATAGAAATTAGTGTTCTGACAGAAACGCTCAACATGAAGTGAACATAAAAAGTTTTTGGTTAGCTTGGTCACTAGTATCTCTCTCTTTCTAGTTACTTCTTTCTCACTTCCTTACATGCTTAAAAAATTACATTCTTTAAATTTCTGGTACAATCCACCAAAAATTCCATGAATCAACCAATCACTGTTAAGTAAAGTAACTTCCCGGGTGCCAGGGCAGGGTTTTTTTCCTTTCCTGATGTAGAACATCTTTATGATGGCTTTTGGTTAGAAATTTCATCGGTGGTAAACAAACTATCGCCTATTAAAGTGGATATATTCGCAGCACTAAACTTGCACTATAAATTTATAAAAATAAAGAAATCATGTATTTCGATCAATTTTCAATCGTACGGGTATTTATTTCCTATTTCCATAGCGTTCGACTCCAATCAATTCTTCTAAATTTCATGTACTTGTATTCATATTAATAATAAAGTAAATGATTTACGTATTTTCAAACGCAAAAGATACATCTCTTCGTTGTCGAAATCGAATGTTTTATAAATAATTTGGTAATTGACGTTTGGGTTTAAAAAAAATAAATAGAAATAACTGAAACTGTCTAAAACCAAACTTGATTCCAAAAAAAATTATACAATGTAACGAAATTATTGTTTTAAGAACATAACGTCATAATGAAATTAAAACAATTATATTATATGCATTTTTGTTATTAAAATCAAGTAAATAGTATGTCTTACATATATGTAACAAATTTTAATTTGTAGTTGAATATTTTAAATTTAATTGTTGTAATTTATATAAAAACCAAAATTACAGGCATGTTAAAATGTTTCCTTTTAATTCAAAAGTTTTATCAATGACATCATATGAATTAAAGAAAATAAAGTTATTGAACCTTTTTTTTAAATATTAACTTTATATGTAGATAGGATAACACCAAAGAATAAGCACCATATTCATTGCATTATAAAATTAAATAATAATATGCAGTTTTTTTTGACAGCTTTTTAATTAATATTTTAAAACATGCCTATAATTATAACGGAATTAATTATTTTTAAAGGAATTTTTCATATCTAAACCCATTTCAAAAATAAACCATTCATTCAAAATAAAAAAATACAGATCAGATTTGAACAATAATTTTAATAATTTTAACTACCTAAAAATCACAGCCAAAAATAAAAAATACACGAATATATAAAAAATAAGCGAAATAAATAACATCTAAAAATGTCTTAATACTAAAATATAAATTTAAATTTAAAAGAATACTTTCCAATTTCATCTTATACATCAGATCTGTATTTTTGCTTTTCTTAACTATTTATCTTTTTCATTAATTAAAAAAAGAAGAAGAAAAAACAGCTTTCAGGTTTTCCTTTTCTCTTTAGTATCACAGACTTTTCTTTTCATCGATTTACATTAAAATTTATTTTAAATAAGCGTATAGTAATAAAATATAACCAAAAGGAATAGAGTAATCCGGTCAAAAATGAAAACCCCTAAAAACCTGTTTAAAAGTTTATCCCGACCCCAAATTATCAAATTTAAAAAATGTACTTTTCAAATGCTCCCAATTGCGCACCATGTTGCGTGACGTCATTAATCAGTGTAATGTCAGTCAATGTTGAAATAAGTATACAAGTGTCGATAAACATGGAAAACCCACGAAAAATAATAAGTTATAAATATTATTTCATACCTTGTTGTAATAATTCAACTCACAAAACTCTTGTAAAAAGATTTATAACTGTCTCAGAAGGAAACTAAGGAAAAAATTAAAAGTAAGGTTATTCTATATAGTTGCTATATGTATAATAATAATATACTCGAGAAATTACGGCTTTCTAAAGGCAAAATTCCAAATTTGAGGGTTTCGGCTCATTTTTAGTATTTTTCTATATAGTTTTTATAACTCACGCGTTGAAATTTTGTATACAAACAACATTGACAGCTGGACAGAACATGATTTGTGACGTCACAAACGTTTCAATCAATCACGTCGTGTTTTAAATGCGAGTTGATTTTTATGACTTAATATTGAATTATTTAAAATTGAGCAATAAAAAAACAATTGTTCAATGCTATTATTATTTTTTTAGCCTAATCTTTGTATAAGTAATAAAAAAGGTATGTCAAAAATTTCTGGATTACTCTATTAACGTTGTAAAATATAAATTAAACAAAAAAATATATTTAAAAAAATATAAGCTTTTTTTTTTAGAAATTTTGAGTAAATCTTTAATAATGCTATTCAAAAATTAAACTGGTATTTTAAAATATGTATGTAAATCGATTAAACAAAACTAAATTCAAACTACTGCCGTTAGCCAATTATAATTGTGACAATTTCCTAAAAGATCTAAATAGTTTTACCTAAAACTTATATATGTACCGAAAACGTTTTTCTTTCTATCGACAATAAAATCTATTTGATTAGCGGTGTTACTAGATGCAGTTTTACTTGTTTTGATATATTTGTTCGAATACCCTATTTGGCCTAGCTATAAATATTTACAACAATTTTTTACTTGCATTTTGCTTTACTTAAAATTTCCTTGTAATTAAAATGATTACATTTTAACCATAATTGTTTCTGTATTAAATACAATGGTTTAATGTTTTATCATAAAAAACTCAAGTCCTTTTTAAAGGAATTTACTTTGCAAAAATGTTAATAGTTAATATTTTTCTTACGTGTTCTTCTTTTTAAATAATCAATTAATTATTTTAGTATTTATATTTTTGCAAAGTATTTAACATTTTCAAAATCAGTGATATTATGTTAACGAAGGCTTTTAAAAGGTCGATTCTTTATTACAAAAATTAATAAAACTAAAAGAAACCAAAGCAATCTATCATTTTAATTCTAAAGACATTAATGTGGTTATTAAAAAATGTGTAATTTTTGAAGTCTATTTTTAAAATTCTAATCGTTTTAAATATTCATAACAATTTATTGAAATATTTACTCCTAAGTTGTTATTATTTCTTTTAGTTTTATCGTTTCAGTGCTATTTCACTTGATGGTGCCAGTTTTACTGTTTACAGTTACATTTGATATTATATATTTATTAATTATAGTTATGGCCAAAGTTATGTTGACGTATTTTTGAGATTCGACCACAGCCTCCGGGATTTCTCGTAAATCTGTGACAGAATGTTTTAGTGGCGTGTTCGTTGCCACCCGTCGACTGGAGTGTGTAACAACCGCGTACAGTACCACGTTAAACCGTATCCAAAAACCACGCACGGCGAACCACAAAACGTAACAGACACAAACAGTGTGCGACTAGACGGGGTGGTCTCATTGCGGGTGGTGCTGGGGACTCCCTTCGTCTTCAGCCGACGCCGAGTCGAGAGGTCCAGGCGAAAGGAACTTGCGAACATATTTTGGATAGTGCGTCTTCTCGTGGGCCTTCAGAATGGTGGAGCGCGAGAACGTCTTCCCGCAGAGGCTGCAGCGAAAGGGCCGTTCCCCCGTATGTACGCGGCAATGGTCCTTCATGTGGTGGCGCAGCTTGAAGGCCTTACCGCAGAACTCGCACTTGAATGGGCGATCGCCAGTGTGCGCAGGAAGATGCGCGATTAACGTACCCACATCCGGGAAAGACTTGCCGCAGAACTTGCATAGCACGACACTGCCTCCGCCCTGTCCGGCGGCAACCGCAGCCGCCGCGGCTTCGAGCTCTAGCTCCATCGCTGCGTGTTCCACTTCACCGTGAGCTCCAGGTGGAGGTAGACCTCCGGCCCCCGCCAGCAACAATGGAGGTGGCGGGGGCGGACCCAGGCCCTGCTGCAGCTGATGTAGCTGCTCGCGGTACTTGAGCGTCTCCAAACTGTGCGACAGGATGTGTCTCGTTAGTTTGCTCTGGTGCGCGAATGCCGCGCCGCAGTACATACACGGGTATGGTCCCTCTGAGCCCGGCATCAAGTCCTGGAACCAAACAGAAAACTTCAACATCAACTTCTCTGCGCGGTTCAACAACACATTTACCCAAGTTACTCATACCCGATCTCAAGGAGACCGGCTGGATTGCACAGACTCGACTCTAACAGTTCGGCCCCCGCAATTGCATAAACGACAAGAAGTTGACGAAAGTTTTATGTTTGGTTCTGAAGCTCATTCGATGCCACAGTTAAAAAGTTATAATAACAACAACAAAAAACATGTTATGATGGAATATAGTCGGCCACTTGGAACAAAAAAATAATGCAGATAAAATAATTAAATTAAAAAATGAACAAAAACCTAAGGTCAACTTCTTATCGGGGCTGCACTGATAGCACATTTTGTTTGTTTATATGTGTTATATTTTTGCCAGAAATTTTTCATCGCCGATTTTCGTGCACAATCGACGAGGAAAAACACGTATGTATTTATTTATTAATTTCCAGTTATTAAAATTATTTCACTACTAGTGCTATCTAATTTAAAAATTATTTGTGTGCAACAGAAAATAAAATGTATATAGGGAGATTTTCAGGGGGCATCACCAATCATTTTAAGAACAAAGATTCTTTTAATAATTAGTGACACCATATACTTTAAGGATAACGTGTTGAATTACGATAAAAAAGCGATAAATAAAATAATGTAAAAGCTATGGCAGAAGTGATTTTCATGCAAAAGAAGCAAAGTGTATTATAATATTATAAGTACAATCTTTAGTTAAACATATTATCTTAAAAACTAATGGTTTTACTGTTAAAGTGTACCTATACATACTTTGCCCCTTATTATATTGTATTAATACCTTCTTTTATATATCATAATTAACAAAAATATTTTCTTAAAATGAATATAAAACCAGAAGTAATTAATTTATTTTTATGTTAATGGTAATTGTGTTTTACACTAAAACTAATTGTAAAATTGGGTTAAAATAATTTAAGGTGTAGAGGATAAGAAGGATCATAAAGGAATATTTTTCATGCTTTCATATTAATTTAAAACATATATTTTTAATAAGTAAATGTTATGTATCTCTTATATTTTATGCTCTCTAATATTTATACTAAAGAGTAACTAGAATAAAATGCAATACTTCTTTACATTGTTGATTATATTTAGAGAATATTATAGAAATTACGAAAAAATGATATTGTTGAAAAATACAAAATATGAATACAGATAAATAAAGTTTGGTTTGCGTTTTTTTCTAGTCATTCAATCTATTTCTATAAGTGATTTTATTAAAGAAAACAACTTACCGGTTCGTACGGATGTCTATATTCTAACAAACTATCTGCACTTGTCTTAGAGTCCTCCAGACTTCCTCCTCCCCAATCGACTTCCTTTTTCAACGACTGGAAAAAAATGGAAAAATATTTGCAATTGTATATTGTTTTTATAATAGTATAGAGAGAAATGCTTAATGGAGCAATGCAAAAATAATTTAGGAAAAAAAATAGAAGAGCAATATTTTCGACTGAAAAAGTATGTAGTTCATATTTAAAGACACAATTACTGACAAGTTTTATATTTTTAGTTATTGGCCTAGTTAAAGGTTTAAAAGTAGTTTACTCCACGTATTAATTTATTTATAAAACATTTTTTTTTCATTGCATTAGATTGTTAGAAAAAAATCCAATTTTTAATTTTCCTACTAGAAACTTCGCTATTTTAGACACCAATAGTAGGCCTAGACTTTCTAGTTTGGAAATCACTAGAATGAATGTAGCTATAAATAGGCGCTAAGATTAACAACTTCAAAATGAATTGATTTCATTATTGATTACAATAAGCAATATAAAAAATATAAAGTTGCCCTAACGCAAACTGACACACCTGAATAATAGAACGTTTTATTTATTATGAAATTTAAAATCGATAGAAATATCAGTTATATTTTGAAATAATCATTTATATGTGATAGGTGTATGAAAACTGGTGAGTAAAACTAGCAAATTAAAATATTTTTGCAAATTTTTATGTTATAAGTTACATTACAGTTTTAAATGATTTAAAAAAATAAATTATAAATCTAATTTAATACGTGCCTTTTAAATTATTAATTATAATTTAATTATTTTTGATTTTTTATATAAATATTTTTATTAGAAAATATTAACTTTACATTTTCCTTAATACGAACCTGCCGTAAAACAATTAATATATTATAGCCTTTCTAAATATACGGTCCTAAGCAGTTCAACAATGAAATTACCATCAAAATCGATTCAGTAGTTTTGTATTAAGTCAGAAAAACAAACAATCAAAATAGATTATTTTTATTATTATTTAAATAGACTCAAAAAATCTAAAATATTTTAATTGTAAAAACATAGCCTACGAATTAATATATTAGTTTAATAACGCTATCAGATATGTTCCGCGGTCATGACTAAGTACCATCAAAATCGGTTCAGTAGTTTTGTATCAAATAAAAAAAAAAAAAACAATTAAAATTGATTATTTTTAATATTATTTAAACAGACTCAAAAAATCTAAAATATTTTAATTGCAAAGACATAACCTACGAATTAATATATTAGTACAGCGATTCTTAACCTGTGGGGCATGATAAAACTAAATGGGGGGCGCGAGCATATCGAGAAAAAATATTTAAAAAATTATTTTATTTACTGAAAGAAAAGCAATAAAATACACGTTTACATTTACTTACACTGATATAATACACTTATAAATAGGATTGTATCTGTACTGCACAATGTATTTAATAATTAACTTATCAATATTAAATTAAAAACAAGATTAATAATTATTAGTGACTCTCTTGGGCTTGTCTTGCAGAGCAAAGTTTTTCGAAAGAAGGTTTAATAAAATTATTATCTGAGAGCTGGGGGGGGGGGGGATGAGAATTTTGATTGAAAATTGGATCGCAAATACTAAAAGGTTAAGAAGTGTTGTATTAGTATTAATAACAATTTCCTCAGATATGTTCCGCCGTCATGACGTATGCACGTGCGTGGGTTACGGGTATGGGTGGGTGTGTTTGTGTGTTTGTGCACAAAGGTCGCGCCGTCGGTGCACCAGATCGATATCGCGCCGTTGCACCGAGTTCGTCTCGACGCTCGCGCCCGATCGATCCGGCGTGTGCAGTCCGCCGCATAGCCGTCGCGACGCAAGAGGAGGGGGCAGACGACGGGGTGGACAGGAAGATTCCACACCACGCCGGCGGGAATGCTTCATTCAATGGTTAGCTATGTTAAATTATTTTACAGTTTTCAACATACTCGTACTACACTTGTTTTATTGTATTTGTCGTGTGACAATTAGTTAATTGATACATGTCATTGAATAATATGAGAAAATTAATGAAGTTAAAACAAGGGGAGGGAATTTTATTTGCAAGTTGTGCATTACTGCATTACCTTTTGAAAAAATATCCTATTATGCATTTATCGATTAATAAATCCTATAATCTTGTTACTTATCAATACTGTTTGTTTTTACATGACAGGAGAACTAATGAATTTATTTTGAAGGAATTTTCACTGTTCGCAAGCCTAAAACTCTAAAATTAGTTTAGGCTTTTTCATAATTGATTTACGGCAGGCTTGTATAAAAGAAAATTTATAATTTATTAAAGATATACCATATATATAGTATGTAATTATACAGGTCCATAAAAAAGGTCTTGTACTTTTAACCGGATTTTCATCTTACCACATTATTTCGTGACTTATAGTATAGTCATATTAATCTCCGCATTGCATAAGATTCTGTAAGGCTTTCGGTATTGATTCAGAGCTTTTATTATATTTAACTAACGTTTCTGATTTATTTATACGTCGATAGTTTTACTAATATATAATATTGTAATTCTATAATTTTTGTTTGTAATTTTTGACACTAACAAAAACATTTGCGAGTTTGCGAGCTTTTCACTGTCTTTCATGTATATGAATTATACATATATTATAGAGAAGTACGAGTATAGTGAAGCCGATTTTTTTCGAAATCCGAATTTTGATGGAATTATCCATGTTGACCTTCCCTGAATCCATTCTGACTATTTTTGCCATGATATTTATATGTCTGTCTGTCTGTCGGTCTGTAAGTGTTGAAACTCAAATACGACAAATCGTAGAAGGGTGAAATTTTATATTTAAGATTAATTTTTGTCTGGAAGAAAACCTCTTATTTTTGAAAACGATCTTTCAACCGGATACGGATGTTTACTGACGTTGATTTTTGATTTTTTCGTATTACTTTGAAAAATTAGAGAAAAATGGTCAAGTTAAAAATTGTATGTAATATTAATTTTTTTAAATTTATTTGATACATAATGTAGAAAATAATATTATCTATAGTTTATGTCTCATTCATTTTATTCTATCTTTTATTAGTTTGTCAGAAATATGTTTTAATAAAATAAGAATCACGTACACTATTCACTGCCAGGATAACGTATAAGAAAGTCTCGTGGCAGATATTTTATTGTCAAGTACTTTTTCAGTGCTCAAAAATATGAAGGAAAAACATAGTCTGATTAAGAGTACAATACTTTTTGTTTGCCTGTGTCATTCATTTTCTAGATAAAAATTATATTGAATTCTCAGAAATATTTAGTAATCAAATTTTTAGATACATGTATGTGTATGTACGTAATATTCATATAGTTATGTGTATGGATGTAACCAAATTATTCAATGAATACAAATATCTTATCATTAGAGCCATAAAAAATAGGAAGCAATTACAAATGAGAGAAGTATTTAAAATACGAGACAACCAACAATATAAACTGAGTTATTATACAGAATACATGACAGCGAAGTATCATAATTTCAATCTATTAAGAAGAGAACTTAAAGAACCGACTTATACGATAATACTTATTTTAATATTATTTATAATTTGAGATAATTACATATATGTTGTACTTGCTTATTGTAAGTAATATGACTAAAGATGTCTAACATATATAGTAATAAAATATAAAGGGACTTAAAGATTATAATTATATCAGCTAAATTAAACTTGAAAATAGCAAACTACAACAACAAAGCGTATGTTTAGAGTGAGTATTGTTAGTTACTCACCAAAGGCACTTGCTGCACTGGAGGCAATCCCGAAGGACCCGCCACCGGCTCTGATTCCGCCGCCGCGTGCGGTGACGGCAGTCTGGACGTTGTCGGACACGCCGCTGCCGTCGGCACCGACCCCCTCCCACCCCCCGGATCAACCGATGATGAATTATTATTAACACTCAAGTCATTCGGTTCACACGAATCAGCACCACCGTCAATGCACTCGTCCCGAATGGAGTCGGGAGATTCTGACTTCCTCGTGCCTCCGCTTCCACCCTCAGAGCCTCCCGTCCCGCCGCCCTTGTCATCCAGCGGTGGCACGGAACCCCGGGTGTTGAGCGCTAGCGGAGAGTCACACTGCGGTGGTGACGAACTCACGCACTCATCACTCAGCCGGTGAGATAACTGTTCTAATGAATTCGGCGTGATCACGTTAACTCTGGATTTCAATATTTGTTGTTCTTGTTGCTCTAACGTCCGGTGGTGATGCCTCTTCCGCTCCGACCTATGATAATCTATCCTGTGCAAGTGCTCCCGTTCCCGTATTCTCTCGTTACCCTGAATCAGTCTGTTGTGTTCGTAGCTTCTATTATCACGTAATGCTTGTTCCGTCACATACTGCTCGCGCTCCCTTTGCTCCCGTTCGCGCTGTTGCTCTCGTTCCCGTTCTCGTTCTCGCTCGCGTTGCTCGGCCTGCTGCTGTTGCTGGTGCTGGTGTAGGTCTGGCTCGCCGCCCCCGCTTGGCTCTGGCTGTGATGTGACGTTAGAGCTCACGGTCGCCACGGGAGGTGTGATGGTTGTCGTCATCTCGGCCAGACCCTTCACCTTCAGACTCTCGGCGGTCTTCAGAAGTGCTGATAATTGACAATACTCGACGTTCACTTCGCCTTTGTACATGAACTCGATCAGCGTCCGAAGTTCGGCGAAACGAACGTCCTGAACAAAAATAAATAAATATAAGCATGCCATTTAAAAATGTTATGTAAATGTTATTATCATAAGAGTAGGCACCTACGTTCGGTTTTTGTCATTTATTTTAATTGTATATATGTAATATAAGGTACTGGCACCAGTCTTGGCCCCTTTAAGAGCAAAATATACTGTTCTTTGGAATTAATGGGCTTCTGTTTTGTAATTATCATGAACTTATATACAAATACTACTAAATAGTTCGCAAATATATGTAGGTACCTAGTTTTTTTTTTAAATAATAGTTTTTGAATTTGTTTATGTTTCTTCTCAAGTAATGGATAAAGTAAAACCAGCAATGGGCACTCACAATCAGTGAGACACTTATAACACAAAATTTATAAAATAAAGAATCGTGAAATTTGCAACAATGAAAAGCAGATGCTATGATAATATAATAAATAAATTACACTAATAATTAGTTTAAATGTCTACCTTCTTGACATCCACTAGCCGATTGTCATCAAATTAAACTGTGTTAAAGTTAAGTGTCTATAGATTATGATTCAGTAATGGCAGTAATTAAAAATAAACAAATATTTCTAATTTAATACATTTAATTAAACAAGAATTCAACACTGGGGTATGATCCAAGACTGATGCCAATACCTTTGGTATATAGTAATAATATAATAGTAGTGACATTAAAATATAAATAATTACAACTTAAATGTAAACGTCAGAATTGATTGAATATAAAAGTATATGCAATCTTTCGATTCACAGAAGGAATAAAATTTGAAAAAAGATGTCGTAATCTCAATACACAATACATCTAACAGCCTGACGATGATTCTGTGAATCGAAAACTTGCATTTACTTTTATCTTCAATAAATTCTGACGTTTACACAATTAAATTAGATATATATTTATAATCACAATCTGGAATTCAAAAAAATGTTAAAGTATAAAGGTTGCATGTACTAACTTTGAGTATGACGATCGGATGCCGGCTGGGATGGTCGAGGAACAGAGTCTGAAAGTATGAGGAGCAGGCGGAGAGCACGACTCGGTGCGCTCGGATCGAGTGGCCCTCGGAGCAGGCGAGCGTTACGTCCACCAGGCTCTCGTCGCGTAGCAGCTGGCTGAACACGCCGAGGAGGTTGCTCTGATGATTGTTCCACCTCAGGCAGTAGTGCTCACCACTTCCCATTTCGGTGCCGCCAGGCCGCGCTGAAACAATAAGTCGGTCATTAGTATTCAATCAAATGATCGAGATTGTAGTCAAAAATAATTATAATAAACACCGTAAAATCTCATGTATAATTTTTACTCATTTTATCTTGATTTTGCTCGAAAGTTTTTGATTAAATGAAAATTTTATGAAATGTCGTATTTTTTAAAGATTTTACGGTGTTTATATTTATTCAGCACAAGTAAGTCATTTAAAAATTAAAACGACTAACAGTAAGTCCACTTAATAAACCATTGAATAGTTGTTTTAGTTAAATAGAAATACAATATAATATGCATATGTATATGTATATAAAATACACGTAATGCGTATGTATGTGATCTCATCAGACCTAAACCACTGGACGTATCGAATCCATATTCACACCATATGTTCGTTTGGTACTCAGATAAGTTTAAAGATTTTTTAGATCCGGTAAATGGCGCTGGGATCGAGATATTTAGAAAAATTATATTTTTTCCATATAAAAAATATATCAAAACGTTGATTTTTGTATGTGATATCATTAGGCCTAAGCCACTGGACTTATCGAAACCATATTTACACCATATGTTCGTTTGGTGTTCCGTTAGGTATATATTTTTTTGGACCCGGTAGGTGGCGTTGGGGTCGAAAATGTGTATTTATGGTCTGATTTAACTCATATTTAGAATGTGTTTTAGTTACGTGGAAATAAATATTTTTTACTAAAAATGGACCAGGTAGGTGATGCTGGAGTCGAGATATTTACGAAAATGTGTATTTATGGACGATTTTTAAACAAATTATTTTTGGGCAGAACGACGTTCTGCTAAAACAACAATTACAACCCTACATACGTGACAGGGGGTATTTCACAAAAAAAAAACCAAATTTTCGAAAATAAAAATTAGGTTTACATAAAAATACAATGGTATCTGAAAAAGTTATGTATCTTTCTCTTGTGTGACTGTGTCTTACTGGCGGCCCGCGTGTTTGATACCACTGATATAAAAAATTAAGTTCTTGTTTTTGTTGAAATTTTTTATAGGTACCTTTGTATTTTTTACATATGATATTAATCACCTATCTAGTTCGCGGATTCGCCTGTCCGATGCTGCACTGTACATTGATCGCCGAGTGTCTACTCGGTGTCGTAACGCAACACCTCGCTGTATTTACGTTACACACTGCACGTGCTCTAAGTGTAAATTTGTTAGGGGTTTTCGCGGAACGCGACTAGCGCAAATAGACGCATCGGATTTACAGAAACATCGTGTGTCAAAACCCAAGAAACGAGCACCTTTCGTTCCTCTCTCTCCCTCTTTCGCATTGTATTAACGTGTCATTATTACTATTTACTATTGTTGATATGTTTTAAGGCGCTTACAATTATGTATAATGTTACTAACATTGTTTTATTTGTACTTATGCATATGTAAGTATATATATTTATATCTATATTAAGTCAAATAGATTTTTTTTCTATTTTAAGATACAGATAAAAATTTATGTTTAGAGCGAGTCCATGGAATGGATTTTACAAATTTATGCTAATCAAAAGGAACTGATTTTTGATTAACTTCACTATATTTGTAAAATACTCATAAGTAAATTTCGGAAGGCTATGTAAGCTATGTTATTAAGTCAGGTAAATCTGCAAAATCTCTTATTCCATTTATGTGTTTTTTTATATACTGTGACTTTATTAATGTAGGTAGATTTAAACATAAAAATGAAGCTAGATTGTATGTATATATATTTTTAATGATTTTTGATAAGTATAACGGGCGTTACACACAATTGATATAGATAATTTTTACTTCATTGCTTGGAGTTTGTTAAATGTTAAGTGATTTTAAAAATAATATGTAATAATGAATTGTGTCTGTTCTTTCTTTTTGTTTCTTACCATTTAGGCGTTAATTTATCAAGAAGTGAATTTTTTGCAAAAAATAAATAAAACAAAAAAGTCAGTAAAAGTAGCGGTTAGTCTGGTCTCACCCTTTAGTAATTAGATTAAAGTTAAAAAAGTATGTTTTGGAGAAATAAAATAAAAATTTTGATGTTCGAGTACTTAATTTTTTGCGTTGTTTTGTTTTTCGATAAATTAATCATTGAAAACTTGTTTCTATTGTATTAGAAATAAAATATAAAAACCGAAACATGGAAATGAAATTAATATAGGTGCAAATTTAAATATAATACGTATTCTTTTTATTTATTGTTCATCTGAATTAAATGATGTTTAACTTTATGTACTTTAAGATAAATATATTGTATTAATTTAATAAATTACTCATTGTTTCTGAGACACAATTTATTGTAAATGTATATACAAATAATCGATTGATAAATAGGTAAATGTCAATAACAATACCAAATGATGATATATTTTTCTCATAATTTATCTCAGGTTAGTCTTGTCAAAATTAAAACAATATCAGTTTATTAGTTTAGTTTTGTCATTTTTAAGGCGGTCTTATCCCCGGTACTATAAAGAATTTGCTTGAGTGCAAATGCAAATCAGTGTCCAGCTAATGCTATTTGCTAGGTGTCAAATTGTTATGAAATTACTCGATATTTTAAAACAGTGGTAATAAATGTATTATAATGTAAATTTTATGAGGTATACTTGGCAGCACTTATTTTAAGTCACTGATTGTACTTATCGCACATGCGGCAAAGTTATCATATGTACGATTTCTTTCGCTACATCTGTGAGTGTGTTGTCATTTATATTTAATACCTAGCAGATAGCGTTATCTGGAAGCTAATTTGCTTTTGCACTCAAGTAAATTCATTATAATAGCGGGTATTATCTTGTCAAAATCTAAGCCGGTCTCGTCTCGTCAAAATTTATGAGACGAGACTAAGAAAAGTTTCATCTCCTCAAAAAGACAACCATAATATCTGTCTATAAAAGCCTCTAATCGGTTAGTCTGTATTAAACAAAATATCGTATTAAATATCTTATTTAGTGAAAAAGTACGTAATGAAACATGAAAGTATAAGACTTATGTATTAAAAAAATTTAATTCACATATTTTTTATTGTAAACTAGCGTATTGGACCCGGTTTTACCCGGGTTAATATCCAAAAATTATACACCTAAATTAATAAAATATTTAAACCGTAAATTACAGAATTCAATGGCTACACGACTTGATAAAATATATTTTAGTCTTTTGATGTTAATTCTTAGGTTTTTATAAAATATTATTAGCTATGAACTTGTACTGAAAAATTATCTAACTAATAGTGAAAACCGCGTTAAAATCGGTTAAGTAGTTTTTGAGTTTACCTGTAACATGTAGAAAAATATGACTTATTTTTATAGAGGTAGAGATTAAAATAAAATGAAATAACCAAGTGATAAAAAATGAACTGAAAATCATAATTCATTTAATTAATAACTCTTTCCACCTACAAAAATACATTTCATTCATTATTCATTCTTCTGTAATACTTATAAATATTTTTTTATGATAAGAAAAACTGTCTACACGTTTAAACAAAAGATTTCTACGTGCGATATTTGTTTATACGAATTCACACACAGGCATATTCCGCAACTACATTGTATAACAAATCTTCACAATGACCTTGTTACTACCGTTGTTAATATATTTTTTTTCGATAAATATAATCTAATGCGGTTTTCGTAATAAAAATTTAAACGGATTCCTAAATATTATATTATTTGTATTTCCAGTTAAAAACATAATGCTTCCTTTAGAGATGTTATTATTAATTAAAAAACGTGATTATATGAACGTAGGAAATAAATAAAAGAAAAAGAAATTATTATATTACTCACATTTTTTCCCAAAATATCAAATACATCTTACTGATAAAACTTTTATTCTCGGTATATGAAGAATTTGTTTGAAGGGTAACGAATTGTCTTATGTTGTCTATAAAGATTTTTTTAGAAATATAGGGGGGGGAGGGGTGGTCCGCCAAACGCCCCCTGTATTAAGGGGGCTCTGGGCGGCATGGTGAAGAGAAAAAAATATTTTTAGATTTTCTGTGGAATAATTTTTTTTAGACAAAAAATTAAATTTTTTATAACGCGTCACTAGAAGAGCCCCATAACTAAATTTCCGCCCAGGGCACAACCTTTCTTAGTCCGCCGCTGATGAGTTTCTGCAAATTTTAAGTAATATTTGAATCATATTTATAATACCGGACACAAAAATGAAGGAAACTAATAGAATAAAATAAAAACATTATTTAATTTGTTCAATATAGATTACTTGATTACTTTGGGACTATGGATATTATACATTACGTCTTCATAATACTTAAATAGCAACAAACAGACCTTGAGAAAGCTTCAATGAGGCCCAGGCCAAACAACATTTCGGGGCCCTTGAAGTTCATATGGCCCACCTATCCCCCTCTGTCTGGGCCTGGCAACAAGCAATGAGTTATACCTAGAATTTGGAGGAATTCCGCTGATAGGGGCGAAACGAGTATTGTGATCGAAAATAATTTTTCTAAAATTTCTTAATTTTAATAATGTCACTAACAGTTTTTATGTAGATTAAAGGCGAAATAATACATAGTTACATATTTTGGTTTGACATTTACCATCGCCATACCAACCCAGTACCACACCACCATTTACTATTTAAAAAAAGGTTGTTTTTCATAAACATGCACACAGGTAAAAGGTAAAACAATAGCAAAGTAATATTCAAGGGTTAAATGGAATCCTCAAATCTTTATTTGGCATTTTCAAAAATAACTGATACTTATACTAACTTTTACTGATTTTACTGACAATTTTCGATCCTTGTAATTACTTCCCCATATACACTTCAGTGACAGTGGCACAAATATACATATAATTATTATTGAAGATAAAGTTTGTTATTGTTTCAATATCAAATTAAATAAACATAAATTAAATGTCAAAACAAAATAATTAAATAGGTAAAACATATTTCCAATCGTTGAATCCAAATTAGTCTATTCTATGATAAGAGATTATATTGGCAGATATAACAACAACGAGCGAACACAGTGAGAGATATATTTCGACAGGAAGTGGTCGGCGGGGATGGTGACGCTAGTTACAATGACTTCCGCAAGGTCGCGCCACAGTCGCAGCGTCATTGTTGAAAATGTTAGTCATGGGAAAATGGCGTGTTCAAAACAGAAATCTACCCATTGTTGATGGATTTTCATTCATTTTCCATTCATTTTAGATTCATTCATTTTCATTTTGGATTGGATAGGAGATTACGCAAATTGTTTAGATGAAAATATTTCGTATTTTGTGAAGTAAAGTAAAATAGTTTTAACAAAAAACAAAATAGAGCATATTAAAATATTCGTAAAGAAATTTTCATGAAAATACCAGAAAATTTAAAATAAATATCAGCCTGGGAGTCATGGGACTTTCTTATACGTGATAGTGAACAGTAAACGTGATTCTTATTTTATTAAAACATATTTCTGATAAACTAATAAAATGTTATGTATTAAATTAATTTTCGGTTTAGCAATACTTATACTATACGTGTATGTATATTTAATATAAATGCTATAGAATATTTTTTATCAATTATTACAATCAGATAATTGAAAATCAAATGAATATAATCTCTGTTCATCAAATTATAACTACTGTGCAATTTTCTAAAATACTTAAAAATTCTTAAATACTATAAATCAGCCTTTTCCAAACTGTGCCCGTCCGTGATATTCTCCCAATAATAATATTTCCAAAGCCAATTAGTTAATTATTTTAAATGCATTAATGTGAAATGAAATAAAGCTGAGCTTGGAAATGTTTAAGAAAAGCTGCTCTAAACAGATAATACATATATGTAATTAGGCTCAGTTTAAAAATAAGTTAAACTAGAAAATACAGCAAATGTAGTTATAACTGCAAGTGTAGTACATATGTGATAGTACTTACTACAGTAGGTACTACTCTTTAATATTAGATGCCAAAAATTATTTTTATTATAAAATGACCATTAAAATTTTTAAAATGTCAGCAATACTACATACCTAATAAAAGTCAACTTCTGAAGACATCTAGAATTAAAAGAAAAAAAAATTAAAATATCTGAAGTAAAAAAAATTATAGAAAATTTTAAAAATAATACTTAATAAAAAATAATAGGTTAAATAATTGAACCTATCCAAGCGAAATTATGGATTTAAATAGTTTAACAGATACAAAATAAAGCTGTACTCTTCTATCAAATAGATTTTGTTTTATTTAGATCCGTTAATATGTTTCGAAGTTACTTCAATTTTAAAATTGCATTTCTACAAAACTTTTTTACGTATTTATAAAACTTTCGAATATATATTTTTTAAATGTTACTTGGACCAGTAAGCCCTTTTTGAAGAGATAAGTTCCTCTGTTATCAGTGTTAACTATATTTTAATTTTAATTTACACCCATAAAGCTTCTAAATTCCAGAAGTTTGCATTTATTGGTTAAATTATTTTATTAAAATTTCTAGTAACTGGGCAAAAACACATATTTTTAATATTACTTTCTAGTTTTTTTGTTAGACTTTCAAAGGTCCTTTTTGATATTACATTAAGTAAAACTGAAAATAAAGCACCTATAATTATTGTAGAGAGACATACGAGTAAGTTTATATTGTATATTTATTATGTACAATGTACAAAGTAATATAAATCCCGCTGTAAGACAAAACTATTCATTCTAAGAACGGTAAGTATGCATAATTACATTTAAATATATAACAACAAAACACTTAATTGTATAGTTAAACTCTATGAACGCAGTTCTGCATTGTTTATCTGTAAATATATTTTATATTCAGTTAGAAATAATGTGTTAGCATACTTCTTTACATATCAAAAAGAGAGGAATTTAATTTTTTGTTCTTTAGAAAAGTATTTGCAATATATATAAAAGAACTGTAGAAGCAGGAAGGAGCCTTTAAATGTTAATTTTCTTAAAGATTGCATTTGTATTTACATATTCGCACGGGAGTTAATATTTCACCCCATGTCACGTATGGAGGGTTATAATTAGTTTCATTAGATCCGACGGGAAAAATACCACGGGGAAAAAAAAGAACCCCCTATCTCGTATAGGAGCCGAGATATTTAAAAAAAAATCCGACTTGATTTACTATTATCGTCACTGCTAGTTCCTTATGTTACCTAACGTAACAAAATATATCATGTAACCTGGCCAGAGAACATATCTATGAATTAAACAAAAAAACGCGTAAATCGGATAAGTGGTTCTCGAGTTATAAGCGCACTAACGGACAAACAGACAGACAGAGAGACGTTGAGCTTTATGGATAATAACTATAAGAGGAAGGTTTGGTGTGATTTTTCTATCAGCTTTCTGAGATTCTTGAACCAGTAAAAAAAACTCATATTGAAATATTGGATTTAAAATTAGACTTTTGGCAAAGCGAACACTTAATATATATTTTTTTAAATTATGATTAAATTCATGCAAGATGTAAGGTTTTTGCGATATTTAAAAAAAATTTATTCAGAGAAAAAGCGACACATACAAACCATATTACGATAAAAAAGCTACCATGGGTACACGGGACTTTCTTATATGTAATACTATGAGTTTACAGTGCATGTGTATATATATCTACTTATATAAATCAAATATTTATAGCTAACTAATAAAAAAATGAATGGGGGACATAAATTATAGAAAATAAAATTATCTACAACGTTTACTAAAATTGTTTTTTTCTATTATGGACCGTTTCAAAAATAATTAAAAAAGGTGTTTTTTGAAGTAAAAAAAAATGAATAGGACGTTAATTATAAATAATATTCGAAAGTCAAAATGAAACTGGAGTTGAATATTTTTTTTAAGATGCTATAAAAATAATGATTATTATTACACCTGTTTGAAGAAATATTTTCCACGCATCTATTTATAAATGGTTATAAAAATTAAAATGAAAATTCAATAAAGACGACATTAAAAATTAATATATAATAATTTTAACGCCAACAGAAACAAGAAAAAAGGACAAAAAAAACGTTCAATATCAAATCAAGTTCAATATTAAAGGCCAAAGCGATTCTTGACAAACACACCTTGAGAGAAAGATGACGAAAAAAAGTAATACGTAAGAATCAAAACTGGTACATTTATAAATCACCACGTGTGCTGTGGATGTGCTATGTATTTCCTTGTTTTTATTTTCTTGCGATGTTTTTATTTTATTTTTTGTTTGTTTTTATTTTAATTTGAATTTTAACATGTACAGATAAATAGGTGTTACAAGTAAGATTGTTTTTAGGTAGCATATTTTCTTTTGAAGCCAGTCTTCTACAATTGTGGTTTTAAAAAATCAATTTTTTGCACTTTCTTGTCTAGAACGTGTCTGGAATATATCCTTGAAAGGGTATAACGTAATACTCATTAGTTCGGGATGTCCGAGAGCGTCAAAACTTGTTTTACCAAAGATTTTCAGATTTTCATGAACATCTTTAAATGCGATTTCCCAAAAGTTATGTTTTTGCAACTGAAACTTGAAACTTTTTTCAATTTTTTGGAAAACATGCCGCTATCGTCTGACACGAGCTTTTTAGAAAATTTTAATTTCTATGATTTTTACACAAAAAAATTTATATTTTTTGAAATGTCGATTATTTTGCGAAATTTATAACAAATCAAAGTATTTTTCGATTTTTTTTTCAGACGACTTGCATGAGCTGAATTGTGTCAACCGTTTGATATGAAATTTTCCAAAGGGTGCTTTCAATATCAAACCACGAATAATAAAAATTTGAAAAAAATCCTGTTGAAGAAAACCGCATCTCATCGCATCATTGGTTTCCCTACGACTCATCTTCAAAAAAACAGAACTAAAAACGGTGTGATTTGTAGAAAACCTCCTTTAACCCTCCGTAGGGCGCGCGGATTACATATTCTGTTATTAAGTAAAAAAATTGATTTACAATTTTATTTTTCATATTTTAAAAAATACACAAAAATGATAACACCACAGGTTCATAAAAGCAGGTCTTGTATTTTTAACTAGACTATATTTTTTTTATGTATTTTTAGGTGTTGAAAACGAGCTTGCCAATTAAAAAGCTCCCTGACCTCAACATTTTCTGCCATCGTTAAAAAACTACAAAAAATAGAAAATTTATATCAATTTTGAGAGCCTCCACGGGCCGTGATTTCAAATGATTTTTGTAGATCAAACTTTTCCTCTTAAATTTACTTTTTTGTATCGCTCTACGACGATTTTTGGCCGAGTTTTTTGCGATCAAAGCAAAAAACACACTTGTAATGTTGAACGCCTGTAACTAAGGAACAAATGATCGAAAAAAAAATTCCAAGGACAGATTTGGAAAGCTAAAAGTGTTTTCTTAATAACTCGGTCAAAAATGGCCGTATATAGCGATACAAATATAGCAAACAGAAGAGAAAAGTCCGATCTGTAAAAATTATTCATTAGATTTGGTCTAATAAATATATCATATATACCATGGAGTCTCTTAATATTAGTAAACATTTTGTAAGTGTTATTTTTGATGATAGCAGAACATTTTGTGGACAGGGCCGTAATAGGAGGGTCTGGGACCCGGGGAGTCAAGTGACCGAGGGGCCCTCACTATATGCAAAAAAATTTCAGTTTTTTTTTGTTAGTAATTTTAATTATCTTTTTTTTTGTTCGTCAATCTTGCCGACCCCAATTTTTGCGTTTTTGCTGCCCCCCTATGTTTGGGGAGGGGGAGGCTTTGCCTCGGTGGTAGTTATGGCTCTGTTTTTGTGTCAGTGGGCTTTTTTTATTGGTAAATTCGATTTCAGCACCAAACAAATATGTTTAAGAAGACCAGATTTTTTATTTTTGTAAGGTAGTGTAATTAATCTATATTATATGGAATTATAAATTTTAAATTGGGGTAAAATAATTAATTTTAAAAAGAAGTTCTTATACAAAATTGACAAATTATAGAAAACAGTATGTGTTGGATTGTTTTACAACTTAATTTCATTTTGACATTAGATAGTTAGTTTATTATTTTAAGTTATCGGCTTTCGGGCTTAGTAAGTCTCTCAGATAACTAAAAATTCTAAGTAACTGAAGATTTAGCCTTTAAAGTAATATTAAAGCATCATTTTTTTTCTGCAATGTGTAAGAATTAATTTCGGTGTTTATAATCAAAAACGGCAAAATTTAAAAGTATGATAAATTTGAATCATGCTTCAAAACATAAAAATAATTTATTTACAAGTATTTCTTCATATAAATAAGAGAGTAAATATTAGCATGCATCTGAAATAACACTGCTTTCCCTATATTCCACACCATGTATATTAATTAAAACAGTGTAACAAAAAAACTTGTCACAATATATTTATAATGCTTTATTTTATAACGAGTTGAAAAACCAATTATAATTTGTATTATTATCAAAAAGAAAACACACCGTGCAAAATTGTTTGAGCATCACGGGTCTCATTGTGTGCAATGGATAAATCAGTAAAGTGACTTGCCAAAACTATCTACGCACGATTGGTTAAAAATGAACGCTGAGTGAATTTTTGATACAAAAACGTTGCCAGATGGTCTGATGTGGGACTTATCTATATAGATATATTATATACGTACATATAGATAATATCATATATACGTAATCTGTTGTGCGTGTGCGTATGTCTGTAGGTATGTGAGTATATTAGTGTTAGTATAGGAGTGATCCTACTTTAAACCAGGCTTGTCAAACTTACTACAATTACTTAATTCTTAAAGACATCAGAATATATACTGGTACGTTCATGTTTATAAATAAAGGTTTACATAGGAGTACAAGGTTTCAGAGCCGTAATTAGAGGCTTTGGGGCAACAAATGACCCTCATTATATGCAAAATATAAAAATTGAAAACTTTTTTCTTTGCTACTTCAATTCACAATTTTACGCTTGTAACTAATTTGAATGACCTTTTTTTTGTTCCTCAATCGTGCCGACTTTTTTTTACGCTGCTGCGCCCCCCTCCCCCCCCCGGGGTACTGATGGTAGTTACGACCCTGCAAGGTTTAAGGCCTAGAAACCAATATCTGTAGATACAAGTGTACATTTAACATATCTTCAAGTTGGAAATTAATTCTAAATGCTATAAAACATATGTCGTTTAAGATTTTTTTCTAGTTGTTAACCAGGTGAGTTTGTACGTCATTTTACAGGGTCATATAATTAATTTTTATAGTTTAACATTTGTTTTTCTCTGTCTGTTTTGATTTGACACGAAAACTACTACACTGATTTTGATGTCACTTTCACTGTTAAGAAGTCTAATAAGACCCTAGAATTAATATAAGATACTTGATTTCTGGCAGGCTCGTTTTAAGGAAAATTTGCAATTTATATTTTTGAATAAAAATATATAAAAATCAGTGGTAATTTTAATATTAATGTAACTAAACCAACAATTGTTATTAAATAATTTCTAATGTTGAAATAATTAAACCATTTCTATGTTTATGAGCAGCCAGTCGTACTGGCATTCGCTGATTTTAAAATATACGCGAGCGAAGCTGCGGAGAAATTTTAGTTAATATATAATATTATTATTATTATTATTATATAAGAAACACTAAAATGTTTACAGTTATGAATTATTTAATATTATTTTTTTATTAGTCACTATTGTTATTAAAAAATAATATGAAGCTATTAAAATACCCTATATGCGACAAAATTATATATAACTCTGCACTCAGGCGTTTGTATGTACGATCAAATGATAAACACAAATATCTATTCATACATCACAGGCATACACACACACACACGCACACACATATATTTGCACATATAACCTCAAAAACTGAACGTACATGAGTAAAGATTAACAGGGTTAGTAAAATATTATAAATATGTATTTCATTATTATTATAAATTATATGCAAATATTAATAATTAATAAACCATGTTTAGAGTAGTAGTGCATAGTTTTTATATGTTTGTGTTATGCACAGTCTTATAAAGAATTTGCTTGAGTGCAAAAACAAATTAGCTTCCAGCTAACGCTATCTGTTAGGCACTAAGTATAAATAACAACATATGCACATAGCATTTACATTACTATAAATTTATTACCACTGCTTTCAAATATCGAGCAATTTCATAACAATTTGACACCTAGCAGATAGCGTTAGCTGGAAGTTAATTTACTTTTGCATTCAAGTAAATTTTTTATAATACCGGGTATTGTTTTTATTTTTAAAAGAAATTTAGTTGGTATCTGGTAACACAGATGTTATATATAAATAAAAATACAATAATTAAATTTATTGATATTAATAATATTCTAGTACATTTTCAATTTTCACATTTCGATTTTCTACAATGAAGTTATTTGACGAGAAGAATTCCCTATTGACATATTTACGTACTGTGTTTAATACATTTCAGAAATGTATTATACATAAATAAAGTATAGGTATTGCGAGGTATAAACTTTACAAACTGAATATAACGAGTAAAAAAACCATTAAGTTTTGAAGTAATTTATACGTCTTGATCGAAAGGTAAAGTACACTTTAGTTTCTGTTCTCAGTCAACAACATAAATATACTGTTTCCTATTTAAGCATATTATTATATACTACAAGGAAACTTTGTTCCTACAACAATACGAAATCCAGAAATAAAATTGTTCCTCATAAATGTTTCTTAAGTATGTATACAAATTTTATATTCGTTGAGATGAGTTTATTTATTATAATTTGGAAACAAAGAGCAACATTTCTTCAGTGGATCTATATATTTAGGCAGTATTGCTATTTGACGAGTTAAAATTTTCGATTTTTTTAAATGCATATTTTGTAAGTAAAATATATTGAAAGTATACTATGAAAATTGTAAATCGAAATTCAAAGTATTTACGAAGTTATAGCACATAAAAGAGAACGGGCCGTGTTTGTGTACAAAATATCTGTTACTAAATCTTTAAACGCGTTTTTCTCGAATTCACTTTTTGTCGGTTAGTGAGAAGCAGAATTGAAATTCCAATCAACCGATCGGACTTTAATTTGAACACGTTGTTCTACACACTAGTAGTTATCGTATTACCTATAATTATTTATTTTTATTTATTTTTTTTATTTTCAAAGAAAAACAATACGATTTTTGCAATTTTTTATACAAGTCCGCCATTTTGTTATTTATCAATGGGTTGGTGCATAATTATCGTTTTTGTATAGGCGGGTGATCTGTTAATAAAAATTGATGTTTTGTTTACTTTTTTAATAAAAATATTTTTTTTAGGTTATAAAAATGCGTGTCGGAATAATCATTTAAATATGTTAGGGTTGGATTTTTATGTTTCTTTTTTAATAATAAATATTGTTTAAAAAACGTCTGATAATTAAGCACCAACCCAATGATATAAATGTCTAATTCTAGGTAAATACGAAAGAGACAAGTCTATAAAACAAAAATATATTTGAGTTTTTTATTTCAAATCACTACAAGTGGAGGTGTGCTTCCCAGCACCTAACCACCCCAAAAACACAAAAAAAGTATAATTTATTTGGTATAATTTAAGATGCGAATAAAAACATATAAAAAAACTGAAAAGACAATACTTTATTTTGTTACGAAAAAAAATCCTGAAATAAGCTTAAAATTTACAACAATACTGCCTAAAGCTTCATCTTCTGAGTCATTGCCATCTTTCAGAAGATGATAATGCTTTAACAGATCTTCGATAATCTGTGGGCTTTCCAAACAGTTTTTTTTATTATTATTATTATTATTGGCATCCCTGATTGTTGCAGTCTAGCAATTACATCATTGCAGCAGCGCCGCGTGGACACGGTTAAACGATCACGCAACGTTGCATCCGCGTATGTGTGCGTCTGTATTTGTGTGTGTGTGTGTGTGTGTGTGTGTGTGTCCAAGGTCCCCTCCTTTCACACACACACACACGCGCGCGCTAGAGAGCGGAGAGCGGTCGGGGTTCGCGAATTTGCGGCAGATCCGCGTTACCACGGGCGGAACGAGAAAAAAAATCAAGAAACAACAAAAGAATTTCATGATTAAACCTAACCCTAATTATATTAATTAATGTATTTATTTTTAGTTATACATTTTACATATCAATATCTGTGTGGTTCCAAATAGTTAACTTTTTCCGTGTGTAATCTTTTTGAATTAATTTTTAAGATAATACAAAAGATTTATATTTCCTTTCAGGTATAGCTGAGTTTTTGGATGTAAGATACTCTTATTAGTCTTAGGTTTCAATACCATCTCTCAGGACTCCGGATGTAGTTATAATTTCTCCGGGTTTTCTAATAATTCAACTTAAAATAAAATAAACATTTTTCTATAGTGAAAAAGTAATATAGCAAATTGACTGTAAAAATAATAAATGTAATAATAATAAATATGTTAACTTATTTAAAATCACCGAAGGTGATAAAATTTGACTGAAATTTATCATTTTCAGCTCAATTTCCAGTTTAGTTTAATATGTATTCAATTTGACAAATATTATTCTTTTGGGGTAAAGTTTTACTTTTAAAATAACTTGTTTATAAATTAATATAGTTGTGATAAATATGATTATTTAAACTATGGTATGCGAAGGAGGCAATATGAATTTTTTACCCACCATCCCTAGCGCCGGTCCTGATTAAATATACTTTTATGTATTTTTAAAACAGTAATAAAATATAAATTTTATTTTAATTGAGAAAATAATGACTTTTCCTTTTACCCCCCACCCCTCACCCATATCATGTCTGGGTGTTTACTCAGGGTTTACAGAAACTAAAATCTGGTCACCCTAATTAGTCTATATCTATGAATATTGGACATCCGTATTCATATTTTCACAAAATTATGTTTTATGAAGTAATAATTATAAAATTTTGCAATTTGAATAAAATTGTTCAAAAAACATTTGCGTGTGATATTTTGTAGGTCTTGGAATGTAAATAATGAAATGCAATTAAGGATAACATAACAAAACTCATCTAATTGTTCTAATAATTAACTTTATCTTTATTATTGGTGCAGTCATTAAGGTTATTATGGCACGCAAACTTTTATATACATAAAACATTAGGTCTGCGAGGGAAAAAATCACCAATTAATTGCTAACAAAATGTTTTATGTGTTGTGTACAACAAACGAAATGTGTAATTACAATTGAACTTTTTAGCAATACATTTTTTACCAGTTTATAGCACGGACGCATATAAAATTCTATCTATAAAATATTTTAATAGACGATAGGTAAAATAGTGTAGGTTCTAAATGAATTATTAATTAGAATTCAATCGTACTATTCTACTCTCTCATATTCAGCCTCTTTACTAATAATCAAAATGCAATCATAATGCTTTTAAAAATAATTATATAATTGATATCGAAAATCGTATCAAAAAAAAAGGTAGTAATAAAAAACTCGACTCATAAATAATAGATGGTAGCGTTTAAAATACCCATGCCACGGCCCTGTTGTCACGCTGTGTGCTCTCAACAGGCGATCTTGTTGCCAGGTGACCCCCAAATGGTGGTCTCCGGACACACACATTTATATACACGCACCGCGAGCGTATTCAAATGCATGCCAAATAGTCCTGTGTACAAAAATAAGAAGATCGCGAGATGCTATGACAAAAATTCTCTCTCCCACATTCCTCATTGCGTGTCCGTATGTACACTTTGCCGGCGCGAAAGTTCAATCTTACAGTCATGACATTTACTGTCATTATTGTTATACAGTTATTAATGTTTGTACAGGGTGTGGGATTTATCTATAATGCAGTATACTTATATTTTTTAGTGGTTTCTTTATTTATTTATTTATGGCAGTATTGCGGTGTGACGATTAAAAATATTTTTTTTATACATTTTGAAAGTAAAATATATTGAGAGTATACTGTGAAAATTGTAGACCGAATTTCGCGTTTTTCTCGAAACCACTTTTTTCGATTGGTGGGAAGCAGAAACGTAATTCTAATTAACCGATCGAGTTATAATTTTAACACGTTGTTCTACACACTAATAGTTACCGTATTATCTAAAATTATTTATTTTTATTAATATTTTCTTATTTTTCTCTCGATTTTTAACGAAAAAAAAACGATTTTTGCGAACTTTTTTTTAACAAGTGCGCCATTTTGTTTTTTATTGATATAAATGTCTAATTCTAGATAATATGTAGAGACAAGTCTACAAAATGAAAATATATATATATATTTTTTAAATCATGTTCTTCCCACCATCCACCCACATTTATTTCGAGGAGTCCGGTTTGACCCCAAAAAACACAAAGTATAATAACATTTACTAATAATTGTATAACTTACGAAAAAAAATCCTGAAATAAGTTTAAAATTTTAGGTGTCATACTGCAATACTACCATAGTATTTAAATATAAAAATATCAATCTATGATGTCGTTTGTACCATATTGGTCAACTTTAAATAATATACTTAAAGTAAAATAAACCAAGTATGCAAATAAGTAATATTATCTTTTCTCACATCGCTTTCTGCTGTCTGCAATTTGAATGCAACCTAAGTCATTGTATTTTAGATTAACAAATTACTGTAAAATGTTCATCAACTCAATTAATTTTCACCCTGAAATCTAGATATGCAATTGTTTATTGTACATCCCTTTTTAAAGTATTTTCCTGCTTTACGCATCGATGAGTTGTTCAAAGACGTCAATTTTAGCATTGAAAAAGATTTGCAATTTTTATTTCGTAGGTCAGAGAAAAATTAAATAATGTATTTTTTTACGCTTTCCTATTATGTGTAAGGGTCAATTCCTATGACCTTTTTTGTTAAATTTAATGTATTAATTAATGTAATTAATACCTAAGATAATACAGTAAACCCTCGGTAATCCGGCGCCTCCTGTAATCCGACATGCTAATTATTAAACTTTGTGTTATTTATTTGTGTTTTTTTACTTACGAAATTTCATACCGTATAGTATCAATTATCAAAATACATTGTGTCACTTTCTTTTTACAAGGTACTCCTCTTTAAAATATTTCAGGCTACAAGGGGTTGTGGGCAGACAAATTTGCTAATCCGATGCCGCTTTGCAAAACAATTGTCGGATTACCGCGGGTCTACTGTAATTTGAAATATATATGTATGAGACAATAATATTTCATTTCAAGACTCAGTCGTAAGGGGTAAGCGAGAGGGGCGATCCGCCACAGGTGCCAAGGTAAAGTTGGGTGCCAAAATGAGGTAAAAAAGGTAATTCAAATGCACCTATGAAAATTTTTGGGGAAAGGGTAGTACTAATCTTCCTTAGTCCGCCACTGTTAATACTTTTAGTTTTTCTGTAAATTACCTCATCAATCAAGTACGTTAATATCAAAATTAATAAAAATCGAAAAATAAAACAACTAGAATCATTCGCTGTTAAATTTACTTTCATTTAATTTTAATAGTTAACGCAACCTAGATAAATGTTTCACAATGTCATTAGATCATTTTTTGTAATTACAGTAAACTACTAAAACATAAAGTAACATTCGAATTTTCATAAATTAAAATTAAAACGGGACGCTACTGAAATTTTAATATTTGCGACCTATTTTTGAGAGATAAAAATATAATAATGCTCTAGCCATCATAATATTTAGTGCAATATTTGCAGTTGAAATTTTAATTCATGAATAAAAAAATATGAGATGGTAATTTATACAACCTACGACCATGCTGAAAATGGTATGCAGTACCCATATTTTGACTGTACTGAATAAAAAATTGTATTTGTCTATTAAATATTTCTTCTTATACTTTATTTTCATTCTTAATTCAAAATTCGGTATATCTATAAAGTGAAGTTATATAAATATAAAATATAAATTTACAAAAAAATTGTCAAATGCGAGTCGAGCCTCGGGCACTAGTGTTCCGTACCGTATAGTTTTTCAATTTATTAGATTATGTTAATTTAATTTAATTTTAGTAATGGTAATGTCCGGTATTACAACCGAGCTAATAAATATTTGTAAGCTTGCAAACACTTTCAAACGGGGTATCGAACTTATATGCCAATTTTTGACAGATAATTGTATGCATAGTAAGTAAAAACAAAGGAATGTAAAGTACATTAACTAACCTTGAGTAAAAACGGTAAAAACCAACTTACTGCACATGCAAATATCTGTTAAAAACTTTAAGAGAATTGTCATATAAGTTTGAAAGTGTTTGCAAGTTAGGAAATTTTATTAGTTAGGCTGTAATACCGGACACGAGAGTCACTATGTAGTAATTAAATTCAATTGTTTTTCTATGTCTTCGAAAACAAATGTACTATAATTAACCCATTTTGAATTTTTTTTTTGAAAAATACGTAAGATCGGCCAGTGCTGTTAATTTTTGTTTGATCCTGACATCATTATACATACATTTTTTTAATATTTTTGTCACTGTTTATTTCGGAGATATGGACAGAGAACTAATATAAGTACCTATATAATTTTGAAATTGTTAAACGAAGATTTCAAAAATAACAAATGTTGACATATTTCAATTCTTTAAATTTCCAGCTTTTATTTGATACCCCACTCACTGGGATTCAATAAAAATAATTTTTGGTAATTTATTTGCCGCCCTTAATTAAAAACGACCAATTAAAAATACTTGTCTATAATCATGCCTAATCACAGCTTTCTAGGAGAAATGGTTCAATAGTTAGGTTAGGTTTAATTTCTATTACCATAGATTAAATAAAATCCATTTATTACTTTATAATTGTTTTCACTTTTTGTTTTATTCTCGAAATTATTTATTGATCCAGTTTGTATCACATTTTGAATACCGCTGACACAATTGCCAATCAAACTAGTTTCCGTGCGAATTTTTCGCGAGGTTGGGTTGACGCAAATGCGTGTCCGTTTTTTGCGTAACCCAAGGACGTTTCTGTCAATTGTACGAAATGTAGGTACTACATATTATACGCGTGTGCGTAAGTTTTAGTTCTTCGCAAGGTGATTGCAAAATGTTCGCATACTACATGGATTATGGTAGCCAGCGAACTGTTATTTTCATGGCCATTCTGTATAGAGGTATATTTTTTATTGGTTCAAGGTAAATGGCAATAATTTGGTACTAAATTGGAATTTTAGTTAAGGTTTTTCACATTATTGTCGATTTTATAGAATGAAATTATGTTTTAGTATTCTTCCAAATGAAAATTCAAGGGTAGTTACAATTTTAAATATTGCTCTAATTCTTATAGTTTCCAAAAATAAAGTCGATATCCATTTTTACGTTCGGTATCTTAAAGGAGCTCGCAAAATTTGCTAGCTAGCAAACACTCTCAAATGGGGTATCAAATTTATGACAGTTCTCTTGGAGTTTTTGACAGATAGTTTCACGCATAGAAAGTAAAAACAAAGGTATGTAAAGTATATTTACTAAAGTGTATTTATTAACCTTGACGAAAAATGGTAAAAACTCAAAGAGAACTGTCATATAAGTTTGATACCTCATTTGGAAGTGCTTGTTAACTAGAAAATTTACTTCTTTCTGATACCGGACATTAATGTGACAAAAATACTATACCCTAAAAAATACACATATTGCCCGATATTCTCAAACGGTCATAGAAAAATTTAGTTGAAGTAAAAAGTTCATTAAATAAATCTTGTTTTCAGACTCTAAAATAAAATACGGGGGGGGTTTCCATTTAAAATTTCAAAACTGAGAGGTGTATGGGCGATGTGAGTATGGGTGGGGGTTGCATGGTGTTTTATTATTCTTCTAAATAAAAATTCAAGGTTAGTTACAATTGAAAATATTGCTCTAATTCTTATAGTTTTCACAATAGAGTCGATATCCACTCTTAATGTGTAACCCTGTATATTGTATTATTTGATCGAGGCCAAAATCAAAGCTAACGCTACTGCAAGTTTAGTTAGTATTGCAAAGTAGGGGGGGGGGGGGGGCAAATTTTGCCATTTGCGGTACGCCACTGCTCTGATCCAATAATTTTGTATAATACGTTTAGTTATAAAAAACAAACTGAATATTATGTTCTTATAAAAATATATATTATAAAAAATTCGTGAAATATATAAATCTTTGTTCACACATTTCTGTGTATATGTGTGCGTGGGCACGTGTTCTGGATTATTTGTGTGTGTGTGTGAGTATGTTCTCTTTATGTACTTGCCAATTTGTTATCAACGTTGATAATGTCTGTGAAGTATAGATAGACACGTAACTGAGTTACATTTTATTATTATTGTTATTATCATCTACATGAACGTATCTATATAATTCAACCATACTTTATGATCTGAATAATTGCTGTTACCGAACTTAACAATATTGATATTAATTTACATAGCTTAAATTAAAATACAAATAAAAAATTATATTTCCATAAAAAAATTAAGTGAGGAGGTGAGTTCCAATTCTCGTTCGTTTCATTACAAAAAAAAACAACGAGATGTCAGTGGATTTTGCACGAATTTTTGGCATTCTTTCATATTGTAATGTCACTTTTGAGCAAAACTGGCATTACTATATGAAATAATGCCAAAAATTATTTCAAAATCCACTGAAATTTCGAGTTTTAAGTTTTTTTTTAAATGGAACGAACGAGTTTTGGAACTCGCCTCCTCAAGTTTATTCTTACATATTAATGTCTGTAGGGGGAGGAAAACGTGGTACTCCCTCTCCCCCGACTCTGAAATGTAACCTAACTTAATAGTTTAGAAATTGATTTTAGTAATTTTTGACAAATTAATGCAATAACCCCCTCCCCTGTACCTCGGATGTAATATGAAATTTAGGTAATGTGAATGATATATCTGGAGAAAATACATCTATAATCTAGATAATTTAAAAAAATATCACAAAAACTGAATACAAAATTTTAAATATAGGTACTAACATAAAATTCTTCATAATATAACTCACACAAACAATTTTTTTGTGTAGTCGATATAAACAGGAAATCTTACGGTCGGCTCCCCAACTTTAATTGTTAATTAGATGAGAGATTCGGTTTTCCCAACTACTTTTAATAAAGGCCCCTTATGTTCGATTAAAGCTTTTTTTATACTTCTTTCATTCTCGAATATCTCAGCAACAAAAAATTCTACAAAATTAGAAAAAGTATTTTAATCGGACATCTCCGTGGGAAATTTTCAAAATTACAAATAAGTTTTTAGTTTTATTTTTTCATTGAGCGTATATAGAAATAAGATACTGGCACTAGTCTAGGATATGACCCCAGTAATGGTTATTTTTTAATTAAATTTACTGAATTAGAAATATTTGTTGATATTTGATTACTACCAATTCTGAATATTAATCTATATACATTTAACTGTCTTACACCGCGATTTGATGACATTCGGCCAATAGGCCAATAGGTGTGGACATTTAAACTAATTATTAGTATAATTTATTTATTAATTATTATATTATCATAGCAACTGCTTTACATTGTTTCAAATTTAACGATTATTTCTTTTATAATTTTTGTGTCGTAGTACTTATCATTTTGTAATCATTAAAAAGTGTTCAACACTGCGTGCTCATTAATGGTTTTACTTTATGCATTACTGGAGAAAAAGGCTATAATTTAAAAAAAACATACTATATTTGCGGACTTTGGTAATTAAATTGATTAAATAAAGAGTTACTTGTTTTATTAGTAACATAAGTATATGAGAATTACAAAAAAGAATCCTGTCAATCACAAAAACAGTCAACCTTACTCTTATAGCGGCCATAACTGGTGCCAGTACCTTACATTTTCCGTCAATTTTATTTTTCCTTGAGCGTATATAGAAATATAGATTAAAGATAATAACAATATGCGACAGGTACATATCATATGTATATGCGATATATATGTAACAATAAAATGAAACAGGCCTACCAGCCGTTGCTATTTACTAATTCATTCAAACAATTTCCCTTATTTTGCCCCATTATTCAAATTTCACAAATCGCGATCAATTAAATTTGACATTAATTAAAAATAATTGCGTAAATTTGAATAATGATAATAATAACAATAATAGCGAGCACCAGTCAGTTTCTTACGCGAGCGCAAACATACGTTTTAACAACTTCCTGCCGTTTTACTGCAACGCACCCTGTTTCCGGAGTATGTGTGTGTGTGTGTGTGTGTGTTCGTGTAAATTAGATATAAAATACTGTTACTTTGTAACAAACGAATATCTGATTGTTTTTTCGGTCATTCCCAAATTAAAAACTGAATTAAAATATTTTTTTTTAATAATGAATCTTTCAGATTTGCATTGGCGTCTGTAAGATTTTTTTGCTCACTACACAATATAATAATATTGTATTAATTTATTAAACTTTATATGTATTGTTGTGTTAAATTATAGGTTCCCAAACTTATTTAACTCATTACCCCCTTTTCAGCTATAAAAAATCACAAGGCTCTCCTAATAATTTAGACTTTTAGTAGTGAACATTTTTTCATATACATATACATATATCTAGTGTTAAATAATAATCCAAGATTTCCTAACTACACCCAGAATTACCAGGGCCCCTTTTAATCCACCTAAGAACGCCAAGGGAGCCAAGGACCGCATTTTAAAAGTTGATTAAGAGATAAAAAATTTAAGAAATATAATTTTTATCTACTATAGAATCAACTTTTAGAAAAATTTGTCATATATGTAAAAAATATTTTTTAGAATCTTGAATGAAATTTATTAATTTTATAAAAAACTATCGAACCTAAATATTGAAATATATCACGAAAAGTTATACCTTTGCAATTTTTTTCTTAAAGTTGATTCTTAAGAGGAAAAAATATATAAAAGTAAACATTTTAACGAAATTGTTTTATGATTTACCCGAAAAATAACAACTTTGGAAATTATTTGTAGTGACCAAGGGTGTTTCTTTTCAGCCGAAGAATACATATAATTAAAAAAAAAAAAAATTTGTACGTTTATTTATTACTTGAAAATGGGCTACAGAAAATGTTAACCATTTGAGCCCAAATTTTGGCTCCCCATTATGAATTACAGAAAAAAACGCTCATCATCGACTTTGAAAAACTACAATGTAAGTTCCAAATTTTTTTATTCACACAATTTTTGGCACTAGCTCTAATCCGCCGCTTTACGAGGTTTTTTGTTAATTTGAAATTAAAAATAAATAAAAATATACCTAATTATAAGTAGAAAAAGACACTCAACTGTGAAAAAATACGTTTATTAAAAATGATAGTACCAAAATATTATAGCCCTTTTACAGAATATCAATCATAACGTTTATCAGATATTATGTCTAAGTTTTTCCTGTGAAATTTTCGCAGGAGTATTCGCGTATTCTATATAATTATACAACAAATATGGATAATTTTTCATTAACTAATTATTTTTTCGCTTGCATTAATCATCATTATCACATGAACATATCGTATACCTATCGGGGAACAACTAAGATGTCAATCGCCAGGTGATCAATTGCTACTAGTTGCCTGAAGGCTGCTTCGCCAACTTCGCAACTTATGTCCGGTTTTATAAACGAGCTAGCAAGCACTTCCAAATGAGGTTTTAAACCTATCTGTCAGTTCTCTTTAAGTGGATCTTAGCTTCTGGGTGTAAGCCGCGTTGATTTGGTGTGTTATCGGCCTAAGTTTCGTCATACATTGCAGTGCACATTTATCTTCCCTTTTAGAAGAATCCTTAAGATGTCCACTGCAATATGTGACGAAACGTTGGCCGATAACACGACTAAATCGACGCGGATTACACCCAGAAACCAAGATACTTATCAAGATCACCGCGGAACCCTCAAGAGTTCTCTATAAGTTTTATGAAGTGTTGGACAGTTTTTGTGCTCGCGTGGTATGTAAACACCAACGTTATTAAAACAGTGGCGATATTATGAAAATTATTTTGTACGGTTAGAGTCGCCAACTGTGCTAAAATAAGTTAAAGTATCACTGATCTAAATTCCATAGCTAATCCATAGATACTATCCCATCACACCCCATTTGAAAGTGATTGATAGCTGATAGCTAACAAATTTGCTAGCTCCTTTATAATACCGGACATTAATGTATTCAAAGTTTGAGGTACCATTTATTTTTTTAGGTAAATAAGGTAGTGGCACCAGTCTTGGCAAGGACCCCAGTAATGGCAAATTTTTTATTAAATGTACTGAATTAGAAATATGTGTTGATATTTGATTACTACCATTTCTGAATATTAATCTATACATTATACATTTAACTGTCTTACAGCGTGATTTGATAGAATAGAATTTGATAGGTGACAAAATGGTGGACATTTATCATTTTGTAATCATTAGCAAGTGTCCATAACTGCGTACTCGTTACTGGTTTTACCTTTGCTATTACTGGTGAAAAAAATATAAACAAAATAAAAGGCTATAATTTAAAAAACAAACTATATTTGTGGACTTTAGTAATTAAATTGATTTAATAAAGAGTTACTTGTTTTATTAGTAATATGAGTTCATGAGAATTACAAAAAACAAGCCCATTAATCCACAAAAAACGAAAACTTGCTCTTATAGCGGCCATAACTGGTGCCTTAACCTTATTTAGTTGGCTAACCAGCAATCAAAATGCATAACGTTTAATATTTCCCATACCGGAATAATAATTTTTGATAATTTTTACGCATGGCTGAAAAAGTGCTTACAATAGACGTACAAAACTATTTGAAGAATCTAAAAATAGCAATCATATTCTTGTTGACAAATTTCTCAGAATGATAATTTGCAAGTAAATATTAATTAAATGTTTAACTTTTTTTCCCATTCTTTTCATTCCTTTGACCTCTAGATATGATTTTTAATGTGTGCTTATATAATTTTTGTAATAAAAATATGTACATATTGGCGGATTTGAACCCATAAAAACACACTGTTATTTGGTTCTTGTCTTATATTGCATCTTTATTTTCATGAGAACTGAATTTATACATTTCAATAACAAATTTTAACAACTAAAAACACAAAATATATGATACTACATAATACATAATAGATCTTACTTTTTAAATGAGTTTTTGGATAATTTTAACACATATATTTGTTTTATTCATAGACACTAACTTTTTGAAATATCAAGTTATTTTTTTACATTGAAAAAAGTATGTAATTAAATGTTCGGAAGACAAAAGCAACACTACAGTAATATCTAGCAAATGTGGACTAACAAAATGTTAGATAAAATTTTTAATAATTAAGATTCTTCATTTTTTTAAAATATTTTGGTTTCATAAAATGGTACACATCAAACAAAGTAGGTATGTTAGAGATCTGATATATCCGCTATGGATACGGATACGGAAACAGATACTTTTTTCTTAGTTTCGGTTTTAAATTTTAAGCGGTCTAATTTCGATCTCATCTTGTCAAAATTCAAGCCAAGTTCGTCTCGCTGTGAAGCCACAATAATATAGTACCTATAAAGGTAACAAATGTCACAATTTCATCATAAGTTTAAGAAGGCGTAGCTTATATCAATAAACCAAGATGTACCAAATAATTTATGCTACTTTGTGAAGTGAATTAAAACGTGCTCATGTAAATCACCCTCCACAGTTGACTCAGCCGTGTCGTTTTTTTATTCAGAGCTCGTATTTCCAAAATCACTGAATTGATACGTCTATTGAATTCAACGACATTGAACTTGTTTTTGGATATTCCAGATTGACGTGGAAGAAATTTTGACATCCTTAAACAGAGGTATTCAAAATATGGCCCTAGGTGTAGATATTTGCACGTGTAGATATAGTTTCTTAAAACGAATAATATTATAGTAAATAAAAACTCATTTATCACGTTTCGGTTGAAAGATTTCATCGTTACAATTAGATGATATAAAAATATAATATTAAACATTATAATCATAACAGATAATTTATGAATTTCTAACACTATAAGGTTGGTATAAAAAAATAAATATTTTATTGTCAATTTTATGTCATTTTTATTAAATATTAATACAGTGAATATTATATTTTAATTTTTATATTACTAATATTTTGGTAAGTGCTGAATTGAAAAATGTTTAGGAAAATTTTAAGAAAAAGAATTTACAAATTAACATTTAAACAAATATAAAATATATGGTAATGTAAACAGAAATAGCTAAATGTGTAGAGTTGGTAGGTACATTATATAAAGATTTGAAAGATATGCAGTGTTTATTTTGAAATAAAATATTCAAGTAAAAATTTTTAAGTTTCATACGAATCATATATGTATTTATTGTGAATGATTTATTATTTAAAATGGCGGGACATTTTGGCGCGAATTGAATAATAACATCTTGCTATATACGTTAGAATGTGTTTATACTAATAATATTTTTTTACTTCAGTAATAATAAATATTAGTAGGTACTTTAATGTAATTATAAATTTTTGCTATATATTTTTTATTACAAAATATAAGCAATAAATTAAAAACGACTATTTGCTATTCATATATTTAATATTCAGGCATAAATTATTGTATGAAATAATATATAATTTCTTTTCGACTAAAAAAGGATAAGTAATTGTTTGGTTTCATTTTAAAATACAGCTGGTCCTATAGAAATGCAAATAAAAAATCAAGTCTATCATTTTAGCGTTAAAAATATTCAACAGTAAATTAAAAAATAGAAACATACGTACAAGTTTAGTAACTATTAGCATTCTCTCTCTCTCGCTAAATTTTTGAAATAGATTAGTAACAATTACGACAAATAAAAAATCTATGCATCTCTTTCTGACGCATGTGTTATATAAAACTTTACGCATTGTTTAAAATCGTAAGAGATTTTCAAACAAGATACTAGTTTTCATGTTTTTATCTCGCTTACACGATTTAAAATCGGCAATTAAAATTGCACATAAAATATAAAACTATCAATATATGCATCTTTATTATTTGAACGCATGCTTCTATTAAGTTAGACAAGAAGAGATATATATGTTAGTTCATCTTTATAATCCGCGTGAAATTATTGAAAACGCATTACCGACAAAGAACGAAAGTGACTTAAGTCTTTAACGTATATGTTTGTTTCACTCTGCTAGATATTTTAGTAATCTCGATTAAATAAAGATAGATTTACGCACAGCGCATGAAAAAGTTCATTCTATTCTTGTTTATTTATGACTTAAGTCATTACCGTATCTGTCCATCGCACTCTCATAGACGTTTAAGTCTAAATCCGTCAAAGAGAGACAGACTTATACACCATAAACGCTAAGTATATTTACATCTCACTTAACAAAGTAAATTCGCAAATTTTAAATTTGTGGTTTGAGTAATATTCACTGTCGACAGGAAGACACTCGATAGACAAAGATAGTTTTATGAGATACATATGTATTGAAAGAACCCTGTCTTTGTTACTGAAACGAATTCGCGAGTTTTTGAATAGAAGAAACCGCGAATTATAATTTTGGCCGAACAGACTTCCGCGTACGACGACCTTGAGACGTAATACCGGTTAAATATCAGACACGCAGTTCCAAAATTACACCACCGCGTCGTGCCAGTGGTATTTAAACGGTTAGAGATGCGTTCTGGTTAAGATGATCTATTAGTTTCAAACAATAAAATAATTATTATTAGACTAACACAATTATTATTTTATTTATAAATATTTGGCTACAAACATGAAATTGTTTGTATCCATTAAATTGAAATGAAGTTTTTTTGTAAAATAATTTATGAATAAATATCAACACGAATGTCTTCTCTTATAAACAAATAAAGCTTTTCAAAACTTATAAGATTCATTCATTGATATTTTGTATCGGTTATAGCAGTGACGAGGCGTGAAATTTTTAAATTTTTGTCAATCCTCCCTCACCTATTAACAAAAAAACTAGTTATGAAACAGTTTTAGTTCAAGCTTTTACTTTTTTAAATAAATTCTTATATATTAATATAGTAAATAAATGATTATGTCTTATTTTCTTGTATTTTAGTCGATATTTGTACGACGAGTTGAAGTTCACTGCAGGAAATTTCACTAAAAAATTTCAAATTTTTGATTTCGTTAAAAGTATGTTTATTGTGTAGAAAATGATGTGAAAAGTTGTTTGTTTCAAACCGCAGGTCTGTATCTCAAACCGTTCTCGAGATATAGCCTCTCAAAGTTTTAGTTTTTTCAAATTTTTGGAGAAAAAAGGCCATAACTTTTGAACGGGTGGTCGGAATTGATTTTAGTTGACGGATTTGAAATCAGCGTGTCAAAATCTATATAACGACATGTATAATAATTTAAAATCCGACAAAAAAATTTTTGTTAAAAATCGACATTTTTTTAAGATATACCCCTTTGAATTTTTTCGATTTTTCGCGAAATTTTTTTTTTCGAGTTTTAAGGTATTATACATGTCATTATATAGATTTTGACACGCTGATTCCAAATCCGTCAACTTAAATCAATTCCGACCATCCGCTCAAAAGTTAGAGCCATATTTCTTCAAAATTTTGAAAAAACTGAAACTTTGAGAGGCTATATCTCGAGAACGTTTTGAGATACAGGCCTGCGGTTTGAAACAAACAACTTTTCACGCCATTTTCTATACAATAAACATAGTTTTAACGAAATCAAAAATTCAAAAAATTTTAGTAAAATTTCCTGCAGTGAACTTCAACTCGTCATTCAAATATCGACTAAAATACAAGAAAATAAGACGTAGTGGTTAGGTTAATTAATAGGTAAATTAATATTAAATGCTATTTTTGACTTTTGGTTAAAATGTTTGGGTATTATTATTAATTTACTCATAAAGAAAGGGAAGCATTGCTTCCCCTGCTTCCATGGACGCTTCGCCACCGAGTTATAGTTTTAAATTGTGTGAAATAAGGTGATATTTACGGCTAAATATTTTTTACCTATAATTGTCCTAACTTATAATCTTATCATTTATTTGAACGTGACTTTCACAAAACAATAATAGAATATATGTTTTGAATGGCAAGGTTATGCATTTTTTGTATACTATTTATTTTTATTAATATAATAATCCAAGTATACTAATTTGATCAATTTTATATTGGACGAACAATATAAAATATGAAACAAAAAATAAATATTATATTAGTTCTAAATTGTTGTTTAGTTATCAAAATATTTTATAATCTACTAGCGCATTGGACCCGGTGTTACCCGGGGATATTAATTCAATTAAACATAAAGTAATCATGCTTACCTAACATGCCTACAACACACGATTTACCACGAATTGTTTTTATTGGTGAAAACTGCATTGAAATCGGTTCAGTAATTCCCGAGTCTATAAGCATCTTTCATTTATATATATAGAGAATGAACTATTGAACATTTTTTTATTTTCTAAAAAGTTCCTCTTTTACCAATCAACTACTTCAGTAGTTTTTAAACTGTGGGTCGTGTTAGATTCTGGGAGGCCATTATCTCTATTTAATATTTTGTTAGAGGTCACAAAAAATTAGTCTTATGAAAAAAGGATTGTGAGTAAAAAAAGTTCATAACTTGTGAACTAAAGTTAGTCCTCTATAATAATCTTGAATATTTTTTTATACCTGAAGCTAGGAAGTACATTTAATCCATATTAATATTTAATTACTCAATTTCTAAAAGCATTGTAATGCCAATATACACTTCTTAAGAATTTCCAAGAAAATAAAAATGCTAAAACGCATTCTTGTAAAGTTAACTGTTCTTGAAATACGTGGAACGAAATTCATGCTGTAAGAACATGCAAATTTTGTAAGAAACAGTAAAAATAGTTAAACAAAATTTACATACATTACAAAATTGCACTCTTATTTGTATTAACATCAAAAAAATAGAAATACATCTATACACTTATTGGATATTATATTTGAAGGAATATGGACTAAAACGAGGACTTCACTTATTAATTCCAGTTTAGCTAAACAATCTCATGAAAGTTTATAATTTACAGTTCCTACATTGCGTTTCTGGTGTCACTTAATAGTTGTTAGTTCTCTTTCCACGATATAAACTGCGGTTTCATCACCTACATAATTTTGACACTCGATTTATAATAAGAATTATTTAAGCCCTTAGGGAGTATCTATTAAATACATAGTAAGAATAAGTCTTAGGTGCCCCTCCCCCCCTCCATTTCATTGACTTAATGTACAGAAACCGCTGAAACTGATTCCAAATAACGTATTTTAAAATAATTAATAAAAATAAAAATCTTATGTAAGTAACGCTTTTGACCCCCCAAGCCCCACACCTTACGTAATGATTCATAAGGTTTTCCTTTCTTCCTCTCAAAGCTTTACGTAATTAATTGATCAGGCATATTAATACTGTACATTACTTTTGAAATGTAATAAAAATAATTCCAAATTTTGTAAAAAAAAACATAAAAACAAATAGTTAATGTATTAATAATAAAAATATCTTATAGGTATATAATTTATAGTTATGTACAAATATTATGTTCTTTAATGCATGGGTATGTAAGTGAGAGAAACATTTTTAAATGTACCCCTTTTGGTACCCCTTTTTCGTAACAATTTACTCCTTCTCCCTTCTACAAAAGGCACGGTTGACGTACCACATTTCTTTTGTTAATGTATTGTTTCTTTTTTATTTTTATTTATTATTATTTTTTTATTTTGATGACCCTGACCATAGATGACTTTTAAAAATGCAGTCACTTCAGTAAAAGAGTATGTCTTTTTTTTTTATAATATTTCTTGGTACCTGCAATTTGTTTTACGTGTAATCATTTTTTGTTGATACAAATTTAAGTTTAAATATTTTTTATATAATCATAAAAACATGTTTGATTTTGATAGCTTTACCACATTTAATTTAGTAATCATTTATACATGGAAAAAAATATACTATAAGAATTACAGTTTTCCCCGCTTTCCCGGATAGTAAGCGAAAAGATATAATATTTTACTCTCTGAAACTGTAATAATATAATTTTGGACTGTAATGTAATATAATACTCAATATAAATTGATGGATAAACTGCAAATATTAGAGCTTAAAATTATATTATTACAGTTTCAGACAGTAAAATATTATATGTTTTCGCTTACTATCCGAGATAGGCAGGAAAAACTGTAATTCTTACAGTATGTTTTTCCGTGTAGAAATTATTAATCGAAGAATACTATAATTTGTCTTAATATTAAATTGTAATTTTTAACAACTTAAAATGTTATAAAATAACAATTATAATTATTAACAATATTTTACGTGAATTCTTTTGAATAGTCAACGCCAAAATCGCGAGGCCCCCAGCTAGCGCCTCATGCATCTATTTTTTAAGTACGACCCTGAAGCAATCATTGAACGTAGAAAAAGTTAAATAGATTTTGTCTTTTTAAAGATTCATTTACTAGATCTAAACTTCGTTTCAAAATGTAAATTTGAGTGCTGCTGCATGTATTTTGGCAATGATATGTTCCAAATATGAATATATAATTGTCTAACATATTACAACTCAAGCACAAATCATTGAATTGAAGTAAAGTACAAAATAATAAATCGATAAAATTAATGTTATTAACCTATTGCATGTTACTATTTCATACGAATAAAAACATTGTGCTTTTTAACGTTATCTTTGTAAAATATAATCAACTTGCCCCAATCTAATACACCGCAATATGTAGTTAAATTAGTTGTCAAACACCTGAGTTGACCTAGGTCAGTAAAGTTCTTAAAGTTCAACAAAGAAATTTAAATATGTACATGCATTTCACAAAGTTTATTATAGTCAACAGTAGGTACTTATTACATACTCATTAAGATATTGAAAGAAAATATATTGACAAAAGCAAATAGAAATGTATGTCATAATTGATTATTATCTTAATTAGTTTGACTAACGTTTTATCACGGATTACAGGTGACATCTTCATAGCTCTGAAGTATACTTAATACAATAATAATAATTATAGGAAAATTGTTAAAAACCTCTACTTAATGTAAAAATAAGTGATAATATAAATATAAACTTGACAGTTTAAAATAATTATCAAAACTCGCAAATTTTATTATTAAAGAAAAACAACATAAAATGAAATCGATAAGAAATTATTACTTTTTAACAATTACCAAATATAAAAAAAACTTACAAAAAAATTACAAATGTTATTTATCACAAATTATATGAAATTAAAACATATGACTATGATATGATTTATTTAATAATACAAAATATAAATAATAAACCATCTGTTTATATAGCAGTAAGCATATTATATATTAATTTGATTTGCTTATGGAAATGTAGATACTTCATTGTAGCTACGTAAATATTATATTTTGAATTTCTTTTATTTTGTAAATAATAATTCTTAATGTTTTTAAATTTATTATGTATGTTTTCAATTGACAGTAGCATACAAAGGGGAAGTGGAGGCATAGGGGGGTATTTGCCCCGGACGGAAAATTTGAGGTAGCAACAAAAAAAGTCATCATAATTACTAGAAAGCGCAAAATTATGGATTGCTAGCGGCACATTCGAAAAAAAAGTCTTCAGTTTTCATATTACCATATTGTGCAGGGGGGGGGGGGAATTTGCCATTCGCCCCGGGCAGCAGAAATCTACGGTATGCCACTGTCAATTGATATGTATATAAATTATATTTTTGGGCTTCTCATATGACTACAAAAATTTGAAGGTTATAAAATAAATGTTTCATTATAAAATATTTCATTAAATAAGCATAAAAATCCTTATAGTAAAAATTCTTTATACGCGCTTGCTAGACATTAATACAAACAAATTACTTATATTCAGATAAATATAATCATTTTTTATATTATTTTATCTATAGATTCGTCTATCAAACTTTACCATTGTATTAAATGAAAATAAAATAAAATAATTCCGTACAAAATTCGTTACTGTGATAATTTTATCGGAAACCGCAGACAAATAAAGTTTAAAGGAAAGAATTTTATAACAGGGCCGGTTAAAAAAAATGTGATAATGCATATATATGTACGTGCATCTTTACCTAAAATAATATACATAATATATACACGGAGGGGTTGTAACAGTGGCGTAGTAAGAAAAAAATTCGGGGGAGGGATAAATACATGAGTTAAATTTTTTTTGAACTGTTATTTCAAAATATACGTTTTTTTAGAACATTGAATATTTCAGGGGGGTTTCGTCCCTCCCCCGTTACTACGCCACTGGATTGTAGGGATATTTATTTCAATGAAAAGAGCAAGAATTCTTTTATCTGCATTAGCATTGTTGGGTATATAATGCATTTTATGTAAAGTTATTTAATTTTTAATTTTATATTGCTTTTTTAAATCAAGCTATAGAATTTGAAAGTTGCCGCCTTAATGCATCTGCAATCTCCCATATCTTTTTAAATTCGCTACCATATATTACTTTAAGATAATTAACTTTTAAATCTACATATTTGCAATATTCTTTTGAAAATCTAATTCCCTACGTATCTAACATTATACAAGATTTTTTATAAATAATCGATGTTGGTTATATGTTTTTATAAATATATCAATTTTATTAAAATTCATTACATTGTTTTATCATATATTAATCAAAGTAGATTAATATACGATTTTATTATTGTCATAAAATTACTTATACTAATTCCCCTTTCTAAAGAAGGTCGGCTCTGCCTAGATTAAATAAAAAATAATTACATTTTACATTACATAGGACTTGGATGCAAATATTTTGAAAATTTATCAGGCTCATAAATTATAGGAGCTATTAAAAGACAATTTAAAAAATAGTAGAGAGAAAATTAACTTTTGAGAATATTTATAGACAATATTTCGTCGCTATAAATTTATTTAGCCTGCGGTACAATTAGAGTTGGGCAGTGTTGCTAACCTAATAAATAAAGAAAAAACCAATTATTAATATCTTTTATACATTTAATAAATACATAATAATTAAATATTTTCTGCTTTGAATTATATAAACATTGTCTTTTGTTATTTTCATTTTCATCAGTAAATAGAAAACATATTCAGACAAAAAATACATATCTTATCATTATCAAAATATAACAATATTGCTGTTAATAAGGAAATTAATTAAATTTCATTTTTCATTTTTGCAATAGTTATTTAAAATATATACCTATATATGGCCTTATATGAGTACATATATGATATGTAATACATAATATATGTATATAATTATACAATATACATATTATAATGTATTTTGTACATAAAAAATATATTTGGCCTTTCGATATCAACATTATTTTGTATTTTTTATACATCTTTCAAAGATAGAGATAGCTTTAATTATGTCAAAAATCACGTGCTTATATTTTTCAAAATTAATCTCTTTATTTTATTAAATGAATCACAAGTCAGTAATATTTGAAAATTTGCATTGTTTCCATAGCAAGATAGATATAATTTTATATTAATTAGTTCTTAATAATTTGTGTAGATACTTGCAACATTATTAGTATTTTTTTATTTTTTAATGTTGCATATATATATATAAATATTATTACTATTTCTATAAATTTCAACACTTTAATAAATAGTAGATATAGGTATATATTTCATTTTTGTGGGTTTTAAAAATTATTTATGTATATGTTGTCCCCATTCAGATAATATTGCATTTAAGAACTAATAAAAAAATAAAAATATTGTTGTTTGAAGGTGTTTATAAAATACGATAATTTAAATCATTAATTTTCAAACATTAACCTTAAAAACTAGAAATATCAGATTTTTTATTAATATTCGGAACTTTTGCTAGAAGTAGATATTAACGCTACGGAATTTTAACATGCGTGTTTTTCTATCGTAAAATTATCCGAGCCAAAAGATGCGGTATTCTGGATTACATATACGAATCAATACATATATAAAAATATTCAAAACTATCCATGTATGGTATAGTTAATTTAATAACGTTAAAATGCAACTAAATAGTATTTATAATCTATATAGAACATTTTTATTACATGAAGCACTTGAAGTAGTAAGTATAGGTACTTAATATGTTCAACCTCCACAAATGTGGAATGTAATTGTAGCTAACATGTAGAAAATTTCTTTCTTACACAAAATCAATGCAGCTTATTTTTACAACTATTCAAATATTAATATTATTTTCAATATTCTTTGGGTATACATATAAGAGTCTAAATGTAATTTATATCAATAGTCCTAGGTAAAATATGATAAGTACTATTTTTGTTATTTTCTGATATAGTTCTGTGTGTTCTTTCGTTTGGTTTATTAATAATATCTGTATTCATTCGAGAAATACGTTAAATTAAAGAGTAACCCTAAAAACAGGTGTTTTTTCGCCCATTTGGGGTCCCGAAATTATTTAATTCATTTGTGGTCTAATTTAATGATGTCTTATAATATGTATTATAAATATGGGGTAGTTGTAGTTCTCTCGAGGGTAATTTTATTTAAATCTTACTATTTAATATATATTTTATATCGTTTAATAGTTTTAGTGAATTTCGTTCATTTGAACGTTTTACATGTATAAATTATTTTGACACCATGTATCTTTGAAACTGTTCCTATCCTCACTTTAAAAAAAATGTGATTAATGTCTCATCAAAAACCGTAATTTAGATTTTATTAAATATTTGCTGACTTCTAATAGGGTGATTTTTGAGGTCACTCTTTAAATGTTAATTTAATGATATTTTTATCACTTGAAACATTCAAATCGTATTTTCGCAGTTATCATGTTATGATGACCTAAGAAGATCGATATACACCTACTATCACTTATTCAGAATACACATTTGTATTTGGCGCACTGATAAGACTGATTTGAATCGCACGAAGCTCTATAAACAGAAAAGCCGCGGCGTGTGTGCGTTGCTCACGCACCCGCCATCTCGAAAACTACATCAAATACTTTATAAATATATACCTATCACAGTTTGGAGAGCGTATAATAAACTTGCTAAGAAGTGTTTTGGTATAGCCGTAATATGTATAAAGTATAATAAGTGGGTATATATTTTCACAATTATATATTTTGTGAATATATTACGCTTTGTTTTTTTTGCGAAGCTAAGAAGCAATTAATTTTTTTTATAAAAACAAATGTATCTGATTTATTGTAATGTTTAGATATATTTAAAGATTGTTTTACACCGAACTGACGAAACAGAAAAACGTTTTTGTTTTGTTTTAAATAATGTGTTCCTGTTTCATTAGTTTGATGTAAAACAGATATGAGTATAAATAATACCATATAATACATAACCCCCCTTGAAATCAATTTCTTCTCTGAGGTTACTAAGGCTCGGTTTCTCAATATGAGTTTAAACTACATGTCCCAGATAAACTGGAATTTAAACTATACATGTGTTTCTCAATGTCCAGTTAAAAATTATAACTTAATCTTAAGTTTAACTTTTAACTGACAGATGAACTGTCAGTTAATAATTAAACTTAGGTTATTCTTAAGTTTAGGTAACTAATATAATACCACAAATGTTGTAGTTTTATCATTAATTAATTTACTGACCCAAATATTGACATCCGACTTCTTTTATTCCAAAGTAGCACTCTATTCTATTATTAATTCTAGTAACGTACCCTTGTTCCTATTCTTTTTTATTAAATTTTCTCGTTTTTTATTACATTTAATATAATAATTTGAGATTAGTTTTTAGTTTGACATAACAAAAAGCGCCCAATGTTAGAGTTAAGAAGGACGTTCAGCTCTACTGCGCATGTGCAAGAGTTAAACAAAAAAATTTGAGAAAAATAAACTTTTATAATCTCAGATTACATTAATTACAACTTAACCATAAGTAAGCCTTGAAAAATGACTGAAGCTTGTAAAGCATAAAAAAATAATCTAACAACCAAATAAATTAACTTAAAACCAATTTTAATAACACTTTACAAATTTTTTCGTTTGCAAACTCATTAAACTTTTACAGAGATGTATGCAAAAAAAAATCTATTCACACAATTAATAAAAAAGATATGTTGCCATTAAAAATTTTCTTGTTTCTTATTTGTACGGGTAATAGTTCGATCCTTAAAGTTTATCGTACAAGTTGATTTATATTATTTTTTAAGTTTTTGCTTTATAAAATAAAAAAAATATTACCACAGTACCTTAGGGATAATAAGGCCTACCAAATTTAAGATTGAACTTTTTATTATTTATTACAATTTATGATCACATATTTTGGTCTAGATTGGTATGTAATTTTTATTTACTAATAGTTCTATAAAAAAATTATCTACAACGAAGAAATAACGTGGTTTACCGAGAGTTTATCAGCTGCTATGGATGCAGCATCAGCACGTTATGGATAAAAAATAAAATTATTAATTGTTTATTTATTAGCAGTAACTAAACAAATATTACGCCAAATGTTGATTAAAACATAGTTCCCATATGTAATATAAAATTATAACTATCTGAAAATGCCTAATTTAGTTAGTGGCCTTATTATACTAACATACTTTAATAAGGCCGAAAGTGACTTTTTTTTAGATGTCTTAAAAATGAAAAAATCATTTAAGAAACCAAATTTTACCATTAACATAACCTTTTTAATATAAATTACTTACTACTCTAAATATAGCATTTTTAATTAAGGTGGGTTTTATTTGCCTCCATGAACTTTATCAAATAATAACTTTTTATTAATTAATTTTTGGTAATCTTTAAAAACCGATACTCTCAAGGAGAGTAATAAACAAAATTGATATCGTCTCGGTCTCGTCTCATCTAAATTTTAGACGATCTCGTCTCAGCGTGCTGCCCAAATTACAAAAACAAAATGTTTTATGTAAATGTATCTACTTCATGAATATTTCTAATATCTATACTAAAATGTGCAAGAAGTTTAAAACTACATAAATTTTACACGTTTTAGTATGAAATCCATTTTGCCAAATAAAACAACTGCAGGTTTTTTCGTGTTAGTTTTTTTTTCGACGGACAGGTGATCTAAGCCAGATATAGAAACCAAACGCATGGCGAATGTTAAATTAAAATGTGCAATTATTTGCAGTTACTCATGGTGTGTGTGCGATTTTACTTTCTAATTTTTTAAGAGAACTGAAAAAAATAATACGTTACACAACCTAGTACGTTACCGGTTCGTAGTTAACGAGTTAAATCAAATGAATAGATAAATAATAAGTTACGAAAAGTGTGTTTAATTGTATTAAATTTATTTTAAAGAAATAAAATTAAAAGTGAGTGTATGTATATTGTAGATAATTATAGAAGATATAAGAATAGGAAGTTTTATATATAATATTTTGTTCTAGATTTTTATGAAGCTTATATAAATGTAATTATGATGCTATTTAGTATATACCTATATTATTTATTGACTCTACTTTTTCAAAATTGTGTGTCCAAAGACAAAAATCAATTTTACATACACATAAAAAAAAAACGAGACTGAGACGATATCAACTATATTTGCCTGGTCTAGTCTCGGTTTTAAAAATTTATCAATAATTTTTTTTTATTACATGAAAAAATATTTTGTAACGTACTAACGAGATTCCACTGTATTTCTATTTATTTTTATTTTTTAACAAATAATACTATACTAATCAAACTAAAGAAAATTGAAATAAATTTTGAATTTTAAGAACACCAAGTAAAATTAGGTCAGTTTAATTTTTGGGGTTCGTATTATCACCCCCCCCCCACTCCAGAAAAAATAGGTTCCGGCGCCATTGAGAGGAGAATATATTTTTATTGGACAATACTCTCACAAGCCATTATATTTTAATATCATTAACATATATCTTTAAAAATAAAGATTTGCAAATGACATATGTAGATGTTAACGAAAACTACATATAATTATTAGAGAAGATATAATCATAGAAGAACATTTGAATCCCAGTATCTACTGCACTGTAGATTAGAATATTACGGTTTTAACCAAATTTTTGCTAATTAAAAACTTGAGGTGTGTGAATTTTAAATAGATTTAAATTTTATGCGTTTTGTATACAAGACTATAATGATATATTCACCCACACTAATGCATAATTACACATATTTTTTTCATGCACTTACATTGGGCGGTGTTGAACATTGCTATCTGTATGAAAATCTAAGCAAATAATTACAACAGACACAATTAGGGAACGCATTCGGTACAATTTTTGTCAGTTTTTCATAATTAAAATGGATTTTCAAGGCTTCTTAAGCTAAAACATAATCCATTAATGAATGTTTCTACATTTTAATATTTGAAAATCGGTTACTAAAGGTAAATACATACGTATTTATAATATTTATAGTTCTAAATTATGACAGGGATGGTAATTTTTCATAAATTGCTATGCGTATAGTTATAGTAGATATGATTAAAATTGATTAAAAATAATTTTTTAATATATCCGGATAGCGTATTTCTAGTAAACGGTTGATCTTATGACAAATTAACAAGGTATATTTCTGTGTATTTTGTGGCATATATCCATATAAAGTGCTAAATATAGGAAAAATTTAAGAACAAAAAAATATTGCATCCCTGATCTAAATAATCATTGGTTGATACTGGAAATCGATAACACGTATTAATACTAAATTGGGTATCAAATTTCATTAATGGGTTCTTCATAGATATTAAATAAAAACTAATTTTAGACTAAATCTTTGAGAGTCTGTAGCTCCTTCACGAAAAATATCCGGACACATGTTCATTGTTCATATGAACTTTTTTGCTTGAAATATTTTTCTCGATCAATTGTTCAAGTTTATTCCACCGGATTTAACTCACTCTCTATATCGAAAACTAATATTAGAATATAATCTAAATTTTTTGTTTAAACAATATTTCGGAAATCATATTTTCTTTTGGACTTTAGGTAAATTTTTTATGGGGGAAGAAATTTATTTCGTATAAAATTAATGTATTAAAAAATGCGAAAAGAATTGGTAAATGTCCAATAATTAATCTATTGATGGATAAAAGTACGAACAATTTCTTCAATTATAAATATTTAAATATAAAAATCAAATAAAAATTAATTTTCTATTTCTAAAATTTGATTAAAGTCTACTAAAACTAATTTAATACGTCCCTGTCTAATGTAAAACAATAATGCCAGACAGTTCATAAAACACATAATAAGTGCAGTATAATATAATGGATCGTCTAGTTAAAAAAATGTATTATAAGTATTTAAAACGCAAGAAAATATTCATATAATTAATAATTAACTACACATACAATACAAGTTTGAAATATATAGTGTATCCTCGAATTATTTTAATTACTATTAGTTAAAACAATTAAATTTTACACATCGCTAAAATTATACAATGTATCAAGGTGTAAAGACGCGTTTGCACTTTAGGTCGAGTTAGTTTTTATACAGCGTGCTAGTTGAGCAATTAAGTGTTATTATAAGAATTACGATAAATAATTATTTTGTCATACGTTTTTTCTATTTTCTAACACGTGCAAGCTACCTGATTTGTATTAAAATGTTTTTTTATATAATGTTTTATTACGGTCGAGTTCATACGAGAAGTAGTGAGTATTGTGTATTAATTTAAAACAAGAATTAATATGATCTATTCATAATTAATTTGAATTATAAACATTTTTTGAGATTTTGTAGTGTTACTTAAATTTAAATCGAATTTAAATAAATATATATTTTTAATTGTATCTCTTTAAAATTTTTGTTTGTCGAAAATGTAACTGTTTTTTAGACCTATTATTTTAAATTTTACGATTAACGTAAGTATCTATATAATTATGTGAAAATATTATTAGTAAAAGAAAAAAAATGGGTTTGTGCTTCATGGATAATTAAAGTAAACTCTTGCGTGTACGCAAAATTTTAATTAATAATATATAATAGTAAATTATAATTAATACACAGGCAATTATTTATTTTTTGCAATTAAATTAGGTACTTTTTAAATAAAATTTAAGTATAATATATACAATATTATCACGAGGTACATGTTTTCTGTATTTATATTTTGCTTTTAATTAAACGTTATAAAGTTGCAACTTAACCCTTTCAATTCTGAATTATAAACGTAGACGAAAACAGTTTTTGTTATACTTATTAGATTTTATTATAATTATAATTTTATTTTATCAGTTGCTATTATTTGTATCATTGTGAAATCTGAAAAAAATCAATAACTTTTAACATATAATTATATCTTGTTAAAGAAATAAAAATAAAAACGTGTGTAGCTGCCAAACATAAGAAAGTTCTGCCCATCGCCCTTTTAAAATGTACGCCCTATGCTCCTCGGCCCCGCCCCTCAGTGAAAGGTAATTACCAATTCAAGCATTTATTGGCCCTACGCATCAACAGATATTTGAGATGGCCCTTTGTAACACTTCATAGGTTCGGAAGATCTCTGTAATCTTTTATTAATGACAGTTAAGTTACACAAAAATTTAAAAGAATAGGATTCGTGGTTACGTTATTAACATTATTATAGATTCTTAGAATTTTGATTATGATTGCCGACTATTTACTGATATTTGATTAGTAAGGTAGGTATATATAACAATAAAAATAATTATTTATATATGGGCAGTTCAATAAACAAATTAATTAAATCGAGAAAACATATGTATTTTAAGTGGGAAATAGAAAATGTTTATGAATTTATAGGGCTATTATAATTTGAATGATCGAATTAAAACTTAAAATATATTCATTACTTATAACAACTAAAATTAATAAACCGATAAAAAGTATATTTTGGGTCCAGTGGTGGACTTAACGGGTGTCGGACCAGGTGCTTGTCAGAGACCCACCGATAAAAAGGAACCCCGTATCGTTACCGGATTTTTTTAAGATAGAAAAGAAGAAAAAACAATAAAAAAATGCGTTAGATTGAATATTTTTTTCTTAGGGTTCCGCCGAAATTATATTCTGTCCTATCTCACTTTGTCGTCCGTGCGTACAATATGGCCGTCTGGTTATAGAAAAATATCCTTAAAACTATATAAGTAAACAAGAAAGTTGAAAAAATATACATGTAAAGTAAACCCTTAAACATAGATTTTGAAAAATTGGAGGCTAAAATTAGGCAAAAAATTATACCTAGGTTTGTGGAGTGTCAAAATGCAAATCTCAATCAGTGGAATTTTAACATATTTTTTATTTTATTTTTTGATTTCTAATACTTAAAAGAAGCACCTGAAAAGGATTCCAAACAGTTATTAATTTTGCCCCTCCCCCACCATAATATAATAATGATGGTAACCATTTAGTACCTACAGGATATATATTTTTTCCTTTCTACCTAACATATTTTTTATTTAAAATACAAATTAAGTTCTAATATGCAACTGAGTATTTTTGTTTGTCAAAATAACAAGATTTTGTTTTTGTATGATGATAAAATATCGAATATAAAATATTTTCAAAACTTTTTTGATTTGTTGTCATAATATATCATACATAGTTAATCTTTTTATGAATAAGTGTTTTTATTTCAAAATGAACACAAGAATTAATTATGCAAATTAGAAAAACTCAAAAGTTTCCTTCAAAATTTACGACGTACCTACTAAACTATAGGTGTCTAAAAACTGGTAAACTGTACCTACTAAAATTTACATATATTTGCTAGTAACTAATTTTATAAGTAAGTATCTACTTACTACGATGCGAAACAAAACATAATAAACCACATTTTTTCACAATAATTTATAATTCAATTTGCTTACAGAATAATAAACAATCAAAAATAATAATATAAAAAGCAGACATTAAAAATGTAAAATAGGTACGAAATATTGAACATAATGTATTATGTGCATTACACTTCGCAGATGAATGTAAAGCGATAGTACTTAGTCTACACACACTTGTCTATAAAAACTAATCTACAAATTTATGCTAATCACTTGTATTGTTCTTAGTAATTCACGTAGGTTTAACGTTGTTTAAATTACGCGCTATAATTCATTGTTATATATTTTTCTAACAATTAACACAGATAAAATGCAAATTATTCGCGAAAGAAATATCTAAATGGACCGAAATCATTGTTAAAAAGCTTCAATTCAATTTGTTTTAATTTAGATTGAAATCATAGGTGCCGAGTGTACGGAAACAATGTCAGAATTTGATATAACACCTTTTCTGAAGTTAATTTTAATTTGGTACTAGAATATTATATTTTACTACGACAATAATAATATTGTTTTATTTATTTATAATTAACATATACAATGTAGAACCATTTAGTTTCATATAAGTTCATGTATTTTGTTGGCTACTTGGGTTCTTAACGGACCATTAAAGCACGGTTACATTGTCGAGCAGTTAAAACCAGTGATTAAAAATAAAAAATCAGTGTTCGACAAATTGCGCTCCCCCGTGCTCCCCTTACTTCCCGGGGAGTGACACGTTATCATATGAGTAAAAAGGGCAATTGCTTGGAAGCCCCACAGGGTCGGCTGTCACGGGGCAAGAAGAGACCGACCCAAAATATGAATAGTTGAAGACCTTTTTTTAATCCTAACTTGGAAATGTAACACTTATTTGTAATTTTGATTTTAATGACCTGAGGAGGGTTTCAAATCAATATTTTATATCTCATTACTGTAAAATAAATAAATGTTATATGTACATGATTAAAAAATAACGAAATTTAAATTTAGCGCCATATTTAAGGACCCTAAACCGCCGCGCTGGTATGTGTATTTTTATTTGTTATATTAAAGACTATTTTACAAATACATATTATTTAAATTGTTTTATTTTATGTAGTTTATTAGTACGTACAATACATATACAATAATATACATGTGTATGTATTTATTCAATTATGAAATTATTAATGAATTTTTCTTGTGTTTTACATTTAATTGTTCATAAATATCATACGAATATCAAATTTTGTTTTGTTTTTAATGAAATTTATCTAAAATTATTATTTTTCGCATATACTGTTTTGAATCCAAAACTATACACTGAGAGGGGTCGGAGGAGGGAGGGGGTACTTTAACCCGGATATTACCTGAAAAAAGGTTCGTTGTGTGTTTTGTGAAATTTTAAATAAGTATATTAGAGACTATAGTAACATGTGCGCAAAAAATTGATGCAATAATATTTAAAAAAAAGAAACGTTAAAAATTCGATTATATTTAAAAAAATATATTTGAAAAATAATTTTTTAACGTAGGTGTTGCATTACTGCAACGATGGTCTTATACGAGTTAAAAAATTCCCATCCCCCTAAAAAATGTCTGAATTCAACAGTGTACATGGGGTCTCTAAATTTAAATTTGCTGAAGGCCCTATGAAGCTTTAATAAGCCACTGTCCCCAGGCAAAATAATAATTTTTGTAATATGGTACCTATATTGGAGTAATGATACGTTTTGTACTATATGTATTATAATATTTTTTTAATTTTATTATTATCCAAATTACTACTCATCAACTGAAACAATCTGGTCGATCCCTACTCATTGTCAGATTAGAAAAATTAGATGAATTTGATTTCTATGGATTTTAAATTATATTAAAATAATTTTAGGGAAACTAAATTGATTATTAATCTTAAACACATCTATGTAAATAATTAAAAAAAATGTATTCCTAAACATTTTCCCTATGAAAAGACACATTCTTAAGCGACTGGATTATAGAGTTCGACTATTCGATCATTTTGTTTATTTTTTATTTTTTGTATATTTTAAAGAAATTTTATCTGTGTATAAATTTCTAATTTGCTTTGTTAATAATGAATATACCTACTTTTAAATAAATAGTAATTTTTATAATTAAATTATAGAAGAATATTAAGATTAGAAAATAAAGTTAAATCAATAACAGAATAAGGAAATTCTAGGATTAAAATTTTTTCGGTATTTAAATTTACTATATTTTTTACGATAATTATTTGTAAGTAAATATGTATATAATTATCCTTGCATTTACACGGTAAATTGGTTCCATGAAAACAGCGCGCAAAAAAACCGCGTAAATAGAGCAATAGAAATTGCTCCATTACGGTGTGCTTTTTATGTCTTCCACCCTTTTTTCCAAACTTTTTCAACCGCCCATTGGGCTTTGTTTTAGCTTTGGATCAGAAGTTAATTTTTCTCAAAATTTCAGACTCTTAGATCAAATCTGTGAACGGTGCAAACCAATTAAGTCTTTTTCCTATTTGATTAACATGGGAAAAATTACTTTTTTACTTACGCGTGAAAGCTCGCTGAAAAAATTTTTTTTGAAAATTTTTCGCAGCAATATTTTGTAAAGATCGAATTAAGTGATCAATTCAGTTATTTTTAAGATATATTTGTTTAAAAATTATCATAAAAAATTGATTTTACGCACTTGGGATTTTTTTTTGTAGAAAATTGTATATGCTGTTGTAAGAAATTAAAATAAATAAATTTTCTAATGAGCTATTCACGCATAAATAAAAAAGTAATTTTTCTCATGTTAATCAAATGAGAAAAAGACTCGGTTTGTGCCATTCACAGGTTTGATCTACGAGTCTGAAATTTTGGGACAATTAACTTTTGATTCAAACCTAAAACATAGGCTAATGGGACCAAAAAAAATAATATCCTAATGTATATGTAATGTATTCTCAGTTTACAAAATGTATTTGTCCGGATATGACTGAGTTTTTAATGAAAACAACAGCAATTTTTATAGGTCGATATGATGCAGGTAAAAAAAATCAATAAGCAGAAAAAATATCAATCGATCGAATAACAGCTAATGTATTGATATTTTTGAATCCTTTGTCTTGAATTACATTAGTAATGTATTATACTAGCCAGAAGTTTTCCATTTGTATAATGTATTCGAAAAATAAATAAATAATCATTTAGCCTTTATAAGATTTAAGGCTTCCATGGTGACCTATAAGTGTATATAATATTTATTTAATGTTAACTGTATAAGTGGCAAAATATACATGCAAGATAGACAGATCTATTCATTGAGGGTATTTTATATTAAATTAATATGTGAGCAATTGTGAAATATTTGGCAACTCAATTTTAACTGTAAATATAAACTCTATTTACCATAAAATAATAATTTCATTTTATGTTAAGCACCAAAACGAATTATATGTAACATATAGTTAAATTGAAGTGTATTTCCTCCTATATATTTTAAATTAGGCTAGATTTTCGAACCGTGTATTTTGTCTAGTTTTGCAACTGTAAAATTTTGAGTACTTCCTTATATTGTAGATAATTTATTTATAGATTTTCTGAATGTGCTTTTAAGAGATAAAGTCAATATATATTGATATCGTTCTAATGTGTTTTATCGTATGCATATTAATATATTGTGTTGACTGGAATTGTGTGAACCTATACTATAATAACTGTTCTAATATTTTTTGTTCTAAATAATGAGTATGGCGGCATAACGAACAAATATGAATTATTTTAAAAAGATTTGAAGATACACATAGATACAAAATATCAATAAAATTATTTTGTATGCAAAAATTGATAGGGGTCTTCTCAAATTCGTAAAATTGATAATTTTTTACCTGTAATTAAGTATTGAGGCACCTAGATATAACACGTGTATATATAAAAACAATCAATTGCATGTTTTTTATCACTCAAGAGGATCATGATTATATTTTATTTGGTTTAACATATATATTAAGTTTTGATAATAAAAACACAAATCATTGAAAAAAATAATTTTAAATAGATAGAACGAATTCGGAACAAAGTTAGTTATGAATTGAAAAATATTGAAACAAAGTTAGAACAAATATATTCATAGTATGTGTCACATTATAAAATTGAGAAAATATAATTATTGCATATTTAATTTTAATATGAACATTTTTTCAATTTGTTATTCGTATGATTAGGTATTTATTATTTAAGTATACATTTGTTTGAAATGACAGTTTACGGTTACAAAACTGTATTTCCTTAACTTTCTTAAGTCATTTTATAAATGTGAATATTGTGATCAGTAAAATATCATTTTGATAAAAATAATACAGTGATTAACCCTTTATATAACAATACATCTGCAATTTCACATTACGCAATACAAACGACCTCATCCGAAGGCCAAAGTATGTAGCTAAAATGTATGAAACTTTAGCAAAGTACACTTACCTGTCTTGTAGAAAGATTTAAAATACATTTTAATCTATTAATGTGCTCTTATTTCTTAAAAAAATTAAACAAAATATACCACACAGTTAGTGATAAATAAAATATATGTAAAACTAACTTTTCGGCGCTTGATACGTTAATTTACCCTAATTGTAAGCCTAAACAGATTGGAATAAGTTTCAAGTGGATAAATAATATTTTTTTGAGGTTCTAATGCACGTATATGAAATTGGCGTGGGAAAGGAAACCCAATAAGATTTTTGGTGGATTGCATAAAGCAAAAACAGTCACGATTAGTTAATCGTCCGTTTACAAATCATTGATTCTAAACTTAATCACAGTTAGTAAACGGACGATTAACTGATCATGATTAATTTTGCTTTATGTAACTCAAGGTTAATGTTAATTGCTAAGTAGGTATATTTATTCTTATTGTCTATCAAAAATTAAGAAGTAAATTTAACTGTGATATATATTCAAAGGAAAATAGGCTTAAAAGATTAAGAAACACTGCTATATAAAATATATTGCATACTAAATGAATTTATGTAATAAATATTTATTCTTATCTGTGATAAATCCAAGGGGATTATAGAAAAATAATGAATAAATAGACGATCTTGTATGACTTTGGCATAAATCTTATATAGAATATTCCATAATAAACACAAAAGCGAAAAGTAATACAAAGTGCGGTATTCATGAGTTTTATTTTCTAATTAGTATTGTCTATAAGATTATACACAAAATATAGATGCAAGTTAGCGTTATAAATAAACTTTTGAAAACTACGAAAAACTTTGCCAAAGTTTTCAAACAGGAGTTATATAATAAACAAGAGCACATAGAAGAATAAAAAAACAATTGTAGACGTACCGTTTCCCCCCCAATCAAATGATTCAATAATAAATAATCACAAAAAATAATTAAAAAAAAAAAACATCAAAACCACAACATCACGTTTCAAATACAAGTAAATAAATAAAATACAAAATAAATAAATTTCTGTTTTGTATTTTTATACGTACTTTTGAGAAGTACATAGACTCTAAATCTTCACTAATACACAGATTTTAACACTCCGATATTGCATTATCACAAAACCCGAAATATATATATATCGATTTAATTTTTTTTACTACTTATCTTTACTTAAAACTGTTATTTTTTTATTATTACCTTTGGAACATGAAACACTTGAAGGTTTTATTGATGTTGTGGCCTACAAGAGACACGCAGGCCGACTGCCGCGATTGTCAATTGTTCGCGAATCGGACCGAAAGGTTCGGTAACTTTCGGCGCTTCGTTGCACTCTTGTCGGACGCGCTCGCTCTACGGCTAAAAGTGTGCGTGTGTGCGCGAGCGTGTGTGTGTGTGTGATTGTTAGATATGCTCTCGTCCTTGGCTATGGATAAAACACACTAGTGTCCTTTGCAGTTATTGCCAGACATCGTTCTTTGGTACCGAAACCATTCGGAAATGTCGGATCTTGCTTTGGTATGCATTGATAATTATGTAAAACAATTACACACATTGTTATTAATGAATATATGTAATTATTTATGAACAAGTGATATTCCATAATTTGATCTAGCTAATATAATATCTAGTATGGTATGATTTATGTAACTCTACATACATATATACCTACTTATAATCAGGGATGTATTTACGTATATTTTTATAGTATACTATATATTTTGAGCATGATATCTATAGATATCATGCTCAAAATAATCAATTTTCAAGAGATTAGATTTTACCATATTATATTCTTTGGTTTTCAAGTTATCCACTAGCAAAAAATAAAACATTAGCAAAGGAAAATAAAATTTCAACTAATGGATTTTAAATACCGTTTAATTAATACATTACACAAGTGTTTTTTTATACAAAACGTTAGTTAAATATGGACAAGAAATCATTTTTGAGTAAATTATACAAATGTAGTCGAATAACGTAAAAGAAAAAAAATAACCAACCGAGTCAACGACTAAAAAAATTAACGATCGCCTCGCTCCAACCAAATCTAATTAGGCCCATTATACTGCAATTTAACATTATAAAAAAAATGGAAGATTCAAAATATTGAATTTATCTGTTTTTTTTTGTCTTCAACTGTCGGCTGGCGTTATCCTTTTTCGACAATCTGTAATTTTATATACATATATGCCTTCATAATTAGGGCCGATCCAGACTATCGAGTCGGTGTCGGTCCGGTCTCGCTCCAATCAAATATAAATAAACAATAAACAATGAAATCATTCACACTATAGATATCGGTCAGGTCTCGGTCCAATCTCGCTCCGATACAGTATAGTGCAAAGAATATTTTACTGGAGTGTGATCGAACCTGGCATGGATTGTACCGAGACCGGATCAAGAACAAACCTTTTGTCAGTTTTATTTAGTATCTAGTAAGGTGACTAAATTTTAACATTAAAAAAACAACATTAAATTTACCCCCCTCCCCTCAAGGGGGAAAAGTTTCATGAAAATTTTAAAAAATATATATTTTTTGTATTCTTTAGCTAATTCTATGATTTTTTTTTTAAATTACAAAGTTTTTTAAAAGTTGATCCTTTAGAAAAAAAACAAAACATTTCGTAGGCTGCACCTATTAGATACTTACAACTTTTGATCAGTAAAGTTACAAAAAATATCAACCATAATGTAAAATCACTAACATTTTTGAGGAGCCCTTTTACAAAAAAGTGTTTATTAGGAATTTTAAATTTAAACTAATTTCAATTTGTGATATTTATTCTGATATAACAGATTCAATTTTTTTTTAAATTGTTACTTGTTCATAAACTCATTAAGGCCTGAATTTGAATATAAAAATGGTTAAAAAAAAATATATATTTAAAAAAAAAACATAGGTAGTACATACATATATGTATAATCAAAAAACGCTGGGCATTTGGAAAATTAAGGCAAGATAAAGTATCTAAAAGCTGAACTTCTGATCACTTTACCTATAATCAGAATAGCGTACTTAAAGAGAATTACGACATATAAAGTCCTATTGCACTTATCAGTTATATTATTTTCTCTATGCACGGGTTAATACAGGATTGTACTTTTAAAATATTACTTACCTAAATGTAAATATACATATTCTATGGAACGTATATGTTAGACTAAAAACTTTAAAACGCTCATTGAGTGAAAAATTCTCCCATAACGTATTCTGAAATATCATTTGGTTTTTTTGAACATGCCGAAAAACGTTATGAATATTTTAAAAAGTATATCAATACAAAATTCGCATTATAGCCATATTTGATAGTTCAGAATGCTTGTGGTCGATTTTTTCGCTAAATTAGTGTTTCGGGTTTTGAATCTAACATATATACAAGAGGCTTTCCTGTATAATATATGTAACAAAATTTTGTTGTTATACTGTATCCGACATTTTGAAAACAAGAGATTCTTCTGTTAAGAACTATTCTACTATACATCTGATTTATTAGATAGATATATGGTATTGGCACCAGTCTTGGATATAACCCCAGTAATGGTTATTCTTTAATTAAATGTACTGAATTATGAATATTTGTTGATATTTGATTACTACCATTTCTAAATATTAATCTATATACATTATAACAGTCTTACAGCGTGATTTGATCGGCCAATAGGTGTCAAAATGGTGGACATTTAAACTAATTATTAGTATAATTTATTTATTAATTATTATATTATCATAGAAACTGCTTTACATTATTTAAAATTTGACGATTCTTTTTTTATATCTTTTGTATCGTAGTACTTATCATTTTGTAATCATTAGTAAGAGTCAATCACTGCGTGCTCATTACTGGTTTTACTTTATCCATTACTGGAGAAAAAACATAAACAAAATAAAAGGCTGTAATTTAAAAAACAAACTATATTTGCGGACTTTGGTAATTAAATTGATTTACATGAGTTCATGAAAATTACAAAAAAGAAGCCCGTTAATCTCAAAAATAGTAACGGCCATAACTGCTGCCAGTATCTTATAAATTTCAAGAGGTTTTCCTGTAATTTATGTAACAAAATTAAGTTGTTTAAATGTATCGGGCATTTTGAAAACACCTATTCTACAGCGCATTTGATTTATTAGATAGAGATACATGTTTATAATTCATAAGATTACGTATCGACTTGATGATGTCCTCCTGTATTCGCTGTCTCGACATGACAAGATTGTACTGTATACACACAGACGCACGCACACACATACATGCGGCGGGCCGTTCTAGCGCGCGCGGGCACGCATAGATATAGTGACGCACACGCAAGTTATATTTCGCCGTAGTTGCCATGGGGCCGTGCCGCGCTGCCCCCCTCCACCCACCCCACACACACCGCGTGACGTGGCCCCCGCGTGTGCATAGCGCGCTGCGTGAGGCGGGGGGGCGTAGGTGAGACAGTCGCGCGGATCACGAATTAGCGCGACGGGACGAAAAGTCGCACCGCGTGACCTTTAAAGGCCGAACGTCCTTATTGCAGGATGTGGGAATCAAGTAACAACTTGAAAAAATCAGCCATTTAAAAATAATATTTGTTTTGTTTTTCTCTTGTTTTTCTATAAATTCAAAACATATTTTTAATAATTAATTGCTACTTATCTGGAATAATCAACATTTTGTTTATTTTGTACCTAGTTACTTAAATTTAAAATAATCTGTTACATATACTCGTACATAGTACATATATACAATGTACCTGTACATATGTACCTACCTATACTTATTTTGCGCCTACCGTTTTTACAATTTACTTTGGCGGCATTTCAATTAGATTAAAATTTCTGTAACTTTCTGGCAGCACTAGGAAAACATTTTTACCCACAGGTACGTGATAATCTATTTCCATTGTTATAATAAGTTCATGTATTTCTCATTGATAAAGATGATTTTTTTTAACATCAATTATTTTATTTTATTTTTTAATAATAACTATACCTATACCTACCTATTGGTACCTATGGGGAAAAATACATGTTTATAATAGGGTTTTTAGGGATATGTAAAGAATATGTTTTTCACTTAGTTTCGGTTTTGGATGCTGATTCGGATACGAATTTTAATTGCTTCCAATGATATCCGGTACTATGAAGGAGCTACTTCAAGAGAATTGTTATATGGATTTGATACCCCATTTGAAAGTGCTTGTTGACACAGGCGCGGATCTAGGTTTATAATTTAGGGGGGGGGGGGGGCATGGTCTGAGAAATGATAATTCTCACCAAATTGTCATTTCTCAGACCATGACTCCCCCTCCAGGGCTTGGACTGTGATATGGGCAGAAAAGTTACTTTAGTATATTGATTTTTGAGGTTTGGGGGGACTATGTACCCTATGACCCCCCTGGATCCGCACTTGTGTTGACAACTAGTATGAAATTATCCGATATAGATATATACATTGGCGCGTTATGAATGTCGGGCTCTAGGCAGAATAAATATTCGGAATCCCCATTTAAAAAATGAAAATCTGATAAGAAATATATAAAAATTTATAAAAAAAGCTTGTCCATCACATTTTTTACTCTTCAAGCAATTTTGATGCGTTGTATAATCTGCTGGAGAGCAGAAAATTGGTCTTCATATAATTTTTTATTTTATTTATGTAGAGCCTCTCCCCTATGTCCCCCCCCCTAACTCGTTGCCTAAAGTGCCTTCTGTGTAACACACCACTGGATAGTGGATAGTTATAATAATATTGGCCTTATTAAACTTGACATAAAAATTAATATACATAGGTACATATTTTACAAATAAATCTTAAAAGTATTACCTATTCCCAATATGAGTAGCTATATAATATGTAGGTATAATATAAAAGGTAAACAAACATAATGTTTGATAAATTTAAATTGATAAATAAGGAAATTGTACAAAATGAATATTTTATTAGCAAATAACAATCTTTCGGAAATAAAACTACTAAGACAAGAAATAATAGAAAATACTCATTCTTTTTATTTTTCTCATTTTCCCTGAACATGCTCATTTTTTTTTCTTCGTTACACAAAACTCATAACTCCATTATCTTCAAAACAAACTCGTTATTTTCTAAATACGGTTACTCGAGAAAGAGTGAGAAAAATTTCGCTTCAAAACGTCGATTTATTTATAGACAGGAAAACTCTATTACTGTTTTTCCGAGTCCATGAAAAATGTATGCAATGCAATGGTCTTCAGTTGAGATAGAAAGTACGTTGTGTTCTCTGTTCAATAGAGCTCTACTTAAATATTTGCATGGAAGCCATATATGTTTATTCCTTTTTCATGCAATATGTGTCAATAGGGCACATAAAGTAATCGTACAAACATGAGCGGTTTTCATAGTTGTATCGTAAGGCAATGTGAAATATAGATGGAGTAAATAATCATTAAAAAATATGTATCTAGTGAGAATTTTTATTACACTTACAAAATTATTATCATTAAGTGTAATTTGATATCTCTAATTAATAATGCCATTTGTAGATTTTTAAATTAATTTTTCGTGATTGGAATTATAAAGAAAGCAAACATTACCTGTAATTCGATATGGTGCTTAGAGTTCAAAAATCGTAAATTTTTTTTTTTGACATTCGATAGAACAATATTTCATGCAAGCGCGGATCTAGGGAGGTCATGGGAGATGTGACCCCCCCCCTCCAAATGGTAAACCTAGATCCTCGCCTCATTTCAGGTTCAAAAGTATTTATTTATACATTTTTTTGAATTTTAATTGAATCATCAAATTACAATAATTTTTAAAAAGTTATGTTTCGTGGCAATACGAATTCACGAAGTTGATGTACTACAGAGATGAGTGCTAATCATTTTCTTGTGATTGATAAAGATATTTCTACTTTTTTTTAGATTTTTCTCACCACTACTTTCGGAAATACATATGACCAAATATTTACGATTTTTTTGATTTGTTCATAGATTTTAATAACACCAAAACGTTTACATTACATATTCAAATTTCTTAAATTGTGAGCTTTCATATGATACCCCACTCAACGGGAGTAAATAAAAAGGTATCCCACTACCCCTCCTACCAAAAGTGTATAAAACTTAAAATTTTATTTCTATAACTCTGATCTACTATTGGTGCACTGAACTAGGGGAAAAAACTAACTGAAATATAGATCTTCTTCTTCTACTTCTTTTTAACCAAGGCCGATACTGCATAAAATTATCCGTATAGAATTATATCCGGGAAAAATGCTATTTAAAAAAAAATTAAATTAACTTTTATACCGGATATTGATTCCAAAGTAATTATAAATAAAGTTACATATTTTGTTTAATAATAAACTTGCTTGCATAATTTATGCAGGTACTTATGATATAAGTTGTATAAAAAAAAATAAAAAATGCACACGTATTTATACTAAGAAAAGAAGAAAAACCTTTTTACAAAGTATAGTCATATAGAGAGCATAATCATATTTATTTCTACGAAATTTACCGGCTTGGTTATTGGAATATGTTTTTCCTAAGACCATAACAAAAAATAGAACCAGTGCAATATATGGATAAATTTTACCTTGCGTTGACGCGATTTTACAATATATATGGTTTCTTTTGTGTTTGTATAATAATTTATAATATCTAGCCTTTCCATTATTGAATCTTGAATACATTGACAGGTATTTATGTATTTTAAGTTTTTTTCATAATTTATATGAAAAAGAGGAAATTATATTTAAATTATTGACAATATTTTAGCATACCTAATCATAGTCATAATTAGACATTTTGAGGTCCAAGATGCAAATTTAATATGAGCTCTTTTTTTATCTAATTTTTGTAATAATTCTCTAAAATTTTTAAGGGTTTTATTTATAAAAATTATTTTGATAAATAAAAGTAGATACTATACGGGCCTGGCGAGACCCCAACTAGCGTACTTTATTTTTCTAAAATAAAAAAGCCACAATTGTCCAAAGTAGTAACTAACTATTGTGATTTTTTTTATTATAGAAAATAATATGTAATATTAATGATTAATTAAGTCAGTTATATTAAAAAAAAATCCTATGAATATTAATTTAACTTTTTTATGCTACTGCATTTAAAGATGGGGGAGAGAGGAGGGTTAAAACTAGTTTTATTTAAATGCAATTACATAAGCTATCTATTGGCGTTTTTAGCTATTTATTCATTATACTATAAATCGTAAATATATCGACTTAAATGCGTTATAGGAGGTAGATTTTTTCCATAAAACCCCATATAGTATACCCATGCATAGGATTTTTCCCGCTGGATTAAATGAAACCAATTAAAACCCTTCATCTGTGAAAGGAATCGAAGTATTGAAGGCAGTTATATCCTATGAAAATTAGTTTAAATGTAATGGGTTGAAGGGTAGAGGGTAAAAACTCAATTATATAATTATTAGTTTCGGAGATAGAAGCTTGCAAAGTGTGACATATTTTTTTTGCATTCGTGTTCCCGAAGTTACCCCCTAGTACAGCGGTTTTTAAACTTTTTAAACTCTTTTGAACAATTATTTTTCAAGTCGTTGGATACTAATTAATCATTGGTAAATAGAAATGTAAAAGTACTTTAATTTGTACCAAATATGTTTCACGGACTCCTGGCAAAAGTTCAGCGGACCCTAGTTTAAGAACCGCTGCTCTAGTACTTCTGGGGAAGACGTAGTTATACGTACAAATTATAGTATGTACAAGAATAGTTTAAAATAATAAATGCGTGGACAAAATTTGGTGCAGTAAAAATATAATCGACTCATTCAAATAAGAAGGTTCAACTTTCACATACATATGTACACATTAAAATATTTGACTGTTTGTTGTGTTTTTTTTTCGCACAATTTCTAAATACCAAATTTGATATTCTCACACATGTTTGCATGCACAGAGAATCTTTGAACAGGTTCTTTCTGAGTTGGCCATGACATTCAATATTGCTGCAGAGAAAGGACGCAGTTGTGTGATATCATAATTAGTCGGTTACGCAAAAACCACGTGGCCGAAAAATTATGCCATTTATATTATTTCCACTCTGAAGAAGTCAAAAGTAAGGACCGTGCCATTTATTATTTATCAAAAAACGTCTTTATATAAATCCAATGGGAAATTCAAGCGCATATTTTAAAATCTTTTTTAGGGTTCCGTAGAAATCTATATACGAACCCTTATAGTTTCGCTCTGTCCGTCTGTCTGTCTATATAAATTTTATACCTATTAAGATGAAATTTGGTATATGAACGAACATTGATGACCCCATTTACTCCATTGAGTGAGGTGTTTTTACATGTCTCCTAAAATGCAACAAAACTGTTAAATTACCTTTTTATTTTAACTCTTCAGTCACGATATATTTCCTTTTCAATGTCATTATCAGAGCGTCCTCCTCCCTCTAATTTCTAAACTATCGATTTATTAAACTTAATTTTGATTTAATTAGATTTCTCTATGCTTTTAGTTTAACTGTAATACAAATTGTATCAGGAGAATATCAGATTGGTATAGGTATATTTTGAATACACTAGAGCAGCGATTCTTAAACTAGGGTCCGCTGAACTTTTGCCAGGGGTCCGTGAAACATATTTTGCATAAATTAAAGTACTTTTACATTTCTATTTACCAGTGATTAATTAGTATCTAACGACCTTCTTTGTTTTTCTGTCAGGGGGGGTCCCTGAAAAATAATTGTTCAAAATATATTATGTACATTTAGTGCAGAAAATTAAAATTCCCTTTAAATTTGGTAGTACCGGGCGATTGACTTGGAGCTTGGTTATTGCCATATTCTTTGAAAATTGGTTAGAATTCAACTAGCCTATTATAATCTAACATAAATGCGCTTCTCAAGCGAGAAGAAACTCGTATGCGTTTTACATCGCTAATGAGACTGATTCAATCACAACAACAACTTTCAAATAAACTGCGACAAACACACAGATAATCAGGGGTTATTTTAGTGTTTCTGCAGTTCTAAAAATTAAAACTGCAGTAGTAAAAGCTAATTTGTGTAGTTGAAAAAATATAATAAAGTGTAGAGCAAAAAAAGGTCACTATAATTTGTAAAAGAGAAATATACAAAGTGTAGAGCAAAAAAAGGTACTTGCAGCTGAAAATTTTTATTAAAATAACCCCTGCAGATAATTTAGTGGAAGACGATAAAGAGTTCAACTTAAAATTATTTGTTTGATTTAACCGCTAAGACAGACTTATCTGAATTTTACCTTCAGTTGTTTTAAAAAATTGAAATGTCGACAATAATTTCTCACTTATTTTGCTCCGTTACGCCGATTTTGATGAAAACCCATATTTTTATAATATAACATTTAATATCGCACTATTTTTGGCTGAAGAAAACATAATTATTTGTTTCAACATTCAACCATTGTTGAAGCTTACAAATCGACCGATCTCGCGGCAAAGTTAGAACCATACTTTTTTTCCAATCCAAGTACATTTAATACGTGAAAACGATTCCTTGACAAAAAAGCATAGACTTTTTTTGTAGGAAATTTTTTAGTCTACATTTTTAAATCTGATTATATTTTTTTTATATTAAAGAATCAGAACTAGACGATATTAATGAAAAACTTGCTGTGATTTTTTTGAGCTAAATCTATAAGTATTGATTTTATTACTAGAAAGACTGGACTCATACATTTGATTTATACAAAAAATATAGTTATAAATTGTTTAAAATTTGAAAATTAAAGGTTAGTTTTCAATAGTGGTAAACAAGAGAATGCTGAAGAATACTCATAAAAGATTGGTTTTCTTTGCTATACTTAAAAAAAAGACAAATTAATAATTATTATTGTAATACAATTAATTTTTAATAACATAGCCACACAAAAATTATTTGTTTTTTCATGGTTATTTTCAAAATTAATCAGATAAGTTGGTATTTTGAGATTTTGACCTCAGATTCAGATTCAGTGCCACAAAATAAATAAAAATTCAATGGTCTCCGAAAAAGTTGTTTACTTTTTTTTGGATGACTATGAAATCATTCTATTATAAAATATGAAATCATATTGATTAATTAGTTAGATTTTCCTTTTGATAATAAGTTAGTACTAATGTTTTACAAATTTAAGAAGAAAAATCTGTCTGCATTATGAGAAAATATAGTTGTTTTTTGGATTTTTATAACTACATATAACTTCAAAATGAAGATGCGAGTTATATCTTGGTCTAATATAGGTACCACAGTACGAAAAAAATTTGATAAAATGTTTTTGTATAAATTAAATTAAAAACATTTTTGTTTAAAATCAACCATTTTAACCGTCCCCTTCCCCTCCCCTCTCTCGTTACAGACGTAAATATACGTACGCACTATGCTGAAACAAATGCAACGAAGAAGAGAAATGAAAACACAACGGATTACACGATGGCAGACATTGCGGGAGGTTCTGGCTCACCGCGACCTAGGCCAAACTATCGGCTGGTTTGGGGTGCGCGTCCCTGCACAACTACCTACCGCCTCCCTGAGCCACAGAGCCTCCCGGCGGCCGCGTGACGTACTAGGGACGTTGACCAGGCGTCGTTATCGATCCGATGTGCGTCAAGTTGGATCATGCAACATTGTGTCATTGTTTGAGCGGTGTGTATAGGAATTTAGAGATTTTTGTTTCTAGATAGAAATAGATAAAGTTAGCTATAGAATATTTGAATGTGTTTCTTACTCTACTTTACAATGATATGTCACGTGTAATACTTATTATCGAAAAAAGTAAGACCATATTTTTTAATAGTTCATTGTTTTCAAATATTCATTTGTTAATTTGATTGTTGTTAATATGATTTTTGTTTTTCATAGCCTACTAAATGTATGTAATAAAATGCTAAATATCACTAGTATTTTGTATTTCGTAAAGTAGAGTAAAATAATCCGATTAGCACCAAAATAGGTCTGGAGTACTCATTGAGACAAACATTTTCCCCAAAAATAATTCAAATCGGTGCATTTTTACAGTAGTTATCGTGAACGAAAGAAAATTCTACATCCAGACACACGCACAGTCGCCATGCGGAAATTAACTTTTCTTTACGTTTTAAAAATAGTACAATGAGAATCTGCTCTTATCTCGGACACGATTTTTCGACGTTATTACAATACTTCCATTTCTTTCGGAACATGGAAGTAAAACCACGTTCAAATATGATATAGCCAATTAAGTGGCCTATAAGAAAAAATAAAGTTTGGGCTTGTAACATATGTACTTCCATTTCTTTTAGAACCTGGTAAAACAAGTAAAACACCGAGTTGCCGTTTTGTCTTTCTGGTCTAAACAAGGCATTATACAATATAGTATATCGCGCATATAATAATCATTAATCAAATCCATCATTTAAATTTTATAAAACAAGGTATATTACAACCCTCAATTTATGAATACATTAAAAATCACTACCATTTTTAATATATTTATAACATGTGAAGTATTGTGAAGGTTGTTCGCGACCTACTCAATATTTCATTTGATTCTGCAGTTTTAAAACACTCGTTTTAGATAATAAATTGTTTTAATTAATATAATCATTAATATTAACTATAGAATCATAACTATATTTTATTTTTGTTTATAAAAAATACTCAACACGTTTATATTTTTCATAAAATAATATTGTTATCGGTAATTATTTTTGGGTAAAATATCATAGTTTTGTAGAAAAAGAGCAAAAAAATAATTTAATTATTTTAATCTCTTCGGTAGATTTTGAATTAAAAAAAGCACAACAATATAATTTTCAAGAAAAAATAATTATTACTATTTTATACTATGTAATTTTTTCATATGTAGATTTTCATGTAAAATAATCTTCAACTATAATTAAAAAATAAATTTAAACTGAATGGTTTTACTTTACGTGAAATTCATACTTACATTAATATTAACGCACGAACAAAATTCGTACACAATTTTAGAAAAAACTTCTGGCTAGAAGCCAACGGTCTGGGGGTAGAAAACCTGGTTGATTCACCCCCTCTGAGGATTTAATATATAGTTATAGTGGCTTTTCTACTGAGAAGACGAAAATTTTACCTAGGCGAGAATTCTAGGGTTTAAAAAATCACTCTGTGATAATCAGAGTTGTTACAAGTAGTCAGTGAAAGTACTTGGAGTATAAGTACCAAGTACTACTTGAAGTATCAAATATTTAAAATTTTAATAACTTTTGCTATAGCTTAATGTACTTGATGAAAGTATTATACTTGTTAAAATCAAGTATTATGAAAAATAACTTGAAGTATTAAGTACTACTTCAAGTTATTTTTAAATGTAAAGTGTTTGTTTACTTGTTAAATTCAAGTATTTCGTTCAAAACTTACTTGAAGTATCAAGTACTTTTTACTATTTTTAAATGTACTTGAAGAATCTTGAAGTAAAGTACTTAAAGTATTGACAGCTCTGGTGATAATAAAACAATACTTACGATAATCGCCACTTAATATAAAATTTAAAGTGTAAATAACTGTACATAGCATCAATATTTTTTCATTTTATTGAACATACTCGTTCAATATAACATATAGGTAGGTATAATACATTTTTTTGAATAAAAATCGATTGAATTGGCAACATCGACTTGACGTCGTTGAGTACAAAAGCCTGTGCGTCGTAGACAGATAGTAGGCGGTATAAGGGGAGTTTGGAGAAGGGTTGTGTCGGGGGGAAGGAGGTAACGCAAAACGGGGGTGGTGCAAATAGAACAGGTTTTATCAAGTTTTGTGCGCGTGTTTTTATCTGGATTGATTGATGACTCAGACTAGTTAGTGCATTGTCTTGAATTTGAGACTAGTTTTTGTTTATTCTTATAAAATTTTGCCCCGTTTTTACGGACGCTTATGCTGAACGACGTCGTTGGTAATTTGTTAAATGTATTTAGACAACTTCGTCTCAGATATTGCAGTCGTTAGATAAATCGGCCGATCAGTCCATTTATTATTTCATTATATGCAGTGTCAGTTTTATTGATAGGTAATATAAAGAAATCGATTATAAGTAAAAATTACATATTGCGCGAAAATCTGGCTTGTACTAAAATTATTTATTTAATAATTTTCACTGTAAAATTGAATTCAAAGGTAGTCTGTCGAATCATGGTAAATCGTAGTCAAACAAGGTCACCATTATACCTTTCACCCTTGTTCTAGAATCTAGATCAGTGTTTACCAAAGTTAAAAGCACAATGTAGGTACCCCTTTTGAGAAAAAGTGTTACCGGCGTACTCTTGGGGCGCATCCGGCAGGGGGGAAGAAGGAGCTTTCTAATGGAACCCAATGGACTCTATTATATATTGTGAACGCCCTTGATTCCGAAAATAATTCTTTAATAATTACAACCCTGTGTTATTTTTTGCGATTTTTAATGGTTATTTCTAAAAGAAAATTGTACTAAAAATTTAGAGGATTTTTATATAAAATGGGCCATCAGGGAAATTTTTATTTCATTGTAAAAAAAATTGTTTCGGTATTTTGCAGAATATTTCATTTTTTATACAAAAAGATAATGTTACGTGTAGAAGATTTATCTATTCAGTTGGTTTATTTTTTAAATTACATTTAGAATTAATATTTTCCAATTAACACATCGGTTTTTTAAACTTCTTTGAATTATAATGACGTGTTCCAAAAAGTATTATGCTGGGAATTTGAATTATAGACATCCGACTATAAATAAATTAAATAAAAATAAATTCTATAAAATATAATAACCAATATTTATATTAAAAATTAGGAACTTGACTCTGAACCTGAACCCGAAGTGAACCGTTATATTTCAAAGTCAACGAGCCTGAATCTGAAACTGAACCTTTTCTTAGATAACCGGTAACCATGTATTTTTAAAAGATTCAAAAAATTATTTTTAATATTTTAATATTTCTCTCCAGTAATTTTTAAAAGAGATTATAAAATGTTCTAACTGGAAATCTGTTTGAATTTTATGGTATGATGTGACTTATCAAAGTCTACTACTACTTTTCTTTATTCTATAACTGAATTACATTTTTGCAAAAAAATCTGGAAAGTAGAAATTTTAATCTTTAAAATGTAATTTTATTTTTTGCCCTTTTTTAAGCAATATTTAAATGGATATTAATGTTTTTTTCTTCAGAAAATGTTTTATTTGTTAATTATATTCTTTTTCGAACAAAATAATTTTCTTTCAATTAAAAACTTGAACCCGAACCTGGACCCTAAAAAAATTATACCCTTTATTTTAATCGAAGTTTTTTGATTCATTTATAAAGACCTAAACCCTGATAGTCTCTAAAAGTGTACTATTTTTCCCTATAAATAACAGTAAATATTTTTGCGGTACCCTGTTGGAGAATCACTGTTTTAAATGAAAGAATTGAATATTAATCTTCATTTACTTTTTCTGATGTATAACAAGACGTGTATACTTTATCACTATTAATATAGTGTATACATCAACAACAATAAAAATAAAAGAAAATGCATAACATTTTATGAAAAATGAACAAAGGATATTCACTTAGAATCTTCTTCCATCAATCAGTATAAAATAAATATATTTTTCCAGAAGTGCCAACACGACGAAAAAGAAATTTCAGATTAGTAGAAACATTTATCTTGAGGAAAAACTGCATCTATATATTCCTTATCAGAAAATGCACTAAGAAAAATGAAAGAATGCAATGAAAACTAAATAAAACAACACGTCCCAACTAGGTCAAACAGCTATCTACAAATTCAAACTAACAAAGACAGAGAAACAATAGAGATGGCACACATTACGCGTGCTGAGGAAAAATATATACACAAACACAATACGATTATTTATTGTATTTGTAAATTGTAAAACTTTATTGGCGAAAAAACTTAAAGCTCATTTTTTTGCAAAGCGATATAAAATAGAAAATTAATTAGGAAAATTGAATGCTTTCACTATTTTTCATTAAGTAGATGAATTTTTTATATAAAATTGTAGATAATAAAATTAAACTTCTATCTATCTTTGTAATTTTTGCTTCTTCGCAATATCGAAGATACAAGAAGCTTTGTGATCGTTTTAAAATGAGACAAAAAATTGTTCTCAGATTTCAAAATTTTAAATTGATCTTTCCGTTTCAGGTCAAGATAAACACTTTTCGTTCCGTGTCTGTCTGTTTGTATGTCTGTCTGTCTGTCTGTCTGTCCCCTGAATCCTTGTCATACGCATAACTCATGACACACTGAACTGATATTAATGAAACTTGGTTAAGTCTGATGTGAGGATGGTTCCATTTCAAAATCATCAAAATCGTGTTTAAGGGAGAGGAATGACATCTCAAAATATTTATTTTTTCAAGATATATCAAGAACGACACATGTTACATGAAAATTGTATAGAAACTTTTTTGTAGAGCATTCAATTTTCTATAACATAGGTTTATATTTACTTTGACATATTAATGTCATTTTGACGTTTGCATAAATTTAGATTTAGATTGAATTTGTCAAAAAATTAAAAAATATATGAAAAAATAATCAGCTTCGTGACGTCACATCTAAAAAATAAATTTTTTAAATGAAATCTAAGCGCAAAAATGTTGTAAGTTACTCGATACGTGTAAAAGAGCAATGAAAAAAATGTTTGTTTTTTTTCGTTGATTTTGAGTACCTATTTATTGTTTCGAAATTTGTGTGACATCAGAGGTGGTCAAAACATAAGTGAAAAGGGCGAGGGGGGGGGGGGGCGTTAAGAAACGACGTAATTTATGGATGGTCTCTTATGATTGAATATTAGGAATCAATTAATCTATAAAAGCAACAACTGTTTTGATAAATTTTTGGAAGAAATGAAAAAGAAAAAATATAGAAAATACTGTGAACTAAGAACAAAGGCACTAAACTACAATATCCTAACGTAATTAAGTAAAAAGTCTTACTGTGCGCTTAGGAACAAAGAAGATTTCAAGTTAAAATAAAATAAAAATCAGTAAGAAAATGCAGCAAGAAGTGCACCGAAACTTGCAAACCTTGACATACGCGACGGGCGGGCGAGGTTCTCTCTGTGTAGTGCGGGGGTGTAAGCGCGCGGCACGGGACTGGGGCGCAGGGGGGGTGCGGCGCCGAAGGACTAGGCCGCTGCGACGACGCGTGAGGCAGGACGACCAGACGTCGGTGCATCAGACGCATCGATCCGCCCTCGCACACACACACACACATACACACATACACACATCGTGGTGGGGGTGGTAGTGGTGGTACCGTCTGCCGTTTTGGATTTTGGTGAACGGGTGGTTAGAAGGTTTGTTACCTTTTTACAAAAATTTAAATTTAATGTCCAATTTTTTAAAGATAGTTCTAGTAACAAGCAGAGCTTAATAATATCTGTTCTGATTTGGAGAGCCGATCTCGGGCCAGTGTCGGGCCGGTCTCGCTCCAGTGAAAAAAAATCAGTATAGTAATACTGTTTCGGAGCGTGATTGGACCGAGATCTGAGCGATACCTATAGTGTGAATGATTTCATTGTTTATTGTTTACTTATATTTGATTGGAGCGAGACCGGACTGAGACCGGCTCGATAGTCTGGATCGACCCTTAATAAATTGCTATTGTATTGAAATCAGGTATAGTAATGATTTCATTGATTAAAAATTATATTTTTTCAGAAGTACAGTTTGGGACAATATTAAATGGTTTTCTTTTATTTTCATAAACATTTTCCCTAATCCAAAAGTTAATATTTATTGAGAAAGACGATATAGGTTTTAATTCTAAAACAATAAAAACAATATTTTGTGAACAAATTTCAGCACAGATAAAATATATCATACATGTTGTGTAGGTCGTATATGGGTTGCAGATTATAAGGCATAGAGAAAGTTTTAATTGAAATAATAACTGTCATGACTAGAGAGAATAAATTTTTTAAATAATAATTGATTAATTAAATTTTATTAATTAATAAAAAATACTAATTTAACAACATATATTGTATACATATACAATAAAATCGTGGTTGTTCTATTTTTGTTAGTGTTTTTGTATCGTATTGAAAAATGTATTATACATACGCTAGCTCTACAATAAAACTAAACAAAACCTTTTATATATGGATTTTTAGTATTAATTAAACATTAAAATAGATATTACGAAAATTTCATTTTTGAACTCATTGTCAGTGACTTTACATACATATAATAAAACAACGACGATAAACATAAGGTATTGGCACTAATCTTGGCCCCTTTAAGAGCAATGTATACTGTTTTTTTTAAATTGATGGGCTTCTTTTTTGTAATTCTCATGAACTCATGTTACTAATAAAATAAGTACATCTTTAAAAAATTTTAAATCAATTTCATTACCAAAGTCCGCAAATATACCAAGTTTGTTTTTTAAATTATAGCCTTTTATTTTGTTTATGTTTTTCCTCCAGTAATGGATAAGTAAAACGAGAAATTGTTATGTCGTATCTTATTAGTCTGTTATTTCTTTATGTTCTTCGTGTTTTTCTTGCCCAACGTTTTGCTACATATAATTGACAGTAAAAGTGCAACATAAGATCAACACATTGTATGTAAATAGTTAAGATTAGAGTACAGACTTGTTTGCATTAATTAGGAAGTGTTAAGAGATTTCTTACACATCCCGCACACACGATCGTTGCGTTGATTTTCCGGGTCATGCTCCAGGTTTAGGTGGGCCTGGTCTGGAGCCGTTGCAGACACAAGTCTCCGCAGAAACTCTAGCGTGCGAGGGGGTGAGATGAAGGGGGGCACGCTCGGTGATAGACAGATACATATATCTATGTGCAGGAAAGAGCGAGGCGTAAGTTTTGTAGCATTTCTTTGTTGTTCGTTGGAAAAATATATAAAAAATATAATAGAATGTGCGAGAAAAACAAACGAAGATTCGGAGCTGATGGGAGAGAATATGAGAATTACTGAATTGGAAAATTTGATAGTAAAGTTTAATCGGTTTGTTTTTATAGGTTTATATATATACGATTTAATGGGGTAATTACTTTTTCAGCTTTTGAAAGAATTGATTTCATTATGAAATGAATAACAAACATATTATATTTTATCAATATGATTTTCTAAAAACCATCACATACATACGATCTATAGGTTTCATCGATGAACTCAGTAATTTAAAAAATATTTGTTAATTGAAAATCCACAAAATTTAGTAATAATAATATTTTTTACTCATTTTCAGTAGAATCAAGTTCAATGTTTAGAGAAAAAATTGTCTTTAAATCAAATTCATTTAAATTATAATAATTTTTAATATGTCTCGGTATTGGGTATACATAACTTTAATTCCACAATTACTCAAAAAAATGTGCGGGGCCAAAAAAGAGACCTATATAGCATTGTAGTATTGGTAAAGCATAGTCGAAATCCAAATTTTTGGAATTTTCCGCTTACCATTTTTTTTATTTGAGCTTGAATTTTGGGTTTAGGTTGAAATTTTCCAAGTTGACTAAACCCAAAATTCAAATTAAAAAAAACTGATAAGCACAAAATGCCAAAAATTTGGATTTCGACTATACTCGATCAATACTACAATGCTATATAGGTCGCTTTTTTGGCTCCTCACTTTTTTTTTGTAGCTGTGTTCTTGTTCAAATGTGTTAATTAGTAGAGCTTAATGTATTAGGTGGTAAACTAGTAAATAATTTTTAGGTTTGTATTTAAATGCACTTTTTAAAACCATTTCACTAAAAATTTGATAGCATGCACACCCGGAATATAAATTTTAATACTTTGCACTCAATGATCCCACTGACGTTTTAATTTTTTTAATGTAATTTTTTGATGATTATTTATTACATATTTTTGATATATTTATTGTGATTTTCTATATTTTAACCTAACCAATATTATAACTATAACTAATAGAAAACTAGTATACATAATACAAAGGTGAGTTTTATTTCTGACAAATTCCATTAAAATTGTTTATATACATATTAAAAAAATTATTCACATAAACTATATGGAAACAATAAATAATCAGTATTCAACTATTGATAGTCATGCCATGTTGGGAAGTTGGTTGCGTGGACCTAAAAGGTCGAACCTTGTTTAAATTTACTCGTATAAAAATAGAAGAGAAAAAAATTATTATAAATTTATAAATAGCGTTAATAACATCTTAGAAATAATTATTATAATATTATTATTATTAAAAAAATACCGTTTTTTTAATTCATGAAATAATTTTGGTATGATGAAGATAAAAAGGTTTTCATATTTCAATTACATTTAAAAAAACGGTGAGGAGGCCGAAAACTTATTGCCTGAGGTCTCCGAGTATCATAACGCGCCACTGAATTTAAGATATCTAATTTAAATATTCTTTAAGCTTCGGTTTAATGATTTTTGTTTGAAGTTAATAGAAAATCTTGCACATGAGAGTACGTAAGATGCTTTGCTCTATTTGGTCAAGTCCACCATCCTGACACAAAGGATGCATCTGATCGATGTGCGTCTCTACTGTGGGATTAGAGGGATGGGAGGTTTACTACCAACTCTAGGAGCATGTGTGGGCTAGAGTTAATGGTTAGACGTGATAGGTTAGACGTATTGAGTACAAGGATGTATAGTGGAACTTCGACAACTTGAGTTATTTTCAAAATTCATTTAAGGAGTTTCCTGAGATACAATCGGAGGTTATTAAAACTTCAGAAAAACATTCTATTATATTGAAACTGTATGTAGAAAAGCTCAACCGTTTTTTCTATTTTAATTTAATTTTTATATTCGGTGATATATGTATTTTCCATTAATTAAAACCAATGTTAAACTAATGAAAGTTAGAATCATTGTAATTCATAAACGGTTTAGTGAATCCGTTTGAAATTTATTGTAGTATATTATCGACTTTGAAAGAACCTAATTATAAATTTTCATTAATTTTTAACCGTTTTGAAATATGTTTGAAATTGATCAGGAAACTAATTTTTCTAATCAAAATCAAAATTTTTGGTTGAATAAATGAATATATTACCAACAAGCGGAATGCCCGCGGCTTCGCCCGCGTTGTATAAAATTTTTGTGTTGTCAGTATAAATAATATTATTTTAAGTTGGTGAATTAACCCCGTAGTATTTTCCCAGCCGGATCGAATGAAACTAATTATAATCCTCCATATGTGACAGGGCTGAAGTATTAAATTTATATATATATATTTTTTTATTCATTTTACAAAATCGTAAATATCTCAGCTCTTAGTTAAAAATTACAAAAACCTACATCGTTAGGAATTGAATGTCGAAATTTTTATTCCTATTGAAGTCTATCTATGCAGATAAACATATCAAAATTCCACCCTCGTCTCTCTCCCACGCTATTAAGGGTCGAAGTCGAAAAAAAAATTAAAAATATTTTAGTTGAATATTATTTTGTCCGAATTTATCTGAATATAATTAAGTTATGTTGATAAATATATCAAAATTTTAAAAGTTTAATTTTTTGTAGAGCATTTGTGCCAAGTTTTATTCGAGTGAGTACAAAAAAAAATTTTTTCCCATACAAACATTTCCACTCCCTTGCAACCCCTTGGGGGTTGAATTTTGGGAAATGATAAAATAGACGTTTCATTATTTATATTGTAGAGTATTTATTTAAAGTTTTAAGTAAATCCGACCAAAAAAAAATATTTTTTCTCTTCGAAAAATCCTGAAATTTCACGTTTCTAGGTCCAGAGGTTTTGGCTCGGCGATGATGAATCAGTCAGTCAGGACAAGTTATTATATGTATATAGATTATAGATTATTCAGAAACACACTCTATAAGTTTTTTAGTTAATAACTATACAATGCGGTGTAGGTATAAGAATGAATTATGAACTTCTGAATTGTTTGTTCTGGTTAAGTATTTTTATACAAATTACTTATAATTTATAGTAGAGCAAACCAAATATAGAATTATCTTATTGTTAGTGTTAATAATCTTGATAATAATTAAATAAATTCTTTATTCTCATAAATTTAACCAAAATTTATTTAGTAGGTATCCAAGGCGAGTTTCGACCCATCTTGGAGCTACAACCACCAAACAAAGGAAACTGCTAGCACCGATGCAGCTGCATGGGGCGATGGTGTAGGAGTGGGGATATGGGTACATGTCAGGTGACGTGGGAAGAGGGGGGGGGGGTACAGAAACGACGCGCTTCTGCGTCAAAGGGGAGAGATGGCGTTGCATTCAACCCACTTCTTCTCTTCGTCGTCTTATTCCACCCACTGGTGATGTGGATTTTTTGTGCACGATCATAAAGAAAATCTTTGTTTGACTGTGTGTGTGTGTATGTGTGTTTGTGAAAAACAACCCGACGATCGAAGTTGTTTTTCGTGACGAAAATATTTGTAGTAACTTTGCAAAGTGCATTGTTTGCATGTGAACGAAAATTTTATTTATTTAAATTTGTTGATTACTGATTAAGCTTATTACCAATTAAATGTTTTTCATGTGTTTTTTTTTTATATACATAAATACTATTTTTCCACCAAAAGATCATTTCCATAAGTTTTTTTTTTGTAACCATAGCTGGTTAGTTTGTAATAGTTTCTCCTCGGATTGCATAAAGCAAAATTAACCACAATTAGTTAATCAGTTGTTTTCAAACCATGATTAATGTTAATTCTAAACTTAATCTGAATTTGTAAATGAATAATTCACTAAATGTGATAATTTTGTAACTTATAAAATATGTATATCATAACCGTGATTGTTTTTTAGAATTGACGTAATAATGATTGTAAAACAACTGATTAACTAATTGTGATTAATTTTGCTCTATATAAAAATTTAGAATTTAGAGATATCAAAATATACATATATAATGTGTTACATTTTTTGTTAGCTGTTTAGAAAAAATGTCATTTCCGTTTATCTTGGTTATCTATTGGCGAATCTACATGTAGGTATTATACATATTATACTATTTATAGTTTAACAGATTTTTCATTTTCATGATATTTATTACATTTGCATTGATTCTTAAGCGGAGTACCCAATACTCATGTCTATGCCGTAGGTTTATGAGGATGCTGAAATGTTTTTTTTTTACGATTACTTATGCAAACAGTTCTAATTGAGTTAAGTAAATTAAGAGAGACTAGAATGAATATCATGTAAATTGGGAAAAAAGTACTTGATCTCTTAAACTGAGTGAGAATTCCACTGATTCCTTCAGTGAACGTAAAAGAGGGCGGAAAAATAAATCACGCCCAGGGCGCCAGATTTGCTAAGGCCGTCACTGATTGAAAATATATTATGTTGTTAATTAAACACATTTTTTATATAATATAATTATTATTTTCTAAAAAAAAGTCATTTTTGATTTTTTATAATCAGAAACAGTAATAATATTAAACCGGAATACTATTTTGGAACAAACAAAAAACCTGAAATCGGAACAGTATCTCGGAACAGAGGGAGTATTAAATAAACTCACTAATTGCCTTTATTTCAATCTTGAAGATAATAGAAGAAACTATTTATCAATACATTTTGCAACTGATATGATATAAAAGGTATAAGTTTTAATAGCTTCCGAACGATCTGTATATCGGTAAGCACGTTCACACATATACGTATTTATTTTTACGTCGACATTATTTGCATTCGTTAGAAGAACGAGATTATAAAAAGCGCAGCGCTCTCGCAGCAATGCGGAGCGCGCACCCACGACAACAGGGTTCAGAACCCCGGCCCGTAAAAACGCGCGATCGTGCTCACGCACAGCCGCCACATTTGCATAATTACCGATGACGGTACTGCTGCCATCTCGCGGCGACACAACCAATACTGCCAGGACTGCATCCAGATTTTTTTTGTTTGGAAGAAATATAGGTTCACGGATTTCGAAACTTATATTTCATAAAAATGTGAAGAATCTATTTAAATATTGCTCCCTCTTCTTTGATTACACAGCTACACAAACAAAAGTGCAGTCAAAAAATCACCTATATAGTATTGGTCGAGTATAGTCGAAATCCAATTTTTTAGAATTTTCTGCTTACCAGTTTTTTTTTTATTTGAGCTTGAATTTTGGGCTTAGCTAACTTGGAAAAATTGATTTTGCGACCGGTTTTTTAGTTATTGAATTTTTTTTTGCTCAAATTGTGCAGCTCAAAAATTTCTTTAAAATAACCACTGCTATAATTACATAAAAAATAAAGAAACAAGAGGTGAAAATTCATCGTAATATTAATGCAAATCTATTATTATTGCTTCAACTAAACACGTATTGTCATTGACAGAGAACAGTCCATCAAAGTATTAATTGACCCTGATCGTATGTTCCTTGTCGGTGATAGGTAGAAATCGGCTTTGAATGGTAGGTTAGAATTAGAATTTTAAAATAAAATTATGTGCATATGAAATATAAGATGAACAAGTAGCATGGACACTAGATAGATTATACTTTGAAATTATATATAGTGAAACTTCTATGAAATACCATGTCATCTATATTTCTTCTAAACAACCATTTTTGTATTTGTGTTTTTAGACCTTATTTTTACGCAAAATACTACTTCTATAATAATTAATCGTTTTTTTAAGTATCCATAGTTGACCGATTTGAAAAAGTTTCACATAACATTAATCAATAATATGCATTCAAAATAATAGAAGAGAACAAAATTCTATCAATAATAATTATTTGTGAATCAAACTATACAGAAAAAATGTTTACTTAAAGCTAGAGAAAAATATTTGTTTAAAACAGAGATTCTATCTAACAAATGTTTTAGAAACAATAAAATAATTTAATTAAGGTTTTATAAACAATATAATTATTATCTTATTGCCTAATACATGCAGACAAGATTTCCCTCCTTGAATACGTCCCTGCTATGTGACCTACGTCTTTTCATTAGAGATGTTGTCTTATATACATTTTGCGTTTAGATGGTCCAGTGGTATTATTGCGGATTCTAAAGTTTATTGTTTGAATTACATAATTTTGGATCATGATGAATTTTGTAGCGGTTTTCACAAATTACAGATACTGTCTTAATTTTATGTACATTTATAATAAAATAATAAAAACCAAAAATAGGAAGAAGTTTTTGAAATAATTGTTTTATCAATATTCACAGTGATCAGCAGGGACGTCCGCAGTAAATTTTCCAAGGATGTAGGGGGACAAACCTGAAGATAATTTTTTCAAAAGTAGATTATAGAATACACATTTGTATCAAATACTTTATCCCAAGGGAGGTGGGGAGAGGGATGTGCCCATTTTTCCTTCTCAGCTGACGCCTATGGTATCTAGGTTAAAGGGTGTAACTCAGAAAATATAAAATTGGCTTTATCTTTCCTTTAATTCGTCTCGAACCCTTGCATCGTCAAGTCAAAAGGCAGGGCCGGCATCAATCTAGTCTTCGATATGTTGTACTAGACACTCGAAAAATTTGCGTGTGTCGAATTACCCACTAAAAATTGGAAAACATTGCGACTGTTTTCGCCTTACCTAAGAATTAATACTTCGAAATAATTGAGTCAGATTTAATGAATAAAAAGCTATATATACATATTTAAGAAAAAAACCTCCTCCAATTCCCTCTTCCACTTTTTTACTCGACATTCGAAATTTATCTATTCTGCCGGCCCTGCCAAAAGGCGTAACAAAAATCCGAAAATATTCAAATAATAGAAAATACTTGAGTTGCCATTTTGGCTCATAATGTTTTTATCCCAGTAAAAAGGCTGTTATTATTATATTAAGAAAAGTGAAGACATTGTTAGAATAAAGTGATTTTTTATAAAAATAAAAGTGGCGAGTAAGTGATTTCACTGATAAATAAAAGTTTAATAATGCTGTCTTGTAAAACATGAGTTGTAAAGTTTACGCCCTATTGACTATATGTTATTTTTATGAATTTAAATATAAAGAAATTGACTGAAAATGAACTCACAATCAGTCGTTTGCATTTATTTAAAATACATATAAAATATATTTATTTAATTGTGTTGCTGAGAATATTTTCCGGCCGGACGTTGGGGGTTAAGCACCCACTAAGTGCGTTAATGAAATATTAATTCTAAAATAATGAACGGCATTTCCGACCGCTGCAAAAAGTATTATTATATGAAAACGATCGCAGTTGCATAGCACGGTCTATGGTGACACCAACGGTGAATAGAACAGAAAAAAGTGCATCACCGTTCACTCTGTTTGTGTGCCCAATGGCGTTAAGTGTAAATAATATATGCGGGTTATATCGCTTACTCTATAATGGCTTATTTACCCACCATCGAAATAGTTAAAAGATATCTACAGTGTATTCCAAGTTGATTAAGACATAGGAAATTTAACATGGGGACAATTAGAAATGTTGTAGTAACCTTTGGTCAAATTTAACGATGTATCATTGGTGCATTTTGAAATGCCGCCTCGAAACTAACTGTTAAATTTTTATAATAATATTTTTTGGCAGATATAAATTTGAAAACAAAATACTAATTACTATTTTATTAAATTTTGTGACGGCATCGTTAAATTTGACCCCCATGTTAAATTTCCTATGTCTTAATCAACTTGGAATACATTATATAGTAGGATATTTCAGTTTTTGTTGATTTATTAGATTTTGTGTAAAGTGTAAACTATATCAAAAATCCTACAAAAAAAACATCGATAAAAAATTTTTTAGAACTTCTGACAGATTAACTCAGTAACAATTTTCAAATTTCGTGGAGATATTGCCGAAAATTGGTAATTTCACATTTTGATTGACGAATATAGAATTTATATTTGAATATCTGTATATACCTTGTATAAATTTTATTGTTCTCCGATGTTTGTAAAAACATAAATAAATTTTTTTAAATTCTTTTGCCTGGTATTATCAATCATTTTAAGGCTCTTTTATCGCTAAATGTTCATATAAAGTAGAATTGGTGTATTATACTAACGTGATTTAAATCAATATTTAGTTATTTAGGCTCTCAATGAAAAATTGGTTATGGTAATAATATGACAGTTAGTTAAATGAGAATTCAGTTAAACTTGGTAATACGGGTATTAGACAAGTAAATACTGGAAAAAATAAATATACATATATTTAGATAATACGCAGAACATTTCAATTTATATTTTAATACACCAACTTTTGGCAGCAATCCCACTACTTGTTAAATGGACTTAATTGTTTTGACTTCTGAACTCAAATACAGAATAATAAATATCATATTATATTTATTGTTAATTAATATATTTTACGCCTGCGGAGGGAGTTACGGAGCTCGATTTTAAATGAGCGACGGAACAATCGATGCCTAATTCAGGGGGTAAACGGTTAAGTTAGGTTTAGATCCCATTGTGATTTCATGGATCTCGTGAATGTCGCCTGCCTTGATCACTCCAGGGCAACCTCTTATCCATCATGTAATCCCCGTCTGGCTGTATATTAAAAAATTTAAGACAAAAAAATATATATATTTTACATTATTGAATGTCCAATTTCGTCAATAAAAAACTTCTTTGACAATGTAGTATTGTCTAAAAACATTAATCACCATACATCATTAAAAGCCCAAATGATGCATCAAAATTAAATTAACATTTAAGTCAACATATCATTATTTCTGAAAGAGAATTCATTACCTATCTATATGCCTTTTTGTTTCCGTATTATATTTGCTTTTCATAGAAACTTTAAATGATAATAATTTATTCCCTATACATGGACAGCCACTGCACATGTGTATTTTGTTGCACTGAACAATCAAAAGTGCATTTACTGTCACGTGATGTAAGAACTTAATGGGACGTTTTGTCACTGTTTTGCTAATCAGAGAGCTCTGGCAAAGTTGCCCGCGCATTGAACGTACGTGTAAAATAATAACTACTACAAAAACAGTGGTCGTCAAACTGTACAAACTATTGGTTAAAGAGAAGAACCAATATGAATGTATGTAAAATAATAATAATAATTGCTACAGCAGTTGTCAATCTGGTGTAGTCTTGTGAAGGAAAAAAAGAAGTTTTATGATAAATGACATTTTGGCCATTTTCTAATAAACAGTTTTCCCGATTTTATTTTTTTTGTTCTTTCGTTTGGTTTATTCGAGAAATGCATTACAGTAATAAATGGTAATTTCAGACATTTAAAATACTTCCTGGGAAATTGCACTTTTATAGTTATCATGTTGTGATCTAAGATGATTGAATTAATCGCTCAAGATCTTCGTTAACAGGTTTAATTACGAGTCTGAAATTTTTGGACAATTAACTTTTGATCCAAAGCTAAAATATAGGCTAATGGGACCGAGAAAAAAAAACACCTTTCTTTTAAAAGTGTTTTTTTTTCAAAGTTCGATTTTATTTAAATTTATAAAAATAATCTTAGGTTTGAAATGTTTATTTTAAAACAATAAAACTTGCCATTTATGATTTTTTCCGAAGTGTTAATTTCTACCAAAAAATTAAAAATTGCAATGTGATTTTTTTTATTAACAATAAGTTTATTTTGAACTTATATAATATAAACATTATAAAAATGTATATCATTTAAAATAAAAATTAATATAACTGCCAATTTCTTCGGAACCATCGGATACAAAAACTAGTTCTTTACTTTTCGCATATTAATTAAATAACCAAAAAAACATGCAACCTTGGTTAAATATTTGAATCTTATTCTAGTTTCTAAAAAAACAATATTGAAAAGTATTTAAGTAATTATAATTAATTATAGATTAATTGCATTTTCTGTATTGACCAACAAAAAAAAATCATAGAATACAGTATGTTGTAATAATATATAATTTGCAACCTTGCGTCTATATTTTTTATTAATTGTTTTATATAAATAAAAATTTGAACTAGTTATTTGCCTACATAAAAATTGAACATTTCAAGTAGGTATACATTTATATATAATTTAAATATTGAAAAATTATTATTTTTGACGTTGACTTCTCCAAAAGTAAAGTTCACGAGATATTGGTCGAAACGTTGAGTGCAATAAAAGTGCAACGCAGGATAAAATCCAAAAATATTAACTGTAAGTTAAGATTAAAAAAAATATTATTACTTTTTTACAATGAGCAAATAATATAAATTTTAGAATACCTATTTTATTGTATTTAATTTTATGTTAGAGTAAAACATAGCTCTCACATCATATTACGGGCCCCCGGACTGGAATTTTTGACGGGCCCCCTAAATTTTTTTTTTATAGAATTAGTTAAATGACCTTATTTAGGTTTTTCAATAAAATTTTAATTCATAAGTATTAATCAATTACTTTTTTTGCTCGTCGCACCGGGTCCCCTTAATGCTATGGGGTAAGGCAAGGGTTGCCAACTGAAATTGAAAAGAACACATTTTGTGTTTTTCAGATATTTCAGAAGTATTATTTCTTTAAATAAATTAATTAATAAGAAAACTTATTTCTTATTTTTATTTTTTGAATTGACTAGAACTTATAGAGAACCCATCTGACGTTGTCTTCACTAGTAGAAAAGTATTTTTGGTACGACATCGTTCCACTGAATAAAATTTTGTAGTGAACTCATTTATCCCCCCCTCCCTCTTGTCCTTTTAAAACTGGCACTGAATATATACATGAGACTTTTTTAGGAACTTTGAAAAGTTGCAACCTATAAAATATATTTAATTTTTTTTTAATTTTCTAAAAAATTAATTTATAAATATATTTATCATTCATATTCAATGGAATTTTTACTCCAAAATTTACAATACAATTATATTATATTTAAAATAAAATCTAATGTATATAATAACTGAAAATAATTTTTGTACCCTCCGCAAAAACGAACGTATATCCCAAAGAAAAACTTGTTTAGAATGAGTTTCAAAGTGAACAAAGAAATTTTAAATTTTTTTACTTTCGTCAAGGTTGATTTTAACCACTAAAATGAAAAATACATGTGTATGCACCATAGCAAAAACGTAGACACTAGTTTTTCTTTAAATTACGTAAGATTATATCGAAAAACCCATTATTTCTTGTAGACTTCGGTGTAAACTTTTCATTAGATAAAAAATGTATTTCATCTGATAGGTACAATTTACGTAAAGATTAAAAACAAATAATTTACCACTACAAACTGTTAATTATGTTTATTTCTTATTAACTTTTGTATTTTATCCTTATCTTTTTATAGTGATTTGAACCCTCGACAATTATTCTGGTAGCGAAACAAAACAGTCTCTTATATTAATCTAAATACAAAAAACGTGGTCGATATAAAAGACATTCGGCGTTCGTAACTAACAGTAAACACAAAATGTGGAGCGACCATTTTGCTCGACACTCACACACACATACACTTGTTCCTGTGGGACGTGGTTCGTTAGTCCGGGAGCCAGCCCGGGGGACCTCCACCACGAGTAGAGTTGCGCTGCAGCAGCGCAGAGATCTTCAGTGAATAATTAATACTCTATCTCAGACAGAGGAAAGATGAGCTTGCACATACAACCACTGCGCCATCCGCCTCAGCCAAAGCAGATTACATTCTCGGCGGGAGTGTGTGTGTGTGTGTGGGTGGGTGTGTATGTGTGTGTTAACGAACCTGCAGCGTCTAATCTGTGTCTTGCCGCGATATTCGCGTCGTTGTTTCAATATTAGATGAACTCATTGCAAGTGAAATTTAAAATATTACAAAAAATAGTAACTGAATATAATTAAAACGAATTTAGACTTATATTTCATTTTTAGTAAAGTGTTTCATAAACAATTATGTAAAATAAATAAATATCTTTTATCACTAAAACTTAATAAATTATAAAGCTCGTGTCCGTCCCAAATAATTTTAATATGTAATTGTAAATAGATTTTTAAAAGACTACCATTTTTTGCTAAGATGGCTTGAAAAATAACAACTTTATATAGAGTGTTGCATATTTTTATTTTGGAATCAACGCATATTTGAAAAAAATGTTCAGACCATAGACATAGAGAATGGACAGTGCATTCTGTATTAACTCAATGGTGTAACATCTGTTCAAAAAAGGAGAGAGAGATGCAGTGTAGTTTGGAACATAGACATAGAGTTACACAGTTATTCCAAACCTGTTTCTATCTCTTTCTTTTGACACGGTTCTGTGTTCGAGTCAGATGCCTGGTCCATTCTCTATGTCTATGGTTCAGACCAAAAAATGTTTAGTTGTGAGGGGGTAATCGAATAGTAATATGTATTTGTTATTTTAACGTGGCCTTCAAGGTTATTTGCAGGTCAACATAATTTTTTTAAATAGGAACCTATTTTTTTTAGTTAGCATTCTTATTCTACGTAAAAAACACGAAACATTTTTTTTGAACAACCTAAGCTTTCCAAGATATCTTTAGGAAAAAGTACAAGATACAAAAAATGTTTATTTTGGTCTAATTAAAAATGGAGAATTATTTTAAAATTTTAGAACATTTTCTATTTATTTTATTTAAGCAAGAACAAAAAAAAAAAAAACGAAATGTTAAATAAAAATTGTTTTGTCGTATGTGCATTATACTTATATTATTTTCAACCTTTTGTCTGATATAAGAATCCTGAAATTTTTGTGTTTCATTTATTGTTAGAATTACGAAACATGTACTTTGAGAAACCACATTTTTGCAGTTATGAAGTTATGACCTTAGATCATCAAAACATTGTAGATTATCAAATTCAAATTTACATATACATATAGTTATAATAATTAAGTTGATAATTTTAATGAAAGACCCATCTTAAATACTAAATACAATACAATAAGTAGAACATACATATCATACCACAGACAAGGGAAAAATCTAAACTTATAACCGCATTGAAGCATTAATTAATGCTTTCATTAATTATTTTTACTCGAATTTTTACTTTATTACATACCGCTATCGCACAATGTAGGTATTTGCACACGCTAAGGCAGGTTCAAACTTGTGACTTTAAGACAGAAAGATTGAACAACATGCATTGCTAGCACGAAAACCATGGCACGCTAGATTATATTCTTTTTGTAGGTACATACATATATCGAATAAAATGTTATTTATGTTGGTCTATATCTAAACGATACGACAGAAACGTTTTTACATAAAGAACGTTTTGTAAAGAATAAAAAAAAAAATTGGCAGTGCAATTTAGATACAAGAAAATAATATCATCAATATTGTGACTTTTAAAATGTACATGTTACTATATTGTACACATATAGTAACATGCGAAGAAATATTAAATATGTAAATAACAATATTGCTTACAATTTATTCATAAATTTTGTTTGGATATCAACAATAATTTTTTTTTTATTTTCAGTCAAGAAAAGGTATAATATTTTTCTTCCTTTTTATTCAGACTACGGATAGTAATCATGAATAATTATCCTGAGATGTTCGGATGAGAATTATTTTAACTGTATAAACGCATTGTACCGGAATTGGCAAATTCCACTTGATTTTGCCGGAATTTTATAGTCTTAAAGTTAATCATGTAAGCTAGTCTGTAGGATCGCACCAAGCTGTGATATTAACTATTCAACTTATTTGTTAATTTATCAATTTTAATTTGTTTATAAAAGGAACAAAAGGTCATTTAGGACATTTGATATTCTTAAAGTTAAAAGTGTAAGCTATATTAAAAAAAGTTTGAGTATGCAAAAAAGTTTATTTTTTTGTAAAAACCGTAAAAATACTTACTTAAGTTGGCTGATCTAAACGATACATAAATCCTATAAAAATGATTAAAATATTATATAAACCTTAAAATACATGCACTAAAAATTTATTAGGACCATTTTTTAGGGCCAAAAACCCGCATTATGGACCCTCATCCTTCAGGTGATAGATATTTAACGACTTGTTAGCACAGCAATTAAAAATTTTTATGTGTTCTATAAACGCTAAGTTTAAGCGGTAAGATCTGTTATTAATTTTTTAACTAGAACTAAAATTTTACATACATTAACGGTATATATCTAAATAAATAAATAAGATCTTGATAATAAATTACAATTAGCAATAAACAATAAATTAACAATCATTTTTTCAAAACCTTCTCAATATATATATTTATACATTCAACTGACAGAACAACAACGTCTTACTATAATTATTCAAGCTTACATAGTACAATAAATAACTAACTCCATACAGTTGTAGTCTTCAAAAAGCTTTGATTAGTCATTTGTTAATGATTGATAGACATTCAACCGTTTGCTAATTATAAAATGAAGAATGGTCTTATTTCACATCAACAATCCTGCAGTAAAAATGAATGAAACATTTACGCTTCTGAATAACTATAAATACTCGAATACAAAAGTTATTTCCTATGTATTTACAGGTGGACCAATAGTCTCTTCACATTTGAGAAGCCCGCTGCTTCCGGGCGGGTGGGGGTATCGGGGTGAAGAGGGTATCAAACGCGAGAGCGGCTAATAGGGATTTATGTCCGGTATTATAAAGCTAGCTAACAAGCACTCTCAAATGAGGTATCAAACATGTGTAAAAATAATCAAGGTTCACACTTACATGATGTAATATTAAAAAAATGAAACCCCCATTTGTGTACTTTAAAATACAATAAACAGTTCGTTCGCTTGTTTATTTTTTATGGCCATTCAAAATGTTAAAGGACTGTTGGTCCATCCTGTATTTTATTCCAATTATATTTAAACCAGGAACTCTGCCTCTAGGCCTAGACAACGTTCGCTCTAACTTTGGAATTATTATAAGTTCAATAAAATATAATTTAACTGAATCTATATACATAACTTTAAACACCATATTTTTTTAATTATGTCAATTCGTATTCAGATGAAATAAAACTGCCAAGTGAGTATTGGGCACGCACATGATAGGGTTCCGTAGTCATTCTCACTACGATTTATAAAAAAGATTTATTTCAAAATTTTTCATAAACTATTTTTGCTAGTGTTCGTTATAATTTTCCTTGAAAGTACTAATTAAAAGCTATGTTCTCAACTTTTTTTTAGATTTTTTGAATTGATAGTTTAGAAAATAGAGAGTGACACTCTTGATAACGACTTTGAACGCAAATAGGTATATCGTGACTGGAGAGTTCAAATCAAAAGTTCCAAAGATATTTTTTTTTGCATTTTAGGAGGCCTACCTATACCTACACACCCCAGTCAATGGGAAAGGGGTTCAAAAAATTTTTGTTTACTTCTGTTTTTGGGTTATCAATCTACGTCCGTATACTAAATTTTATCTTAATCGGTATAAAATTTATATAGACAGGCAGATGGACGGACAGAGCGAAACTATAAGGATTCCCAGTTTATAAAATGATCTTAATTAAATTACAGTGTATTCTTAATTGGAGATAAATTTTATAAAATCTAATAGATGTAAGTTATAAAATTCTATAAAATAAAATAAATAAGCCATTTTCGTGTTGTCAAGAATTTAGACTGCTTGTGAAATAAAACAGTTATTTAATTTAATTTGCGTATCGATACAATGTTGCCGGTGGTTTTTTATTTCCCATCGATGTCAACCGCATTGCGAACAATGCCTAACAACAGCTCCAATGAACTATACTGGTCGTAGTTCACTCATTCTACGCAAACTAAATGAGAGTACAACAACTCTTCTGCTTCGTATTTTGCACACAGATTTTTTGTACACGAATTTGCCATGCACGCCGACGACAGCGGACGCAACTATCACTTCTTAGAAAGAGACCAACGTATTTGAGCCCTAACTAAAGTCTTTTTCTATCATGTAAGTTCGATTTAGATCACTGATACGCTATTGAAAATACGTACTACTAAAGAAAAACAAATGACGATGGGTATTTTGCAACTAAATACAAATGTCTATTTGAATTGGCTGGTACTAAACAAGGATCAGTATATGTCTTCCAAAGGTAACTCGATCAACCTGGCATATTTCAACAACGGTCTTTTCATTAAACGATGTTGATAGTTGTGAAAGTGAGATGAAGATATCGCGAACGGTCCATATGCATATTTCAGCCTTGTTCAATGCGACCACACGGTATAGACACGGATGTTTCTGCGTGCACTCGGTGTGTAAGCCGTATGAAGTAAACTGTAACATCCACGTTGGTTCGTGATCGTGAACGCCGTGATAAGACGTGAGAATCCGCCGTTGCTGTTGTCTTTTTTATTATTTATATCGGCATCTAATGCGATTAGTAAACGCAGCTATTCGAGCAGCTTTGTAAAAATGTACAATGGATAAATTATGAACTGGGTTTTATTAGAACTCGAGGTTTTGCATGGCCAAGGATGAGAAATATAGTTCTTGATTGTGTGATAGATAATGTTGGAAATATTTTACCCTTTTTCAACCATAATTATAAACTTCCCATTATTGTAATCGGTCCAAAATTCAAAATAAAAAAATTCAACATATTTTTATGTTTCAAATAGTAATACTTACACTATTTTCAGAAAGAACTTGCGTGCCATTTTTTACGCGCACGAAATCTCGCAAATAAAAAATGCAATTGGCTTCATTGGGGTACAAATCGAAGTGTCTTGACGTGAATATGATCTGAAAGAAAGAATTTTTCGAAATTCAACTCACACAGGGGTAAAAAAGAGTGTAAAAGTTTGTATGGGTAAAAATATTTTTACTTTACTTGAAACTTAGCATGAATAAATATTTTACAATACAAATAATTGAAGGGATGAAAACCACCCTCAAAATTTGAATTTTAAATACTAATAAATACATTTACTAATTCATGTTGCCTTGGAAACAAACGCAATTTAATTAAAATTGTCAGATAAGTTATTCTAAAAAGTGTATTATATTATTGACATTAGGAATAATAGAAAACTAATATTCACAATATAAAAGTTTTATTTCTGATAAATTCCATAATTTTTTTTTTATATACATACTAAACAAAATTATTCACATAAACTATATGGAAACAATAAATAAACAGTATTAAAGTATTTAAGTCATGGGAAGTTCGTTGTGTGGACCTCAAGGGTCGAACTTAGGGCTTGTTGAAGTATGTATTATTATGATCCGATCTAGAAACCTAATGTGTCCATTCAACGAATATAAATATTATTATAAATAAAAATAAATAACTTAAAATTAAAAAATTATTACGTCTATTGTGAATTTTATATGCATATTTTTTGGCCACACTGACCTAGGGTGCTTTTACTACAATATGATATAGATAATATCTAAGTGCGCTGTTCAGTTCTTCTTAACTCTACAATACTAACAACTGGCGTTAGATCTTAATCTATATATTTATCATATATAATAACAATATGTAAATATTGTTATTACAAATTTACAAACGATCAAAAATTACACTTGTAAAAATATCCCATACTACTATTACATACTTACTCGTACATAAATTACGTTCAGAAATACCCATTCAGCAAAAAAAGTATTTTGGAAACAATGAGTCCGGATCGCGGAAGAGCTCACGGTGTACGCATTCTGCAATTTGCAACAAAAACCCCTTACGTCCGCCCCCGCTTCGCGTCTCGCGCGTAATCACCCCCTCCATTCCCCCGCGTGTTTCGATAGCCACGGTTCTCACCCGCGCTTCACCGGCCGGCTGAGTGTTTCTCTTTTCGGTTGTTCTCTTACGAGAGTTGGCGTTCTTAACATAGAATTAATTCTAACTAGTGCTAGATTCAAATAAAAATAGAACAAATTTTTGTTTCTGATCATAAGTCACATCTCAAGTGATGTCAACATTTAAACTGTAATAGATATTTTTAAATGCTTTTATTTATTATCATAAATAACGTTTTTAGATTTAACCTTTAAGTTGTATTATAGGGGAAAATGTATTTTCATTTGCATACATTTAAACTTTACCAAATCAACTTTTTAAAGAGTACCGAACTGTGCTTGTTTCTATGGATTTGGTCAATGTAGAAATCAAATTGCTAAAATTATAGACAGCTGTCGTCAATAATGCCATATTATGAAGATTTTGGTTCGGCCTACACATTAAGCATTCATAATGGAAAATACGTTTGAGCCTGAAATTTTGATTTATTTGACAGCAATTAATTTGGTATTTCTAGCTATAGTAGTGGATTGTTACCCATTTTTTGGCCTTCTAATGCCCAGTATTATAAAGAATTTGCTTAAGTGCAAATACAACTTTGCTTCCAGCTAACGCTATCTGCTAGGTAATAAATATAAATGACAACCACTTTGACGAATGCGTATTAAGAAGAAATCAGCGACTTAAAATAAGTGCTGCCAAGTGTACCTCATAAAATGCATAGCATTTACGTTATTATACATTTATTACCACTGCTTTAAGATGTCGAGCAATTTCATAACAATTTGACTCCTAGCAGATAGTGTTAGCTGGAAGCAAATTTGAGTGCAGGCATAAAAGACACAATACCGAACGAAACATTTCAATTTGTTTAATCTAATTGTTAATGTTTGGTAATACTGGCCACTGTGTCGTAGATTGGACAGCTTTTTCTGATGCAGAATTCGACAATGACCTTCAAATATGTCTATTTTCAGATGCCGAAACACATTTCGTTACTTTTTGTCAGTCCGATATCTGTCCACCATAACTTGTTTTAAAATGCAAAAACTTTTTTGCGAACGGTTTAAAAGGTTTTACTGTAGGATTTGCATTTTGTGACAGATTAGTTACACGTTATAAGCCATTTATTTCTTCTAATGTTTGTGTATACAAGTTTTATTTTGGGGTTTTGATTTATTTTATATAATTTGTATTCTTCTTTTGAATGTGTCGAGGAGTGTTTCTTACTAAGATAGCAAATTAAGTTGAAAAAATTCGCAAATTTATTATTAGAGATAGAAGATGCCATGGGGCATGGATTTTTTAAAACAGCAGTTTCGTATTCCCAAAATTTTTAAGGCAAATAATAATTTTAGAAATTTCGTCATTAATAAAATATTTATACAAATTAAAATAAAATAGAAAATGCCCCTTAAATAAATAAAAATACATAAGACATTAAATTCTTTTAATATTTTAAAAACGTTTGAAATGATTGCACGTATAAATTAAAGACTGTTTTGACCAGACCTAAAACTTCCCACTCTGAATAATTTAGATCTTGTTAAAATTTACTTTTAATTCTGTCATTTGATCTTATTAATATTGTTGTTACCATAGAAACAAAATTTTCTAGAACTTTCAGGTTAATAAACAGCCATAAAACTAAAACTGTTAATTCTAATAGGATTCCGGGTTATTCATATATCATCATTTTTTTATGAACATTTTAAAAGCATCCTCTGTAAATTTTTAATAATTTGTAAGAATTTCTTCTAATGTTTATGATCAAACTTGCAATCGAAATTTAAAAATAATGGTAATGCTAACCATGGAAAGCAATTACACATGTCTGAAATAACACTGCAATCTCTAAGTTATTCAAGTAACATCCTGTATATAATAAAATAGTGCATCCATTTTATCATAAAAATGATAAAAAAATCTACAAACATTTGCAGTAGTAATGACCACAAAACGTTAAATCCGCCGCGTTAATAACGAGTCCCATTAAAAAGTGTAAGATGGTGTTCCCGCGGGACTCGGGCACTCGTTACCGGGTGTTTCCATAGGACACTTCCTTTGTTCGACGTCTGCTGAGACTTCGGCCAGACACACGATGTTCGATGCAGCATATCCGGGTATAGTTTTCGCTATTTCACGCATGGCTTAAGACTCCGTCTACGAAACAGGCCCGTGCTTGTTTTAGACAACATTTTAGAGCGATATTTTTTTTATTAATAAAAAAAAAAAAAATTTTATGTTAATAATGTAATGGAAGTTTAGTGATAAAGTCAAACGTTTCGTTTTTGAGATATTTGACCGTTTCCAGACTTTTCTCACACACTGTATATGAATAATTTTACAAACAAGCCTTGAGTTCGACTATTGAGGTCCACACAACCAATTTCTCTACATGGTAAGACTATAAATACTTGATTACTGATTATTTATTGTTTGCATTTAGCTTATGTGAATTTTTTTTTTAATATGTATCTATGTATATGAAAATTTTTAATGGAATTTGTCAGAAATAAAACTCATCTTTGTATTATAATGTCAATAATATAATACACATTTTTGAATTTAAATTTAATTGCATTTGTTTCGACGGCAACATGAATTAGTAAACGTATTTATTAGTATTTAAAATTCCAATTTTGAGGGTGGTTTTCACCTCTTCAATGGATGTTTAGGCACATATAACAAACTTTTATGCCCCCTTTTACCATCGTAGGGGTTGAATTTCGAAAAATCCTTTCTTTCAGATTATATTAACGTCAATTGGCACCCCAACAAAGCCAATAGCATTTTTTATTTGCAAGATTTCGTGTAGGAAAAAAATGACACACACACATACATACATATTTGTGAAAATAGTGTAAATATACTATAGTAACCTTAAACAAAAATATATTGAAATCTTTGATTTCGATTTTTCCTGTTTGGGAAGTTAAAAAGTAATTTAATTGTATATAAATTTAAAATATTTCATTATAGTTCTTGTTTTATCATAAAATCTTCATAATGATTTTAGCATAAAAAACAATAATAGAAAACCTCAAAATAGTTAATATTCCTATACCGTCTTCTAATTATTGTTAGCCATACAAGTGTATTTGTATATCTAGCTATTATAATTTTCAAAAAAATATGTAATTAAAATTGTGTTTTCTTCTACTGAAAAAAACATGCTTAAAAAATAATTTATATCTGCCATTAAAAATTAAGAATAACAATTTTAATTTTCAAGAATGTTTTTAAATGCAGTCATAATTCTCTACAATGATGAAAACTATTAGTATAATATTCGTTTTATTCTCATCGAATTAAACCGGTTTGTTGATTGATTTTTTTTTATTTTCAAATGTTTGAAATTTCTTTTAGAATTTTTATTTTTACTTTTAGGCTAACTTTTAGTATTTTATTTGATTTTAGCTATAGAGTGACAACATATAATTTTATTTTTCTTAGAAGTTTAGTTAATTTTTTTGACTACCGATAGCAATCATTTTAACTTGATTCGTTAATATAATTAAAACATTTATTTAAATTTATGAATACCCAGCTTTTTTACAATGATCTATTGTTTCAAATTGTTATAACATTGATGGCTTATTTTTGACGATTGAATTTTGCTGATATTTAATTGTCAGTTAAAGAATTAAAGTGCATCAATATTATTACTGCTTTTTACTGTATACAGTGGCATAACCAGATTTTTTCTAGAGAGGGGATATATTATTATATATATATAATTCCTCTGATTCCTCCAGTGAACCTAAAAATCTCAGAAATTCAGTGGTATATACCAGTTTTCACTAATCAATCAGTGATTATCACACAATATCAACAATGATCTACTAATTCGTTCAGTGACTATTCACTGATACCGTTTTAGAGAGTGCACATGTATATTATATAGCGTAACTAACTCCCCCCTGCTGGTTACGTCACTGGTGGTACATTTAAATCGATTACTGCTCTACCCTCTGCCTTTACAAGTGAACTATATAGAAAAAAAAATTCATCGGGCCAAGACAATCCTTGTTTCATATATATCCATGGAGAAAAATGGTTGTTAAGAAAAATTAAAATTCCTAAATAAAAATTTACAGAAATAGAACTAATCTTTATATTATAAATATTAGTTTTCTAATGTCCTAATGTCAAAAACATAATTAACTAATTTGACAATTTGAATTTAGTTACATTTGTTTCCAAGGCAACATGAATTGGTGACATATTGATTAGTATTTAAAATTAAAATTTTGAGGATGGTTTTCACCCCTCCAATAGCTGTTTAGGTAGGTACATACAAAAAATAAATGTCCCTTAGGTTGAATTGAATTGCAAATGAACCAAGTCTTATCAAAATTAGTGAGCTAATACTCGCAACATTCACTTTTTAGACGATAAAAATTACAAAATTTCGAATATTTCCAAAACCTCTAATCCAATTAGCACCAAAATCAATAGATCTGGATTACTCACTAAGACAAACATTTTTCCCAAAAATAATGCAAATCGGTCAATTTATATAGTAGTTATCGTGAACGAAAAAAAATTCTACATCCAGACACACATGCGAAAATTAACTTTTCTTTACATTTTGAAGGTAGTACAATCAGAATCCGCTCTTATTTCGGGCACGATTTTTCGATGGTATTAAAATACTTCCATTTATTTTAGAACATGGAAGTAAAAACGACAAAAGATTTTACTAACCAACGGCATTTTTCAGTTATTTTTTATTTTATTATGGGATTTTTTAGTTCCTGTCCCCCTTAGTGCATCGCTGGACAGTCTCCGATAGCCGTTGGGTATCACGTTAGATTCGCACAGGTCTGTTGGCTATTCATGTAACATCTGTACTGGGCTGAACTATGAAATTCGGCCATGTTCTTTGTACAAATAAAAATGTTCCAATCAAATTTATTTCTCTGTTGCTAACATCGATTTAATAATGTTAGATTTTGCAATACAATATTTACTAAATTAGTTTTGTATATGTATTGTGTATTGGATTTTAGATAAAAGAAATATATAAACCAAGAGGTTTAATTTTTTATTTGGAATTTTTTAGGAAGTGAATGGCTGATTTATTTTGTTGAGAAAGTCAAGAAAAGAAGAAAATAAACTTAAATAAAAACAGTCATTTTAGGGTGTTCGTGCAAATTGAAATATTAATCTGTTCGTGGTGACCAGCGTTGAAAATTAATATTTACGCTATGCTCAATGCATTTTAAAAACGTGTATTTTAAATTCTAGTTTTTCCTGTATATTATGACTATATCTGATAGCTGGAAATTTTTTTAAGAATACCTTATAGGTTTTTAAAATTAATTTATAAATTCCATCTCCAGATTAAACATAAAAATTTGTTAAATATGTCAATTTTAACAAAAAATCTGTGGGGAATGGGATTTATAAATTAATAAATAAAAACTATAGCCTTCTTTAAAAATTTGCCATCTACTAGAAAAAGTCATAATGTATAGGAAAAATTGAGAAAAAAGTAGTATTTTCAGAAAAACGTGAAAACTGCTATTTAAAATATACACGTTAAAACAGCCACACTAGCGACTTTTAGTAGTGCGACTATCGCGTCATGGCATGTTATGCATGCTACTTATTGTATGCAGCGCGACTATCGCCACAGTGTTTTGCCATTTACATATAAAACAATGTAAAAGTGTGTCTTAAAGTGCATTGAGCATAGTTGAAATATTAATTTTCAACGCTGAGTTTGTGGCAACCTTATTTTTTGGTCACAAAGAACAGATTGAGAGGGACATTAGTATACATACTTATTAAATATAATATTAAAAATAAATAAATAAATTTGTACCTACCTAGTTAATTTATTATGATATAATATATACCTACATAATGTACGATGTGCCTACTTTAAAGAAACCAAAAGTGATATTTTTATTTATTAAATAATAAACGTAGGATGGATGGAGATTATTTACTGACAGAACAAATTAATATTGTATGTACATTTGCACAGTAGCCATACTAGAGTTTTTTTTTGCCTTTACATAGATGGTTATGTGTGCATATGTTAATGATATGCTATAAAATGTATATCATAGTTAAAGTTCGTGTGCAGAGACGGCATTAGCTCACGAACTTGGTAATAAACATGCAACATATAAAACAGGGACGTATTGAAATTAACTTGTAATAAAAATTATTATTTTATAAATGTAAAACCCTATTTCATGCATACTTACTGCTTCTATACTTATCAGTTCATGACACAGTAACTGCCTTTATTTATTAATGTTAATTGTTAATGAAAAATAATATTTAACATTTTTTTTGTTTTTACTTCTATTATGTTTGAGGTAGATAATTTTTTCTTATAGAAAAAAGTAACATGATATAATTAATTAATTGAATTAGGTCTGCCAGGTATTTAATAACGACAATCACGAGGCAGAAAAAAATGTCTTTAATTATAACAAACAACAGACAAAAACTATGGTAATGAGTGTCTTTAGGACTTCGATGAAACACGTGTAAGTCTAAACTCTTACAATTTTTATGGTTAGGGGATTTGTATTTGATATTTCTTTAATTATATATCATTTTTGATTATATTACGAAATTTCAGCAAGTAGTCATGCAGGATGAGAAACCCTTTTTATTAGTGACTTCAAAATTAATTAAAAATATTAATAAACGAAATCTATCGGTCTGCTACCGGACTGTTATTACCTGGTATATTTGTTATAAATTAAGCCCAGTTTCACAGAATAGTCAAGTGAGGTAGACTAAATGTATTGTGAGCTTGATATTATTCCTACTTATTTTAACATATCCTTATATTAACTACCTCAAGTTTTACTGCTTGGGGAAAAATGCCTTATTAACTAATTTAAAAAATAGATAATAAAATAAAATCAAAATGGAAATACAATAGAAAGGTGATGTTTCCTTTAGCAAATATAATTAATTGTTGACCCTAATGTTTGCGAACTTGACTAAAAAGAAAAATATAACCGGTCGTGTAAAATGAAGTAAGAGAGAGATGAAGGCTGTATTTGACAGACAAGAATCGTTATGGTTCAGTTGTTAATGCTGTAGGCGTATTGGATTGTCGTATTATGAAATAATCAGAAAAAAATATTAAAAATTAAAACAGGTCCTGATTAAAGACTTTTGATTAAATACTGATATATATTTCTCCAATTGGATAAAGTATATTTGAACTTTGTATATTTGAAAATATTTAATAAAATATATTGTGTATAATATGGATATAATTTTGAGTATATTTTTGAATATATCCATTCTATTCTCTGTCGAAACGTTGTGCATGTATTTATATTGAGAAGATAATACAATTTTCAAAATATAAAGTACACAAAATTAATTAATTAATTTCAAAGCCTACATACGTAAACTATATTTTAAAAAAAACACAGTATGCGATGAGAATATATAAAACAAGTAAAAATAAAATTCACTGTCAAAATTTTCACAAAGTAAATATATCTTTTAAATAATACATTGAAAAATTTTGTTGCATGTTTGGCTATTAAATAAATTATAGTTACATATAAATTGAAAATTAAGTATATATTGTGATATTACTTTTAATAAATATGGCTTGTGGTTCAAAACAATCCAAAGCAGATAAATGCAACGCCTGTTTTAAACATTTTTCATTCTGGCTCTTCATGCGGTGCATGATTCGCAGGAACTGTGACATAAGTGTGAAAGAGTTAGTTAGACGAGGTAATAAAAAACAATCATAATTTAACAGAATAAAAAATATATTTAAATATATTTTTTCAGCGTTATGTCGTTGGTGTAAAATGAGTTCTTCACAAAAAATGAAATATTGTAAGCGGGCTAATAAGATGGTAAGAAACTGTAGGAAGAACGCTTTACGAAAAAAACGTGGCGGATGTTCGAAACGACGAAAAAGCCGACGTGGATGTTCAAGACGACGAAAAAGCCGATGCGGTTCTTCGCGTCGAAGGAAAAGCAGGAGACGTAGGACTCGTGGAAGAAGATGTTCTGCTGTACATTCTGATGAAGCAATGGAAGTAGAAACTAAAGGAAGTACTAGTCGTGATAATACTACAACTGAAAATAAGCGGCCAACAACTCCGCCATCAATTCTTAAAAATGATTCGAATAGCAAAGAGTCCGTGAAACAAATAACTAAAAAATCGTCGTCCAAGAAATTGAATAGTACTAATCAATGTGAAAAACATAAAACTAAGAATGCAAAGAAAGAGGAAAAGAAAAAAGTAGACGAAGAAGAGGAAGAAGAGGATGAAGATGGCAGCGACGATGATAGTGAAGAACAAGATGATGACAATGAGAAAGACTCCGGTATGTTTATTGATTGTATATCGTTATGTAATACTTGATATACATAAGTTTCAGAAAAAACTTGAAAAATAGATATTGAAATACCACATTGATACCGATTGGAATATTATGAATAAAAATACTATTATTAAAGTTAATAATTAATTCCACAGTCATCATTGTATTATAGCAAATGTTACTCGCTATAAATAAATATATCGTACGATTATATATAGATACATCTAGAATTCAGAATCTATTGTTTCTTATATATTTTATATAGGTTTTTTTTTAAATATCTATGTAAAACTCGATTACATTTTAATTTCTATTTTACAGACTCGTCCATACCATCTTCTGTCGAATAGATGATCAAATCTCACCCAAATTAAGAGTTTGAAGATGCCGAATAATATGTTAATAAATTTTGAGTATATTTAAAGTTTTGTCATTAATTATTTCCCATGTATTATATTTACATTTTTGTTTTGTTTTGTTATTATATAAAAAATATATACTATTTATATACAATATTTATTTAGAAAGTTATTATATACTTAAATGTATCATAAATAATTTTAAAATGTACTACGAAGTGAAAATTATTTAATTTATTTCATAAAAGAATGTAACTATTTGGTATATTGAAGTACATACATAAAATAAGAAGCTTATTATTATTATTAAATCTACCTAATTAAAAATATGTTATTTAAGTTTTTGTGTTTCAAGATGACAGTTCTATTTAATCTATTGACTTCTACGAAGGGAAATTAAAATTAAATGTGTTGACTACTGTTGACTATTATTTTATTAGTAAAAATAAGACACCAGTCTGTGGTTAATTAATCGTTTTTAAAAATTATACCATTTTCGAAAATAATGGCTTATATTATACCTTATTGTTGCAAAATATTTTACAAAAATATCTATATATGTAGGTGTTACTGTGAAGTTTTATACATGAAACTATATTTATTAGTTGTTTGGTGTAACAAAATTGAGTTTTTAGCACCCTGGCATTTATAAAAAATTTTTAATAAGTACATATTATTAAAAACTCAATAGTGACAGTAAATAAAATGTACAATTGGCAACATTGTAAACAATGATTTGTTAATTAATAAAAAATTTAGATATCTATGAAACAATCGCACTACCTATCAACGTAGAAACAAAATTATTATTTATACATAAATGTTTTTCTAAATCAGACGTGCATCAAAATTCGCATTCAATATTTTTATTGAATGATGTTTTAAATTCTCTGTTGTTGTTTAAATATTTTATTAACATGGGATACGGAAAGAAAATAGTTCGGGCCGTTCGGAATACTCGAGCTGTGGCAAGATCTAGAACAATGAAGTTGGTCCGTCGGAAAACAGTTCGATTGGGAGGACCGGTTGCAACCAAAACTAAACGAAAGGTTGTGTTTGTGAAAATACGACAAGCAAGACGACGTCGTGGAAGGCGCGGCAGGAAACGCAGAAGGGGAGGCCGTCGTGGTAGAGGCCGTAGGCGTAGAAGGTCCCGCCGTGGAAGGAGCCGTGGTCGCAGGAGCAGGAGAAGAAGGCGTGGACGTGGACGTTCCCGTAGGAGAAATCTTTCAAGACATTCTGCGCAGTCCCAACGCTCTAGGAGTCAGAAAGGAGGAAACGAAGATGCGTCTAGAAGTCGAAGTCGACTAAGAGCTAACACCCAAGCTACGAGAAGAGAAAGAAGATATCAAGCTTTGGAAGCGGCCAGAAACATCATGCCTTCGACTAGTCCAAACTGTCAAAAACATCTAGGTGAACATATTCTTAGCCAGCAGAATCAGAATCTCCCAATCAAGAAAGTGTGAAGACATAGTATTGAGAAATAACACAAATTCGAACCCTATCTTATTGTTAATCTGTACTAATAGTAAACTATACTTTTATTTAATGTCAATTTTATATACAAATGTGTACTTTTTCAATATATATTTTTTGAAGTAAATATTAATCTTATCAATTGATTACATTTTATTCTATATCAAAGGATATTACATTTTTAGGAAAAATATTTGGGCAAATGTCAAACATATTTTCAATTTAAATTTTGTTTTAAAATTATTCAAAATCCATAGTAAACTCAATATTTCATTATTACAGAGAAAATTATAATATTTTTCAATAAATAGAATTATATTGTTATTATTATTATTTCCTATTATTTGTAACTCATCTTGTTTAGATTCTACGTACAAGTATATTGTGATAGTCAACTATAAAACGCTGAATCTATTCTATCAGCATTCCAAGTACACCTATTTGATCTGATGTGAGCAGGTGTCATTAAAACCTAGCAGTTATATTGAAGCTTTCAAACATTTGCAAAAATTAAATATCTGCTTTACGAGTATGTATGAGCACATATTAATTGATACTGTTATACCTTATTTTTAAGATTTTAAGTTTCAACGACTATTATTAAAATATATATAATTTATACCTACATATTTATATAGAATAGATCCCTTAAAACTATTATTATCACGAATGTATCCTTGTTGAATGTACATTATACATGCAATAAAAACAGTGAATATTGTATTCGTACCTAGAGAGATATAAATTTAATAGGGTAATATAAAACTGTTTTAAATATATTGCAAAATTAAATATTGATTATTTATGTTTTCTGTTTATTAATAGATACCTACATAATATAATTAATTAGAAAATCTATAAAATTTGAAGTACTGCGTAATTGGGAAAATGATATATGATGGTATTAAAAACTAAATAAAATTTGTATGAAAGAAAAAATTATGTGCGAATTTAGGTTATGTATTTTTGACAGCGTGAAATAAAATTGTAAAAATTAATACTACTTAAATTATGACCTTTGATTTGAATTAAAAATTTTTAATTGAAATGGTACTGACTGAAGATATGTAACAAGATTTGATTTAATATAAACACAGAAATATAAATATTGTGATTAAAATAAAACTTTTATCGCATAGTCATGTAAAAAAAATCAACCAATTTTTGTTTTATTTTACACAAGAAGTCGGGTCAATGACATTTCCATAGAATTAGTTTTAGTAAATAGAAGATTTGTAATATCTTGTTACGAAATACATCACTGATTTCAACAATTGCACTTTTTCTTAGAATTATGTAAAAGAAACAAGGTCTTCTCAATATTTGCATTTCTTTATTTGGTATTTATTATTATATTTATTGTTATTATGCAATTTTAGTTATAAAATATTTTTAGTTTCTGAATCATTAAGGTTTTTAAATATCGGTATGGAGAACCATACATGACTTCCATTTTCTTTAATATCTTTTTAAATAATTTTTAATATAGGTATATATAGAAAATTTCAATGGAATTTGTCAGAAATAAAACTCACCTTTGTATTATAAATATTAGTTTTTTAATGTCCTAACGTCAAAAACATAATCATACATTTGTAGAATAACAAATTTAACAATTTGAATTTGGTTGCATTTGTTTCCAAGGCAAAATGAATTAGTGACGTATTAATTAGTATTTAAAAATACAATTTTGAATGTGATTTTCACCCCTTTAATGGCTGTTTACGCACGTGCAAATAATAAATGTCCCTTAGGTTCAATTGAACTACAAATGTACCGTCTTATCAAAATTAGTGAGATAATACTCGCAACGTTCACTTTTTAGACGATAAAAGTTACAAAATTTCAAAGAATTCTAATACCCTTAATCCGATTAGCATCAAAATCAAAAGGGTAAAGATTTGGTATGTTTCAATTTGGTTTACTTAAACACAGCATCTAAAATGCTCAAGAAAGTATAAAAACAACTATATGTCTATAGTTAAAATTAAAATAATCGATATATTAAAACTAGTAAAGACAAACATAATTATTTAATTATAAATCATAGACGAAATTTACTTAGGGTAATTATTTTCCTATGAAACTTGTATTGTATTCTATACACCACCACCAACTTTGTGCTGTGCACGGTTTACATTATTTAGTATCGCTTTTTGTATGTATGCAACCACGCTTGCTTTACTGTATATCTAGTTCCGTACCTTCAGGTTCTATTAAACCACGGCTTACTCAGATATTCTAAATAATTTGTTATCTTGAATTAACTAATTGCTAATTTATCACTGCATTAATTTACACTATCAGAGTTCGAATTGAATTTGTGCAACTCAGTTTTGATTCAATTTCTTTATTATAATTTTTATTATAACTGTATTTTATTTATCTTGCAAAATTCATATGAACAATAAGATTAAACTTCAATATACCGGGTGCTCCATTTTAATTTCCCCAGGTCAATATCTCGAAAACTAACAATAAGTAAGTTTTAGATCGAAGTTGTAGCATTTCGAAGAGGACATTTATTATTGCTATCGGTTTTTATATTTTATGGGGTAAAATAAGCAACCTTTATCCGAAACATTTTTTTAGAAAACATCAATTTTTTACGATACTAAGCAGAAAAAAATTCTGGATTTTCAATATCTTTTTACTCAAAACCTGAAACTAAATAAAAATGCAAGAGGTAAAAGTACTAGAATTTTAAATTTAATTTAGACAAGGATTCTTAAAAATTTGTAAGAAATAAGAGATTTTTTTCCTTTTTTAATGATGAAGGACTATCAACTTGATGAAAAGTTGGTAAAATGTTTTGAAAAAATATCCAGTGTTTTATCATAAAAAAACATATTTTTTTACATTTGATTTGATTTTAATTAAAAATCATTTAATATCATTTACTTTTTAGATTTAAGCTTTAAAATCGTAAAAAAATGTTTTCAACAAAAATTACGTATTATTTCCCGTATATAACGAATCTGCAATAAAAAATATAGGTTACCATTTGAAAAAAAAGTAACCCCATTTATCAATAATAAATGCCCCCTTCAAAATGCTACAACTTTTGTCCAAAACATTTTTACCATCTTGTTTAGTTTGAGATATTGATCTGGAGAAATTAAAATGGATTACTCGGTATATACTTTTTAGTATACTTTCATATCTTTTTTGATCAATAATTTTACTACACATTTCTTTTCAATTAAATAAAAATTGCAGGCAGTTCAATCTATGTATACAAAATATCGAACTGAATCACCCCATCTATGATACAAAAACGAAACTAAATATTTTTCCAGTGTGCAGCAAAATAGTATAATATCGATAAAATGAAGCATTTTGTTTTACCGAGGTCCTACTGTACACAGTGTGCACTAATTCATGCACGTGTAATGCACAACACGTGTATGTGGGATGCAGTGAGCCAGTGGGCCATTATAGTGGGGTAGGTCACGCCCGCGCTCGATACCGGCGTCTGATGTGGGTGTATTCAGGGAAAATTCACTTTAGCGTGATATAAAAATTTTTTGAATTTTTTTGTTTAAGTGAATAAATAAAAAAATTGCGTGTAATATACAAAGTACGTAATGCAGGGGTGGATAGTGGGCAACCTTTGTTCATGTTTTGCAAATTTTATAAAGAGGAAATTGTCAGTGACGTCACTAGGTGGGATAACTCTCATGGCGGAAAAAAAGAAGTCAATAGGATTTATTTTTTGTACATTAGGCGTGTGTCACCCCCTGTGAATTTTTTACGTCAGAAAAATATCAGTGGGCTCTATCACCCTTTATAGACTTGACAATGACCAAAAAAAAGGTAAAATTCAAGCTTTAAATAACCAAAAAAAGGAGGTAAATAGGCTTTATTTTATTAACAAATGAGACGGATGTCACCACAGGTGTTTAATATGGGCAAAGTTTAGAAAAGTTTGTAGATAGATTTTTGTGGTCTGAAAATGTAAATTTGGTTTATCGAAACTCTTATTAAAAACTTCAATACGGTCCTGTTAAAAATAGTGCATTTAAATTCTCGACAGTTATAGCACATTAATAGCAAAATATCTGATAATTAAATATATTATTGTTTAGCAGCAAATAATTTAAATAAATAATTTTACGCCTTAAATGGTTCAAATAAACAATGCTTATTATAGCCACCAGGTTTGTGCATGTCTGCGTAGCCTAATGAAGTACCTGGGCGCGAAAGCAGCCATGCGTGAATGGACGTGCTGTATAAATATCGTATTAGCTCATTAAAATGAAAATTGTGCGATTTTTTTGCTAATTTTATGCAAGTTAATTAAAATTTTATGTGAAAATTAATATTATAAAAATTCATGTGCGAATAATACTTAATAGATTTAATTAATGAGGGTGTTTTAAAGTGAAAAACTTATATATGGATCGATAAATTTTAGCATTTCTTGATTAATGGTGAAATTTGTTAATTAAGTTTCTATTATTATGTATTTAATATATTATGACAAGCTTGATAAGAACCAAGATGTGTGCACTATTTATTTTGGATCATTAAAACAATATTTATCGATGATACGTCTTCATGATGCGTCTTGACTTGAACGAATCGAACGAGCCGAGTATATTCGGCTATATACATAAATAGTCAGTGATTTTCTCCGAACAGAACATTTTCAAAAGCTTGTCGGTAAATCGTATTTTAGGAAAGAAATATATAATTTGTTTGCTGTCTTCAGTTGAAGAAGTTTTTTCGTATGTTCGCTGTGGTAACTATTATTAATATCTTAAAATATGATTTATACACACAAAAATGAATTTTTAAAAATTCTTAAAAATATGACATACTAGGAAATATAAAGAATGAAATCCGTAGTATTAAATTAAAGTGATAAGAGACAGGGTAAATTGTTTAATTGTACTAATGAGAAATACTTTTTACTATGTAATCCTCAAAATAGATTATATTATTATAAATTATTTTTATATTAATTTATTAATTATATATTATATATTAAAATTTATAGATCCATATATATTTATCTTGACTATTGTTAAAAATAAGATTTTTACTGAATAAAAGACTAATTTAATTAAATAAAGAAATCATAATAGCGACAAATACATCACTTTATTTTTTAAAAAAATGTTTCATTAATTTTCAGCAAAATAAATATCAATTGTTGAAAAATTCAATTTTATCTATTTCCGATAAAAACGGAAATCTCACTAAAATGACATAAAATCATTTTTCATCGGACAAACGCTTTACAATCATAAATCTATTAGTTTGCTAGAGACAGATAGATAGACAAATATTTTATCAAAACTCAGTAAGGTCTTTGACAAAAACCAATACTTTTCTAATGAGTGGTTTGAAATTGATTTAAAATTCAAAGAATTGTTCTAAAATTTCAAAATTCGTAATTTAACTTTTGTAAAAACACCACATGCGTGGACAAACTAACAAAATCTAGCACAAAATTGCTAATTAAAAAATATAGGGTCGAGCGGGGTAAATATGAAAATATGAATAGCTTGCAACTAAAAAACTAATTTGTTTATAGAAGAATAATTATAAAAACTGACATCATAATTAAAGGTTTGTTAAAGCGACCTGAAAATATGAATCGCCTAATAAGTGATGTGTCGCCCCTCCCTTTGTCAATGTCTGTTAGTCGATGTCAAAACGTGTGAATTAAATTTTAATTCTTTGCACATAACTTTCTGTATAGCTCAGATATTAATTAAAGTTACAATTTCACATTGATATGCCACAAAGAAGATAAATCAAAGTTGCCATTGTAGCTTTACTTTTAATTTTTCGAGAAATATTTTCCATTAGAGGCCTGTTTCACATTTTCCCAAATTAGAGGTTAAAAATGAAACACAATTTTTTCATTTTTAAAGTTCGTGTTGAATCGTACAGTTCAAATGACATAAGTATTTAAAATGGTTAAAGTATGAATTTGTATCGTTAACTGTCAAAAAATATGATGATTTTGTTTCACTTTTACCCCAGTTGACCCTACGAACTATTTTTCAAATAGCTACTACATACCCATACAAACACATACACAGACATAGTACACAGTGTGTTTATTGAGAATTCAAGGGGGTCCGGGAAGGAACGAGGGCAATATACGAAGGCCAGACGGTGTCCATGAATTATTCGTAGGCGGTGTGAAATAACCCTCTCTGCCTCACTCCCACTACAGTCCTACATCACCGTTAGATGCACCAAACCTCCCGAACTACACACTACTAATACGTATAGTGCTTTACCCCCCTCACAGTAGCGTAGCTCTCTTGAAGATATAAAATCATCATGTCTAAAATTAGGCAGTGTATTGATCTGAATTAGTGAGTTAATCTATTACCTTATATTTAGTTATGACTTAACAAAATTGTATTATTTAGTTTAACAGATTTTCTTTTCTTTTCAACTATTTATTAAATATATTTTATTATTATAATATTATTATATTTTAAATATAAATACATAGATTATTATCTTAAATTAATATAACATTGTTCTATATGGCATTTCTTTAAGAAAATACATTCAATTATAAAAATTCTACACATATTCTGCAATTTTTACAGCTTCATAAAACTATTTATATAGCATTAATTTTGTTAAATTATTTGTATAGCATACGTTATTTTCGATCGAATGCAATTAAATTTATAGTGTCAATAATAATATATGTAATATAAAAATAATAATAATATAATAGTAGTGACGTTAAAATATTCACTTTAAATCTACATCGTGAGTTCTGGCCGGAATTCCGGTACACCTTTAAATTTGTAAGTTTTTTGGTGGCTTCCAAAATTTTTTTTCCTCAAATTATTTTCCATAAATAAATGTTTGACGACTTCTGGTAGTGCAAAGTATATATATTTAGTAATCTATATTTATTTAAGGTGTTTTTTAATTTAATTTTTTTTTTGATCCCATTGGCCTATGTTCTAGCTTTGGATCAAAAGTTAACTGTCCCAAAATTTCGGACTCGTAGATCAAACCTGTTAACAGCGCAAACCGAGTCTTTTTCCCATTTGATTAACATGGGAAAAATTAATTTTTTACTTACGCGTTTGTTGAATTTTTTTTTCTTATTTCTCAGAGTGTTCAACTGTTTATGATAATATTTAAACGAACATATCTTTAAAAATTTTCTTTCAATTACAAACTTGAACTTGAACCCTAAAAAAATAACCCGGTTCAAGTCCCTGCGTTTATGTTTGAAGTTCTACAGATTAGTGCATGTTATAATTTGTGTTTAAAAAATACTTCAGTTATCAAGTGTCTAGATACCAAAAGAGTGGAGTTATTTTATTTTTATTTGTTAATTAAAGAACAATTAGCCGACAAAGAGCTGCATTGAGATGCAAGAATGAGGTTGTTAACCTTTGAAAAAGATAACAAAATCGTGGGTAGGTATTTTATATTCGCTCTTTGTTACGCCACTGCCCCCCCCATACCCCAATGGTAGTAAATGTGTATCCACACGGTCGTTGTAATATTTAACGCCTAAGTTCAGTTGGGTCTAACGAACATTGCAAAATGATCGTAGAAATTTTTTTTTAAATTTATTTTTTAAATTTTTATACCATTTGTAAACCATACTGACAATTTTTTTAATTAATGGACGTTACACCGCTATTACAATATCAAAGAAATATCTCTCAAACTCTGTAATACGTATAAGAAAGTCCCATGACTCTCATGGTAGATATTTCTTCTCTGTTATAAACCATTTGAAATATAATTTTAAATTATTTTTTTTAAATTAATAGAACATAAATTATATTATAGATACTAATAGTAACTACCTACAATTTTTAACTTGACTATTTTCCTCTCATTCGCACTATTTCAAAAATAATTCAAAAGTTGATACTAGTAAACATCCGTATCCGGTTAAAAGATCGTTTTCAAAAATAAAAGGTTTTATTCCCAGAAAAAAATAATCTTAAATATAAAATTTCGGGATAAAAAAAATCGGCTTAACAATACATACATTCTTATATACCTACTATACTTACGTATATTTCATATACATGAGTATAAGAAAGTCGATGTCGATACAAAATTAATAACATAATAAATATACCAAATTAAATAATACAAACACATTTTTTTGTATTTTATGAAAACGATTAATAAACCCATTAGTTCAGTCCTTTCTTTTTAATGTTGCTTTAAAGTACATTGAACCTACCAGCATCTTTATTTACAGTGTAAAATAAAATTATCTGGAAAAAAAGTTCATAGCATATTGTTTTATTTTTTAACAATACAGATAATGATTTTTAGAACATTTTCTTGCATTGTTTCGATAGACTTATTTTTATAATATCGATGTTCTTTAGTTTATAAAATAACATTTCAAAAGAGGTACACTTTCAGAAAACAAAAATTCAATTTCTTTTATACGTTTTTTTTATCGGTATTCTTCCATTACATTATTTTTCTACCATTTCAAGACAATAAATTCATTACAAAAGAAAGAAAAACATCACAGCAAAAACCATCACATCGCTACACACTAAAAAGCAAAGAACAGAAGAAGAAAAAAAACAGAAACTTTGGTGGAGGAGAAATGTATGTGAGCTTTTCTCCAAATTGTCCTACGACAATCCAGCGCCGAGTGAGCTTTCGGGTACAGCGACGTCTGGGGGTGGGTAGGCTGTGGCGGGTGGGTGGGAGATGCGAGTGTGTGTGTGTGTATGTGCGCGCACGCGGCATGTTTGGGTGCAAAATCCCCGAGACGAGGTCATCGTACCGCGCCGCCGAAATGTATATGTGTGTGTGTGAAAGAGCTTTTTGTATGCACAAGCTTGCGTAAGCTTTATGTGTGTGTGTGTGTGCTTGTGTCTGGATGGGGGTGGGAATGTTATTTGTGCATAATCTACTTTGGGATTGATTAATTTATCTGTTTAAAATGTATGTTGTATAGTACTATTATTGATTTCGGTAAAAAATAAAATTGTGTAATGTATTTTGGCTACCTCGTATATGCTTTACTATGAGATTATTGAGGAATATGTAATTTATCTAAACATAAATTTAATGAGCACATATACGTCATTTCGAAAAAACACATAGATTTATAAAATGTGTGTATATTTGTCAATCATTTTATAATAAATGTATAAAATGGTATATTCGTACGCAGAGGTGTATGAAGCGTTAACTGGGGGCCTCGTGAGGGACATACATTATTTACAAATTATACAATTAAAAAAAAATCTGTGGGATTATTACACTCTGGTTTCTCTTAAAAACGATTTAATCTTTTGTCCATTAGTAATCTCAATTTTTTTATAGTCGAATTTGATCATTTTGCTATATCAGTTTCTAATTTTAGTGATCTACTCATGTTTGCTAGTTTAATATCAAAACATTTGTGCAATTCACTGTTTTATGAGGATATATATGTATTTACCTTTTGTATGCTTTTGATAGTACACTGTTAAAAATTTTTGTAAATTTACTACATTTTTACTAAGCAGTTGCTTTGTAAAATTACAAACTCTCGTATTGTATTGGAATTTTCAAACGCATTCGTAGTAATATTGCAATTTGTAATAACAAGAGTACTAAGCAGGTTGCAATTTTACAAATTTTTTGTATTCGTCAGAAACTTGTTGTAATTTTACCATTCAAAGTTGTAGAATTAAATCTAAAGTTTTGTAAAATTTCCATACATATTCGGAATTTAATTTTACCACAATTATCTGTAAAATTACTAACCAAAATTTGCAATTACAATCTCAAGAAGTGATTGGAAATTTACAAATCATTATTTATTTTTTCAAATTCTGTTTGCATTTTTACAAAAATTCATTCAAGTCATGAGCGCTATGTATTTTTACAAGTCTTGTTTGTAATTTTAAGTCTAAAACTTTGTAAAATTTCTACACATATTCGGAATTTAATTTTACCACATTTATCTGTAAAATTACTAACCAAAATTTGCAATTACAATCTCAAGAAGTGATTGGAAATTTACAAATTATTATTTATTTTTTCAAATTCTGTTTGCATTTTTACAAAAATTCATTCAAGTCATGAGCGCTATGTATTTTTACAATCCTTATTTGTAATTTCAAGTCTAAAACTTTGTAAAATTTCTACACATATTCGGATTTTGATTTTACCAAGATTAATAGTAAAATTACTAACCGAAACTTGCAGTTACAATTACAGGAAATTTACAAATCATTACTTTTTTTTTGAAAATTCTGTTTGCATTTTTACAAAATTTCTTTCAAGTCATGAGCGCTATGTATTTTTACAATTCTTGTTTGTAATTTCAAGTCTAAAATTTTGTAAAATTTCTATACCTATTTGTAGTCTAATCTTACTACAGTTATCAAAAAAATGACTAACTGAAATACGTAATCCAAATTGCAAAAAGTGATTGAAAAATTGTAAAACTTTAATTACTTTAGATTTGTTTATATTTTTACTAGTGTCTCTTACAATCATATAGTTTTATGTAATCTTCTAATTCTGCTGTGTAGTTTCAAGTATAAAACTTGGTATATTTATTTTGCATTTTTATAAAATTGTGACTTATGCAGATTTAAAATTTAATTTGAATGCAGTTCTAAGTAAAATTAGTAGCAAACATTTATACTTGAATTGCAAGTATGAAGTATAGATTATAAAAAAATATTTTTTTTTTATTAAAATGTTTTAATATACATGTTGTTTCTGAATATGAAATATGTTAGTTTTATAAAAAAAACCTCATAGAATCGATCAAGTGTGGTAAAAAATAGTGATAAAATTTAATTGTAAGTGTAATAGGGTATGTTCAAATCTGCATATCAACATTTTTTATATTTGAAAGTAAGTAAATCTTTGCTAATTATTATTTATGAATTATATATAAACTGGTCAAAAAGCCTAAAACAACCTTTATAAATGCTCCATATGCCGGTGTAAAACAACCTTTAATTTTATTCGAATTTGCAAGTCCCGACCAGCATAGAAAAAATCATTGTTGCGTTTCTTTTGACATGCCGACACAAGTATAGAACAGTGATTCTCAAAGTGTGGGTCGCGACTCCTAGGAAGGTCGCAGAAAAATTGATGACATAAACCGAGTTTAGTAAGCAAACAATTATTTTTTACTTGGTGTGAAAACAGTGTCCACTATTCGCTGAATTAACAATGACAGTTCTCTTGCCATTTGCAACCAACTTATTTATAGGCGAGCGGATTATCGAGTCTAGCTCGCTTAGAAATGACAATAACCGACCAATCGACGTTCTAGTGGCTAAAAATGATTTTATTAAATTCTTTATATTTTTCTGAGAAAAAACATCTATATACATGATATTTTTTTATGCGGTCCTTCAATAGGTACACACATTTTTTTGTTTAATAAATCTAAATCTGCATTAAAAAATCTGAAAAAATTATGTAAGCTTCATTGGATTAAAATGAACATTTTTTGTCTCATAAACTTTTTTTTAAAATCAATTGTTTTGAAGATAAAAAATATTTATACTTTAAAAATAGCGAAAAATTCGTATATTTGTGATTTTTTTTCTCGGAAACTAATTGTTCAATCAAAATAAATCAAAAACAAAAAGAATCAGCCAACTTTGAACTATAACTATATTTTTTTTCATTTTGATCATTACTGTAATTAAATGTAAAAACTTCATTAGAGCCGAACTCACTCTTTGCGCCGTAAATCGATACCATGGCTGGCTACAACATTCATTTAATAATAATTGAAATATTTAAATACTGGGATGAATGCATCAATAAAAACACTTTAGAATATTTTTATTGCACATTTATTTGTCACGATTATTTTCTTTATTATAATATTATACTTATCAGAACATCTACAAAAAATATTTCTGTTCTTGTTGCGGAAAATTTCCTTGTACAGCTAAAACATGCTCTTGTTTGGATTTAGATTTAAAATGTTGTTCAGTTTGTAGATGTTTTGATAAGTGTAACAATAAAGAAAATAATTGTAACAAATAAATGTGCAATAAAAATATTCTAAAGTGTTTTTATTGAAACTTTCATCCCAGTATTTAAATATTTCAATTATTAAACGAAAATTGTAGCCAGCCATGGTATCGATTTACGGCGCAAGGAGTGAGTTCGGCTCTAATGAAGTTTTTACATTTAATTACAGTAATAATCAAAATGAAAAAAAATCTAATTATAGTTTAAAGTTGGCTGATTCTTTTTGTTTATGTTTTATTCTGATTGAACAATTAGTTACCGAGAAAAAAATTCACAAATATACGAATTTTTCGCTATTTTTAAAGTTAAAATATTTTTTATCTTCAAAACTATAGCTTTAAAAAAAAAGTTTATGAGACAAAAAATGTTTATTTTAATCCAATGAAGCTTACATAATTTTTTCAGATTTTTTAATGCAGATTTAGATTTATTAAACAAAAAAATGTGTGTACCTATTGAAGGACCGCATAAAAAAATATCATGTATATAGATGTTTTTTCTCAGAAAAATATAAAGAATTTAATAAAATCATTTTTAGCCACTAGAACGTCGATTGGTTGGTTAGTGTACTCGAAATAGCTGTAATCCGCTCGCCCTATTATACGAAATGGTATTTTCAGTACTGACCAACATCAAAACAAAGCCGCGCTCACTCATCACATTAAATTTAATTTAAAATATTTTAAGTAAACTCAATTAGTTAGTTAAGTTAATGTCGAAAAATATACAAATAATATTTTGTTCAAAGATGTACTCGAGATAAGTTATTAACTTGTTATTAATTATTATTGATATTAAATTTCGCTATTAATCACAATTATGAGTGATTCAATTCAAAAAGTTTGAGAAATACTGGTATAGAACATAGTTTCATGTGAACGCGCTGGCGGAAGGGGTAAATTTTGTTACATTTTATTTTCTCACGATGCTAAGCTACTGCGTATGAGCAATAATACGATTTTTGAACAGTCGTTATTAAAAATTTGTTGTGTAAAGATTGATGCTGCTACAAGTGATTTTTTATAATTCTGTTGTTTAATCCAATAATTGTTTTTAACGTTTATTGAATATATATCTGTTATAATTCAGGTAACTTTTTCACCTACTTACATCTTTAAGCTGTAGCCATTTGTCTAAACAAATGATTTTTATTTTTGGAGTTAAAATTTTAAGGCAAAAGAAATATTTTCTTGTTTCAAATAATTTTTTTCCAAAACTAAGATTTTAATATTTGAAATGTGTAATCAAATTTTGATCAGTGTTTTAAAATTTCACGACAAATAAGTATAACTTCTAACGCGTGTACATAAGTACACATACCCACTTTTTGTTTTGTTTTTTATAGACATGGATCATAAATATCGTCTTATATTATATTATATTATATATACATGGCTTCATTTTGAAGAAGATTCTGATAAGGTATATTGCAAATATATGCCAGGCCTGCTTGATGATCCAAATGTATGCGAAGAACTGCAAGAAATGGTGAAAAATTTAGAACCACCCAAATCTACATAGCCAACATTTCTAGTGGATATTCGCGGAAGTGCTCGTAAGTAATGATATGTTATTTTAAAATAAATTCTTTACCACAATATTAATTTTTTTACATTTTATTAATTTTTTATGAGCAAAAAAAATATTTTGACATATTATTAATCAATTTTTTAGATACTTATAAAGAAGCTGAAAATAAAATCGTTGAGTTAGAAACAAAACCATATGTATACTCGACAGCAAATGAAGAATCTGCAAAAAAAAAAGCAGATACTGATAAGAAGGCTCTGAAGCGCAAATTTGTTGCAAAGAATAAAGAGCTCATTAACAAACAATTTAGTCAAGCAGCATTGAAATGGACAGACGATCTTGGTATAAAAATTCGTAAGTAGTTTTAATTTTTTTTGGTAAAATTTTTTGTTATAAATATGCAACAAATATATTTTTTTTAATGTTAGATTCATCTAATCCTAAAAGTCAACACACAAAAAGAAAAAAATTGAATTCTAAATCGATTTCAATCCCAAGTTGTCACCCATCTGATGACACTGACATTAAGTCAACTTCAACGGAATTTTCCAGTGATGAAGACAACACTAACGGATTAGATCCAAACAATATATTAAATCCAAAAAGGATTGTAAAAAAAAAACGCTGAAGAAAAACTCGAGACCAGTGCAAATCAACCAATGACAATAGGTAAAAACATACATCGTTTTTTTTTTCTTTAATGTGTATTGGAAACGTGATTTTTTTTGTTACAGAAGATCTGCATCAATTCATATCGAGCTGTTTTGTAAGCATCGGCAAACGTTTGTCAAATTTAGGAAGTCAATTAACCAATTATTCAACCAGATTACAAAGCCTTGAAAATGTCATTGAAAAACTTCATAATTCAACAAGCATTTTGAGTGACGAAATCAGTAACTCTGAGAGTGAATTTGACATGATTCTTCCACTACAAAATGAAGAAAGTTTTATTAAATTTAATGATAAAATTAAAAATGATGTTGATTTTAAAAAAAAATTGGTAAGTAATCACAAATAAAATTATTATTTTTTTATATAAGCCCTATTTTATATAATTCGTTTATAAGACATGAATAATAATTTTCTTTTTTTAGATTTACAAATTGTTATGCTAAATAAACAAGACAGTAGATATAACCAAGAATATTGGAAAGATACTCCGTGCCTACATTACTCGTGATTTGGCAATTAATTATGTGGCAATCAAAACGTCAGAATAATCTTCAAAAAAAATTTAAAATTTGTGTTAGCATTAAATTATGTTATTATTTTCATAATATAAATTATTGATAACACTGTTATAATTAATGACATATGTTTAATTGTTAATTAAATAATTAATAAATTAATATTTAATAAATATTTTATATTTAACACTAAAATACGCTGTTGTAGCATTCATTGATTTAACAATTTTTTTCAGTAAAATTACAGTCTGATATTGAAATAAAGCTATGCAAGTTATATCCCGATGCATAGTAATATTGCAACGAGCGGTTTGTATTTTTTTCAAATTGACTTGATGTAAGTTGGGTAGTAAAAATTCAATACTGCAACAAATAGTTTGTAATTTTTCGAAACTAAATTGGTATTAGTTGGGTTGAAAAATTACGATATATGGTTGTAAAATTACTAAATGTATTTAATCTAATTTGTTTAGTAAAATTCCGACTATTGTATTGTAATATTACTAAACAATTTTTTAATAAAGGTTAGTAATATTGCAACAAATAGTTTGTAATTTTTCTAAACTAAATTGGTATAAATTGTCTAGTATAATTACAATAAATTTTTGTAAAATTACTAAAATTATTAGAAACATTTGGCTTAGTAAAATTACGAATAATGTACAGTAATATTACTAAACATAAGTCTAGTAAATGATTAGTAATTTTGCGACAGATGATTTGTAATAGTTTAAAATTGAGTTGTGATAAATTGTATAGTAAATTTACAAAACTGTGTTCCATAATTCCGAAAATTGTGGTGCGTAAAAACTTCCTACACATTTTTGTAAAATTACTAAAATTATTAGAAACATTTGGCTTAGTAAAATTACGAATAATGTACAGTAATATTACTAAACATAAGTCTAGTAAATGATTAGTAATTTTGCGACAGATGATTTGTAATAGTTTAAAATTGAGTTGTGATAAATTGTATAGTAAATTTACAAAACTGTGTTCCATAATTCCGAAAATTGTGGTGCGTAAAAACTTCCTACACATTTTTGTAAAATTACTAAAGAAATTTTTGACAGTGTATCTCTGTTAATTATGTATTATAAATTTAGTTTTTTTTCATTGCTGTTTATATTATTTTTATTTATATGAACTTTTTTCATGCACATTTTAAATTTTCCCAATAACTCTTCACTGGTCTCGAGTTACTAACAACATATTAATTTTTACTGACATTTTTGCTCTTAGAATTCATATAAAATTCATTGTTTTGATATTTTAAATGTGACGTCACGACGCTTTTTATTACTTTATTACACCACATCACACTTTATAGTTCCCCCTCTCTCTTAACGTGTGACGTAATTTATGGATGCCCCCTTATCAACCATCGATCATTTTATGACTCCCAATTGCAATAAAATTATTTGTAGATACATATATAACTATACTTATAACCTAAATTTTCACTACTTCTTTTACTGTTCCAGTTTGACGATTTTAACTACTTACATAAATATACTTTTTAAAATCTTCAAATAAAACAGATTTAAAACAATAGGTATTTAAAAGTTTCACCAACTAACTCTCAGATACGATTTTTTGCACTATTAACTAAATAAATTTCTATATAGATATCATTCCTCTTCAACTCTACAAGAAACTTAACGAGTTACCAAGTTCTTTTTGTCTAGCAGTATCTATACTTGTGTGTTAGTGTGTGCGAGTTAGGTTGAGCTCAGTGCGGGCTGGTTAGAGGAGTAGTAAGGGTGGGGGGCGGTAATGCGTGTGCAGCGCCGAGACGCCTTTACCACCCCCTCACCCTCTCACGATAGCGGCGCCGAGGTCACACTGGGTCAACTTTGGGTTCAATACCTGTTTCCAGACACTGGAACGACTCAATGTCTCGCAGGAGATCTCTGTAACGTCTAAAAACGTCTGTGTGTGAAGGGGCTTGATGGATTTTTTATATTATCTTCATCATCTTTGATGTTGTTGTACAGTAATGTGATTGCAAAGATGCTGAAGAAACAGTATTTGTTGAAGATATCATAAATCATAATTAGTTTTAGATAACAACGGGAATTTTGTTGTTGATATTTATATATATGATAGCTCAGTTGTTTATTTTTAAGTAAACAAACTAAAAGTATTAATAGTTCATTTGTTTGTCAATAGATTGTATACATATTTCCTACCTAAAACTTTACATATATTTTATGTGTGTACTTACAAGTTTTAGCTTTTGAATGACTTGTATACTACTGTAGAAGTAACATTTGTAGGTAAATAAAATTGTTTCATTATTAAATGTTTTTGTATTTCTAATATATATGTATAAATATATTTTTTTAAGATTCAAGTATTAGACGTATTTGCTATTCTTCATAATAGTATTCTTGTTGTTTTGTAAACTTAAATTTTGTTTTCTATCGATTTTTTTTATTTTCTATATACCCAATAGCCAATAAGTTGACGTAATGTTGGCATAAGTAATATAATATTATTATTATAAATTTTTACGTGCTATATTTGTTGATCAAAGAGACCTAAAAATAAATATTCAAGATGAAATTCTAAATTACAGTGAGAAATATAAAATGTAATAAAAAATTAGTACATCCAAATAAATTAATAAAAAAACTAATCATGAATTAAAGCTTCAAATCTTCAGATTTTGATAGATTTAAATAAATTTTAAATTGTCATGAAACAAAACAATTTACTTAATATCAATGACAGTTTACAAATCTTAAGAGAAATATAAAAAATTAATTGAATTTGTATTAAGATTGTCTTAAACAGATGAACATTTCAAAATGGTCCCAAATTAATTAAATTCTCGTGTTAAATAATTAGTTTAATAATCAATACAGAACGAATTTTAGAAATTACATAGTTAACTTCCTTTTTCTGTATATATAAAATACCATTCAATTGACATGAGATGAGGGAAGTTTAGATAGTGTTTTATAAAGTATTTTCCACACACAAAAAATGCTCATTTAGTTTATATCGAAACTGTAGCTAATACCAGAGCTGGATTTAGGTATTGCAGGGCTCAAGGCTATAGTAAAAAATCTTTATGAAGCTTTGTTTGTTTTTATTAAATTTTTTTACATCTGTGGTTTTCTAATGGGTGTCCCACAAAGATTTTATGACATAGAGACAGTGAGCCAGCCGAAAACGATAAATCTCGGTAGAAAGAGAAAGAACTAGATTGTGGACCACAGAATAAAAATACTCCAAAAACGACAGTCACGTATAGTGGATAATCAATATTTTCTTTCTCTTATTATTTATGATTGACGCTGACTTACATAAAGTGCTATGGCTCACTTAGTCTATGTCATACATTGTCTTTGATGATATGAATAAGAGTGTCGCAATATTTTATTTACGATTTTAAAATTAATGATTTAGTACTTTTTGTGTTTTTTTTTCATCAAAGTGCATTATCTTTAATGGTTAATAAATATTATGTGTAAAAAGCACTAGATCAAAGTATGTATGTAGTTATGTAGATATTTTAATCTTATCATATATTCGAATAATCATGTTAGCCAAATTCAAAGACCAATCTTTATTCAACTTATTGTCCGGCATTATAAAGGAGCTAACAAAAGACTCCAGACGAATCTTATGGAAATTGGGTTTCAGCGAAATAGTCTGAATTTTTTATGTTATAACCCTGATCATCCCGGTCGAAAGTTCCAATTTTTGCCGCTAGAGGGCACGGTACCTCCATAGTTCTATCACGAGTAACGTAGATTCAAATTGCAAAAAAGCCGTTAGAAAAATCAGGATACTTTTTATCGTCGAGTGAAACTCAGATTCGGATTCGCCGAACCCAAAAACACATGTATCCTGAGTGTCAGATTTTTCTAACGGCTTTTTTGCAATTTAACTCTACGCTACTCGTGATAGAACTATGGAGGTACCGTGCCCTCTAGCGGCAAAAATACGCGTTTTTTGTCTCGCCTTGGCATGCAGCCCTATATACAATAACCCAGGGCCCTAGGCAGTATTCTTTTTACAATAAATCCGGCGCTGGCTAAAACGTACAATGATATGAAACAGTTTATATAGGTTTTGTTGTTCTAACTTATTAAAACTGTTCTGAAATTCTTAAATAGCGATTTTCTCATTTCTGAAAATTGTGTAGAAACGATATAACCGCATCCAGACAAATCGAATTCGCACTCGCCGGCCGTAAATCCCGGAGTCCCTGGGAACGGCAAGCTTGATAAGAGCACCGCCATCACGTCCTGGTTTTACAACCGGTGCATTCGGCGCGAGTTCAACACACGCCGCGCCGCGAGCATGTTACGAATTACCTACTTCATTTAAGTACGAGCTTTTTATTGCACACTAATGAAACAATTAGTCGAGGTGAATTAAAACTAAGGCTTTATTATAGAAGATATTGGAATTTAATTTATTACTCTAATAATTTAATTACAGGATCATACGTCTGCAGTCAGGCCCGGATTTACCATGCAGGCAGAGTAGGCAGTTACCTAGGGCGGCAAGAATTGATAAGCGGAAAATTTTGACGGAAACTTTGAAAACTTGTTATATTCGTAGGATTTGAATTTCTCGCCTATTTTGTTGGCACGCGTACCAACATTATAAATGGAAAATGCTCGAATCGAGAATAGAATCGATTTATACAAGTGTCGATATTGGCTTAATATCGAATATTCGATAAGTTAAAATAGTGTAGAGGAAGGCTGCAAAATTGAATGAAAAAAGGCGCATTGTGAAAAATTTATTGTTTATCATTAAAAAAATACGGTAATGACATAAAAATGGGGTAAACAAATTGTATAAAAAGTGAGGTTAGGGGCGGGGGTGGGGGAAGCGTCAATTTTCGCAACTGCCTAGGGGCGGAAATTTTCAAAATCCAGGCCTGTCTGCAGTTATTTACGTGGTTAGAAGGGTTGACTTGAACCAAGAAATCTTTGTTTTATATACAGAATGATTTACAACTAGTGTAAAAAAATTTAACAGTAAATCGAGGATGTTATTTTAAGCAAAAAACTTTATAATAAAATGAACTCGGAAATCCTTCGTGAGAGAGCTCCACAATCCACAAAAATTTTACCCAAAATTAGTGTTTATTTAATATCTAGAGAACCCATGGTGATACAATTATGAAATTTGATAAACGGTTTAATATTAATAAGTATTATCGATTTGTAGTATCAAACAATAATGATTTAGACCAGGGGTGTATGCAGCCAGTGGGCCCACCGATTTTTATCAAATATTTTTTTGTTCTTTAATTTTTTCCTGAATTGGAATCTTGTAGAAGATTATATGACACAAAATACACAAAAATGTATAATTTTTTTTTCTAGAAAACGGTTGACCCTATATCAACAAAAAAATACTTGATAAAAATCGGCGGGCCTACTGGTTGCATACACCCCTGGCCTAAATTATTATTGTTTGATACTGGAAATCGATAACACTTATTAATAATAAACCGATTATCAAATTTCATAACTGTATCAGAATGGTATACAAGTCTTAAGGCTTCCGCGGTGATCTTGATATGGATCTTGGCTTCACTGCAATGTGTGACGAAACGTTGGCCGATAACACGACCAAACCGATGCGGCTTACACCCAGAAGCCAAGATATGTATCAGAATGGGTTATTTTTTATTAAAAAAAAGTGTTTCTTTCAAAATTTATTTATTTTATTAACATATGTTATTAATATCAACAGGTATTTGTATCAAAATTATTTTATATATACCAACTACCAACGTCTATTTCTATCTAAAGCAGTGTTTCTTCTACTGTGTCACGTTTGTTTGGTTTGAGAGAAGGCAACCTTTTTGAATAATAAATAAATTAAATAATGTAAATTTGATCCATCAAGCAAATCAAAATAAAATTTAAAATATTGTTAAAGGTCGCGGGTGGATAAAAGAATACTCAAGGTAATAAATGAGTGACAAAAGGATATGGAATACTGCTGTGAGGTATTTAATTATGTGGAACGAAAAAAGATTTAATCAAAAGATTAAGGTAAGTAATTTATTAATTGATATTTGAAAAAAATACTCATTTTCTTTCAACAGTGACATCTAGGAAATTAAAAATCATTCAAAAACTGCATACACGAAAAATAGATTAAAGAGACCTACAACTACACATGTTGTATGAAAAGAAAACTGCAACGATGGGTTTGTATCTATGGTGTATAAATTAAAATTATAATGCTATCTAGAAATTCATGTACTAACTACGAATGAAAATAAGTATTAATACATAATTTTTAATTTTATTCATTGCTACATTATCAATACAATTTATTTTTTTTATTTAATTTACAAATATAGCACATAAAAAATTATAAAATAAATATATGTTTATATTTATAGAGAAAGGAGCTTAAATGTTTGAAAAACGAAAAACAAAACTACATAATAAATATATTTACCTAAAAAATATTCAGATTATATAATACATTCATATATACAATTATAAAATAATATAGGAACCGTTTCAAAAATAAAAGTTAAAACCCCATCTTAGGAAAAACAAATAATACAGAGTATTTCAAAGTACTTTTATCTGTGATGTTCTAAAAGAAAATATTTATAAATTCGGCATTTTTAAATATATTAACTTTTGAACTAAAAGGTAAGCTCCTTTCTTTTAGGGACCATCCATAAATTATATCACACAAATTTCATGTTTTTTTACCCCCCCCCCCCTCCCGGTTTTTTCGTGTGACCTCCCCCCCCCCCCTGTTGTGACGTCTCACAAGTTTCTAAACAATAAGTAGGTACACAAAATTAATGAAAAAAGAAACTAAAGAAATATCCTTTCATTGTTCTTGATTGTTAATATTATTTTTATTTATATAAAATTTGTTTGATTTATTAATAAAAATTATATGAAATTTTACCAATAATTTTTCACCGGTCTCGAGTTACTAATAAAAGTAAATTGTTTTGATTTTTTAGATGTTACGTCACGAAGCTTGTGACCCCTGCCTCCCACTTGCCATACCATGTCACACTTTGTAGATCCCCCTCCCTCTCAACGTAATTTATGAATGACCCCTTATTGAAAATATGATTTAATTAAATGCCGAATAGACATTTTTCAAAGAATAAAAAAAATGTTCCAATTTTACATCTTAACTCCTTTCTTCAGCCGTGCCAATATTATCATAAATACTTTTAAATATATATCTAAAAATATAGTTTCAATTTAGGAATAAATAATTCCATATTTTCAACAATGTTTCATCGAAAAATTTTCCTCCCAAATCTTCAAATCGAAATCGCTATTCGATTGAAATTACTCAACAATCAACAGTCTTCTGACTGTCCAATATTTAAAACAATATTTCATTAAAATTCAGTATCACAATCCAATTTGATTAAATTTAAAATTAAATTCAACTCAGTGTCATTTCATATACTAAGCGATGGTCGTTTTTTGCGATCTGTTCCTTTGCTATTCTTTCCAAATATGTTTCCAAGTACTTTTGAAACACTGTTAACGCCTAGCTTACGGCGAATCGGTAAGTTTCGAAGCAGCTGGACACTTCTTGCTTCTCTTAACAGTGATTGGAATGCTAGGGACACTCCAGCAAAGTTTTCTGCTGCACTAACTTCATAAAATTGGCAGCCGAATTCCAGCGAGAGTTCTTGACCATCGTCGACACAGATTTGTCTGGAAATAGAAGAAACATTTGTTTTATTTCGTTGTCTTTTATTATTTACTTCTTGATGATGAATACATAATCATTTTCATTAATTTGTTATATTTAACAATAGATTTTTTAATTTTAACGTTAGGTTTGGAAATCAGTAGCGACGGAACAAGGAAACACAGAAGCGGTAATTTACCTTCCCCTGATAAACCAAAATAGCAAACTTACAATAAAAATAAATTATAATATATGTATTTATAATAATTAAAGTGCCTCCCTCTCTATCAATAAAATTGATTTTTTTTCGTAAACCGAATTAGAATCGTTCGCTTTACTGTTTAAAAATGTTAGTTCAAATAATAGTTCAAATAAACCCATTATTATAAACTAATTCCTTGAAAAATTCCCTGCACACATCAATATGGTTAATGAGAACAAGGCAGGGAACTTGGAAACAAAACTATTTTGTTAAATTTGTTTAACTTCTCGACAAATATAACATTACGAAAAACATTAATTTGAAACCAAGATATACATAGGTTTGTTAAACTCAATTTTTGTACAACGGTAAACTGTAGTTACCTATACTAGAATTTATATTACCTATTGCAAGAAACAAAAAAGTAAAGACAATTTAAAATCTTGAGAACGAATTTAATATTTTTGTCATATATGACCATTGGTGATTAATTCTCTTGAAACTGCCAACCCGGCTGTTTAGAATTCATCCAATACCAACTCTTATAAAATAACGATTATTTAAACGTACGTAAAATGTTAAATGAGTTTTTCTCTATTTTGTGTGTTTTTTAACAGGATTTTGTTGACACTTGTTATTTAAAATCCAAATGAATATGTATAGCACGTTTTTATACATTCGAAGAATCTTAAATTGCATTTTTTTTTTCACTCAATTTAACTGTTGTTTTTATTAAACAACGCTAATACAATAAAGAGTATTGCCCTGTATGCATTTTTTATTTTTATAAAAACCGAAAGTTTTCCATTATAACATTTCTTATGTTTATAATATACGGTATTCCCCATAGACATAAATCATGGACCGCGCATTCTGTATTAACATAATGGTGTAACATTTCTCCAAAACAGTGAGAGAGATGCGGTGGCGTTTGGGATATATCTATCTCCTTTTCTAATAAGAATACAATAGACACTCCTGTTTAAAAAAGGACAAGTATATGCCAAACTATTTTCTATCTCTTTCTTTTAACACGGCTCTGTTTTCGAGTCTATGGTATTCCCTAATTTCCAAAGAAATTAATAAATTCTGAATCGTGACAGGGAGTGGGACTCCTTAAAGGCACAACTTCTAGTTAAAACCTTTTGAATAATACATGGTCAGAGCCACATAGCTGTCACAATATTTTCATTATTTTCTTAAATATATAGATATATGGAAATAATTATGACTCTGAAATAGTTTTATTTTTTGGTTAAGAACGTGAAGATAAATAATTTTGTGATGTGTCATATACAAAAGTCAATATATTCCTATCCACTTGATATTTTTTGGTAACCACAAAACTATGAGTCACAAGATAAATTTTTAATAATTAAACAATAAATCAGGATTCCTTGCAATTTGTGGTTAGTGGAGGTAATCAAAAGTGGTCAACCACCTCGATAATATCCTTTTTCTCTCACCAGTTTTGGTGGAGATGCCACCAGCCAATGAGCATCACGAAGGGAGGGGAATTGGGCCAGGAACGTTATACCTATTTCGCAACTTTCAATTCTACCAGAATAAATTACATAATATTTTCTTGTTATAATTTTTTTAATTTAACTTTTATTTTATAATTTATTAAAATCGAGAAGACTTGGGGAGTTGATCATGAATAAATATACCAGAAAAATTTCTATTCTGTTTTTCTATAAGATAAACTACTATTTGTAAAATTAATTAAGTTTTATTAAAAAATAAAATTACTTAACAATAAAAGAAAATATTTGGAATACCATTTTAATATTTTACTGATCAAAATATCATCATTTAAGGTACCTATGTATGTGTGCATTAAAAATGAAATTTCTAGTACAAGGGCGTCTCATTTGTGAGCACTCTCAATTACGAATTCAATATTGACAGCGCACTCGATACATAAATACTAAAAGCCACGCGCTTGTCTTTTGTTTTTGTTTACTTAACTAAAATCTGGAAACAGTATTTTCGTGTCGTTTTGAATTTTTGTATTTCGGAAAAAAAATAAAAAAATATTTCTAGTGTTTGCACAGCTAAAATCTGGAAACTATGTAAGAGTTAAAATGCACTTTGATTTTTTTTGTATTACTTGCATTAACAATAAATTATGTAAATACATAACGAAGCAAGTACTTAAGAAATTTTTAAATATGCAAGGTTTTTTTTATATGATAATATGTTCATCTTTAAAATTATCAAAATTTTGTATAATCAAAAAATTTGTCAGCCATTAACAAAAAATGAATAATGCATTTACTATCTTAAATGTTTATATAATATAATTGATGTTCAAGCTATTTTTTTTAGAACAATAAAATTTTATGTATAGTTTGCCGCTTTTGCCAGAAGTAATTTTCGTAAATTATGACTGATTATAGATATAAAATATTATATATATTTTCAGCATGAAGAACCACTTTTACTTTCCTTGTTTGAACGTATAAGATTTTTATTTACTTTTTAGATAAAAATCTACATATATTTTAACATATATTCGTTTATATCATCTTCTGAATCTTGTACACGAAAATTTATGAAATCGTATATAAACTCTATCAAAAAAAAATAATCAAAATTTAATATCTAATTATATTTTTAATGGTACTTGTTAATTTTATTTTATATCCTGATACCAATTTGGACAGGCATTTAATTTCAATAAAATATCATTCAAAATCGAACGAGCGAAGTTTAAAAATGATAATTTAATATTTTTATCAGTTTTTGTAACTAACCTGAAATGGTCCAAGTCTCTTTTGTTGGCAAGAAGTAATACAGTGTAGTAAGATGGTACTTTAAGTTTCGCAAGTTGTCCCAGAAGTTCATGGGCTTCGTGGAAGCTGTGTCTGTCACAAACGCTGTAGACGACAACGAAAGCCTCACCCCAGCGAATGTGTTCGTACAAGCAACCATTTTTCTGTAAAAAGTAATAATTAATTATTTATAAATATTTACATATAGTATGTTTTTTTTTGCTAGAATGTAATAATGATAAAAAAAGTCTCCTTTAAAGTTAGGTCATCGACCGTCAGTACTATTTATCTACGATCTCTATCATTTAATACAGGGTCGCGGTAATTGGGTATTTATTTTGCACGCTAGTGTCCTATTATTAAAATATACTGGGGTATTTTTAGAATAGTGTACTTAGTAATCGGGCAGCTTGTTATTGTTTACAATCAAAATTTTTCACTCTCCATCTATCTGATATCTGTATCAGCGATACCCGATTACAAGAAGCACCCAAATAGATGGGAGCCAAATTACAGCGACCCACTGTAGTTAATGTATATTTTTGTCTTCATCTAAAAATTAGATTTGGTTCATAACAATGATAATACGTAATTGCAATATGTCAAAAGATTATACACAAGTCATCATCAAGGAAATGTACGTATTTAACAATGTAAATAAAACAAATTCGATTTTCCAAATCGAGACACATCGGGGTCAAAACACCATCATCAAAATTAAACGCGAAAAAAAAACAACAACAGTGACATTACAAAAATCCGATCACGCCCAAGTTTTTTTGAATGTGTCTTCCTTAGCAGAAACATAGATTAGAAACTCGATAACAGTTTATATACCAGAGAAGAAAGCTTGTAGTACAACAACAATTGACACTCAGTGTTTAATTAGATATATCCGAATCGCAGCGGGCGGGTGTAGACCATAGCCAACTGCGAAAAGGCTTGCATCGATTTGCTAAAACAGCGCTGATATGGACGGTTAACAATGCGATTATATTTTTTTTCTAGGTTAGATCTGTACAACAGGTCGTGCGGCACCCAAATTGTGTTGTTACATTAGCGTGGGTGTCTGTTAGTTTGATGGATAGTGAAAAAGGGGTTACAAATATTTTTATATTACATATATTTTTTTGCAGAAGTTTTTTAGTACACTTATGAAGGCTTCGAATAGTCAAACGTTAGTTTACTGAAAATTTGTAATAGATTCATTTTGGACAAAATTGTAGAACATGGGGCGTTAGAATAGGTACCTAATATGTTATATCAACTATCATATATAAATTAGAAAGATTTAAAGATAGATATTTTAAATTTCATGTTAGGTTATCATTCTTATTCCTTACATTTATTAGTGTTTTCTTTTTACTTTTTATCACTTTAGTTTTAAGAAAAGAATTTGTTTTGTTCGAAAATTGCTCAATTTTGATAAATCTAGACTTCTAATGCTGTGTTTAGACCGAAAAAACAAAACAGAAATATCGTGTCTTTTTGACAAAAGTGCAACAAACCCGGTACATTTTTAAATACATAAATTTTGTACAATTTATTTCTGGACCAACTTGATATGGATCGATCCCAAATACAAATTTCCAAAAATAAAAATTGTAAGAGTGTAGACAGACTTACACGTGTTTTAACAGAAACGATTTTCGGTTTTACTGGAAATACATTTCAATTCAATTTTACAATCAATAAATACTTATTTTTTGCTAGAAAAACGAAAGACTATACTTGTAAATAAAAAATATATCGATGCCTTTTTTACTGTTTAAAATAAAGTGATGAAAAATAACAAGCAAATTTATTTTCTACTGATTTGTGTTCATTTTCTTTATCTGCATTATATAACTAGTGTAAATATAATTAAATTTCACATGCCTATGTACAATCAGGAAATAAACAGTGCAAAAAAAATCTGTCCCAACCCTAAGATCTGCAACCGGGCGCGGCTTGGCGGGTCGCTCGGACCCGAGGTCCAAAGGTCAAACCACTGACAGAGCATTCGCGGCGAAAGTTCGAATTGGTGATAAATTTTACGTAGTACAAATTTATTAACTGGTGTTCTGTGGCCTTTTAAAACGGGTTGTTGTCGTTACTATATTTTTATTTTCTTTGCTCAAGAGCTTTCCATCCATAAAACGTGATACAGTTTCTAATTTTTTTAGTCATGTCCACCTCCTCACTAATTTCATTCACAAATTGTGTTTCTTAATGAGACTTGGGCGGGTATATATTTTATTTAACTATTTAATACACGATGGATTTAAAAAGAATATTTAGGTAGTTAGGTATTTACCTAGTTTTTTCGAATAGATGATAAAATTTGAAATGATATTGTTGACTATAGTATTTGTCGTTGGTAGTCTCACCAAAGCCTCGTTACCAAATATTTTTCAGATTTTTTGAACCAGTAGTTACCGAGTTAGAAGAGGGGGACAAATTTAATTACAGCTTAGAGCCCCCTACAGGCGTAATTTTTGAGTTAAAAAAAAAATATATATAGAGTCAAATTCTATCTTCTCTTTGAGATCTACATTTTGACGCTCCACACGCCTATTGGTATACATTTTTTTAAATTTATTTTAAAGCCCCCTGTAGGTGCCATGTTTTATTTAGAAAAAAATAAGATAAAGATGGTCAAATTCGGCTGATTTGGTTATACATTTTGACGTGTTACATGCCTTGGTTTAAATCTTTTACTAGAGGGCATCATTTTACATGTCCAGTAAAAATTTCAAGTTTCTAGCTTATAAAGTTTACGAGATATTTTGCTTTGACTGAAAAGGATGGACGGACGGACGACAAAAATAGATTAATAGGGTTTCTTCAGAGGTAATGATTATCTGTAATTAGTAAAATTAATGAACTGCAAGTTATTAGGGTAGTAAACATAAAATTGGGCAATAATTTGTAAAATAAAATATTATTTCTATTATTTCTAATAATAAAGAAATTGCTTGTTACGAATTGGTTAAATCGAATTTGATTTCATTATGCAATAAGTTTTTATAACTAATTATTAATATAAATACTTCCGCGATATATTCCGTGCTTTTTTATAATTATAATTATTTAAATTGTGTGCCTTGCTAAATGAAATAATTTATATTATATTGCTGTAAGTAATAAAACCGTTTTGGAGACCTGTAATTTCGATCCAATTTGCGTTTAAAATAAATTTCACTGCTGATTGTAAAAAAATATATATGCAAGTTTTTTTGTTGTTGTTTTTAACAGTTCTTTATTTATGTGTTTTTAAATATATATTTGTAAGGAAGATTGACTTACCATATCAGGCTTTTGTGGTTATGGTTTGATAGAAAATATTTTAAAAATGGATGGATTCAAATATAATACTTAATCTTTAATTAAATTTCACCTATAAATATAATAATATACCAGAACAATTTAAGTGTCAACATGCCATTAAATTAACTTATTATTTTTTAATATTAGTCTTTCCATCATTTTTGACAAAATGTACCCTCTGGTATTGAATATTTTGTTATTGAGTATTCAAATTACAATATCTGTTATTATCAACTGTTACACTATTATCAATTAACTTCTAATAGCGGAAAATCTACGATTAAACATTGAAAACCGATTTTGATAATAACACCGTGTGTATGATAACTGTTACAAATAGGGCGTGGCTTCATTTAATAATAATGTCTATATTTACTGCTTAATTTGTCACCTGTAGTGTATAATAAATCAAAATAATATTTCTACATCATCGGGAGAAAAATGCCTCAGGGGGTAGAACTATATAGTGAAATTTTTACACGGCCATTTTCCAAACGACTTTTTGCGAAAAATAATTAATATAATTAAATATCTTTTCACTAATGTTTATAAGAAGGTATGTATTTTGTTTGATGATTATTTTTAAAGAAAGCAGCGTGTTATGTATATATTTTTATTATAATTATTAGTACACTATAAATGTAAAATCAGAAAAGCTATCCAGATGATAGCTAACCATATACCTACGTATATATATAATAATTACTATATACCCAGATATGTGGCACGCCCTATTAAAATAAAATTATAATAAACGTTTTAGATTAAAGTCAAATCACTGCTAACTTTTCCACAGTTAAGTTTTTTAAATTTTTTATCATGACAAAAATTCGAAAATTAGTTCCGGGTCACCTGAATAACTTTTGAGTAGTTTAAAATATAGGATTGAACTTTATAGGAATACAATGGGATCATAAAGTCTATTATTTAACTATAAAAACACTCACCTGCACACTTCCGGGGGTTGGGGGGTAGGAGGAGTAAAAAATCTTAAATGGCTCGTGGGATTGAGTGAGGGCTTTTTCGAAAGGGCTTTCCAAGACAAAAGCAACGCAGGATTGCCGAGGTCTCTACGATGTACTTATGTACATTTAATGTATATAATTAAAAGTAATATTGTTTTTATTATACATATATAAAACAAGGATTGTCTTGGCCCAAGTAATTTTTTTCCTGTATGTAATTGAGAGAAAATACAAAATTTCTTTCAACAAAATAACATACAATGTAATCAAAATATTATAATTAATTGATTTTATGCAAAAAGAAAAGAATGAATAAAACATAATTCATTATTTCTTTATTGACAGTGTATGCATGTAAAAAAAGTTTGATTACATATCCATATTATAATGGAGATATCTTAATAAGTTTAATATAAAAGTTATCAATATAAATATTAATTGAGTTGTCCAATTTGCTTGTTAAACTGTCTTTCAAGAACTCAAATTAATAACCAATCACAACAGAGAGTAATTAGTAGAAATTCTAGAAAGCGATACCTACCGCACAATTAGAAGTGTCCATAATTTCCACCTCCGTCATTACGCCCTCGAAATTCACTTTTTGTTGGTATAAAAAATCTGAAATTATAAAATACATAGTATTAATTTTAATAGTTTATATATCTATGAAATTGGAGTAATTGCAATGCATAAAAATTGGTTTTATTTAAAATAAATTATGTACGTATTTTTTGCTATTTTTCTTGACAAATTTTTTGATAAAATTTTTACCAAATTTATATGCCACTATTCCAGAGAAGAGAGTGTAAATTTGAAAAAAATTATAAGCAATATTATTATAAACTAATTGTTAATTTAATTTTTACTCAAATCATTCATTTAAAACATTAAAATTAAATTAAATACAAATTTAAAAATAACTTATTTAGTCGATACATTTGTTCTCGCCTGTCAAGGAAGCGAACGGGATATTATTATACAATACAACATACTATTAGTTACTTATTAATTAAATATATTGCAAATTAAAATTCCTTATTATACAGGATGAGGCATTTAAAGGGTCATGCCGTGTTTAGACCAAAAAAAGCAAAACAGCAATACGGTGTTTGAAAACACATCGTATTTAAAAATGCATAGGGTTTATTGCACTTTTGTCAAAAAGACACGATGTTGCTGTTTTGTTTATTTTTCGGTCTAAATACGGCATTACAGATTTGAAAAATATGTTTAAACCAAAAAATGTCAATGGAAGGTCAAGATAATTTTTGTAAATAGGAACCTAATGTACTGGCACAAGTTATGGCCGCTATAAGAGCAAGGTTTACTGTTTTTATGATTGGCGGTCTTCATATTGTAATTCTCATAAACTCATGTTATTAATAAAACAAGTATCTCTTTATTTATTTACCATTAATTAATTTAATTTAATTTAATTACCAAAGTCCTCAAATATAGTTTTTTTTAAAATTATATTAGCCTTTTATTTTGTTTATGTTTTTTCTCCAGTAATGGATAAAGTAAAACTAGTAAGTATGCAACACAAAAGATATAAAAGAAAGAATCGTCAAATTTGAAACAATGTAAAGCAGTTGCTATGATAATATAATAATTAATAAATAAATTATGCTAATAATTAGTTTAAATGTCCACCATTTTAACACCTATTGGCCAATTGTCATCAAATTACGCTGTAAGACAGTTAAAGTTAAATGTATATAGATTAATATTCAGAAATGGTTGTGATCAAATATCAACAAATATTTCTAATTCAGTACATTTAATTAAAAAATATCCAAGACTAGTGCCAGTACCTTATCACATTTCGAAATAAGTGTTTATCAGACAATAACCAACATTTCAGTTATCACGTCATGACCTAAGATCATTATTCGAAATACCACTTTTTAAAGTTGAGTATAAACCTGAATACAGGCCTGCGAGTGCCATATTCCGAACGGTTTGTAGATTTTTGCCTCAGAGACTTGACTTACGATATCACGATATAAATTTTACAAGAGAAATGTTGGCTAACTCTATCTGCACTTACACATACACACATACACACATACACGCATATACGCCGGCCAGAGTGTGCCTTACGTGTATATATATACATATATATTTTTTTCTTTCGACAACACCATGTTAAGTTGGCTGTTTAGTTTTTTATCTTGTCACCTCGGCTAATGTATACCCAATAAGGTATAATATTGTACACGAAGAAAGTAGATTTTCGAATTTATTTTAAATCTTTATCGATATTTCAAAGCTCCCATAATTACTTTCATTATTATTATGTACTCGTTCGACCAATGAGAATGCGGGATTTTTATGCCATGTTGATATTTATATATTGTGTATATTTGTGCAGATGCAGAGAAAGAATAAATGGGGCACTGGGTAGGTATTATTTCTTATCTAGTGTTGAAAACATTTCTGTTACAATGTTGCAAATGTTCATTATTTTTAGAGCGACAGTTATTTTTTACAATTACTACTATTTCTTGTAGCAAATAAAATATAAAAATATTTTTTGTTTGTAACAAAGCAAAGAAATTCCTCCTGTTAACAGTAAATTTGACTTATGAAAAGTATGCCTTGACCTTTTTTATAAATCAGTTAAATCAGAACTTGTAGAATTTATCATTATGTAGATACCTATATAAATTTAAACCCCAAGTAAAATTGAAAAGCCTCAACACGATGTGTCGATTTGTGTTCGACAGTTGTGTAAACACATTAAAAGGTAGTGGTTGAATCAGTAAATATTCGATTTTTTTATTTGATTTTTCTTCATGAAAAATTACATTTATGAAAAGTTGATTTTAGAAAATATTTTTATAATTAGCGTATACATACAAAATAACAGTAATTTTCAATTTAACAACTTTAAAATAACATAAACGTCTTTTTTTTTCTTTTGACATTACTACATAAGCCAAACAATACATAATTATATTTTTTTTAAATGAGCCAAAAATTATAATTAGTTGTTCAGAAATTGCAACAGCCTAAGTTTTTAACTACTTACAGCTACTGAGGTTCTATAAATAAAACGATTAAAACGTTTCTTCAGCAGTAATTATAACTCTTTAACCAATTAGACATACCTATAAGTTATTATACATATTTGTAAGTAAGTATATCTTCATCTGTTATATAGAACGTTCGGACATTAAAACGTAAGTATCAGCCAGTGTTAAAGACCTGTCATAGACCTCCTCTTCGAGTCTAGAGCAAACATACTCAAGTCAAGCTCAGTATCTACATACATTGCAAAAACGTTTATGCACAAATATAATATATTGCAAATCTGTGTAAATTTTTACAAAAAGTTGTTTGTGAAAAAAATCTGTAGAGAGTAGTATTTAATTTAATAATTTATTTGTTTGGAATTTTAAATGAAGCATTCATGAAACTATACAGAAACAAAGTTTACTTAGAAAAAATGAAAATAATATCTGTTTAAAATTGTTATCAGTTCAAAAATAGTGTTTTAAAGAGTTAAAATAATTTTTGCCCCTCTCCCTCTCTTCTTTATAAGTATTTATTAGCTTACATATAAGGAAAAATATGTAATAAGACAAATCATTACATTTCAGTACGCCATTTTTTCGATATTTTTCAGCAATAATTATTTTTTTTTAGCAATTTAGTTAATATTTATGTATAATTTCTTATGAATTTAAGCTTGATGTAAAAAAAATGTAAGTGATGTGATGTGAAAATTGCAGATTTTTCTCGATGATTGAACCATGTGTTTTATTGGAATTTAACCGTCAATTAAATAAATATATCTTTTAAACTGTGGTATAACCTTCTGAAATTTTGTATGAGTACATTAGATTTATTAAGGAATAAGTTCTCCACTTTCTGGAAAGTCAGGGAAGCCTAAAGTGGCTAGGGAAAGTCAGGGAGTTTATTTAAAATTCTGAAAAGTCGGGGAATTTATTTTTATTTTTTGAAAAGTTAGGGAATTTATTATAAATTCTGGGAAGTCAGTCAAGACAGTCGGGGCAGTGCAGTTATACTTATTACTAATTTTTATTTTAATGACCCTTTTTTTCTCAACTTCAGTTATACACTATTCATTTCAAGAAAAAAGACGAGCAAAAAAAAGGGTAATTGAATTGAAAGTAAGTAAGAAGTGTAAAATTTTCAAATTATGACCAAAAAAAAGGTCATTTATTGCCCTGGGGCCCCCGAGTCTCCAACCACAGATTAAAAATTCCCTGACTTATTAGGGAAAGTCAGGGAATTTTATTTTCAAAAACCAGTGGACACCCTGATTAAATAATGTAAATACAATGAAAAAAATGGAAAAATGTTTTTAGACAAAATTCGTAGAAATATAGATATGTAAAGTGGTGATGCTAATTTTGTAAACACTCCTTACATTAAAATACATGTAAGTACCCATAAACTCAACTAGTACCTATAATTTATATGGAGTACATATTTAATATATCATAAACTACAGAGAGACACAAAAAAAATGCAGAATTCCTCACCACAATTTTCTCTAAAACCGTTCCAGAGATTTGTATCAGTCTGTCGATACTGGAGCGACTGTATTTATTTATGCTCGCGGTCACAATTCTTCATAACGGTTAGTTTCACACTCTTGGTACACAAAGTGGGCGTCGGATGGCGCCACCGTTTAAAACAAACTCGCGCGAAACCCTCAAGGGTTCCACGTCCGGTTTTATGGATACAAAATGCGTTGATATTTTTTGTCTAAACAATACAGCGATAGAAAGTTTAAGTTATTACCGATTGTATACAAATATTTTTTTGAAATGTTGTAAAATGATATCGGTTATTAATTTAATAATTGTTGTTTTAATTTATGTGATATTCTAGTCTAGAATTACTCGTATAGAGTGTTGTGTGCATGTATTTGTGTTATTGGTGTCAGGACAATAGAATATCGTATTATATTAATCAGTAATTGTTGATTAGCTATATGCATTATAGGTGGTATCAGGGCAAGGGTTGTGGGAGGTCGCTCGAATATCTTATGCATTAAATATATTTTACTTATTTAGTACATCCCTACGTACTATGGGCGTCAGAAGTCGTCTTCCACCCTAAAGGTCAGAATTGCTTACAATAGATTCGAAAATATTAAGACAAACTTCATCTTTTTCTAAGGCGGAGTTTATATCATTTTAAATAAAAACAGAAATATACGTCCATTTCATTAATTAATTTTATACCAAATTTAACATATTTAAATACCAAAATTCAGAATATCAAATATTTATTGCCAAAAAATGTACTTATAGATTACTTATAAATATATGTGAATATTTTAAACGAAATTTTTAATAAGGGAAGCATATTTTGTCAATCCTCTCCTTCCTATTAACAAAAACAAATCTAGTTATGAAACACCTTAAATTCAAGCTTTTACTTTTTTAAATAAATTCTTATATATTTATATAGTAACTAAATGATTCTACGTCTTATTTTCTTGTATTTTAGTCGATATTTGTATGACGAGTTGAAGTTCACTGCTCCTGCAGTGAACTTCAACTCGTCACTAAAAAATTTAGAATTTTTGATTTCGTTATAAGTATGTTTATTGTATAGAAAATGACGTGAAAAGTTGAAATTTTCAAACCGCAGGTCTGTATCTCAAACCGTTCTCGAGATATAGCCTCTCAAAGTTTTAATTTTTTAAAATTTTTGGAGACAAAAGGCCATAACTTTTGAACGCGTGATCGGAATTGGTTTTAGTTGACGGATTTGGAATCAGCGTGTCAAAATCTATATAATGACATGTATGATACTTTAAAATCCGACAAAAAAAATTTGGTCAAAAATCGACATTTTTTTAAGGTATACCCCTTTGATTTTTTTCGATTTTTCACAAAAATTTTTTTTTCGAGTTTTAATGTATTATACATGTCATTATATAGATTTTGAAACGCTGATTCCAAATCCGTCAACTAAAATCAATTCCGACCATCCGTTCAAAAGTTAGAGCCATTTTTCTTCAAATTTTTATAAAATAAGGGTAGTGGTTACAACTTCAAATTAACCCTTAACTAGTATCATGGAGGCCGATCGCGACTCGCGGTGGGTGCCGGAATTATTTATTAATTTGATAAGTTGGTAATGTGAGATAAATGGAATAAAAATTCTTACTTGTACAAAATAAAACACAAGGCAGAAGAATGAATGAAATTGATTGTTAAGATTTTGTTATAAAAATATTAACGAATATAATGCAATATTGTTTCAACTCCTACACAATTTTTCGAATTTCAGCCCACTGTATAATTATTTACCGATGTCCTTGTGCAAATTTCATTGTATGATAAGAAATATATACGTTTATAATTAAAAAAAACAATATCTTTATAGGTCACTGGGCTTCTGGATATAGTCTTTTGACTAAATATTTATATGTATATAAGAATAATTATCTACATATAAAATGTCTGAAATCAACTTTGATTTATCAGATTATCCATACATATAGTTACAGTCAGGGACAGAATTAAGTGGACACGAAGTAAGATGAAAAAATCAGTTTTATTGGTTTGGTCAGATAATGATAGATTTTTATCCAAAATTAACCATAAATTCTCTGTTGGGTTAATGTCTGGAGATTCCAAACATTAATAGCACAATTTTTTTTTAAATATTGGTTTTTGTAGCGATTTGTGTTGGATTATTATCCTGTTGAAATATGAAAATTGTTAAACATTTTTTTCAAATTTTGATGTATTTATATTATATTAAGATAAAACATTTCGACATTCAACCCCTACTAGCGAGGGTATAATATAATATAAAAATAATACATATTTACCTTTCATTGAGCTGTATTCTCCAATATATCGTTTCGTTAGATATCGGACTGTAACAGCTGAAACAAAAATTATAAAATTATTATCAAAAACAGTTAATTAAAAAAAATACAATGTTTAGTTTTTATAACTTCAAGCTTAACATTTTTAATAAAAATTCATTACAATGTAGAGTCAATAAAATTATACACTTAGTTCATATAATTAAGTTTAAACATCATAATTTTAATTTGTATTGGGTTTTATTGTTCATATAAATAAAAGGTTATAGCCGTGTTTAATTTATTTCTACATGCAAGAAATAATATTTCCGCTAATAATATTTTCTGGTCTCGTGATAGCTTAGAGAAACGTGAAAATATCAACACACTAAATTGTTATTTTGCCAAAACAACAATCAGTTATAACTGATAATGTTATCGTTTTTTTCTTTTTAAGCGAGTAATGATTAAAAATCATTGCCTACATAAGGTACTGGCACCAGCTATGGCCACTATAAGAGCAAGGTTTACTGTTTTTGTGATTGGCGGGCTTAATTTTGCAATTCTCATAAGCTCATCTTACTAATAAAACAAGAAACTCTTTATTTAACCAATTTAATTACCAAAGTCCGCAAATATAATTTCTTTTTTAAATTATAACCTTTCATTTTGTTTATATTTTTTCTCCAGTAATGGATAAAGTAAAACCAGTAATGAGCATGCAGTGATGGACACTTGCTAATGGTTAAAAAATGATAAGTACTACTATACAAAATATATAAAAGGAAGAATCGTCAAATTTGAAACAATGTAAAGCAGTTGCTATGATAATATAATAATTAATAAATAAATTATACTAATAAATAGTTTAAATGTCCACCATTTTGACACCTATTGATCAATTGTCATTAAATCATGCTGTAAGACAGTTAAATATATATAGATTAATATTCAGAAATGGGAGTAATCAAATATCAACAAATATTTCTAATTCAGTACATTAAATTTAAAAAAATAGCCATTACTAGGGTCATATCCAAGACTGGTTCCAGTACCTTATATATAGGTAGAATATGCACCCTAAATTTTATTATTAAATTGATTTAAAAGACCAATTATAAGGGGGAATAGTTAATTTAATTTAATTAGGTTAGATATAATTGTGCTGAACAAATAATATTAATAATCAACTCTATGTTATTTTACGCTAAAAATATTAGTTATACAATGGAAAAATTAATGTTTAATAAAAAAAGCGATACATAACATCATGTGCACTGTAATTTTAAAATTTATATGGCGTTACTACATATGTATGCAGAAAAAAATAAAATACTATTTTGAGAATCACGTATGTATTTGATATCATTGGTGTATAAATATACATTTTATGTCTATATTCAACATTAGTTTTTCATCCTCAAATAACATAACAATTTTACTCCGATAGTAACGCCATCTAAAACATTGCTGTTTTGAAACTTTGGTGACACATATTACATAGTACATTACCTGTTAATAATATGTATGTACATGATATAATCAGTTGATTTAGTGGCTAATTGTATTCCCATTTTACGAGTTTGTTGAGTAATATAAATAGTATACAAATATCTACCATAAAAAACAGACTGCTGTGAAAATCATTTCGTGAACAAGTGACCTAAGGTTTATCAAAAAAATGTTTGGTATAAAATATTAATTTAACGCAAGGGTTTCGTCTTTCGATTTCACTTTGTCGTCCATCCGTCCACCCGCCCGACCGTCCTTTCCGGTTACACTATATAAATTAGAAACTTGAAATTTAACTGAACATGGAAAGATATAAGACAATTTTAGACAAGGCGGCATAGAGCTAAAGCTAGTCAAAAAAGTTATTATTTATACCGAGGTATATCAAGATGTTGATTTAAATTTTCTTTTTTGCTTCTATTTGATAAACAAATTATTCAAATAATTGAAAATTAATATTTTCTAATGAAAAACATTTTTTTGTAATTGTTTAAACAATAAATATAAATACTTGAGTTCTACAGCCAAATTGTTTCTGATTTCAAATAATGCCTTATATCTAGAGGTGTACCGGAATTTCAACCGGAACTCACGATGTAGATTTAAAGTGAATATTTTAACGTCACTACTATTATATTATTATTATTTTTATATTATATTATTATTGACATTATAAATGTAATTACATTCGATCGAAAAGAACGTATGGTACACAAATAATTTAACGTAAATTATAGCTAATTGTAAGTATACAAATAGTTTCACGAAGCTGTAAAAATTGCAGAATATGTAGAAAACACAGTTTTTATAATCTAATGCATGTTCTTAAAGAAATATCATATAGAACAACGTTATATTAATTTAAGATAATAATCTATGTATTTATATTTAAAATATAATATAATAGTAGTGACGTTAAACGTGAATTCCGGCCGGAACATTTTTTTAAAGTTTAATCAAAATTGGTTTTGTAAGTTCTGAAGGAAAAATCTTAATTGACTCGACTGTCAGTAAATATCGAAAATCAATTAAAAAAAATATAAAGCCCGTCACTTTGGCTTCCTTTAAGGACACACACGTAATATCACCATTAGACTACCACTCACAGAATCTTACCTATACAGGGTGAGTCGGGAGGAATCTGTAATACTCCAGGAATGTATTGTACACGTGAAAATAATAACAAAAACCCCAAATTTTATTATCCGATTTTCATTTGTTTTTAGGTTATAGCGTAATTAAAAATTAAATAAATTTCAATAATTATTGAAGTACTAATAATTGATAAAGTAGTATGCTATGTTCCAGGCTCGAAAACATTTGATACATTTGATCATTTCTGTATTGTCAAACTGATTTAAGAACGTAACTTAACCTAACCTGATTTAAGTACGGTTATTTCTTGAGTTTGTACGATTAAAGAGTTACAAAATGCCACACATTTATTCAAATGTAGAATATGCAAATATGGTGTTTGTTAATTTATTAATTTTTAGTAATTATGTATGAAATTTCTTTAATTTTTAATTACGCTATAACTTTAAAACAAATGAAAATCGGATAATAAAATTTGGGGTTTTTGTTATTATTTTCACGTGTAAAATACATTCCTGGAGTATTACAGATTCCTCCCGACTCACCCTGTATACAATATTATGTACACATGTTCGTGATCTGGCAATATCGTTTTTGAGTCGTTTTTGCGGTTTGCGGTACCGCACCGGTTCTGATTTATGTAAATTGTGTGTCGTGACCGTTCAAACGGCTGAGTTACGACGGCCTTTACGTTTACGTTTTGGTTTATTTTCTAACCCGATCGATGGGCCCTTTGTATGTCCCCGCGGTTTCTTGCTTACTTCTTATTTATAGTGCGCTCAGACACAATGTATGGTGTACCGGAAAAACTCTACTGCAGTGGTGTCGTCATACTGTCTTCAATACGACATTTAAAAAAATATATGTTTTTATACAATCTAATAAAAAAAGTGACTATGTATTTTCTGGGGTTCTGAAAACAGGTCTGTCTTACAAGGTTTATTATTTCGTGGGTTTCATTTTTATAAATAGAAATGTATATATTATATTTTGATATGATTAACTTTCTGCTGTTCATTATTTATTAAAAAAATAATATTGATAGTACTAAAGTAAAGTATGTAAAAAATGATATTAAAATAAAATCGACATCGAAAGAGTTAACGACAGCGCTTTTACTACGTTCTTTGAATCTAGTCAAAACAATGGCGCCGTTTCTATAGTTGTTTATGATTACTGTTAATTTTACCCTCTTTTGTTTACAAAATAATGTGAATAAAAAACAAAACATACGCACCTAGGAAGACTGTAACATATTTTTGTCTTGGAATGTCAGTAAATCTTTTTAAGAGTGTGGGAAAATTTTTATGGAGTTATGTAAAAAAAGTTTTTTTTTATGTTAGTAAAGTTTTTTTCCCAATTTTATAGAAATATCTATGGAATATACAATAAACGATCTTACAACCTGAAATGGTTGTTTATTCTTGTCAATTTTTGAATTTTTAAAATTATTTTTACGCGTATTAGAAAAAGACGTAAAAATTGTTAGGAATATCAGATATTATTTATAATTTATATTCTATTTTTTATTTATTCCTCTACCCCCATTTTTTAAAGGAAATAATAGATTCTTTTAAATTATATTTGAAATTGTTCATAATAGAAAGTGCTGTTTTTAATAAAAACATGTACAGTTTACACGTAGTATAAGAAAGTGCCCATGGCAGCTTTAAAAAAATTAAAATTGTAAATTGTAATAATATATTTTAACCCCTTAACGTTTTTTTCCTGGGGAAAAAGTGGTAAAAAATGTTTTTTTCCAAACCATAATGAACCTAAATGCTTTATTTAATAAAAAATATATATATTTAAGTAAAAAATCAAAATTTCATATATTTTTTTGTTATAAGATCTAAACAATTAAAATTTAACCAAAAATAAATAACGATGAAATGAGAATTAATAATTTTAAATAAATGAAATAAAATACACAAATTCAAATATTTAGAGCCACTGGAATACGGTAACACGTGTATGTGTATATTTTATTTTTCTTACAAGATAAAGTCATTGCGATCGTTTGTGCGATACGAGATTCACAATGAAGTTATTTATAATTAGATGTTGGTAGAACCGTGCGTCGTAAACCATAGATTCATTACAAATGTCGCCAAGTTCAAGGTGGTAACACTGAACGAAGTGTTGCGCACTTCTTTGAGGAACTCGGAATTATCGATATTCACAAATACATTTATATAAATATACTTTAGAATTAAATTATTCAAAAGTACTTATTTTCGTAGTATTGATAAAAAATACTTTTAAGTTTTATGAAAACAAATATAACTGTAATTACAATTAAATTTTAAGAATAATTACAGAAAGTATATTGTGATTATACTTAAAAGTACATTTTTATACAAAATACTTGTATTTAGGTACTATTTTGACGTAGAATTACGTCTTCCCGGTGGGCACGAATGCAACGAAAATATGTCAAACTTTGAAAGCTTATGCATATCTTTTGAACTAATAATCGTAGAGTAATAGATAAAACAAACGCCAATAAATAGCTTCTATAGTCCCCTTTACAATAAAGTTTTAACCCCCAAAACACTTAAATGCAGTAGTACAGAGCCATACTCGGGCTTCAAAATATGTAAGTACAGTTCTGCAGTAGCAAAAGTAACAATATACGTAGTTAATAAGTTGCAGCATAGTTGTTACAATGCTCCTAATCTTTTTTTTACTTCTGTTCATCTCAGAACCACAATATTAAAATATTATAGAATTTCACTATATCTTCATATGAATAGTGACTGCCATCAAGTTTTGGTAACAATTTTGTTTACGGACTAGTATTGGTTGTTATGTATCCATAGTCTTTCCTAATCTATCATATGATAGCTATTATTTTCAAGTTTAATAAAATTAGGTAAAGTAACAGATTTAAATAGATTACAAAAGAATATAAATTACTATTCAATTAAAATTTTATTAACTGATAAAAATTAGAATTGGATCAATTATCAGAAAGAAAAGCAATTTGGGTGGATTATTGAACTTTTGTTACAAACTAAAAATAAACTACGATTTCTATTTTTAACAGTTTTTTTAATCAGCGCATTGTTATTGTAATCTTGCAATTTTTTATTACTTTATTAAACTGTTTCAAAGGTTATTGCCTATCTACAAAAACTGTTACTTACACAACAGTGCATAAAATTAAAAAATTAAATACATAATACCAGTAAGTAAATACTATTCGTATACAATAAATTTATAAAAATAATACTTTTTTTAATTGATTGTTTATTATTTTAAAGTATATCTTATATTTAACACATACACAGATAGAAAAATGACTTAGACCAAGAAAATCTTGTTTTATACATAATGAAAACAATATTTTCTTAATATAAGAATATATTTTTATTCCAAGTATATTATCGTTTTCGTCCGACAATATTGCTTTAAACAGAAACAATAATTTTATGAATAAAGAGTATATTCATAACATTATTGTTTCTGTTTAAAGCAATATAAAGAGTATATTCTTATATTAAGAAAATATTGTTTTCGTTATATTATATGAATCAAGGATTTATTGGCCCAAGTTAACTTTTCTATTTACTTAATATTCATTAAAATATTGCAAATGAGTATTAATAAAAAAAATTTTTATACAACGACAGGCCCAAGCTTGGTCCAATATTGGGTTGCCAGTGTTGCTTTTTCGAAATTGGTGTTAGTCTAAGCCAATATTGGGCCAACTCTATGCCAGTCTTGGTATGAAGTAAAGAAAGTAAGAAAGTAACGAAGTTATCATTTGTATCTTGGCCCATAGTTGGCTAATATTGACACAAGCCTGGGCCAACCGTGGCCCCTTTGTAATTTGGGCAAAAAAGCTTGTTCACTTGCCACGCCGGGCCTCCAGACTAGAGCCCCGACAGCCCCTTTATGTGGGGATCATTTAAAAATAAATGAGCAGTTATCTCTGAATTAAAATCTTCAGAAATAGTAGATTTATGAAATACGCAATATACTCGTACATAAGTAAATTATCAAGGAAATGGGTTTACACTTAGTAATAACTTTTTCTTGAAGAAAATGAAAATAATATCATCCTTTCTTACTTTTGCATATCTGAGTTAATTAGCAAAAACAGCAATAGTAATCTACTTTGAGTTAATATAGCGATTCGTAATTCATATGTAAGTAAGTGTATGTATGTGTGTTTGTACGCGCGTACCTGTAATATGAAGAAACACCTGAACTGTAAGGCTCGGGGTTGTATTCCACGCTTCAACGGAACGAGTCTACGACAGGGTCGTCCAATATTACCAATAAATAATATGTATTATTTATATTCACAACTAAGGTATGTATAGTACAAGATAACTTCAGTAGCTCGGTGCAAGAGAGGGAAATACGTCATCTGGGGTGCCCAAATGTGGAGAGGGGGAATGGTCTGCCCAATCATAACAAATATAGCCTTCTAGTTTTATTGCTAATGTTCAAAAGGTACAAGTCAAATGAACAGAATCGAATAAATTAAAAAATTATATGCTACGGGACATTAATACATGAGGCTCGACTCGCACTTGACAATTTTTTTAGATTTTGATTATAACTAGTATATTAAAGTATTTCATGTTAATTTTAGTTCAATAGGTAAGAACTCATTGATAAAATTTTACGTATATGTATTACAATGAAGCATAAATAACAACAAAAATTAAGTTGTAGTAATTTTTTTCCACTGCACAAATTATGATTAAGATGTTAAAATTGCTGGTGGGCTGTTTTAGTAAAATATTTCATTTTTGTTTAATATGAACTATTGTAAAACCAAAACATTGATTTAATGTACAATACAAAAAAAGTTTCTTACTTTATAGGTAAAAGTTTTATTACTAAATCACCACGTTTTTCGATATCAAAATTATAAAAACATTATTTTGACTTTTGAATAACTATCATGAATTTGCTACTAATCATTAAAAACTATTAATGTTTTTAACGGATCATATTATAAATACCAATGATTTGTACAGTAATAGATATGAACACAAAAGACATGTGCTTATTGTAAAATAAAAATACATGTAAAAAAACAATTGTTATTTTTTAAATTGTAATTATTCATGTTATTATACTTTCGACATTTATAGTTCATTATAAAGTATCAAAATAAATATTTTAAAACTTTTGAGAAATATGAGGACATATTAACAGTGCAGTCATTGTTCTTTGATTTTCATTAAAAATATATACACCTACCTATTTTTTTTAATGATTACTACTATACAAAAAAATGTATTTTTATATGCACCTATACTTTTTTATCATGTATTTATGTAGGGAGAGTTGGGGAGGGTTTATAAGTTTGGTCCTTTGTACTTAATATAACAACATTATTTGAGGAAAATTGTCATATCTAAAAAAATTCGAAAACTGTATTAAACCACCCATTTTTTAGTTGTCACTTTTCTTGTTCACCGACGATATCTAAAACACTTATTAATGTACTTTTAAATTGATTCTTGTACTTTTGTCAACCCTGATTTTAAAAAAACGCATTGCAAGCTATAAAAGGCGTCTATATTATGGTAATAGAATTTTTTAATCATTCAGCGAAGAATAAGAAAAAAGAAAAAGAAAAAACATACAGTCAATCATAATATTATGTATAAGAAAAAATCTAAAGAGCGGTGTTAAAAACTACATAGTTCCGTGTTTTAATGCGATTAAAATATAATTAATTAAAACAAATGTTTATTAAACAAAGCAAAAAGGTTAAGAATCTTGTTGCGTGACTTTGAGATCAACTGAAGCCATATTTTTTTAAAACAATTTGTGCCAAATTCCCATAACTATAATAATGACTTATAAATATTGGTTTCAACTATAATTAACAGTACATTTTTAAATTTTTATCCTACGTTGTCTACATTAATCTACACTGAACTTACTTCAATTCAACTTCACTTAAGGCGTTACATCTAATGTATTAACTAATTTTTTTATTGGCTTAAATTATGTATAAACATCTTAAAAATGATATTCAAATGGACTTATAAGCGTATTATAACCGTAATTCGGCCCCAAGCCAAAATAGAAGCAAAATAAGCAACCAAAAAGCGCTAAGTCGACATAATCTCAAAAAAAAGTTGACGTTTGCATGTAATAAAACAGTTTTCAAACTTTAAACTAATTTTTATCGAAACCACGTTTTTAAAAACTGAGGAAAACGTATCTTGACCATTTTCCATCTGATCGATTTGAAATTTTAACTGTAACTTCTTAGATAGATTTTACATCGAAGTGTACATGATTTTTACGATTGGTTAACAATTACGGTTTTTATAAACAATTTAAGGTCGTTTTTTTTCGTCGAAAACACGATTTTTCGTTCAAAGTGATAAAAATTTGCAAAAATCGATATTTTTTAATAATGGTGTGTACTTCGATGGGAAAACTCATGTAAATAATGTAATTAATGAAATAGTACATATCAATGGCCTTATCGCATGCGCATTAAGTTGAAATCAGCGGTATAAAAGCAGAGGTGATAGTTATACATCATAAAATATATAATTATTAAATAATTATGTATTTATTACCACTGCTTTAAAATTCCATGCAAATTTGACACCTTGTAGATAGCGTTAGCTTTTCTTTTGTTCTAGAGCAAATTCTTTATAAAACCCATATCTGGTAACTATAATTATAAATACAAAAGCTACGTAAAAATCAATGTGTCATATTGAACAGTCGTAAATTTTACTTAGCAGACTTGTAAATTAATTTATAAAGATACATTAAAATGTAAATAAAACTATACGCGTGTCTTACATCCATAAAAACAATAAAATTATATAATATTTATGAAATACATTGTTACCTATTACTTTAAAGATCACTAAAAGTGATTTGCCGTTAAATCCGTCCGAACATATTCAATCGAAACATTCCAAATTAGCGTGGCACATTTGACGATAAAAATTTAAGTACAGTTCATCTATCTTATATGTGTATGTAAAAAGGTATTCGATTCGCATATATTCGAATTATGAAAACGAGCATGACAAAAACACTGTCACATGTCCGCTTTCTTGACAGGTGTAACGTTCTGACAGATACAGTCGGCATCGGAGTTACGACTCTGTTAGAACGAGGAAAATATCTAACGGTAAAATTACACGAATCAATTAATATATTGTAAGAAAATTAAAAATATTTTCAAGAATATTGCTAATTAATAAAATTATACTGGTCAGTAGAATACTATTTTATACTGTCTTTACGCATAAATATATTGACAGTAAAATTTTTGATGGTGATCATTTTAGTAGTTTGATTTTTAAAGGTCACTGATCATTTGAATAATCGAATTCTCATTAAAATGTATATTTAATAGTAACAACAGGAAAATATGTTTATGAAAATATACATTATAACCTTTGTATTTTAATAATTTAGTCTCATTGTTTTAAAAGAGCGAATGAATATCTTGTACGGTTATTGATTCAAAAGAATTATTAGGTAAACATGTTTCGTATGCTCCTGTTGATTACTACAAAAGGTAAGATTAAAATAATTAATAAATTCTCTTGTTGTATGCTATACGAATAAATTAATAAACAATACATATAGTTATATTGGTGTGTACAAATGGAATCAGCTGTTTTTGATTTATACAAGGATCATGTTACCCATGACAATTCGTAATTGGGCAGCACTGTGAGTGCAGTCTGCGGTCGCTAGATATTGACATGTGTCAACAATTGTAGATATTGTGGGTTCTACCAATTGGCCAACAGCGTCAAAACATTTAAATAGAAAAAACAGTTGTAAAAATGATGAAATGTTGTTGTTTGTTAATGGTAATAAGTTTATTCGTTTCACAAAAACAGAAATTAATGATGATGAAGATGAGATGCATTTCTTATCGGCTAGATTACTCCTTTTTCAACAGCTCAGTGGTGTTTTTTGCCATTTTTGTGCAGTTGATTTTATTTTATGAAGGGTTGTTTCACAAGGGATGTCTGACGGAATAGGAGTTTGCTGATGAGCCAATCATCGCAGGTTAATAGGTATTGGGGAACCTGATACATGGGAATTTTTTTTACATATAAAATTAAAGATAATAAAATTCTCTACCAAAAAGATTCAATACATATTTTTCATCAGATTCATATTTCAACGAGTAACGACTGTTTGAATTTTATAAAAACGTTATTATCTTATTTAATATTATTATTAATGTTGTCTTTTCATTGAAATACTCGATCAATAATTTTAATAAATTCAGACATTCATTCATTTTTTTCTTCTTAATTTTGTAGGGTCTGACAATATCCGACCAAGGTACCGACTTTTATAATAAGGCCAACCTCCCCAATAAGATAAAAACAAAGAAATTAATAACGACTGCGCTACTATGTTCAGGTCTATACAGGTGTTTTACGTTTAGAAACCGATAAGATTGTTTCGCACGAGAAAATTTAATTTTTCCAGTAATGCCAGTTAAAAATCCACACCAGACGAAAGAAATAGTATTCTTATGAATCTATATTTTCAACGAAACGTAAAAACCAAGAGCGCTGCCGAGACTGAAGTCGTGAACTGATGACTATCTGGTGTATGAACAGTAGCAAGGGCAAGGGAAGGCATGTCATTGACAGAGAGGGCAGTATGGGAGTATGGAATTTACTCTTTGTTCAACGAAGAAAGATTTTTCTTAAACTAAATTCAATACACTGTTAAAATGATAAAATTATATTAAATTAAGTGCATTGTTGCAAATTTCGTTTATGTCGTTTTTGTATTATTATTGCTATTATTATAATGAAATCATATGTGATATTTGAATCGTATTATAAAAATGCAAACTTCAAAAATATATTACATCAGAATTGTAATTTAATATAAATAATGTATACCTACTTAAATATGAATCACACGTAAAATTTTAATTGTGTGTCATGTAAAAGTTTATAAAATATCACACGTTCTAAGATAATTAGAATCACTTAATATGTCAAAAGAAAACACGACACATAATGTTTGTTTTAACAGTGTAATTCGCGTGGCAAATAGACAAAGTTCATTTATAATTCATAAACGGCATAAAAGCAATGAATATATTGTAATCTGCAGGAAGCGCATTTAAAATGGTAATTTGATGTCGTTGCTATTTGTATCTCACCAGATATATTCTAAACAAATTGTTTTCCATAATCCGTGCGCCACACAACGGAAAAATAAATATCCGACACGTTTGAACACACATTTATATGTGTTTATGTTTTATCTATAAAAGTCTAGAGCAGTGTCACTTTAAGTAGGGTAGTTCAGTGATACCGTATTGGAAAACGGATCTGTATTATATTATTCAAAGTTATCTTGTAAAATATATAATTAACTAGCTGTACCCGCGCGGCTTCGCTCGCATGGACTATGGAATTATTGTTTAAGATTTTTGAAAAATTTAGTTGAATTAAGTACAAACACAATTAGATAGGTATAGATACCTAACAAAAACGAATCAGAACAAAAAGTACAAATAATTTTTATTCTGTTTAAATTTAAAAGTTAATTATCAAAAACAAAATAAATAATTATTGATTATCAATATTAATGTTTTGCAGATCATAAGTCCACGTAAACAGAACTCAAATATTTTTAATTTTCTTTGTGACATAAATTCAATTTTTTTGAACAAAAAAAGGACTGTAAATACTAATAAAAATTTGAAATGCCATCAAACAGGAGACGTTTTATTCTATCTATGAATATAATTTTCACATTTAACAATATTGCAATCTCTGCCCATTTTTATAAGTGACTGTACACGTGTATGTATAATATAAACATAAACGAATGCGTTCATATCTAAATACACTTAAAGATTAAACACAACATAAAAATTCTGTAAACGGCAGCAGGTTTGTAGCTTATACATGCATTAAGATCTCCATGTATATTTCCAGATATTCCTAGTAATAATGCTGGCATTTGCTAGATAATTGTTTTTATTTCTAGTAACGGAACATTTCTGTTGATGAAAGTGAAATAATTTACAAACATATAAAATAATTGTAATGCTTATTCCGTGAAAAATTTTATATGTAGTATCTGATTTCTTAAAACTAAGAAAAACCTTTTAATTTTTTGCATACAATTGACATCAAGTAAAGTATTTTTATTAAATGCAATGACGTGTGTTGCAGGTTAACTTTGGGTGTGCTGGCCGAAAGCGGCACACGCACTATCAATATAGTTTTGTGTGTTACGCGCTGCTTGCGACAGCAGTCACATGTGGGCCGCCCTCGATCAGTACACCCAAAGTTAACCTGTAGTATGTATGTATTTCTAAATTTGTTTGATACGGTACTGATCTAATTATTATTTTCGTAGATTTCTGAAATTCTTTAGTTTTTCAAAAATTTCAAATAATAAAATCCAGACATTGCCAGCTGTCAGTTGTAAACCACGTCCATTTCAAATATATAAAAACAAAATACTATTGTATTTCAAAACTTATCCGTTGCAAGCTTCATATGACATACTTAGCTTATTATTATAATAGTCCAGTAATTTTAGATTTCAACTGCGAAAAAAATAGCAGTTATATAGCTGATTTTTGGTACGGTGTTTTATATGTCAATATTGCGCCTAGTCAAAGACTAATGTCTACATTGCGTTATATGGGAGAAGGGGGGTTCAAAATTCTAGAAAAAAACGTTACTGTTTCTTTTTTTATGCGTTGGTATTCAGTAATGGAGTTTTTTTTACATACGCAATTTACCCAGGATGTAAATAGTTATTTAAAGTACTAATTACTTATTGTAACATAAATATTAATGCATGGGTACTATTTGAAGATTCATTACGGACGATAATAAAATAAAACAAAATATCGAAAAGTCTCTATATAACAAAGAATAGGTCAAAAAAGATCACGTATCATTAATTTAGAGAAGACATTCTAATTTGATTATAAAGGTAATTGCATGCACACAGAGAAAATGTAAGATTAAAGCTTTTAACATGTATTACCTAAGAGTAATAAAACCTGTCATGGGTGCTATAAGAAATACACAAATCAAGCAACGCCATCTCTGCGCGAATGTAATAATTTCACATAACACACGTTTAACGGCTCATCGCTTCACTGATTGTAAATAAAAGTGTGTGTGCATGTATAAATATGTACGCAAACTGAGATAGGTGTCAAAAAGTATATTATATGATATAGTTTCAGGTGTATGATGTAGAATCGCATGCAGAAGTGGTCTTCCAGTTTTCATTCATATTCGCTTATCACAAACTTAGTAAGCTACTCCCATTTGATTATTATAATATTTAAATCATTTCTTCATGTACCAAACAAAGACAAAGATTTTGAAACTCATTGCTTCATTTATAGTAGGCACTCATATATATTTGTACGATTAAATTATTATGTAATCTATTGAAAATTTTATACGTAAATTTTGGGGCAATAAATATTTGATATTTCGAATTTTAGTATTTAAATATGTTATACTTGATATAAAATTAATTAATGAAATGGACGTATATTTCTGTTTTTATTTAAATTGGTATAACTATATAAACTCATCCCTAGAAAAAGATAACCGATGAAGTTTGTCTTTCTATTTTGAATCTGTTGTAAGCAATTCAGACCCTTACGGTAGCAGACAACTTCTGAAAGCGATAGTACACATAAGTATCTGTTGTATATAGGGTTGCATACAAAGTCAAATCATTCGATTTTTTTTAATTTCTAGAGATTTTAAATTAAAAAAAAGCCACTCACGAATTTTCAGAAGTATGGTAATACATTTACAAAAGAGTCGAAGTACTGAGGACTATAGATGTCGTTGGGTCAGTTCGACCAAACGCCTCCATTGGTGGGTTGAAAAAGTATATTTTTTATACCTTTGTACATAGCTCTGTTTTCGATACGCGGATATGTCTATCTAATATATGTAAATAAAGCTGTAGATAGAGATCATGATAATGTCTGATTCTTATATGACACTTCACAATTTGCTATACAAAGAATGATCTGAATTGTACAGAAAAAGAAATTTAATTCAACAATAAATAATCCGTTATTTATACAAAACATATGTCATATAATTTTTACGGTTAAATATTTTTCTATCCGGTCGGCTAATTCTTTTGATATTTGTCTTTATCAACGACATAATCAGAAATAGTACAATATTTAAAGTATATAATACTATAATAGTTACACATTTGATCTGTATATTGATGTACAGGGGTTCAAAACTTTTAATTTTATAATTATATGTCTCAATAATATAATATTATTCATATTTATTAAAAAAAATTTACTTACTACATTTTTATTTCTAATATATATTTTTAATGGAATAATAAATTTATTAAATCTACAATACATACTCATTATATACCAGCTCAAGTCAGAAAAAGGTAAAATAAAATATAAATGTAAAATAATAAACATCATTAATAACAAGGTCGCTATTGTATCGACAAAAAGATTTTATCGAACGAAATCAATAAAAATAGAATGTAATTAACATCATTACAAATTAAAGTCTTGTTAAAAACTGATTGAAAAAAATAAACAAACATAAAAACAGACAAGGGTCACCTTTTATTTGGCACAGAAAATATTTATAGGCAATGACTATGTCAATTACTAGTAATGATTATATGTATCAACCTATCGACAGCTCCTTTTGAGAAACTCTGTGTTGTCTTCAACAGCAGTTCTCAAAATGTATAACTAAAAATGAAATTTTAATTTGTTTTAAACCATAAATAATTATTTTCGATATATAGATAATAATTCGGTCATAAGGGTTCCGAAACATGCCTAGATATGAAAATAAAAAAATCTATGACGCCCCTCTCTATTTCTCCAAAATTTGAGATATTAGTTACAGAGCTAGAGGGAGGTGGACAAAATAAAATACTGCTTTTAGCCATCTGCTGGCGCTATTTTTGAGTTAGAAAAAAATAATCATATTCTACTAATTAAGATCTACATTTTGATACCACACACGCATTGATATATATTTTTTTATATGATTTAAAGCCCCCTGCAGGCGCCATTTTTTATTTAGAAAAAAATAAAAAAGGGTCAAATTCCACTGGTTTTGTTATACATTTTGACGTGCCATATTCTTTTGTAAATTTTTTTTTTTATATAGCTTAAGCTCCTTAGTGCTCCCTCCCCTGAAAAATTATTTTTTCAAAAAATTTGTACAAATTTTACTAGAGGGCATCATTTTACATGTTCAGTAAAAATTTTAAGTTTCTAGCTTTTATATTTTACGAAATATTTTGCTTTGACTGAAAAGGACGGACAGACGACAACGTGAGATTAATATGGTTTCTTGGGAACCCTAAAAGTTTAATTTTAAAAGCTAATTCAATTTGTGTGAAGATAAACTAATAGTAAGTGGGGTAATTTAAAATAATAGGAATAATTTCACAAGTAAAAAACGCGTTTTCTCTTTAATTCATGTATTTTGGTTTAATATATTATGCTTTTTTTATAAAAAAAAGATAAAACTCATATTTTTATTTTATTTTATTTTCGTATAACTATGTGTACCAAAATAAAAAATAAACCAATTTAACTACACATAAAGTTTCATGTTAACTCTCTCATTTGATGTTAATCACATATTATTACATAGGTACAAATAAATAAATATATAAATAATGTAGGTTACAATGTATGCTAATTTTGCTTTATAGCATTAAATATACATTTAAACAATTTTTTTTATCACACTTGTGGTAAAACATCTATTTATCATATATTTAATACACACTGCCTAAATAATTATCTGGGTGAGTCTAGACTAACCGCTACTTTTACAGACTTTTTTATTTTATTTATTTTTTGCGTAAAAAGTTCACTTCTTGATCAATTGACACCTAAATGGTAAGAAACAATAAGAAAGTACACCTTTTTCATTATTACATATTATTTTTAAAATCACTTAACATTTAACAACTCCAAGCATTGAAGTAAAAATTATCTATATCAATTGTGTGTAACGCCCGTTACACTTATCAAAAATCATTAACAATAGATAAACTTTATACAATCTAGCTTTATTTTTATGTTTATATCTGCCTATATTAATAAAGTCACAGTATACAAAAAAAAAAACACAAATGGAATAAGAAATTTTGCAGATTTACCTAACTCAATACCTTAGCTTAAATATCCTTCCGAAATTTGTAACGCCTGTTACAGATTCTTATGAGTATTTTAAAAATCAGTTCCTTTTCAGGTGTTATTATATATTATAAATTTATATTAATATCAAAAATATCGTTTTGATTAGTATAAACTTGTAAAATCCGTTATTTTTTCGACCCTTTAATTTTGATATAAAAATATTTAGTTAGTAAACTAGAACTGGTTCATAGAAACAATCGTTTAATAGCTTTTAAATGACTCCCATATAATTTATCTAAATATGTACCTACATAAAATAATTATTATCATTTTATATTTTATTACTTTTACGTTGATGTATATAAGAATTTGATTAATATAAGTATGAAATTAATTACTATCCACTACTTTTCATTTTAATTATTTGCTATGTCGTGCGGAACTATATATATCATGTTTGGTACTTCTGAATTTTCTGGATCGTCAATCATGTTTTCTTCACCAACTTGCACTTATTTTTCATTTATTAGCGTTTGTAAACAACATTCCTATACATAGGTTAGTTTACATGTCAAATACTTTGACATATGTCAGAATGAGAAAAATCTGTGCATATCCATACATATGCATGTAAATGTAAATATCTAGTTTTACTGCAGTTGATATCTGATTTTATAATTAATACTCCAGATACTTAGATTATTACAATTATACACGGAGATAAACATTTAATACGAAAGAAAACGTAATTTTTATTATTAGTATTTTAATTATCGAGGTATTAAATACGAAACGAGTTTTATTGCTTCAACTTTTCAATGATTAATGCAATAATTAATACATAATAAGTTTTATAATTTAATTTTTATTAATTACTTTATGTAGGTGCATTAATAAATAACCGTTTTATTTTTGAATATTTTGAAACCGGACAGTAATATTTCAATTTTTTTTAAATTGATATTTTTTATTGATTTATTTTTTCTCACCCTAAAAATATTCATTGTTAACGACCAAAAGAAGCAAGAATAATAATTATATTATTCGACAACTTTTCATGATTTTATTTACATGGGGATTTGGTCCAACGTTACCCAGAAATGAATCTTACAATATATTTCAAAAATCCGAGGTTCCCTCTCAAATAGTGGAAAAAAGTTAAAAAATCAGTTTTTCGCAAATTTATCGGCTTTCTTTTAAATTTACGGTAAAAATAGTTATTTATAAAATTAAACATAATTAAATTATCTACAAAAAATGTCTTATACATATTTTTGTCAGATTCGCACTTCTCCGATTAATAATGAATTTGAGCTAAAAATAGCGATCGTTTATTCTTACTTAGATAGTGTCAACTAATTGTTTTTCTTGTTTCAGTAATAGTAATAAACCTTATTTAAAATAAAAAATAAAACAAATATTGATGAAGCAATATTTCTGCTCCTCCAGGTTAAATAAATTTGATGCAATGATCTCGCAAGATCTAGCGATTCCCACTCATAGGAAACATATGGACCAAAATTAGGCAATGTGTCTATAGTTTTCTTTCTATTTAATTTATATCATACGATATAAGTGAAAGAAAAAATAAATAAAACGATTTATTAGTAGACTAATAAATTATTTGTTTTCTTTTTTGAAAGTGATTAATCAATTCATATAAAAAATACCACGCAGGGCAGGGTTAACATAGACATCAATTTCTTATTTTCTGTAGTATTTTAACATGAATGTACCTACATACTTTTGGATTTCGTTTTTGTATTTACTTAACGCCCACAGAATTGTTGGCTGAACCAAAGCTTTCTTTTGACTGCAATTAATGGTTTTATTTGTAATAAAACAAACAATCCGCAGAACTGGACCAGCATGTATATAAATTACTGTTATTATTAACACAATCATAAAAAGATTTATATGACATTTTTGAATCAATAACTACACTTATTTAAACGTACAACAATAAATATTATATGCACTGATTTCGAATAAAAGAGTAACATAAAAGAAAATTATACTCTTTCTACGAATATATCTTCCTACATAGGGAAGAATGGGGTAATCACGAACGCAAGGTAATCACGAATTCAGTGATTTCAGTGTGTTATAAGAAGAAAGCTAATGTTCTATCTGCACTTACCGGAAGTTGGGCCTACATCCAGTATCGGACCGTTAAATTCATGCTTACAACACAAAGTAAACCATTTTTATATCATATTTCATATAATTTACCCCTCCGAAATATTCAGTGTTTTAAAAAAACGTATGTTTTGAGAAAACAGTTCAAAATACCTTCATAAATTTTAATTCATATGCATTTATCCATTGCTGTATGGATTTTTCTTTGATATTTTCACGCAATTTAGTTCTTTCCTTGTTATATTTAGGACATTCCATTATAATGTGGTTGATGTCACATATGGTGCGGTTGTTACAGTCGCACAAATGATTATCCAATGTTTTAATCTTGTAGAGATACTGTGGAATTTCTTCTTCATCGCTACAAGAAATGTAGGTACCTACAACATCATCAACTATTAAAATAACAATTTTTAATATTACATAAAAAGAATAAAAACATTTATTTATTATAAAACAGCATCGAACAATAGTTTTAAGACTTGCAATTTAAAATTCAGCATGAAATTCTTTATAATTCAAACAAATAAATAAAAAAGAGAACATCTTTGTTCTTAGAATTCAATTCTGCATAAAATTACATACATTTACAAGAGTCAAACCTTTTATTATACATTTTTTTCAGTCCCTTTTAAATGGATAATTACAATATATCAAGTTATTCTGGTAATGCACTACTATTTTTTATTTTATGTTACATGGCCCATATCATTACCATTACGTCGTATAATATGTGTAATAAATAACAGTTATTTTCTGTGATTAAATTTTCATTACATGAAGAGTTAAAAGACGATTATTATGTATTGTTTTATTCTACTTGTGATTTAAAGTAAAAAATGTGACATTGATTTTTTACTTGTGAGTATAAAAAAGTGATATTTTTTGTATTCATTTTTTGAAGAGGGGAGGAATTAATACTTACTTATTTAATACTTATTCAAATAGTCATACACCTGTAGCGGTTTTTTAAGAAATTCTTGAAATTATTTACTGATTAATAATCAGTTTATTTCCATGTGTAATTACCTATAGATAAAATTTAAAAATTGACTGTTTAGAATTTTATTAAGGTTTAATATTTTTGATTTAGAATCAGTTATGCCAAATAATAACAAATAACGAGGATTTTCATAAAGAATTCTACCAAAGTAGAAAAATATAGAAATAGGTACACCTTATTGAAAATTTTAGGAGAATTCATTGTCTAGTTCAGGGGTGGGCAACCGTTTGTATTATATAACACGGGTCAGAATAAGATTTACGTTTTATCCGTGGGCCATAGCAGTTAATGGACACAAGATGTTTCTATATGTGTTTAGTTGAAATAAAACGAATTACATCAAGTTTTTCTTTTTGAAAATATTTATTTATTATAATTTATTATTATATTATTATATTTCTTCTAAATATCTCGCGGACCGGAGTTGGCCCTTGAGCCGGAGGTTGCCCACTGTTTGTCTAGTTTATGAGATATAAATTAATAAACATTAAATATCTGTTTTATTATTCTAAATTATTCTATCTCTATTTGGTTCTATATTTATATATATATAAATATCGTCGAGAGTCTTCTATTTCGTATCGGCCTCGGTCATGTGAACGAGACGAGACCGATACGAGATGGCTTCAATTTTTACGGGACGAGATTGATACAAGACTTTAGTTTTAAAAACCGAGACGAAACGAGACTTACCTGACTCTCGTCTTGTATGCAGCCCAATACATAACATTTATATTTTATGTATAAGAAAATTAGTACCTATATGTTAATTATAATTGCTATTTTAAAATATAACTTTTTAGTTATAATTGAAATTTAATATATGAATCTATTACAAGACAAATTATTATTATTACAACACAACAACAATTACTAGATTCTTGTAAATACAAAATGAATTTATGAACATTCTAATAATAACAATTTAGTACCGTTAATACAACACTAATTAATTAGAACAAACTACACAAGAAGAAGCTTGAGAGATGGGGTACTCCTACATCCAAACTACAGACCACCCGTTGTCGCTTGCTTTCACCTACACACATACAAACAGACCATGTTTGTTCACGCATAATTAATCAGAATGATTAGATTATTGTAGGTAAAAGCTACCATTTACAACGTTTATCTTGTTAAAGTGTCCACAAAAATAGAGGAAGTCTTCTTTTCAAATTACCATACATGAGTTGTTCAGAAATTATAAATGGACTTTCTGTTGATTTTTTTTTAATTTTAGTGCTCCAACTTATTTAGTTGAAGAATAAATAGAATAATTTTTTTTTATATTATATTATACAAAAATTAATTACAAAGTATTTTGATTGATAGCAAATGCAATTTTGAGGTATCTATAACTAAAAAAGATTCAATTCGACTTTTTTAATATTTAATTTTAATCATTATCATCATGAAAATTTCAGTAACTTTACTTTTAAATTTCCAACCCAATGTACAACCCATTATTAAAACAATTAGTATTTGATAAAACCGTTCATGGTTTTGTATATATGTCTGTCTGTAAGCACTGTAACCCGAATACGATAAATCGTATATAGAAGGGTAAAATTTTATATTTAAGATTAATTTTTGTCTGGGAAGAAAACTTATTTTTTTGATGTAGTAATACTCACCCCTTCCTTACAAATAATTAATCTCATTTAACCGAATTTGTATCTTTTCCGTTTAGGAAATCCCCATGCATTTTACGCTTATCTTGGACACTGTAAATATACTCGACCGTTCTTATCTCAAACATTTTTTCTAATTTCAAAAATAATTCGAAAATTCAAAAATTGAGTAAACATCCGTTTCCGGTTTAATTTTACGTTAAAAAATTCATTTGATATGTGTGTTGTAGAAAATATTATTATCTATAATTTGTCAGAAATATGTTTTAATAAAATAAGAAACACGTGCACTTTTCACTGTCAATATAAGAACGTATAAGAAAGTCCCATGGTAGATATTTAAATATAAATAATCGGTTTTGAGAAGTTATACTGTATTTGATGTAAAAGTGTGTCACTATGCAAACTGCAATTATAAAAATATGCAAAATGTTTAACTGACAATGAATATTTCAAAATGCTCCTATTTTAATGACTGTTACTTATTCAACGCATACAAACATTGTAAATCATGCACCGTCCGCAAACAATATTTATTGATACATATACGATTCACTGACCGTATAAATAATATTTCATTACTCATTTAGTTCTAATTTAATCTCATGCTTGGTAGAAATAGTTCACGCGATTGCTGGACCGTAAAGATTAAGCAGATTCGATACTGCGCACACCATCAATTGTCATTTATTAAGTGATAACACACACAGATTACGTTGGTTATTTGCTAGATGTTAATTGTCCAAGATATAATAGCACAATCGTGCCGAAACGTCGGTGTGTTTTGTACATTTTTTTTTGTTATTGATAATAAAAGATTTTACAGTTAGATGTAACAGTAGAAAAATAAAATATCAAAGATTTGTATCGTTATTTGAAGAATATCCGGAAGTGATGCTTTAAATTTCTCATATTTTTGAAATATTTTGTAAATGAAATAAGTCTTGTCTTCTGGGTGTAAACCGCGTCAATTTATGCAGAATGATATCTACTGTAATCTGCTGATAAAATGACCAAATCGATGCCAAGATTCATTTTAAGATCATTAAAATATGTTTGTTGCCAGCGAGAACAAAAAATAGCTAAAATTTCTATCTAATTTATGCAATTTTAATTTATGTCCGGAAATACTCACGCTAATGCGTGTCGAAACGTTAGCTAAATGAACGCAATTTACATCAAAGTAATTTGGTTTGATATCACTCAAGAATTTATCTGTTCAGATTAGAAATCGTATGACATATTATTATAAAATACCAAGATAAAGTATAATAATACTAGCTCGTAGAAATAATCGAATTTTAAGTCACATTTACTAGAATTTGGCGTTAAATTTTCTATAAATAGAAACAAATAATGAGTAATGCTATTTCAAATACTATGTTCAAGATAATACAAATTAATAAAAAGTTTGTGTTTGTAGATATGATTTAGAGTTAGTTCATACAGTCCATCTATTTAATAAATATGAGTATATTTTATTTTATAATGTTTTTATTATTAAATGTTAAAAATGTTTAAGTAATATGACCTCAGTAATGGCTATTCTTTAATTAAATATACTGAATTAGAAATATTTGTTGATATTTGATTACTACCATTTCTGAATGTCAATCTATATACATATTTGACTGTCTTACAAAGTAATTTGATGGTAATCGGCCGATAGGTGTCAAAATGGTGGACATTTAAACTAATTATTAGAATTATTTATTTATTAATTATAATATTATCATAGCAACTGCTTTACATTATTTCAAATTTGACGATTCTTTCTTTTATATCTTTTGTGTCGTAGTACTTATCATTAGCAAGTGTCCATCACTGCGTGCTCATTACTGATTTTACCTTTGTAATTACTGGAAAAAAGCATGAACAAAATAAAAGGCTTGAATTTAAAAAAACAAACTATATTTGCAGACTTTGTTAATTAAATTGATTAAATAAAGAGTTACTTGTTTTATTAGTAACATGAGTTCATGAGAATTACAAAAAAGAAGCCTGTCAATCACAAAAACAGTAAACCTTGCTCTTATAGCGGCCATAACTGGTGGCAGTACCTTGACGTTTAGAAAAATAATTTGAATCGGATTATTGTGTAATATTAAACATTATTTTCCAGTTTTTGTTGTTGAAATATACTATTGTCTTTAATCATTACTTAATAGTTCAAAAAACAAGTAAATAATCTAAAAAATCATGAAATTATATTGCGTGAAATAACGTAATTCAGAAATACAAATATTTAAAACATAATTTTTACGTACGTCATTTAAAAGATAAACTATCTCGAAATTTATTTGAAATCACATACAAAACAATAACATAAAACATCGATAAAGAATAACAATACAAACAAAAAATACCTCAGTAATGAAATGAACAAAAAAGTACTTAGCGAATTACGCAAGACTTGAATTGTTCGAACTGTCACAAAAATAAAGCGTGGCATTTTACATATGTTTTTTCTACACACGTGCATATTCGTTAGTGGAACACGTGGAAATGGCGTTTATTCACTTCATTAAATCCGCTGATTTGTTTGAATGTTTATATGGTTAGTTAAGCTTATGAAGAATATATATATTTATAAATTTTAGTGTTCTTTTACATAGGCATTTCTTATCATATGATATTGACTAATTTTCGAACGGCTGTTTTTGGTTGAAATTATTGCCAGAAAATCAATTTCGTGGCGCTATTTTTGAATTTTGTGGACAATATGTATAATAGAACAGTGCTTCTTAACATGGGCAACAAATTAAAAGTGCACTGTTTTAAATAAAATGAAAAATAATGAAGAACATTAAATAAACTATTCTAACATTTAATAAATTATTATAAAATTTGTAAACAATATTGAACAGTATTGGAGTGAAATCGAGTTGATTAGTTTTTGGGTTGGTTAGTTTTCGTTAGGTTAGGTTAGGATAGGTTATATTCAATCCTGGATAAGTTTTAAAATTGCAAAAAAATCATTTTTTTTATTTTTTGTTCAACCGCTGTTTGGTCATAAAAAACATTAAATAACTCTAAAATACCCCTGAATTCGAAAATAGGACAAATTTCCTTAAATTTTCAGACCCTATAAGTAAAAAAATAACATATTTGTCCTATTGGTGCTACTTTAATATTTTTTAATTAAAATAGATAATAGGTAGGTAATAAAAAAAATCGACCTAGTAAGGTTAACAAAAATGTTCAGGAATAACAGTAGTACCAATGTAATTAGATTTTATGAATAGTAAAAATGAAAACAACGCGGGCAAATCCGCGGGCAGTACATGTATGTATAAATATCATATATGATGAAATTAAACATTGACACTGACAATGAACACCGGAAAACTTAATACTATGTAATTATACTTTTAAACGATGACTTCGCATTACAAAAGAAAATTTCATAACCTGTTGGAAATCACTGATATATATATATACGATAAACAATGGTAATGCAGTCAATGTCATGATCATATTTGTTATTATTTATTTTATAATTAAAAAATAAAATTTTCAGCAGTAAAATATTTATGATTCATTAAATTAATAACATAAGTAATTTATGAATATAATTACAAAGGCACGTGTGAATATCAACAAATAATTATAATAAAATTCGGTACTTTTCTATTGATATGTGTTTTGGATCGTACGCCACGGTGTGGTCAAAAAATGAACTATAAGGTTTCAATATTTTTAAATAGATAATATAATTCTTGTATATTCGGTTATTATTTTTGAAAACTGCAACAAATTATGCATAATACGAAGATTTAATAAAACTGTCCTTGGTTAGAGCAATCTATTGGGGCGAAATCGGTTTGGTTAGTTTCGTTAGGTTAATATGCAATAATAAATATTTAAATTAATAGTACACACTTTACTCACATTGGCGCTGATTATATCTTATATATATATATATAATACATGAGACTTGTACACCTATAAATGCTGGGGATATAATAGACAAGTATCTAAAATTCAAACGTAAAATCCTTCAGCATGTCAAAAGTTATGATCCATATCACTTTCATATTTTAAAAAATATTTTAAATAAAATTAATGATCAAAATTCAATAGAGTGGCAGGTTTCGTCATAATGTACCATCTTCAACACTAAAAAAAAATCAGTGAAAGAAATTAAAAGCACTTTTTCTATATTCGGCCTTGATACATTAAAATAAAATTTCTCCTTTAATCACCACCGACAATCTTCATTATTAATAACAAAGAAATAAAATTACACATATCTCACGTACATACATCATTGGTATTGTACTAAAGAGGACCTGACACTCTATGAGTTATTGCCACAAATTTCACTTACCCTTGAACCCTTCAGACCCTACGATATACATCGCTTGATTTATATAACTTTATTATTTAAGTTCAATTGAAAAATGGTAATAATAATGCATCGATTGGAAAGCTTATCTGCCTCACATATTAAATGAGATGTTCAAACTACTTTTTGTTGTAAATGTTCTAAGAAATATTTAGAAAAACAGAAAAAAAGACTCGTGATATATTTTGCTCGATAGAAATGAAATGAGACCATTTTATTTCACTAATAACATGTTTAATTATTTAATAAACATTACCTACTTCTTCAAAAGATGATAGGTGAAATTTTAAATTATAATAAATATTGATTTTATAATAATACGTGTAAAAACAAATAGATTAAAATGTTTTTTTATTTTTTCTATAGAATTGCATGTTTTGATGAGTCTTTGAAACGAATACATTTTTTTAAAGATGTCTGTGAATGATCTACAATAAAAATACTCGAAGATGCATAAAGCAATGAATTTTCAAATGGAAATACTTTTATTCAGTAGATGTGAATTTCCTTTTTTTGAAATCTTTACTCTTGTCAACTTTTGAATTTTTCTAATTGTTTTTGAAAAAGTTAATAGAAAAAATGTTTTGAAAAAAAGTTATAGAAAATAAAATTAATGTTCTTCACATTTCTTCGATATAACGAACCATTTTCATGATATTGACTACAGAAAATTATTTTTAATAGAATGTTATTTTTGTATAAATCACCACCAAAGCAATAAAACAGAAACTCTACCATAAAACACAACTCGTGTTGATAAAACTAACAACTTTTTGATTTTGATTTAGTTTATAAACAATGTATTTTGCATCGCAGCTGCCTGCTGAGAAATTTTGGTTTCGAGGAATTCAAAAGAAGTATTAAACTTATAATTATTTTCACATTTCAATGAATTCTATTACAATATTTACAACTAATTATAAAATGAATGAACATTTTTAAATGTATTTTTTTCATTTTATATAAAATATTATGAAAGAATTCGTTGAAAAGCAGGAAAAATACTTTTATAAAATTCTCTCGAAATTCTCTTCTGAAGAGAAAAAAGCAGATAACCGCGAAACAAAACAAATTATATATCTCAAAAGTTCATAAAAAGTATTTACTGATTGCGGTGTACAACAATAAAAAATGTTTATTTAAGATTCTGCAGTTGGCATGCGACACATGTTTGTTTTCGAGAAAATTGCTAGGTTCATTAATTAATAATAATAACTATTCTTATAAGAAATTTTCTTATCTATAAAATTGATTCTGTTCCTTTTTGCTCTATCTTACATCGTTTTCACTGCATCGACGATTTCATGGACCTATAAGTTATAAGCCTATAAATTGTATACTCAGGAATCGTGTGCTGCTGTATTAGTTGAAATTAACTAACAATGTCCAACTGTATTTGCATTAAACTTAACAAACCCTTTTTGGTAACATTTTAATCGACAGTCGTATAACCAACTAGGACTCTTAAGTATATTATATACCTAGATATTTTCTATAAACATATCATTTATCTAGTAATATCGTATATTCTATCCGGACGGTTATTTATCATTAGGTAAGACTATTTCTGCTTCATTATGCAGCAGTAAAATCATAACCAGTAAGCTGTGTTATAAATTCTGCGTAAGGCACACAAGAAGTTATAAACTCGCGTGCGCGCCGCTGCTCAGCGGGTAGCGCGTTAGCCACGGGTCGGATCGAACTCAGACCCCGCGACAGTGGCGTACGGTGATGATTATTTAACTATTATTATCTACTTTGTAGAATGTATACTTAAAATTAGTTAAAATAAAAAATAACTTGTTTTTAGATTCTTGATGTGTAAGTAAATTGAATTGTTTCTTTTACTACATAATATATTGCTGTGCATTACATAAAAAGAAATACAAGTTTATTTTCATTAAAATACAGACAAACGAATAGATAAATAATCTATCTAACAATGAGACTCAGTAGGTATCCTACTCAAGATTTAAAAAAACGACATTTAAATTAATAATTTAAATCACCTTATGGTCGAATTTTCATATTTAAATAAAAATAGATAAGTTTAAAGTAAAACTTAAAGAGTTATGTATATTTTATAAATACAAAATAAGTATTGTCCGCCACTGGTTTGTGTGTGTATGTGTATACGTGTGTGGTCCACGTGGTAGGGGGGCGAAGCCCTACGTCGTTAGCTTTTTGCAAACTTTAACACGATAAATTGCAATATAAGAACGTGCTTGATTTTTTAAACTCTAAATTACATGGTGTTTTTTTGGACACTACGAAAATTGCATAGTATTTTTTTATTTAATTCTTGATTATTTATTTTGTTACTTTTTAAAGGAAATTGCAAATTATATTACAATTAATTTAAAGTACCCAACTTGTGGTATAATTCAATTATTATTATTTTTTAATTGCAGTATGTTTTTTTTTTAAATTGAATATACCCTAATCACTCACAGAAAGGTAAACGTTAAGCTCACTATCTATAAATCAATCTTCTTTATTCTATAGTATTGAAAATCTTGTTAAATTAACTGGCTGTTTGTACTCCAATACATTGTATGTAAGAATAATTAGTTATTTTGAATGCAAACACAAGAGAATTTATATTTATATTTAATTAAGTACTTGAACTGAATATAAACTACAAGTTAAGAACATTTCTGTACAAATTCTACAAGCACTTTATATGCATAATTTGACACAATCTGAGAACATGGAGGCATTTCTCTCACATGAGCTTTTTGCAACATTATACGGTATCTTGCAATGATCAGTAAAGATATATGTAATATGAAAACATCAACCCTAAATAAATCAAAATGTTTTAACTTTGTAATTTATACAAATTAAAATGTATAAAATAAAAATATTAATTAATATTTTAATGTGTTAAATCCAGAAGGGAATCCTTGCTTCGATAAAATTTTACCTTCCACCCCCGCGTCCCTTATTGAATCAATTCAACACCGGTTACAAAAACATACCCAGAATCCCTACGCACAAGAAACAAATGACAAAAATATATTATACTTTTCAATATAATATAATACAACTAGCTGACATTATTCTGCCTAAAAATATTTTGCTTAAAAATCCGACCATCACTAAACATTTTCGTAAATATCTATCACAGCGTGATTTTATGACAATCGGCCAATAGGTATCAAAATGGTGGACATTTAAACTAATTATTAGTATAATTTATTAATTAATTATTATATTATTATAGCAACTGCTTTACATTGTTTCAACTTTGACGATTCTTTCTTTTATATCTTTTGTGTCGTAGCAAGTGTCCATCACTGCGTGCTCATTACTGGTTTTACTTTACCCATTACTGAAGAAAAAATATAAACAAAATAAAAGGTTATAATTTTAAAAAACAAACTATATTTGGGGACTTTGGTAATTAAATTGGTTAAATAAAGAGTTACTTGTTTTATTAGTAACATGAGTTCACGAAAATTACAAAAAAGAAGCCCGTCAATCACAAAAACAGTAAACCTTGCTCTTATAGCGGCCATAACTGGTGCCAGTATCTTATATGCTTTTTGGATGAAATATATTCTTGGTCTATGTTTTTATAAAAGAGCCAACATCTCCGTTGAATAAAACCACCCCGATTTTCGATACATGAGACACATTGTTTAAAGAGCTCGTAAATTTGTTAAGGAAGCCTTTCTCGCGAAGAACCTTTGTACTGAGAATTTGTCCGTGCACGCATTTTAAAATAATGTTCTTTATATCATTACATATGTTGTCTGTACATTGCTAGGACGTGTTTAGTATTTCTGTTAAAATGTCAACACAAATTAGAGGTCGTCGTGTTGTTTGTTTTATGTATGTACTTTACGTGCACCGGTCGGTAAGTTAGTGACCTGTTGTAACTGTATCTATTATTTTGGTAGTTGTTTGCTTTAATTTATTACTATGTTATGTTATGTAATTTAATTTGTTATAAATCTTGTTTTTGCGCTACTTCTTGGACATGTTTTTTGGTCGACTGGTTGAATACACGCTATATCAGGAGTAGGGTGACCAGATTTTAGTTTTTGTAAATCCTGACATGTAAATAAAGACCCCTTTTTAATTTTTATTATAATTTACTACCCTAATCTGCACTTTTGCGCCCCTTGCTCTTTTTTTTTGGTCATCATTATTACAGAACCCGGAGAAATTGCACCAAAACCCTGAGCCCGGAGAAATGGTACCTATACAAATCCTGAGACTCCTGGTGAAAACCTGAAACCTGGTCATCCTATTATAGAAAAAATTATGTCCGGTATTATAAACGAGCTTACAAAATTTGTAAGCTTGCAAGCACTTTCAAATAGGGTATCAAACCTATTTTGAAGTGTTTGACAAGTTTCGCGCACAGTAAATACTAACGGTATTAAAACAGTGATGATATTATGAAAATTATTTTGTACGGTCAGAGTCGCCAACTGTGTTATAATAAGTTGAATTATCACTGCTCTAAATTCTAAAACAAATCCATAGATACTATCACAGAATAAATACCCCCATTTAAAAGTGTTTGCTTCTGTTCTCCTTTTATAATTTAATAAATAATAAATAATTTAATTGATTAACTAAAGAGTTACTTGTATTATTATATAGTAACATGAGTTCATGAGAATTACAAAAAAGAAGCTCGTCAATCACAAAAAAAGTAAACATTGTTCTTATAACGGCCATAACTTAATTATCCATCTATGCAAAAAGAATCAAATATTATATACAACTATATTTGAAATCCGGCCCTGTTTATATTTTAAAGACCACCACGAAACCCTAAAAACTTTATTATTCAAGAAACATTTATTCAATACAATACAAATAAACTTTCAAAAAGTGATATCAAAATATATCGTTTAAATTCATTCAATACAAATTACTTAAACACAAAAAAATACAAAAGATTGATATAATTCTGTGTAGCTGTCCGTTACAAAGCATGCTCCATACAAAAGACACATAGCACAGATAACTTTAACAGCAGTCGAAGGAAAAGTAGACATTTTGATCAAGATATTTCAATTGTAGCCATGTACCATGTCTTCATTATTTCAATGGGACTTGAAATCAACGTTTCGTAATGTATTATAATATGTATTCTTATCACATACGGTGTCTACAATTGTGGATATTTACATGGAGCGACAAGATTCTGGTTTGGAAATGTGCGTGGTGCAGGAAAGTGAAAACGTTTTTTTATTAATTTGTTTGTTTGCTTGAAGTTTACTAATTTGTAATAATTCATTATCATTAAATTACATATAATATATTGACTTATTAGTACAATCTAAAACTTTAGAAGAGTTCTTACAATATTTACTGCAAAGTTTGACGAATCTTCAATTGGAATTTGGGATCCCTATTACATTACCTACACAGGCAGTGGCGTAGGAATAGGGGGACCCGGAAAGTCAGAAAAAATAAATAAAAATAATAAAAATCTTATATAAGAAGCACTTTGTCACAATCTCGTCTTAAGGCCCTTGGTGTATTTAGTATAGAACATGAATATACTGAAATACTGAAAATATTAATTTTGATGAAATAATTTCAGAGTAAAACAAAACGTGACTTGTAGATAAATTTCGTTAATAGAAGTTTTCATTTAAACAAATGTTAATTTTTATTAATTTAATAAGCGTACAAATACAGTTAAATGAGATGAATTGATTTTAAGGAGGGGGTGAGTTTACTGCCTAAAAATATTAACAATTCTATGTGGTTTAGGCATTACATCAAAAAATCTGAAAATTCGGAAATTCTTTATATGGCTAAAACTTTTTTGTTAAAGTAGACATAGGTACTTTTTCAAAGAAGAGCTCAGTAGGTACGCTCGATAAAACAAACACAGCAATAACGTGGACAGAAGTGACCGTTTTAAGTGGTATTAAGAACAACCAGTTGCGCGGACAGTTACGATACCACACGGGCTAACAATAGATAAATCGTGAATAAACACAAGTAAATAAAAAATTAATGTCAAGTTTAATCGTAAAAAAAATTTTAAAGACAAAAACAATAATGAAAAAAAAGTAATTATTATGAATATACATATTGTTTCTGTTCTTTTTATTACACTATCTTTATATGTAAATACCTGTAATAACCGTTTTAAAATACGGCGGTAGGTGTATAAATGACTTATTGTCAAAATAAACATGGTAAATATAAAAAAGAAATGATTACCTAAAAAAAATATCCACAGCATTACTTATCTGATGAATTTGGTAAGCGAATAACATTATCGTATATTTCATTTTTATGAAATATATAAGTTGTCCTAAGGGTTGAAATATACGGCATATCAAAGTCATACCCAAAATATTTGTTGGACATTACGAATGGCGTATCATAAACCGTATAATATGCAATTTTAAAAATCCAAGAATAAATAATTGCTTGTCTTGGACGGGGCATTCTTTAATTTAACATTCGTTCCGATGTTACTGCATGTATGTACAGTCGGACTTCGAAATGCATATGTATTTGAGAGATATAAATAGAATTTTATCATTTGAAAATTAAATTTGAATCTTCTTCGACCGACTCCTTTCTCTTACACAACTTCTTCCTTAAACAACCAGATTGGATGGAACTATTAATGTTTTTTTTAAAGTAATCCCCCCCCCCTTCTAAAAAAATATAAAAATTCTACAAGCGAAAGTTTTTATGTTTCGAAAGAAATAAAGTATGGTGATAGCGTCAAAAAATCGTGTCAGAGATAAGGCCAAATTCTGATTGTATACTACCTAAAAATGTACAAAAAAATATTTTTTTTATACGGCAGCTGTGCATGTGTCTGTCTGTAAAATTATCTTTCGTTCACAATAACTTCTGTATTTAAATACACCGAGTTGATTTTTTTGTTGTTAAATATTCGTCTCAGCGAAGACTCAAGACTTATTGAATTGTAAATATCCTATAAGAGTTTTCTAGCAAATTCAACTGAAATTTTCCAGATTAAAAACTATTTAAAAAAATTAATAGGAGATATTTAAATGTGTGTTCTTCTAATCTAAATTTAAACCATTCAATTTCTCGAAGTTTTACTATAACACACATACACATATCGCAAATGCGTGTAAGGGCTGAGACAGAACGGTGGAGACAAAGTGCGTGAATGTGTGAAAGAAAGAGAAAGAATAGAGTAGCAACTGATGATTCACCAAGTTAATTTACTGGTCCACAAAAATGTGAGCTGCATTTCCGACTATCTTAAGAACAAAGGGCTTCTTGAGATAGTGGGGCGGTTACAAAAAGTGAATAATATTTATTTTATTTTTATTCTTCTATTATAATCACTTCTTAATTGAAATTGGATGAGTAACGAGTAAGATATTTTATATAACAAAAGAATAGCAAATAAACTATTAAAAACATTAATGATGATTTTATAGTAAAGAATGTATTACAAAAGAGGCGTTAGATTAAATTATAATCATGTATATGACTTTCCATGTATATATAAATTGAAAATCTATCAAATATAAGTAATTTTGCTTCCTCGCAATATCGAAGATACGAGAAGTTTTGTGATCGTTTTAAAATGAAGAAACAAATTTTTAACTTGATCTTTCCGTTTCAGATCAAGACAAACACTTTTCGTTCCCTGTCTGTCTGTCCACTGAATCCTTGTGACACGCATAACTCATGAACCACTGAATTGATATTAATGAAACTTGGTTGGATGGTTAGGTCTGGCTTGAGGACGGTCCAATATTTAAAAATCATCAAAATCGTGTGTAAGAGAGAGGGGTGACATCCCGAAATTTTTTATTTTCAAGATATCTCAAGAACGACACATTTTACGTGAAAATTTTATAAAATCTTTTTTGTAGAGTATTCAATTTCCTATAATATAGGTCTACAACAATTTGCTTTAAAAAATCGTGTTTTTTTTTAAATTGATATTTATTTTGACATTTGTATAAATTTAGATTTAGATTGAAATTGTCAAAAAATTTAAAAAATACGAAAAAATTATCAGGTGCGTCTTAAGAAAAATTTCAAACTAATATTTTTTAGTAAAATTGTATAAAAATTAAATTGTTAACCAATGCCAGGAAATTTATCTGAAAAGTTTATCGGTTTTTATTTAAATTGTTTAATAATTAACTACCTTTGGTGAATTTAGCACGAGGAAGCACTGTGAATTTACTTGCGGCAGATGTTTTTTTACAAATTTTATTTATTATGAAATAAAATATTGAAAAATCGAAACTTGACATATTAATGGTGCAATTTATTTAAAGCAGTTAATACGGAAGGCTTCAAATAGTTTAATGGTTGATTCAAAAAAATATAAAAATAATTACAAACAGGATAAAATATATGTGTACATATACTTTCACCAATAAAAAAGATGATACTATCATGAAATTAAAACTAAACGGCAATAAAACAAGGTACCAACCATTAAAATCGAAAAAAGGAAAAAGCAATAAATAAAATCACACATGTTGAGATAACATTTTCAGAGAAAGAAAAAAAACGTACATTTTTGGAAAGTGCATGGAGTGCAAAATGGGACCTTTAATCTGTGCAGATAATATATTGGCGAAGAACATGCAAGGGCAAGAAGATATTTACACGGCGGTGTTTTAAACCAGCTACGAGTTTTACGAAAAAAAAAACACGAAAGAATAAAAAAAATGTCATAAGGAATTTTTTTGACATCTGATATGATGTAGAACACATATTCAATAAAATCTTATTCAGTGTCACTGATCTTGAAAAAAAATAAACCAGAAAAAAGACAGATCTTACTGTTTTTTAAATTATTTGTGGTAACTTTACCGAAGGACTAAAACCACATTGATTTTTATCTATAACAGTTTTAAAATTAACTATATCTGGGTTTCTGAGTACAAGGCGTGTTTTATTAGGTCAATGCCAAAATAGGGCTCTTCAGAAAGTGTTTTGAAAATATCGATCAAAACGAGGATGACAAAAAAAAATCAATTTAATATTTTCTAAGATTTAATTCAATCTTATGTATGTTGAAAAGGAGAAGAAAAGGTTGTAAAATATACGAGTTTATTCTCTTGATTTAATTTTTATAATAATATACTGCAAACTCTTTAGACTGAAAGCATAAATAAGAAAAAATAATGAAAGACATGAAAAATAAAAACTGTCGTAAATTATAAAGTTAATTTCAATAACCGTCCATACAAGAATCTTATAATATTAATAAAGACATTCTAAAGTCTTTTTATTTTACTCATAAAATTGTTATGAGGATATAAGGTATTTAATAACAGTAAATATAATAAAGTTATATAAATATATAACATACATATTTTATATGTACATATATAAAGTAAATTGGCTTTATTATTATTTATTCATATTTTACAGTAGCCATTAATGTACATATGTAGATATCTGTCAAAAATATATGTAGTTATATCAAACGATCTGTAAGCGAACTACTCATTAAAAATTAAAAAAATAATCAGTGTACAGATAAACACTATAACGGAAGGTATATAGAAATAAAATGAATTCCCTTAATAGTTCATCATTTATCTTGATTTAAAAAAATATAACATTTATGCCCGGTATAAAAAGGAGCTAGCAAATTTGCTAGCTAGCAAGTACTTTCAAATGAAGTATTAATTCTGTGATAGTATCTATAAATCAGCTATGGAATTTAGAGCAGTGATACTTCAACTTATTTTAACACAGTTGGCGACTCTGACCGCACAAAATAATTTTCATAATATCGCCATTGTTTTAATACTGGTGATGTTTACATACCACGCGTGCGCGAAAAAAACACTTCATGAAACTTAAAAAGAACTGTCAGATAGGTTGGAAACCTCAATTGAGAGCTTGCGAGCTAACAAATTTTTCTAGCATGTTTTTAATACCGGACATAAAATTCGATTTTTTTCTATCTATATGTTACCAGTTTTTTTTGTGTTGACAGCTTGGTACAAATCTGTTAAATAGCAAATTCTTGGATCTGATTGGTCAATTTGGCTGGTACCAATAACAGTTTTTGATAAAACTGGAAGTAGGAAGATTAGATGAGTTTAATATTTTTCATTACGTAAATAAACTATTTTAAGTTTATTAATGACTATTCAGTGAAAATTAAATTTAGAGAAAAAAGTAGTTTTACGAAGAGAAAGAGAAAATTCAATTCTCTACAATTTTTGTCACATACACCATTTTGTACGAGTGATAGTTTAAGAGCTAAATATCGTCAAAGATTACAAAAAAAATATTTTTTTCAATAATAAAAATTGTATTTAAATATTCAATGTTATTTTTGCATTACGAAACTCTTCGTTACTCTATTCACTGGCTACTATAAAAAAAACGTTTTATCTATAATTAAAATATTGATTTGTAGATTTCTATAATTTAATAATTATTAAATTATATTATCTATTAGTATTTTTATACCCACGCAATATTGAAGTACTACAAAAAGATATGTGAAAGCATTCATAATCTCCTACTTTGTGTCATAATTAGAAATAACAATTGTTTATGTCCAGTGAAGAATGTAGTATTAAATTCATGTCAACAAGTGATTTAGAAGATATTTATAATGTCAGTAACATTTTAATTCCCTCTTAACCCAATTAGTCTAAAGGAAAATCGTCTTCCGCTTATAGGTTTTCTACTTAACAATTTTATTTATTTATTATATTTTTTGTAATAGGGCTTCGCTAGAATTCATGTACTTAATTTTCTAGTAGATAAGTCGATATATGTAATTTTAAAATGAGGCATTACTTGACCCTGGACCCTAGATAATCATTGTGCATTGCAAAGTAGAAGACTATATAGACTAAAAAAATAACACACCACTTACATCTTTTATTTCTATTAAATTTACATAAGTCCAATGAAACATTGACTACAAAAAACTACCAGATGCTTGCACCTAAAGTGCCCAATACGATGTTCAAAATAATACACTTTAAAAAAATTGTTTCGTCTGCCAAGAAGTAGAACAAAAAATGCAGAACCTTTCGGCCCCGGGGCTGGTTCTTCATGACAGTATAATAACAGCATGACAAGAGCTAATCACAAAATATCAGCGTCGATTCATTACTGACAATAATTAGCGTTAATTAAAATGAGGAACACATCAGGTTATTAAAATTATATTATGTTCCTACGCACGCGGTGTAATTAGAAATCAGTGGTACCCAAACGAGGTCCATTGTTTTAAATATTGATATAAGATTTTTGTACATGTAATTTTTATGTTAATAACTGCTGCATCCAAATAAATAAAACTCGATTAATTACTTCCATGTTCCGAAGGAAATGGAAGTATTGTAATACCATCGAAAAATCGTGTCCGAGAAAATGACAAATTCTGATTGTACTAACTTCAAAACGTAAAGAAAAGTTAATTTCCGCATGGCGGCTGTGCGTGTGTCTGTCTGTCAGGATGTAGATTTTTTTTTTCGTTCACGATAACTACTGTAAAAATGCACCGATCTGAATTATTTTTGGGGAAAATATTTGTCTCAGTGAGTACTCCAGACCTATTGATTTTGGTGCTAATAGGATAAGGGGTTTTGGAAATATTCGAAATTTTGTAACTTTTTTCGTCAAAAAAATGAATATTGCGAGTATTATCTCACTAATTTTGATAAGATTTGGTACATTTGCAGTTCAATTGAATCTAAGGGACATTTATTATTTGTACGTGCCTAAACAGCCATTAAAGGGATGAAAAACACACTTAAAATTTAAATTTTAAATACTAATATGTCATTAATTCATGTTGCCTTGGAAACAAATGCAACTAAATTCAAATTGTCAAATTAGTTTTTCTACGAATGTGAATTATGTTTTTGACATTAGAAAACTAATATTTATATACAAATGGCAAAAAGAGCTGTAACCGTTGTAAGTATATATGTTTTTTTAATGTATTACGATATGTATATTCATAGTAGTAGGTTATATAAATAAAATATTTAAAATTAAAAAATGTATATTTAAAAATTATTTAAAAAGATAGATAGAACATGGAAGTCATGTATGGTGTATGGTTCTCCATACCGATATTTTTGTTATTGTATTGATGAATTTAATACAAGCATTTTTTTGAGAAATAAAAAAATGTAATTTACGGTTTTTACAATTAGTTAGATTCATTACATAATCTTAATAAAAATTAGTCGATTTTCTACATTTTTCTATGATTAAAAAATCACTTCGAAGACTGTAACTTGAACAAGAGTACTTAAAATGTCATGAAATTTTGACAGTATTCTAGTTAAGGTTGGTACTCTATGGGAAGTATAAGGATTTTTTGTTTATGTTAGGTCAAAGACTTTACAGCCCATGTATGTAGTATAATAATATATACTTTATAAGTAAATAACTAATATAGTAACATTTTATTTATTTGTCAATAAAAAAAAACATTTGCTTTAAATCAAATTTAACATTTACTTTATGAAGTTAATATGAAATATTTTTTGTGCAATGTTTATAACAAAAAATGCAGGTAGGTATATTAAAAATATTAATCTTACAACTTCATTTTCGATACTTACGTTTTTAATTAAAAGGCAACTAATGTACAAGTTTTTTATGATCATAAATCATCTGAAAACGACGATTTTGAACATATGGGCTAATATAGTAATTATGATCTAAATGATCACAAATTATGGGGACTTTAATGACGAGATAAGCCAAAAAAATTGCACTGAATAAATTCGATTATCTAAATCTCAACGGCCCTTACAGAACGCAAAATATATAATTATATAAGCATAAGGTACTGGCACCAATCTTGGATATGACTTCAGTAATGGCTATTTTTTAATTTAATGTACTGAATTATAAATATTTGTTGATATTTGATCACTACCATTTCTGAATATTAATCTATATATATTTAATTGTCTTACAGCGTGATTTGATGATAATCGGCCAATAGGTATCAAAATGGTGGACATTTAAACTAATTATTAGTATAATTTATTTATCAATTATTATATTATCAAAGCAACTGCTTTACATTGTTTCAAATTTGACGATTCTTTCTTTTATATCTTTTGTGTTGTGTTATAATCAATAACAAGTGTCCATCACTGCGTACTCATTACTGGTTTTACTTTATCCATTACTGGAGAAAAAATATAAACAAAATAAAAGGTTATAATTAAAAAAACAAACTATATTTGCGGACTTTGGTAATTAAATTGGTTAAATAAAGAGTGACTTGTTTTATTAGTAACATGAGTTCATGAGAATTACAAAAAAGAAGCCCGTCAATCATAAAAACAGTAAACCTTGCTCTTATAGCGGTCATAACTGGTGCCAGTACCTTATTCAGCTAAAAGTAAGAATATTATAAAACTCACATACACATACACACAAAACGCGTGTCAGATCTGTGACAGGATTGAAATTGCAATGACTGTGAGTGTAATTTCTTCTTACAGATATTACATTAGTTACTACATGTTTGTTTGTTGGTATGTAATTATTAATTGTACGCAAGATTTATCAATACTTATCTATATAGTAGAAAATGTAGGTATATAGTTCTGAGATATATAATTTTTCTGATTTGTTTTTATAATTTGATTTGGTCACGATGTAGTCGCTGATGGATGCATGAATATAAATTTTGCAATGGAAACTATTTTATAGTTAATTATAATAATATTAATATATTATAAAATTTCCAACTAGAATTTCAAAATTGGTTCATTCTCGCGCGACTGTCTGCTTAAAAAACATAAATTTAATGAGATTTAAAAATGGATATTTTTTTAGTAACTCGACTCCATATTAAGATCACCACGGAAGCTTCAAGTCATTGAGTTTATTATTTGATGCAATTGTCGATTGACTTAAAAAAACTGTCTAAAAGAGATATACTGGTTTTCAGAAAACACGAAAAAATAAATAAATTATATATAAAATAAACTAATAAAAATAAATAACTAATTTTATGTTTTCTAGCAGTGGAAAATTCATAAAAATCGATTAAGTATTATCCATATCAAGTCGAACATGCAGACAGATAAATAAAAATTTTAATAATGAATTATATTGCCTATAAAACATACCGACCAAAAAAAATCATACATTAACAACTTCATGAATGATTGGGGCCATTTAGTATTATTTAAATTTCAGTACACTAACAAAAATGACTAGTTTTTATAATTACATATACAAATATATTTAATTTGTGTCACGAGCCGCTACTGAACAGTCTAGCACACCAGGAACCACGCAGAGATTTAATAGCTTGGTTGATTTTGATCTTACAGATAACGCTGTTCCTCATCTAAAAACGTTTTGTCCACCTTACCGGCGTCTGGAGACACGCTTCAGTGCATGAAAAACGGACAGGAAATGATCGATGAGTTTGACTATGTGAGACAATAGATAATAGAAAAAAAATGTGCGCTCCAACTTGATTTATAATTGAATCATTTATGTTGACAACGGTATAAGTCCATTTCATTAGTTTTTAAATAATTGAATTTGTTAACATATAAAATATACTTATGTATATGTTACCGGCAATGTATGAAATACGGCATTCTATAGAATTCCTAGGTATTCTATAGAATGCCTAAAATCACCAGGCAATGTATGAAATGAATTTAATTATATACATTTCCTAGGCATTCTATAGAATACCTAATTGATAGCCGGCAATGTATGAAATATAAACATAAATAGGGTGAATCGATCAATTTTGGTCCAGGTACAGATGTTGCCTTACTTTATGTTATAATATACTGATGCAAATATACAATAAAAAAATCTTGGTTTATTCTCGATAGCTGTAGGTAGGTTTCTAGATTATAATTCAGTATTGTCGGTACAATACTGAATTATTTATCAAAATAAACATTTTATATTTACGCGTTATAGGTATATTAGAAAAATGTATGTAGGTACCTACTATGTATATTGTTTCTGTGAATTTGTTATTTTTACAATAAGGGCCTTAAATCTTACTTAATACACGTCTGGACTAATATGATTATATTATTTTATTTATTATAATAAATATCAAATGTCTACTATTGTTTATGTGGTTTTGTTATTTTAACAATGAAAGACCTAAATCTTACATAATATGAATTTGGACTTTTTAAAATTAATTAAATAATACCTATCTGCTTTATTAATATCATTTTGTCTTTTATTTCATACATTTCCTAATATTATCTTGGCATTCTATAGAATTCCTAGGGATTCTATATAATGCCTAGGCAAAGTATTTAATAAATTTCTATTAAACAAATATTTCATACTTTGCCTGAAATCGTCAGGCATTGTATAGAATTCCTAGGAATTCTATACAATGCCTGAATTACATACATTGCCGGTAACATATATACAAATTGAGATAATATAAGGTACTGGCACCAGTCTTGAACACTTTAAGAGCAAGGTATACTGTTTTTGGGATTGATGGGCTATTTTTTTGTTAATCTCTTTTATTAAATCAATTCAATTATCAAAGTCCGCAAATATAGTTTTTTTTAAGTTATAGCAATTCATTTTGTTTATGTTTTTTCTTCAGGAACGAATAACGTAAAACCAATAATAAAAACTTTAGAAGATTACAAAATGATAAAAAGTACTACGACACGAAAGTTATAAAATAAATTTGTTGTCCACTATTTTTAAATAAAATGATCAATTATCATCAAATCACGTTGTAAGACAGTTAAATGTATATAGATTAATATCCAGTAATGACAGTAATCAAATACAAAAAATATTTCTAATATAGTACATTTAATTTAAAAATGTTCAACACTAGGGTATTGTTTAAGACTGGTGCCAGTACCTTATAAAAAAATTTTTCGGAATATGTAAACAATTTGGCAATTTTTTATGAAAAAAACGCGATTTTAATAAATTTAATTATTTCTAAAATTAATAATTATATATGTGTATACTTGATTATAAATTTATTTAATGCACTTATGTATATGAAGTAAATAGATAGTTTAACACATAGTATATAATTTATTACCTTATAGGTCAGTTCTAGACATATGATACGCGTTGAAAGAAGATATTCCAGAACGTACGGTCAGTAACTTAAACATGTCGGTCAATTTGTATATCTCGCTGTTGGCATGCATCTTTAGTATGATTGTATACACATAATTTACATTCGAAGACAAGCGGGCTTATAAATCTGACGTGCGGGGTTTGTTCTTTCTGTTTGTATTTTATACTGACGTGGTTTGAAAGTATATTGTTTAGAATTTCTTTAAGATTGTTTATTAAGTTTGTATTAATTCTGTTTTTAATTTAGCATCTACAACAGTTAGGGCTGCAGACGAGACGAAACTTTTTTGGAGCCGAATTCTCCTGAAATTTAAAGCTATCTCGTCTCAGTCTCGTCTCGTATACATAACTGATTTATTTTATTTTATAAAACATTATTTTTATCACAAAATCATTCTAGCACACTTATTTAAGCAGCTAGACCTTCTGGATTCGACACTTCACTTCTGAAGATGTTGGTCGAAACGTCAAGTGACATTAATGTGCAACGCGAAATAAAACCCAATAATAAAAAGTTTTTAAAATTGAACAACCGCGAAAGTCTGCATTAAAAAATATTTTATTCCATTTATTCTTAACATAAATTAAAGATTAACATCAAATACTTAAATACTAAAGTTTTAGTGAGTAAACATCTTATCATTGGTGAACTTTTAAAACTGAGACTATCGGTGAGGCTAGGATTTGTCGGTTTTGAAAATCGGTTGTTCGGCTAAATTTGTAAATTTCGAAAAAAGTTTTTTTACTGTAGAGTAAAAAACCGGCTTTCTGGCTTATTTTGTAATATTTAGAAATAAATAATATGCATTGTAAAAACATAGTGTAGTAAATTAAAAATCCAATTAATTAAATGTGTGGCTCTGTTAATAATATGACAGTTGTTAAAGCAGTATTTAGTTAAAATTTATAATACAGGGCGTTAGGGTTATTTTGCATTTAAATTAAACTTTTAAAAATTAAAAAAAAATTAAAATAGTACAGTCATCTATAATACTCATGATCATAATCGTCGATGACTCCACAATGTCACAATTTTTAGATCAAGAGTCACATCTACGAGACTTTTATGAACAGACCAGTCAGGTTTTGGCTGTCACATCACATCAGACAAACTTTACGTAACGCTATATCAGATGCCTCGCAGTTTAATGGCGCATGCACATATTTAGTTAATAAAAAAACTGCCACGGAAGTCGAGGTCGTAGTGAAAAAACATCTGCTACATATAAAAATATAAATATTTAACCTAACTCAAATACTTTATATATCAGTGATGGATGGATGGTGGTCTTAATTCAGAGGAATGCATTTACCTATTAGATCAGAGATAGTTAGCTTTTGTTATAGTATGTCCTGGTTATATAACATAGCATGGGTAGGTACTATTTTTAAATTATCTGTTGAGTTAAACACGTCAGGGATGTAACGGATGTCGTTTTAGCGGATGAGGATGCGGATACGGATATTGGGGATGCCGATACGGATACTAGGGATGAATAAATATGCTTCTTATTGTAGAAAATATCGGTTATAATATCCTCATAGAAAAATGAGGATGCGGAGTTTTAAAAATTTAAAATTGTGGATAAGGATGCGGAGGATATGTAAATGAATGCGGATATCCGTTACATCCCTGAAACAAGTATCAGAACCTTAGTTCAAATTCTAGTAAAAATTATTGATATTTAAAAAATGTCGGCAAGCATTAGACTAGTCCGACAGCTGATATCTGTGCGGGTTAAGTATTTAAGGGTGAGTGGTTTTTTGGTTATTCAACAGGGATAAAAGGAAAATTAGGAAGTTGCTGACGGGCCGATCATAGCAGGTTTATAAATAGGGGGGCCAGGATCACAAGTACAAGCGTTGTAATTTTAAAACGTAAGGCAATCGAATATTTTTTCTTATGAAAATATGATAAATATTGTCATTGAGGAGTTTAAATTCCGAAATATAAAAAATTTTTATTGAAAACTGTGGTGTGTAGCTAAATTTTTAAATGCTTATTGAAATTTTGCTATTCGGTTTGTAATTTAGTATTAAATGTATTTTTAATGATTAATTTGATGTACTTATAACGACATTATAGGGGGGCTTCGAAAAAAATTGCTAAGGTTGGCCCTGATATAGAATATCATAGGCTATATATTATATAAAAAATCTTAAATCAATTTATATCATGCTTCCTTTGAAGTTGAGCAGCATGTTCTTTTACCTATAATTTGTAAAATTTACCCAGTACTATCCTGATTGAAATTAAGTGAAATTACTGGCGCCAATTATTCTATTTCCTTCTCTTTCTATACGGTTTTCTCTGAGATTATCATTATACACGCATGTATACAGAACAGATTGGAAATTATGCACGCGTAAACTGTCAGTAGAAACATGATGATATTTGGTTCTGACATGATCATGTTTCTACAGGAAGTTAACCGATTTAATGTTATTAAATCGTAGTTTTATATGATTTATTAAGTGCTTTTGATGGAATATGTACATTTTCACTTTTCTGTCTGTATAAAAAAGAATCCACAATAATATAATTGACATACGTATACAAATACTTGTTTATATTTATTTATTATATTTACTTTCTTGTTTACAATTATCTATAGGTATATATGTATACTTATAAAGACAGAAATCCTGAATGACTGACTCATCAACGTCTATCCTAAACCTCTGAATCTTGAAACGTGAAATTTTAATAGTGTATTCCTTTTATGACGTAAGCACCTATTAAGAAGGAATTTTTTTTCAATTTATTAAAATTAAAATACCTGTAAATTCAATCCAAGTAAGGATACAATATTGTTCATTGTTCACGTACAATTATTAACTATATACATATTCATATAAATTAAAACAACGCGGGCGAAGCCGCGGTAGGGCCACTAATTTATAGTAAAATCAAACTCTCTGATGACTAAACTGTTTTATTAAATATAAAACTTCTAAGAAAGCCTCTCATTATTTACAAAAAAAGCTCAATTTTATATACAGTAAAAGCTCCTTATTCGCGCTTCCTTCATTCGCGTTTTCACTATTCGCGGATTAAAAAAATGCGACCCAATTCCTATATTCGCGGCTAAAGATTTCTTTATTCGCGGATCTAATCAGTACATACATAATAATAAAAAGGATTCCAATAGGTATCCAACCCAATATCCTTTGTAAACGCCGTCAAATGGACTAATAAAAAAGTAAAATAGACCTTATTACAACTTTGCCTAAAGTATGTTGTTAAGGAATAAGGATGTATGGGATGTATTTCAAAATGCTACCAAATATATGAAAATTGGTTGGAATGTTCCCAATAGCATTCTTATGCAATAGACAAAATAATAAAACATTACAAAATTCTTTAAACCATTGCCTAAGCCTGAAGATAATAATTAATCAATATGGTCAAAAACTTCAATTAAATTGATTTTTTTATATTGTATTTGTTTATTTATTTTGTCACCTAGGAACGTATCCCCTATAATCCCATATAAATTACCATTCCGTATTCACGGTTTCTGTATTCGCGGCATATTTATGGAACATATACCCCGCGAATAAAGAGCTTTTACTGTATTCATTAAATTTAAACATAAAATCAATATTATTCCATTGTATTCTAATAGAAATATATTAAAATTTAATCAGATCTTTAATAAAATATATAAGGTAATATTTTCCAAACCTTATACCTATTATAAATAGGAAAACAATTATAAAAAAAAATGATTAAAATATATTACACTATAATTAACATTATCTCCATAGATCTGCAATGCATATTATACTACAATTTGATGCAATATGTTTGTTAATTATATGTCATAGAACCATGTAGTCCAAATATGGAAAAATAAACAATATAATTAAATATCTAGTACAAACATTTTAATCTCAATTAAAAGAGGACATAATAATTATTTTAAAAAACCCTGTCATCTATACGGTAAACATTGAAATACATTTCGTAAGAGCATCACATCAATTCAATTTGAGATCCTTTTTGGGAAGGATCGACATTTTAATATTACAAAATAAATGATATGAACATGAAGATTATTTATTATTATATATCAATATGTGTACATAGTAAATAAATAACTATTGTTCTATTATTCACCTTCACATATGTGCTACAATAAAAACATTATCAGATCAAGAACTGAATTAAGTTCATTCCATATAAGGGTAGATACGTACTTCTGACACAATTTTAAAATTGATTTCGGCCTGATTCACACTATCATTTTTTTATATTTATTTGATATCAGTGGCGTACCATGACTTGGGAAACTTGAAATGTTCACAGATTTATTTAATTTTAATGGTAAACTAAATTAATATATAGATATTAGATATATTTTGTTAGATATTCTAAGTTCTTAAACACATTTACGAGTATATATGAAAGTTATATTCAAACTACGGCTTATGACACTTTTATTCGATCATTAAAAATAAGTTTAATATTAAAATGATGTGATAAATGGATTTTCGCATGAAAAAAAATTTACACCAGATCGAGGATGTAATTCTAAACAAAGAACTTTATATAAACCTATATCCAGAAATTCTTCGTGAGGGAGCTACAGTCTTTTGCCCAAAATTAGTGTTTATTTAATATCTAGAGAATCCATTGTTGTACAGTTATGAAATTTGATACAGGATTTAGTATTAATAAGTGTTATCGATTTCCAGTATCAAATAATAATAATTCAAACCAGGGGTGTATGAGGTCAGTGGCCCCGCCGATTTTTATCAAGTATTTTTTTTGTTCTTTATTTTTTTCCTGAACTGGATACTTGTAGAAGATTATATGATACAAAATACACAAAAATATGCTTTGTTCATTTCTCATAAGATCAACCGTTTTTCGTAAAATATGGAAAAAAAATGTACTGCAGAATTCTACTTAATACGGATGCTTCAAACTACACAAAATAAGTTTATAATCTTGTTCTATAATTAATAATAAGATAAAAAGTTAATATAAATGATTAAAAAACAAAACTATAAATGACTGTTTGCTGTTATAAATGCAGTTTTAGAGATATATTTATATTAACTTTAACACGCCACTGCTTTAGATTTTTTCCGTTTCGTTTGTTTTGATCGCGATGCACGAGTGTAAAAAAAATCACCAAGTCATTATCCGATAATGGCCGAATGTTTAGTAAGAGATCAAGGTAAATACACCGGCGTACGGTCATCTATCAAACTCAGAAACACTCGTGAAAGGTTGGCGGCTTCACAATTCACTGAATCTTTTTCACGACTAAACAACTTACGCAATACTATGATGTATCTAGAGCTCAACAAAAGAGTCGAAATTTTTATTCAACATCCGCATTATGCTTTAGTTCCTGGATTAACATAAGCCACATTTTAAAAAGCCACTGCACTCTAGAGCAATTTTAAACAAGTCGTCGGTTCAACCCTTGAGGTCCACACAACTAACTTTCCAACATGGCATGACTATAAATACCTGAATACTGATTATTTATTGTTTCCATATAGTTTATGTGAATAATTTTTTTAATATGTATAATACACATTTTTAGAATAACTAATCCACAGAATATACCAAGGCAACATGAATTAGTAATTTTGAGGGTGCACCAGTTCAATGGCTGTTTAGGCACGTATAAAAAAAATACTGAATAAATGTTTCATTATTTGTATTGTAGAATATATTCATGCTAAGTTTCAAGTAAATCCGACCAAAAAATATTTTTATTCACACAAAATTTTACACCCTTTTTTTACCCCCGTAGGGGTTGAATTTCGAAAAATCCCTTCTTTCAAATCATATTTACGTCAAGACGCTTCGATTGGCACCCCAACGAAGTCAATAACATTTTTTATTTGCGAGATTTAGTGCACGTAAAAAATAACACGCACATACGTACATTTTCTGAAAATAATGTAAATATACTATAGTGACCTTGAAACATACAATTATGTCGTTAACAATGTTACAATAAGTTGAAGAATCACTGCTCTAAATTTCATAGCTAACCCATAGACACGAGTACTATCAAAGAATTAATACCTCATTTGAAAGTGCTTGCTAGCTAGCAAATTTGCTAGCTTCTTTATAATACCGGGCATTAGTATATATTTCATATACATGGATAGGTATAAGACAGTAAAAATGAGTAATACAAGTAAATCCAAATTCAGTATAACTTTATTCTATTACTAAATATCGAAATTATTATACACTGCAATCTGTTGTTAACGAAATAAAACAACAACAATAAATACATTTAAAAACAATATAAAACAAGTAAAGCGAAATACAGTAGCTTCACTTCGCTCTTTTATTTTCTGCCCATCTTCGCCGCAACGGTAGTTTCATGATAAATTATCTACCGACATTTCGTATGATGAAGGCGGTATCTTTGATATGATTCATGCATTCTGAAATCTATCATAACAATAGTGTGTTGATCTTTAGTGTTTACTCAATAACCGCTCCCCTCACCTGTTAAGAAATACCGTTCGATTTTAGGTTGTCGGAAGAATTCTGATCGAAACAAGTGCGATGATTTTATTGTGTGTTTGACCTCAGTGAATGCACTCATCTGATAAGATATTTGGTTGCTTCTAACGTGGGAAAAATGTTTATAATGTTTTGCAAAATATGGAGCAACGCGAAAGTTATAGTAGAACACATACAGTCGTATACTGACCCTATTAGAGAAGGATCGGCAGTGTCAGTTGACCTGGACTTTAGGTGACACTCCCAATTTATGAACCAAAAAAATTATCGAGTAGGTACTATTTGAAAAAAAAAATGTATATTTACCTATAAGTCTCGTTGAGTTAATAATATAAAGAGACTTTTCTCGTTTTCGGTCACGTGTAAGAGTCGAAACCGAGACGAGAGTTTTTTTCACGTATTCAGAGGTATGAATCTAATTATTTCGGATATGGTTTCAGGTTCTATACATTATATAATAATACGATATATTATTTTATTATAGAACAAAAAAGAACCTATTACCGTATCTTTTTACACTTCATTTAGTATAATACAATACTTGTTAAAATTATTACATAATAATGTATTTTCTTACATATTACTAATTATAAATGACATGCATTTTTATTTATTATAATACAAACACAAAAAATGTAATTTACTTTTGTGGAAAAGAAATACTAACGTTAGCAAATCGGATATAAATATTTTTTACGTCAAAAATACTAAGAACAAAAAGATATGACATGCAATATATACAAAGTTTTATTTTTGTTTTCTGATCTATTTCTCAATATCAATGTTAAGTCAGTAAAAAATTAGGCAAATTATAATAGTCAAATAAAATGACATGGCTAGAATTTAAATAACTTGTCCAATCATGACTATCTGACATTCTAAATAATGGTTCTGTTACTGAAGATGACTGAAAAAATTTGATACTGTGCATAAACAGTATCACATTTGTATAATATAATATGTAATTAAATTAAAATAATGAAATTTGAGATGATTTCGAAATTTATAACAGTTTTTATTTAATTATACCAAAAACTGTACCTATATAAGAAATTTTGTTATTTTTCTTCATGCAGAAGTGGTCGTCCAGTTTTCATTGAAATTCACTTATCACAAACTTAGTAGGCTCTTACCATTTGATTATTATAATATTTAAATCATTTCTCCATGTACCAAACAACGACAGATATTTTATGTTATCTAGTGAAAACTGTATAAGTAAATTTTAGTATTTAAATATGTTATACTTGATATAAAATGAATTAATGAAATGGACGTATATTTGTGTTTTAATTTAAAATGATGTAACTATATAAACTCCGCCCTAGAAAAAGATAATCGATGATTTTTGTCTTAATATTTTTTAAACTGTTGTAAGCGATTCTGACCTTTAGGGTGGCAGATAACTTCTGAAGCCCATAGTACATCATTTTTTATAGATTAATTATTAATACAAATGTATAAAATACAAATCATTTGGTCTTTTTCTACAATAAAAATATTTAAATTCTTTTTGATGTCGTTTTATAGATATAAGCAATATAATAAATTTTGATATTTTTAAAAATTTCTGTTTATCTCGACTTTAAACGAAAACTACAAAACTGATTTTGATGGGACTTTCACTGTTCAATGTCCTAAGACTCTAGACTTACTTTATGTTATATTAGATAATTGATTTCAACTCGGTCCATATTAAAAAAAATGTACAATTGGTATTTTCTAATAAATAGGGCAAGCCACAAACAATTTCAATATAAAATTATAAATGTAAATAAAAAAAGAAATTTCTTATGTATCAGGCCCCCCAATGAACCTGCGATGATTGACTCATTAGCAAACTCTCATTTCGTACGACATATCTTATGAAACAACCCTTTATAAAATAAAATTAACTGCACAAAAACACCACCGAGCTGTTGGAAAAGGAGTAATCCAGCCGACAAGAAATCAAAATGAATGATAATTTAATGAAAAAGATTTGGTTTCAAAATAAGCGCAACGAATAGCGAGAATCTATCATTTAGTAATTTAGTTTGACAAATACTGGCATACAAAATAATTTGCATACGCAAGCATTACATTAAGTATCTTAAAAGATTAAAGACTCAGGTTTTAAAGTAATATTACAAAATAATAATCCAGTTTTTTTTTCTCTTTGGATTACAAGTAGCTAACAAACATTAATATTTTAAAATGACTTTCTTATTAAGTGTCCGAGTTATATTGACCAGAAAAATAAATGTTTAGACAAGCTAAGTGTAAATAGATATATTACTATACTAAAAAAATAATGAAAAGAACCGAAGTATTTATATATTGACTTTAAAACGCCGTAGATAAAATAGTTACTCAATTGTCCGATTTACTATCTTGGTATCAAAACAATTTTTTGGCGAAGTTCTTTCTAGAAAACTATAGAAAATAGTTCAAAATTTCTTTGTCAACAAATTAAAAAATATTTTGTAAAAAACTATAATCGACTTCAAACTGAAAAGTACCTTGGTATATAATAATTTAATTTAACAATTTTTGAAGGCGGTTTTATTTTTCCCTTTTATATGATGTATCTTCGAAGTCCATGGTCAGATTCTGATAAAATTTATATGGTACTATATCGGGATAAATAATATATAAAAGATATCCAAAGAACCTCATCCTTTTTTGAAATCGGTTAAATTTATTTAATAAATAAACTTAATTAACATAAAAATTTTAACATAACAATAATTTTAATTACAAATAATATTTAATTAATCACATCAATTGCAATGTAACCTATTGTGAAATATATATGTAGACACTATATACCTGACTTATATTGTTGTACTCAGAAGTTACGTATAATATAAAATTAATATTAAATAACATTCATAAAAAACAATTTTACCTACATTTAATAGATGTATATTTTTATAATTCCATGTTTGCTGATAACAAATAATGACCTATTTTTTCCGGTTAAAAATCTATAAAATAAGAATTACTTAAATTATTTAATGTAACATAATGTTTCTATATATTAATTTGATTATTTAAAACAATGAATTAAAATTTTTATTATATGATTATTTTTATTTTATTTTAGAAAGTTATAAACAATATAATTTTATTAACTAGGTATATTTTTTAACCATTTGTTCTATAATATAATTGCAAAAACAATAACTTTGCTGGTTCATCTTTACCCATCCTTGAAAATAATAAAATGGCCTGTTATGGCAAGTAAAAATATAACTTAAAGGAGAATTAGCTAATTTTTGTCGACCCCACTAAATCACTTATAATTTTATCGTCCGTACAAATCAATTGGTTTATTCAATTTAATGTTATGCAATATAAGTATGCTATGAATTTTTTATGCATTTTTATCATTAACTGTCACCGACTTATCTTTTATTTGCAATATTTCCTGCACCATAATATTATAACCAGTGGCGTAGTTAGAAACTTTTCTGATCGTGAAAATATTTCAACATAAATTTCATGTTTCTGTTAAAAAAAATGTCTGCCGAAATGTGTAACGAAATATGATTGTAGTCTTAATGGCATATGTACCCTAAGATAGTCTGCGGGCTGCAGCCCTTTCCTTCTTTGATAAATTTACAAAAATTAAAATAACTTGTTATTTAAAAAAAAATATATTTTATTATTTTATGTAATTAAAAAATAAATTATAAACTTTCTGCTTTGGGCCACGGGCCGCATTCTAGGGTCTTACACTACTGCAACAATAATATCATTATGTATTATTTATAATAAAGTATAAAAAAACGATATCGAATTAAAATAAAAATACTTTATTGAATGGAAGATTGATTGCAAAATTTTCTATTGTATTAAACGTGGGAAATATATCTAGATATGTTTCATCCCACTTTATACGATTCTTCAACTAATGACCGAAAAATTCTAGATAAAGAAGTAGAAAAAAACATTGAAGAATTACCACGGAAGTCTCAATAATGAATTTTTATTTCCTAATACCTGATATCTTTAGTACATACATATATATTTTTATTACACTCTACACAACATAAATATTGTAATAATATATTGATTCTATTTTTAATAATAAATGTAAAATAAGTTTATTTATTTCCTCTTGAAATGTTTCGTAATTTTTATAAAATAAAATTTATTAACATAAGTTAGATGTTAGTTTTGACAGTTTGAGAAATAGGTAATTTAAATTAATTATTGCTTGTAATTCATTTATATTATTATTTCATTTGTATTATATTATGATGACGTTGCAGCAGAAAACAAATTACTCTTGGTTGCGTTTAATAATCTATAGCGACCTACTTAAATCAAAACTTTAATGATATAGTTATACGCTGCTTCGTCCGAGTATATTTCGAAATTTAATAATTTTTATACATTTTTATTATGTAGAAAAAATAAATTGTAAATTTTTCTTAATGCGTGCCTAACTTAATTATTCAATAAAAACAATTGATTTAATTACATCAAAATCTCAACTATCTTATATACCGGAGCCTCTTCTAATATTTAAAATCAATATAGCCCAAACAATATAAATAAAGTTTTAGTATTAAATTGAAATAGACAAAAATTCAAAAGATAAACTATAAAATGTAATTTTATTTTACAAACATACCTACTATTTTTTTCAAAGATGCACATCAATACTTAAGAACAAAACTAATTCTTTTCGCTATAGTCGTCTCAGTAATATATAAAAATGATTTATTTACATCTTACAATACGTTTTACATAATAGCATTGCTTAAAATAATTTATAACACAATGATAAGTATACTTTTACTTTTGGTAATGAATTTATTTTTATAATGCTCCATATTATAAAAAAAATCATGTGTGTATGTTGCCGTTAAGGCAGTTAAAATAAAGTTAACACATGTATATGATTTCCTCTCTCACTGTTTGTTTATTTCTCCTCCCAGTGGCGTAGATAGCTTTTTGCGATGGGGGGGGATATGACTTAGTATTTAATCTCATATTTTTGGTTCAGGGACCCTCAATGTGTCATTCCGTAAAAATCTCGAGTTCAATTTTTTTCATGATTACTATACTTTATTATACAGTTATACAGTACATTTCATGTATGTTTAATAAAAAAATATTAAAAAAACGTTTAAAAAAATTAATTTGCCTTTTTAAAACCGACTTAAAAGCTGAAAATAAAATTCTATTAGACTCTTTTCGTACTAACTATGCCATTTTAAAAAAAGTTGATTTTGTTCATACTAGAAGAGTTAAAAAAATGTCATTGAGTTTTTAGTTATATAGTAGATACATATGCAAAGAAAAAAATTCAAAATAGTAATATATAATTTGTAAATATACCTTCTTATTTTGTCCTGAATCTTTACCAACAAATAACCATTTTTAATTTCGTTTTTATGTCAAGTTAGTAATGATCATTAGAAATATATTATTTGCTGTAAATTATCACTGAAACATATCACGTATATATTATAACTAATATTTATAAACTTTAATAGATTTCGTTCTATTTAATAAATTTATATAGAACAGTGGCGAGGCGTGAAATTTTTAATAAAGGAAGCATATTTTGTCAATCCTCTCCCTCCTATTAACAAAAACAAAACTAGCTATGAAACACCTTAAATTCAAGCTTTTACTTTTTTAAATAAATTCTTATATATTTATATAGTAACTAAATGATTCTACGTCTTATTTTCTTGTATTTTAGTCGATATTTGTATGACGAGTTGAAGTTCACTACAGAAAATTTCACTAAAAAATTTAGAATTTTTGATTTCGTTATAAGTATAATTATTGTATAAAAAATGACGTGGAAAATTGTTTGTTTCAAACCGCAGGTCTGTATCTCAAACCGTTCTCGAGATATAGCCTCTCAAAGTTTTAGTTTTTTCAAATTTTTTGAGAAAAAAGGCCATAACTTTTGAACGCGTGGTCGGAATTGATTTTAGTTGACGGATTTGAAATCAGCGTGTCAAAATCTATATAATGACATGTATAATACTTTAAAATCCTACAAAAAAATTTTGGCCAAAAATCGACATTTTTTTAAGGTATACCCCTTTGAATTTTTTCGATTTTTCACGAAAATTTTTTTTTTTACTTTTAAGGTATTATACATGTCATTATATAGATTTTAACACGCTGATTCCAAATCCGTCAACTAAAATCAATTCCGACCACGCGTTCTAAAGTTAGGGCCATTTTTCTTCAAAATTTAGAAAAAAATGAAACTTTGAGAGGCTATATCTCGAGAACGGTTTGAGATACAGACCTGCGGTTTGAAAATTTCAACTTTTCACGTCATTTTCTATACAATAAACATACTTTTAACGAAATCTAAAATTCGAAATTTTTTAGTGAAATTTCCTGCAGTAAACTTCAACTCGTCATATAAATATCGACTAAAATACAGGAAAATAAGACGTAGAGGTATTATAGTTTTATAACTGAGCGTGTAAATTAATATTAAATGCTATTTTTGATTAAAATGTTTGAGTTGCGCATAAAGACGAATATTCTAATAATATTTTTAAATTATTTATTAACTGAAAACACAGTTTTGTATTAATTTATCCATAAAGTAAGGGAAGCACTGCTTCCACTGCATCCATGGACGCTTCGCCACTGATATAGAAGTATATAACTAGTAGATGAATTTATTTGTATGTTAAAAAATAAAAAAAATAAAAATTCTGCAACCTAAAAATTACCCTCCCCCCTCGGTCTCTCTCCACCTATAGTTCAACAGCATAGCAATACTCCTAGCGCTACCAAGCGGCAAAAATAAATAGTTTTGGGTTTCTGTCAAACGTAGAGAATGCGTATAGAGATTTCAATTCGCTTTAAATTGCAGTGTTTTTATTTGGAAATTTTTGTTGTAAAAGCAGATTGGTTTGGTTAGGTTAGATCATGTGTGTATATTGCCGTTAAGGCAGATAAAATATTGGTCGAATTTCGACCATGATACTAGTATAATTTAATATCCAACTAAACGATTTTAATTTGATGTTGCTTGCGATCAAATTACTTATAATAATGAGCATAATTATTGTAAAAAATTAAATAAATATTATAATTTACATAAATGAAACTTTCTGCCCTCAATTTTATATTGGGCAGTCCTAGATCGTCACTTTAATGTATTTTATTTTTCAAAATGATGCCACAAAGATGAAATTAATCCAAAATCATAATTCAAGATCATCTGATATTTTATTATAATTCAGTACGCAACACCACATAAAAATTGCGAATAAATTTCAAAATATAAATTATGTTTACCGTTATATATTATTTATGCATAATGAGGAAGTGCTTGATAAAAATGTTACAACAGTGGTACTAAAAATTCATCCTTAACCGGTACCTGCCATATTTTATAACCTATGTCATGTATTAAAAATCTGCTGTGATTTAATGTTATTCATAAAAGTAGTTTTTCAAGTGGGATGTGGAATTTTGTGTAAAGACAATGATAGTTGTAAATTTTACCAAAACCTAAAAAGGTACGTTATACATAAATATAAATTTATCCGCGAACAATATTCCGAGTCAAAATTATCGATTATATAAAAAAAGATACAGTCTTTCTCATAAATTCATCGACTCTCGGTTGTAATTTTTTTGAAAACGTGCATTGAATAAAGCAATTTCTGGTCCGCAAGATACAAATCATTCTGATTTTAATGATATCATAAATTTTATATAGGCCCATCATATCAACACTTCTGATTTATTGGTTGAAAAAAAATTTCACCAATAAAATATTAATATTTCTTGTACCTAGGGCATTTGGCATTTTACTTTCTTCTAGAAGGTACTTCAAAAGGTTCTGAATAATTGAATTCAAAACATTCAAAAGTTTGATTAATTGGCACTATAATCCACGACCATATGTTTGATATGAAAATTAAATTGCTAATAAGAGACTTTAAAATATTTATGGTACTCTTTGTATATATTAATAATATTAAATTCCTTTCATTTATTAAAATATTATTTATCATTTCAGTAATTGATTTGATTATAAAGTATAAAGCATAAAATATTTTATGGTATTATATATACAGAAGAAATTCATTGATTTAAATCAAACAAGTATTTAGAATTTAACATTATATACAGGGTGATTCAAATAACTTTTCTAGCATGGAGATCTGACAATGAGTGTCTATAAGAAATATGAAAAAAATGGAAAACAATTTACGTTGTTTAATAAGCGATACATCATAATAAAAAACTAAAAATTTCAATTCTTTAACTTTATGACAAAGTACATAGTTAGGAACTTATTGTTTGCAGTTTCTTAAGGCACTTTTTAGGGTTCCGTAGAATCCTTATAGTTTCGCTCTGTCTGTCCGTCCGTCCGTCTATATAAATTTATACCAATTAAGATGAAATACGGACGTAGATTGATAACCCAAAAACAGAAATTACTTATAAGATTTAATTTGGACCCCCTTCCCATGGACTGAAAAGTATAATCAAAAAAATGTTTTTTTCACTTCTCCCATTGAGTGAAGTATCTTTAGATAGGTCTCCTAAAATGACCTTTTGATTTTAACACTTCAGTCACGATATACCTACTTACTTTAATTCTAAATTATCGATTCAAAAAAATTGAAAAAATTCTAGAATGTAACTTTTGATTAGTATGTACTTTCAATTACTATTCTTCTCATTATAATTATTTTTGTCAAAAATTGAGTACACCGGTAAATTTAATGTCTAAGGAGTAAGCGGATATTGTAAGGTTGGGAAACAATGATTTACTTTACACAATAACTAAATCTTTTAGACCGGAAAAGTAATTATCATTTAAATTTGTAATACATTTTTATTCAAGTCACATTAGCTGCATTAACGGTTTTCATCCGGACTTGCATATCTTTCAGTGTCTTAAATATGGCATGTACTAGTTTATAATTTTTTTAAATTACAATAAATCAATTAACAACAAAATGTCTTCCACTAGATGCAAAAAATCAAAAAACAATATTAAAACATCATTAAGAGATTTATTAATGTAAATATATATAATTAAAATTCATACAGATAATTTATATTAGTTAAATAAATAAAATAAATAATAAAGATGGCTTTCAATTTAACGCCTCAAGGTCAACGAAACTGAAAAAATTCGCACTATTTATTAGATCCATAATTTTTCCTCAACAATATAAAGGTGCCGTAATTTATTACAATTAACCATCGGCATTTTTAAGGCTATTAAGTCGGTATAGCTATCATTAATAATATTTATACTTTTTGCCACTTGGAAAGTGTTTATCTATGACATTGAATCTGTATTTTTTCTTTTCGTGTCTTGATTTATATATTTATTTAAATCAAATGAAAACTTCTTTAATACGTTTGCAAATTGAAAAGAAATGTTCACTAATTGACCTGGTTCTGGCAGATTTCGTTGTTTCAATATGCCAACTAATTTTTATTTGTTTGATAAAAGGTATAACATCGGAGAAAATTGAAATGCTATATTTGTAATTTTGTGAGATCAGAGATCGGCAACATTTTTCTCTTTGGGTGCCATAAATTCAACATCACAACCCATCTGATGTGCGACAATTAACATTATTCATATAAATTGGCTAAATAGAGGAGTAACGCAAAAAACAGACAATGTCTATTCCATGGAAACTATCCGAATGAATTCAAATTTTGATGTTAGTATCACTAACAATAAGCTTCATAAACAACATCATAAAGATAGCATTTTCCTAGTGCCATGTGTTATGTTTGTATTGAAAATATAAGTTTTCGTCGTAAAAAAATAGTTTTTTTTAAAATATTCCAAACTAATTGTATTTTTGATGTTTTTGTGTAATATTGCATATATTTGAGTCAAACATTAATGGTAAGTTACTTTTCAAATCTAATAATATTATAAGTTACTATATGAAATGTTGAAGATATATAATGTTTTAATGACGATAGTTAATGAAAATTATCATCCATATATTACAAAGTTTTATGAAATGTAGCTGTAGTCTGAACACCACCTCGTTATATATATTTTTTCTAACTAAATTAATAATTTAATAGTTTTCCAGTAAGTTGTTTTATTATTAAAGTAGAGCATTAAAAATTACTATTTATTAATACTTAAAAACATAAAATCTTTATGCCTTGAAATCTATTTAAAAAATATTTTTATGATATAACTAACCCAGAAGCCTACATTATGTTTATATTATTGCAAAATCATTTGTTTTAAGATCGAACAATAAAAAGTTTTATATCTCAAGTGGGTATTTTATTAATTTCTGCAAAATAACGATTAAAACTTGCATTCTAAAATATAATTAATCTAATTTAAAATATTGATACCTGAAGGCAAACAAATTAAATTGTACGACAATTCAAAACCAGAAGGATAGGCTATAAATATTCATTAACTTTCTTTCGCTTGATATACGATACAGTAGAGCATTATGAAAAAATGCAACATCGTTTCTATACAGACAGTAAAAAATGAAGAAGAAAAAATCAACATACAGCGCAACGCATATATTTTATCAAAAGATAAAATTCGTATTTCGCTAATTACTAAATTTAGTTAAAAAAGTGTTGATATTTTTGTTTTTAATTAAGAGTTGTTGCTCCTTCATATATACATTTTTCAGAAATGCAATTGACAAAAAAATCCAAACATAACTTTTTTTAAATAACAATTTTTTTTAATAACAAAACTGTGTAAGTAAATTTTGTGGCAATCAGTATTTAAATATGTTAAACTTGATATACAATTTATTAATTAAATGGACGTATATTTGTACATTCCTTTAAAATGATATAACAATATTAGCTATGCCCTAGAAAAAGATAACCGATGATGTTTGTTTTAATATTTGTGAATCTGTTGCAAGCGATTCTGATCTTTAAAAGGTGGCAGACGACTTCTGAAGCCAATAGTTCCTACAACATTTGATTTTTTTTTTGAATAGTTACTATAATTTAAATTATTGGCGATCGGGTTTAGCCCCTTGGCCGCCAGACAAAAAAAACTGCATTCAATTTCTTATTTTTTGACATCAACATTCTTACAACAATTTTTTAATAAAATAAATATTTAAAGAACAGTATTTTTTTTTAATTTAATATTTTTTTGTCTATACCATAAAGTTGTACATACCTAGTTTAGGCGTATACATATAACAAAATTACTTCCCAGCGTCTATATAGGTGTATAATATATGACTGCAAATTCCATTCAACCCTTCAAAAAGCGACACTAAACTTATCAAAGTTGAACTACCAGATTCTGATACAATAAAATTAATCATATTCTGAAAAGTGCTTTACACGTATTAAGATGACTTATTTCTTTTTATAACATCGATCCGATTTCTGTAATCAACGGTAAAAAAATGAAAATAGAAAGAACAAGCATGTTCCTAATGTCGTATCATATCAAATTGAAAGCGCAAAAAAACAGCGGACTGCTTTACAGATACAATCTGGTGTATATATGTACATGAGTTAGTTATGATAAATAGCCCGATTCGATTTCTGTGTATGTATTTTCCAATCTGTCTCCGACAGATTAGGCCAGCCAAGCGTAGCAAAAACCTATAGTGATTGATGAACATTCACGTCTGAAACTCAGTGAAAAAAACCTGCGCAAGGGTGTCCAATGAGTAGGAAAAGAGAAAAGTATATTGTCGGTTTATCGTCTATAATATTATAATGTAAGTCTGTAGATTTAGAATTACTGTAATTTATTACGAAATAATGAAAAAATGATTTTACATATATACAGACCACGGTGTTCTGGAAGCCAACTTTAATAAAAAAATTGATTACCTCTGATTTTTTTGTACAATTAAATTATTTAGTATTTAAGGAACATTTTAAGACCAAAAAGAAAAAAATCGCTTGGCGCTTTTTTAATAATTCATAAAAAATAATTGGAATTCGACCTCGGGACCCATTGTTTATAAGATCTTTTATAATTTTTTGTAAATTTTGAAATATAAACCAAACGGTATTTTATATCGCGCGATAGTAATAATATTTTACCGTATATAACTTATTTAAAGTTACTTCCTAAGCTGTACGACCAAATTGGATGATGTAAAAGGCAAATTTTATCTACATTAAGTACTTATAACGATGAAATCATCTATTTCAATAAAGATTAATATTTTGCAGGTCATAAGTAATATTAAATACATAAAAAAAAATTGTGGAAGGAAAAATTTACGCAAAAATAAAAATAATACAAATGGTATCTTTTCCAAATGTCATAAAATTCGAAAACCGAATTTGTATTGTCACTCTAACAAACAAGAAGGCATCTCTTCTCATTTTAACCTACATAATAATTGCTGATTGTAAAATTTTATGTCGCCTATAAACATGTATTAATTTTCCTAAATAGGTTAGGTTGACAACCCTTGCATTCTAAATATCTTGATCTATGTATGTTTATGCGTAGATACAGTTTCTTGACCTCTGGTTTTCATTGTACTTCGTCTTTGAGACGAATAAAAAGAACTCTTGTTATTATATAAATTGATAATTAACAGGTGTTTTGATCTTCTTATTCAGATTAACGAAATGTAGGCCAACCAGGAACAGATCAATGGATTAGGAAATAAAAAAAAAGATTGAAAATAATAGCTTGGTACCGTTTGTGAACTGTTGAAACAAAATTATTGTATATTGTATTTAATTTTGTTATGTCCGGTATTATAAAGAATTTGCTCTCGAGCAAAAGCTAAGCTAACGATATCAGCTGGGTATTATATAAATGACAGCTTACTGACAATTCTCACAAATGGTAGTGGTGACAAGGGTACATCTTAAATGCATCGTATATACATTAGGGGTCATCTATAAATTATGTCACATGTTGAGGGGGTAGGGGGAGTGGGTCTACAAAGTGTGAAAAGAGGGGGGCAGGAGTCATAAGCTTCGTGACGTCACATCTAAAAAATCAAAACAATAAATTTTATATGAATTCTTACAGTAAAAATTACTATATTGTTAGTAACTTGAGACCGGTAAAGAGTTATTGGGAAATTTTCAAATATGCTTGGTAAAATGTCATATGATTTTTATTAATAAAGGAAGAAATTTTATATAAATAAAAATAATATTAACAGCCAAGGACAACGAAAGAATATTTCTTTTGTTTTTAGGGTTCCGAAGAAACCCTATTAATCTCACTTTTTTTTGTTGTAAAAATAGTTTTTCAAGGGAAGAGGGCTAAGAAGCTGAAGCTATTTAAAAAAATATTTTTTTATACCAAGGTATGTTGACTCTTTTCCTTATTTTTTTAAAATAAAAAATAGCGTCTGCAGGGGGCTTTAAAGCAAATCCAAAAAACAAAAACAAAACAATTGTATACCAAAACGTGTGGGGTATCATAATGTAGATCTCAATTAGTAGAATATGACCATATTTTTTATTTTTTATAGAGAGGAGTGTCATAAAAAAAATTATTTTCATATCTATGCATATGGGGTGTCGAAATGTAAACCTCAATTTGTAGAATATGAAAAAAATTATTTTCATATCTATGCATATGGGGTGTCGAAATGTAAACCTCAATTTGTAGAATATGAAAAAAATTATTTTCATATCTATGCATATGGGGTGTCGAAATGTAAACCTCAATTTGTAGAATATGATACCTCGCAGATAGAATTAGCTTATAGCTTTTGTTGTAGAGCAAATTCATTATAATACGCGATATTAGAAAGACAATATGAAAGATTTTAAACAACGATTTAAAATTTATAGGTCAAAAATATGTCAATATAGTTAATGTATAATTCACGTAGTTTCAGAATAACTACATAGTTATAAAATTATTACAATGAACATATCTTTAATAAATTGTTTAGCGCCACGTTAAGCTCTTCATACATCAATGTTCCGTGATTACGGAAAAGATCTAATCATATTTTCACGACGTGATAGAAAAACAAATCAAAAAGAAAACAAAAACTTGTAATATAAAGGCACGTTCTGCAATTATGTAAACATACAAGGGCGTATGCGACTTGTCAAATCGTTGACGTTTTGACGGATAATACGTACGTGATGGATGCAAATTAGATCGCTTGAAGTATGGCTTTACAAAGTTTACATAAACACTTAAATACGCGCCTTAATAGAAATCTTATTTGAATATTATAATCGATTTTAATATTTAATGATCAATACTAGAATTTGTATGAATATTAATAGAAAAAAGCATGTAAACGAAAAATAAGGTTCTGGCACCAATCTTGGATATGACCCCAGTAATGGCTATTAGAAATATTTGTTGATATTTGATTACTACCATTTCTGAATATTAATCTATATATACATTTAACTGTCTTACACCGTGATTTGATGACAATCGGTCAATAGGTGTCAAAATGGTGGACATTTAAACTAATTATTAGTATAATTTATTTATAAATTATTATATTATCATAGTAATTGCTTTACATTGAGTCAAATTTGACGATTCTTTCTTTTATAACTTTTGTGTCGTAGTACTTATCATTTTGTAATCATTAGCAAGTGTCCATCACTGCGTACTTATTACTAGTTTTACTTTGTTCATTACTTGGGAATAAACATAAACAAAATAAAATACTATAATTTAAAAAACAAACTACACTTGCTCTTATAGCGGCCATAACTGGTACCAGTACCTTATGTGAAGGTTTAAAAACATCTGTAGAAAATTTTATGTAGAGTTTTATTTTAAAATTGATTTTTTTTTTAGAAAAATACAAGATATAAAGACACAATATCCATCATTACTTCATTTTGAGAAAATTATATTTGTTAATATATTTTACATAATTCAGCTATCTAAAAAAATCAGTATTAAAATAAAACTCGCCATACAATTTTCTATGTATGTTTTTAAACCTTCAGATATTTATTCTTAAAAATAACAACTCAACTGTATTTTACAGTTTCATAAATAATAAAAAAAGATAAAAATTTTTTTCTGAAACCGATCCTGTAATATCTATCTAATAAATTCCATTAAACCGCTATAAAGCCTCTCCTTAATTCTTCATCCACCAATAAAATGAAATTTAATTTAATGGTCTCGAATATCTATAAAAAGGCACCCTTTTGGTGAGTTACTTTTATGTCGATTTTATTGAGTAGTGTGAAATTTAAACAATGGTTTGAGACTACAATACACTAAAGAATTTCTGGTAATAACTCTTAACCCGAAAGACATTGTTATTTAACTGTATTTTACATCTATCATTTGGGAATACTAAAGTTTAAATTATACACTATAAGCTTCACAAAATTACACTGAACCCAATGTTTTAAACATTTTAAAATTCACGAACAATATTACATAACATTTTAAAAGATGTGACATGAATTATTATCGAATGTAATGGCTGTATTTAGAAGATACAAATATTCTTTTCTTTAGATTTTTGCAACGTTATTTATAGAAACACCCGTTTTGTCCTACATGATCGAAGATAACCTATGTCACCTTAACTTCCTGGTTTTAATTTAGATGTTGTTTTCATACTTATTTTGTATACAATGTTTTTAACTACTGTTCAATTATACAAAGGTTTTTCCTTTATGTTTAAATCCAAACAAATACAATAGACATACGTCAAAATACAAAAGGTAGCTTCGGTAATAAGAAAAAGAAATTCAAGTACACAAAATACACAAAACAAAAGCATACAATAATTAAAAAGAGCTGCAATCAAATACCGAGTAATGCATGAATTATCATCAGCTTGTTTATAGAAACACTTCTGTCGCTATACCAGTGGCGTAGGTGTGGTTATATTATCGGGTAAAAATTCAATCAAGACATTCACGAGTGTATGCCATAAGTTTTGAGTTAGAAAAAAATAGGGTCAAATTCTACTAATTGAGATCTACATTTTGATACCCAACACGCTTAGATAAGAAATTAAAAAAAAATTATATGACGCCCCTCCCTATTATTCCAAAATTTAAAATGATATTGATGACTTTAATATTTGTCGTTGGTAGTCCCATCAAAGGTTCATTACCAATTTTTTTCAGATTTTTTGAGCCAATAGTTACCGAGTTACAGGGGTGGGACAAAATAAAATACTGCTTTTAGCCTCCTGCAGGCTCCATTTTTGATTTAGAAAAAAAATAAGAAAAAGGGTCAAATTCTACTGGTTTGGTTATACATTTTAACGTGCCACGTGCCTTGGTATAAAAAATATTTTTTGTCTTGCTTTAGCTCTTTTGCGCCCTCTCTGAAAAATTATGTTTTCAAAAAATTTATACATATTTTACTAGAGGTATCATTTTACATGTTCAGTAAAAATTTCAAGTTTCTAGCTTATACAGTTAACGAGATATTTTGCTTTGACTGAAAAAGACGGACAACAAAGTGAGATTATTAGAGTTTCTTCGGAACCTTAAAAATGTAGAGGCTATACCTACGAATAATAAGCTTCCGCTACAGTTGTAGACTCATTTAGCTCGCTTGAATAATAAGTCGTTCCCGGAACGATATTTTCTGCAAATAATGTATATATAACATTTGCCCACCCCTGTTCACTAGTAGTTTTGTAATAATATGTTTTCCTGAATCAGTATTCCAATTTCAATAATATATATTACAATTTAAGGCAATAACCAAACAAACCTTATTATGTTAAGAAAGTTGCCATGGTACTACATAACTTTCTTATATTTTTTTCTTTCTTTTATTAGTTGGCCAGAAATATTTTTATTAATAAAATTAGAAACACATATACTGTTCACTCTCAATATTACATATAAGAAAATCCCGCGTCACCCATGGCAGTTTTTTATTTTTATATAACTAGAAACACCTACACTGTTCACTTTCAGTATTACGTAAAAGAAAGTCCCATGGAACCCATGACAGATATTTCTTATAGTTTTTTTTTTTAATAAATACAGCATAAATTAAAGATAATAATGTACTCTGTAGTTTATCTTAAACATTTTTCTATATCTCACACCGTTTCAAAAATAATTCCAAAATTGACAAGAGTAAACATGAGATGATTTAAAAAAATATGAAGTTTTAGTAATTCCGAAAATTAATCCTAAATATAAAATTTCACCATTCTAAGATTTGTCGTATTTGAGTTACAGAGTCTACAGACTGACACACGGACATTACAGCGAAAAAGATTTAAGGAAAGTCAAATTTACGTATACGATATAAGTATATGGGTGTATAAGAAAGTAAAAATTCATCTAAACAACTATTTTCCAATTTTGCTAATGTTGGCGCATATGGGTTACATGCATACGTTTTCCTGGCAGCCACAGCCGATGCGATCTTCTTCTCTCCGAGAACCTTGGCGCCTGCGCAGTGTTATGTAACACTACCAACCGCCACGGGTATCTTGATCTCGGCCGTGCGCTGTGCCACAGCACTCCTCGATGTCCATCGCGAATTATTTATTTATACCAGAGCGAGTGTATTTAATTACCGTTCTTCAACTGTTTTCGGTCTTATCTGTTTTAGTTTTATTGCCTCGTTCAGAAGGAAATAATGTCACTGATTGGTGATGGAGGAATCTTTCACCAGAAAGATTGGGTGTGCTTGATTTTCGGTGCTCCGGGTTTGGTTGTTTTCTTTTTATTCGCTCGTTTAAAAAGAAATTGTGTTATTGATTGGTTAATGAGGGATGTGAATCTCAGAAAGATATACAGTACAAGTTCTATACTATGAACCCGGTTCCATAGTGCGATCTCCATTCTTCAGACTATATACATATACATATATTTGTACCTACAGCTACCATCCTTAATATATATAAAGCACAACGTCTCTCTGTCTATCTGTCCGTTAGTGCGCTTATAACTCGAGAACCACTTATCAAATTTAAGTATTTTTTTTCAATCCAAATAGATATGTTCTCTGACCAGGTTATAGAATATATTTTGTTACGTTAGGTAACATAAGGAATAAGCAGTGACGATAATAGTAAATCAAGTCGGAAAATAGTTTGCTGCCAGCGCGACGCGCTATTTTGCAGTACGTTGCCTTTTAAACGTTAAATATTGAACAAAATAATGTAGTAAAGAATTGTGTAGAACCAAAGATCGAAAATAAAGCCCGCGATACTATATATCTAACTTTTATATTTAAGCCACAATGACTGCTTTTATGTTACAAAGAAAATAAAAAACGTTTGGGTTCTGTTTGCGTTAACATTTAAATTTAAACAGAACAAAAATTATTTATACTTTTTGTTGTGATTAGTTTTTGTAAGGTAATTTAGGTGTTGATTTGTTATTATTACAATAATAACTAATCGTATTTGTACTTATTAATTCAATTATATTTTTCAAAAATCCTAAACAATAATTTCGTAGTCCACGCGAGCGAAGCCGGGGGCACAGCTAGTTTATAACAGAACTGATTGCGCTGGCGTGGTTCACAGTATAGAACGTTTACTGTATTGGATGTATCAACTGTTGTTTTTATTTATATTTGTTAGAAACAGTATAAGAAACAATCATGATTAAAAATATTCATTTTTCAAAAATCTCTACATATTGAAATCACTTGATTTTGAATAAATACTCAAGTTACCATTTATAAACAACCTAACAAAAGTCAAAATCATAAAATAAAACATATATTTTATTATTAATTGTACTTCATAATTCATATAAATAGCTTTAAAATCATCTTAGCTATATAATTAGTAGAAAAAACTTGCAAAAAATACACGTGTATATTTTTAAAATACTTTTACCTCGAATAACTGCACTTGGGAATAAAAATAATTGGTTTTCTATTCATTGTGATTGTTTTAATCGCTTCTAATTTATACCAATCATAAAAATATCACAGGGTTCAGTGGCTGATGCGTATTTTTTTGTTTTTGTTTCTCCTGTTCGCCGCTAGATGTCAGGGCCGTTCGATGATATAGCGCTTATAAACTGTTAAGTATTTAAATTAATTAACTATTAAAAACGTTTACACGCTACGCCAATTATGTGTTTGAATTTTTGTATTAGGCTGTCTGCGATATATATTTTTACATGCTGTTGATGAAATAAATGTATTGTTTATTAAACAGATGTAGGTATATATGTATGTGTAAAATATTTTTTTTTAAACTGTTCATTAGCTAAAAGTTACAATTGTTATTTATATGAATTACAATAATACGATTTTTCAATTTCATAATATATACCTATACATATCTGAATTGGCTGATATACATATTTCAAAACTTTTTTTTTTAAATTGTAAATTTTCAAAATACAAATGCAAAATAAGAACACCATTAAATGACTTAAATAATTATAGGTCTTCGAAAAATCTTCATCCCGATTAATTCTAATGATCTTGAAAACAGCTGGGATCCTTTTACCGATATTGAAATAAATGGTTATTTAAAATGACTAGTATTGCGTATGGTCGAAAATCGACCAATATTTTACCTGCCTTAACTGCAACATACACACATTTTTTTTTGTGCACATCTATGGCACAGTACCTAACTTAATCTTACTTGCTTTTACAACAAAAATTTCCAAATAAAAACACTGCAATTGAAAACGAATTGAAATCTCTTTCCGCATTCTCTACATTTCATAAAAACTCTAAACTATTTATTTTTGTCGCTTGGTGGCGCTGTTGAACGATGCGAGGGGAAATTTAAAAAAACAGCGAGAGGGGAAATCATGTGTGTATTGTATGTTAACTTTATTTTACCTGTCTTAACGGCAACATACACACATGATTTTTTTGTGCACAGTACATTTCGAATGATATAAGTTTCATTAACCCCTTTTATAATAAATACTAAAAAAAACATACGACAATTTTCGATGTTCACATATTAATATATAGATATCCAAAAAGAAATAGAAATATGTACCTATGTATATTTTTAAAGCAATCCAAAAGGTAATGATATTCTTCTAAACAACCATACTAATTTTTAATAAAACCGCATTAATAATAACCCCTTGTTGTTATTATTACCTCTAGTATAGTAAATTTTTGATAAGCGGCATGTTACTTATTCGATTAGTCAATTTGTATTTTTTTCGCACGTTTTTCTATTTTAAGTTCATCAACAACAAATAAATAAATACATTTTAATGGTGTAATTAATCGTGCTTCAAATAAAAACAAACACCACAAAGTTTACATTACGATCACCGCAAAAGCCTCAAAGCACATAAAATATACTTAGAAAATTATCAAATCTTGCAGCTGGTGAAAAGTATCTGAATTTTCTTTAATCATTATTTTATTTTAACGTTCATTTCCAATTATTTTTCTGTGAACCGAATTTGATGTGTCACATAATTGGTTATTTTAGTTTTGAATTGAATTAGCCTTGTAACACTTATCGAAATTATACTATAGTATGTAGTAGTATTTATGTTTATTTATATTTTGTATGCTTGTTGGTGTAACAAATAGGGTGACCAGATTTTAGTTTTGGTAAACCCTGAGATGTAAATGAAGACCCCTTTTTTATTTTATCTTTTCTATTTTATTTTTATTTTATTCTTTTTATTTTTATTTTCATAAAAGTTACCAAAATCTTCATTGTTATGTCCCCTGCTCTATTTTTGACGACCTTTTTTTTTTGGTCGTCGCCATTTTTTGCAAAACCCGGAGAAATTGTACCCAAACCCGGATCCCGGAGATTCCGTATGCAAACCCTGAGACTTCGGGCCAAAACCGGAGACCTGGTCACCCTAGTAACAAATGATAAATCGCACTGAACAAAATAAAATTCGATAAACAGAGATTATTAGCAAACTGAAAAATTATCAATTATTACAAACATTTTCTGAAAGTTTTAAATCATTCAAATAAATATCATTTTCCCAATAGACTCGTTCTCTAATATCAACACATTTACAAATTACTACAATATTATTTTACATGTATTTTTTGTGGTTGCCAGTGATTGATATATTATGTTGAAATATTTACACACACATACAATCTGTGTATGTATTATTATTGTATCTTTAGAGTCATTCTTTTTAATTATGTCAGAGTACATTGAATGGGGTTTTAATTACCTATATTGAATACTTGGGCAGTTTTCAATACTCGGCATTCATTTTAATTCGGATTTATGTTAACTGTAAATGCAATTATGTATGCGGCGGGTAATGTGTTAATAATGTATATATACATTTCTTAATTTATATTTAAAATTACATATCTATGTATGTACGTGATAGTGGAAAAGTTACAATAAAGCAGCTAGCTGCCTCTCTCTCCCTTAGACTGTAGAAAGGCCACTAAGCGGCCCTTATGAAATTGTATTTCTATAAGAGAACCACTAGCACAGGATGCGTTATAACTTGGGACTCAAGACAAAGTTGATGATTTCTGGCTAGCATTAATAAAACGTGTTTATTTTTCAATATTCTAAAAGGTTATTTATAATATTTTTGTATATTTCTTTAAAAAATTACATCACCTTTGATATAATATAAATTAAAAAAAAATTATGACTGGTTCTAATTTGAAGATAAACGTGTCGGCAAACATATAACTTCTATACTTACTCGTAGCTCAAGTAGATTAACATTGATTTCAAGAAGTAGGTAGGTATAGAGTTTTCATATTATTTTATTATTATTAAATTAATAAAATTGTATAATTTCACTTGCGTTTTTTAAATCACTTAAACAGGATGTAACATTCATAACTGTTATGAAAATATATTTAATTTAGTTTTAATTAGCGGACAAATATGCCAATAAATAATATATAAAATTAATTTCACTTTTAAAATATATTTCCGTTGAAATTGAATACGAAGAATTTTGTGCAATACTGTTTCTTTTTTTTTATTTGTTTGAGAAAGTGAAAATCATTCATAAAAATGTGTTATTTGTAGGTGCAGGGCTTGAAATGTACCGGAGCAAACTGAAATATCGTTCCGGTAAAAATTAGATGAAATTAGATGATGTTTATTTATTTTTTTCAATAATTTTCACGTGGCGTTCCGATTCATGAAATTTTCCTTTTCGACAGGGTCGTAACTAGAAGCTCTGGGGTCCCGGGGCAGTAAGTGACCGAGGGGCCCTCGTACGTAAAATATAAATATAAAAAGTGAAGACCTTTTTTTCGTTACTACCCCAGTCTACAATTTTTGCATGTTACTAATTTTTTGTTTCCTTCAATCTTGCCGACCACAATTTTTATGCTGCTGCAGGGGCCTCCTATGTGGTAGTTACGGCCCTGCTTTTCTAGCCCTTTGCAGCTTCAAAAATATGTAAACTAGTTTACATTTTAGAACTTAGTTTATAAGATATCTGACCTCTTAATATTTAAATAAATAAATTAAAAGGTTCGATGGAAAGATCTTAACTTCTGTTGATCCGAATTTGCTAGCAATATAATTTAGAGAGGTCATTAATATTTGATGTATAATAAGTTCAAGGCCGTCATAAAAATAACGTTAAGTTTAATGCTCTGATTTATTTTTTTGTTACAGTTCTTTGAAACGTTTTATTTCTTATCTCGATATGTTTTTATAAATCGTATCGAAACTTTTTTTACGGAATTTGCAAAACAATTTAAATTTAATTTAGTGAAACCTAAAAAATAACGCGATTGAACTTTAATTGAAACACAAATATGTTTAATTTACAAAAATTGACAAAAAGAAAAAGAAAGAAAATTTTCCGATAATTTTTATGGAAAATTTTATTCATAAAAGATTAATTTAATATACATCATAAATACATGTTATACACGCTTCTTCGGGTAACTACAATTATTAAAATATCTTATACTTAAAATAACATTGAGCGTGAAATAATAAAAACGAAAAGTAATAAAATAAAATTTCTTACAAATTAGATATATTCATAAAAATGTATGTTCACGATTCAGCATGTGGTATTTTTTAGACGAATGCAAATGTTTAATAATAAAGCTCTCAAACTACTATAGCCTCATTACCTCATTAACAATTCACCGCCATTAAAAAAAAATCTAAAAATTTAATCTAATATAAAAAATGACGTTTAGATAAGATATGTCCGTTATATTTTTATTATTAGTGAAAATACAAATACAATTTACTTTAGAAATTGTTTTTACTAATGTATCCGCTTTTAATGTTTGTATTTTTTAATTTCAATTAGAGCTGTCAGTTTGATCGACAAATCTAGAAATTTTCAAAAATGTATTTTATTAATTAACTAATTGATTTACTTAACAACTAGGTCAAATACTTACACGCACATTTCAATAACTGATTTTGAAGAATACAGTTGGGAGGAGTAGAAATGTCTTACCTGAAAAATTAACAATTGCAATTATTAATATAGTTAAATTATAAATACTCATCAATGAAAAGTTGACAAATATAGGTATATAGCAGTGGTCTTTAAACTTTGTTGACTCCTGAAACCCTTAGTACTATAAGATTTTTATCCGAAGCCCTTCTTATCCAAGTAACTTCTTCCAATGCATTAATTTTCAAATGTAACATGTAATTAAATGTATATTTATATTTTTTAGTTAATAAACACTTACTTGTGTTACAATTTTTTTTCGAATTTTTATTTTGACTCATGGAAACTCCGGGGTTCCGCGGAATACAGTTGGAAAACCACTGATATATAGGTATATTTTAAAGTAAATGATATACATATATATGTAATATATAGACTACAAATGCGTCATTCTCGATTTAAAAAAATAAATAAAGAAGATTTATTACAGACCGTTACGTCCAAGTTTGTGGTTTTTAACTTTAATTTTGTCTTTTTTATTATAAATTTTACAGTTTATTTTGACAGATGAGTTTAAAAATTCTGTCAACCACACTTCATGGTCGTAAATATGATTTCAGGAACATTTTCGCAAAGGTCAAATTTTTATCGCATATAAAACATAATATTTTGCAAATCAAATAAAATTTTGATTTATTTTTGAATTCAACTAGTAAATAAATGTTACTTACAAACTAACAACATAAACTGAAATCAAGGGCTTGTGAACTGTATAAGTATCAATAAATACACTTACGGGTTCTACGAAAGAGATTAAAAAACGTTTTGTGTTACGTTAAAGGGGCAAACACCGGCGCAGTTTCTGTAAAAATCCTCCGCCATCCGTTATATGGCAATTACACAGGGTTTACGCTTGCGCATGCGCATTGCCCCGAGCACGGCTAACTTCGTGACGCACTTCACCTCCGCGACTGTATTCGTGCCATTGGAGTAAACTGAACGCTCATTACACTAATATCTACTTGTCTTTCAGTTTCTGCATGTGTGTGTTATTTTATCTAAAATATAACTATGTGTATGTATGTATTTATATGTGCACATAAGGTACTGGTACCAGTCTTGGATATGACCCCAGTAATGGCTATTTTTTAATTAAATGTACTGAATTAGAAATATTTGTTGATATTTGATTACTACCATTACTGAATATTAATCTATATACATTTAACTATCTTACAGCGTGATTTAAATTTTGATGACAATCGGCCAATAGGTGTCAATATGGTGGATATTTCAACTATTTTATTAGTATAATTTATTTATTAATTATTATTAATTATCATAGCAACTTTTTGTTTCGTAGTACTTATCATTTTGTAATCATTAGCAAGTGTCCATCACTGCTTGCTCATTACTGGCATTTCTTTATCCATTACTGGAGAAAAAGCATAAACAAAATAAATGGTTATAATTTAAAAAAACAAACTATATTTGCGGACTTTGGTAATTAAATTGATTAAACAAAGAGTTACTTGTTTTATTAGTAACATGAGTTCATGAGAATTACAAAAAAGAAGTCCGTCAATCACAAAAAAATGTAGAAAAATTAAAAACTTCGCAAATATACTTTTCAGTCCTATTCTCGGTAAAAAAAATCTAATTGGAACTTGAAAGTAATCACTTAAACTAAACATATACAGTATATACCTTAACCGCAAGTAAACAATATCACTCAACACGTGTTTCAACTTCACAAGAAGTCCTTATCAGGAGCCAACTGATTTACTGAAAATAATGATTTTTTGGAATAAACGAGTATATACAACTTAAATAACATGTAAAGAAAATAAGTTAATTTGATTTCAAACCTATACTTATGCACAAATAACACAACATTTTGAAATATCCCATTTTAAATATGTATACTCCGTTAATAAAGATATACAAATCATAAAAAATATTACAAATATGTACAGTTATTGTCTGTCTGCAAATGTATGTAACGTGAACGTAAAGATAATATATTATAATGATAGGTATTTATCTGAAATTTTATTATTTCATATTTTTCACGTATACATATTATTATATAATTTTACATACACTTTGTTCTGTAAGTATGACATTCCAATAAGAAAAAATCATTTCGCATTGTAGATTCTTATCTACAACTATTTGATTATTGCTGTTTTTTGCTGCAACAAGTACTGTAATTTTACATAATTTGCGTACATGTAATTTTTATATTTCTTAATTTTACATAATTAAATTAAGAATAATTTGTAGAAATCTGTGTTTTTCTGATTCAAATCGAATTAAAAGTTAATGACTGTAGTAATGTATTTGAAAGTAACATGGGTATTAACTATTATACTAACAATATACTTTAAAAGATTTGGATAAAGATCTTAAACAAGATATATTTAGGTAATTGAACATTTGTCATTAAAACAGGTACACCTATATTTAACAAACAATTTTATTACATTTCACAAGCAATATATTCTCATATATAAAGTAAATAAAATAATTAATTTCATACAATTCAAAGTACCCATAAAAATGTTTTATACATGTACATATAAGTACCTACTTATTATTAAATAATCTAATAAAGTTTTTAAACCATTGGCCTAATTGCTACAGTTATTAAATTTTTTTTGTTAAAATAATCAACTACTCGATACCAAAAATGGTTTAAATGTACAAAGATATGGGACAAAAAGTGAAACAGCATTAGAAAATGAAGTCACTGCAAAACAAATTACGTTTTTTATTACCAAAAGCAGATTACAATAATAATGAAATGTAAGTATATGTATAGTCTATATTGGTGGTAATATAAATATATAGCAAATTATTCCAATCTATATTGAAATTGTATCTCGTTTCATAAGAGTATAGGTTGTTTCATAAAACGTGGATGATTTTATCATTTTTGTTTTTTCGTTCATCCGGACATTTGTTACAAAAATATACAATCAAATGTTTTTTTATGTGAAATAAGTCAGTATTTTTATAATTAACCTAATTCATTTTTTTAATTTGTTTATTACGTAACATATAACGTGAACGATGCCTTTTTGGTGCAATTTTGAAAATAAGGGTGCAATTGGTTTTTTTGTTTATCTCCGGAACTGTGAGTGTGACAAAAATTTTGTTAAGGGTATTTTTGTAGGCATAGTAATTCTCTGTAATTGTTATTAGTAACTTTTTGGCGTTTCATTCATAATAAAAAAGTTATGAGCAAAAAACGATGAAAAAAAGGGAATAATATACACGGTTAAATGACGCTGTAAAAACGACGAAACATATGCTGGGAACAATAATGATATTACATAATTATCTAGAACTTTAAAAAGATCAATAATTTAGTTACGTATAGCATTATTTTTAATTTTACATTTTTTGTTTCGCCATATCTAATCATAATGATTTTATACTTGTTAAATCCGTATAAAATGGTTATATGTTATGTTTTTTTAAGAAAGATTAATTTTCATTTTATGTCTATATTTTGAAATGTATTTTTATGTGTAAATTTCGTAATTAATTTAACAAACATTATGTCGCACAATCCTGACAATTGCAATGGAGCTAGATAAAAAGATCACTGACCACGTTTACCTTATATTAATTAATAATTTATCCATTAGAAATGTAACAATATCCATCCACCCATCCTTGATAGTGGTCGCTTATTGGAAACTTAAATACTTCATTTTCTATTATATAGCGTAAAGCTATTATTTACAACACTGAATTGATTTGGTATTCTCTACATTTGACAGAAACCCAAAACTATTTATTTTTGGCGCTTGGTGGCGCTAGTATGCTATTGAACAAAGCGAGGGGAAAAAAACAAACAGTGAGAGACGGGAATCATGTGTGTATGTAAACTTTATTTTACCTGCCTTAACGACAACATATGATACATGATTTTTTTTGTGCATATCTCTGACACAATACCTTTCGAATGATATAAGTTTCATTCACCTCCTTTTATAATAAATACTAAAAAAAACGTACGGCAATTTTCTACTTCGAAAACTGCTTGGATATTATTATCATGTTAAAACATAAAGTTTATTATTAGTATTAATTAAATCCTATTGTGTCACTCTAGAATTCAATCAGTATTTCTATGGATATCATAACTGTCACTTGCCCTAATTACCCCAGGGCACTTCCTTTCCATTTTCAAGAGAATGATGTTTCTTATTGAAGTTATAGCTGACTGTATATTATTTAATTAAGGAATATTGTTATATATTAAAAATTTAAAATAATTAAATAACAGCATTGTCTTATTATAATTGAACTTTCCTATGTTATACACGTATGTATTTGGAGTATAATATACGACCACGCAAGACCAAACACTCTTGTTTATGAATATGTGGGTCAACCTCAAGCGCATGGATACACTCCATTCATTTCTTGTTCATTATTCGCCTGTTTGGGTTTTTATTTACCGGAAGAATGTGCGGATGTTTGCAATAACCATGTCCAGATATTATTATTTTTCTCTCTCAACTGCTACTCAAAAACATGCAACAGTCTTGTGTGTTTACAGATTTAAATAAGTGCACTCTTATTTGATGGTTTTCTTACTTGAATGAATACATTAAAATACGAGTCTTAAATTAACGTAGGTATTGAATGAAGGTAAAAAATATATGATAAGAAATTTTATCGTGCATTCAATTTAAAATCTGTTTTGTATTCAAGATTTAAGATTGATAAATATTCAATAGCAATATAAAGTACTGACGGACTTCTTTTTGTAATTCTCATGAACTCATATTACTAATAAAACCAGTAACTCTTTATTTAATCAATTTAATTACCAAAGTCCGCAAATATAGTTTGTTTTTTAAATTATAACCTTTTATTTTGTTTATGTTTTTTCTCTAGTAATAGATAAAGTAAAGGCAGTAATGAGCACGCAGTGATGAACACTTACTAATGATTACAAAATGATAAGTACTATGACACAAAAGATTTTGACACCTATTGGCCGATTGTCATCAAATTATGCTCTAAGACAGTAAAATGTATGTATATAGATTAATTTTCAGAAATGGTAGTAATCAAATATCAACAAATATTTCTAATTCAGTACATTTAAAATAACCATTACTGGGGTTATATCCAAGACTGGTGCCAGTACCTTATCTATAAAATATATATTTACGATTTTACCAAAAACTCAAATTTAGCGTACTCAATTTAGGAATCTTAGATTTAAAATGGTTAAAACAAGATTAAATTTTAAGGTTACTAGGTTTACGAGAATTTTTAATTAAAAATGTTTGAGAACCAATGCTCTAGAAATTATTGATTATTCGTATTTTTTAAGATCTCATGATATAGATCACCACCTAAGTGCATTAAACAAAGCCTTTTTAAAGTAACATATTAACAATATTTTTTTATATAACAATATTAAATTATTCATAAAGTGACTTTGTAAGGCAGTGTAAGGTGTTAATATCTGCATACTGAATTAAAATTCAGCATAAAACTTTCATGAAGCGGTATAATTATCACAATTTCCATATGTTTATAAAATTAACTCAAGCTCCTTGAGACAGACAACCGCAATTAAATTATCAACACTTATTTTTAATTTGTACCGTTCTAATTTTCATGCTGGCGCCACTGAGATTTTTATCAAAACATTGGCGATGTTTGCATTTAGGCCAAGGGCACATATAAAAGCATTTATTCAAAATTTTATTGTTTTTTTACGAATTTATGTAGTATGATTTTGACTTTTCGTTACAATTAAATTTCGTAATTACATATTGCATCATTTTGATAATAGAAACTGTTTTAGTGTTATAATTTCAAAATCATCTAAAAATGTGTAATATTGCATTTTTATCTGCAAATTTCAAAATTGAAATAAAGACGCATATTTACATATCCACGAACAAAAAATATATCTTAAAAGTTTCAATAATATGTTACCTCTTATTGATGGTGACAACAATGTTGTTGCGTGTTGCTTGTTTCCGTTTTAAGTGGTAAACATCAAAGAAAAAACAGGAACAAGAGACATTTTGTAGCTAAAATTCTAGATACGACTAATAAGCGTATTGTTCTAGTGGAACAGTTGGTTCCTGCAACAATTCGAAACCGTTACATCCAAAAAAAGTTTTAATTCAGAACAAAATGTTTATAAATCTTAACCAAAGTTCTTTTATTTTGGAAACACATTCGTCAACAGAAATTCTTTCATTTTTCTTTTTCTTCTCCAATGGATGTTCACCTTTATATTACCTGCATTAATGTTAATTTACCCTTGAGTGAATGCAAGAAAAATCAGTGGCAGATATTGAACACATTATCTTTAAATGACCCAGATATAGCAAAAAAAAAACTAATACTGAAAAATATTCTTTCCAAAACAAGGAGCTATAAGTACTCATAGAATTTGTGATGGAAGCAAGGCTGAAAATCTAGAAATTTTCCATATTTCCTACCCTCAATCCTATATACATTTTACATGGCCACCATGTATGTGCATACCATCTATGATTAGCCCAATATACATTTTACATGGCCACCATGTTTGTGCATACCATCTATGATTAGCCCAATAGCGCTTTTCCATTCCATTTTGTGTCCCTTTGTACTCAGCATCTAATTAAATAACACAAATGAGCTATCAGTAAATCAGAAGATCAAATTGGCATTAAAAATAATGAAGAAGAATTTTAATTTACATAATATGACTCATATATTAAAATAGAAAGTAATGATTTATTTCTTCCTGTCAATCGCATAAAAGATGCCGCTCCTGCGCGATAATACAAATGTCACAACTAAAGGATCAAATGCGAATTCCTTTCTCCACAAAAACTAATTTAACAAGTACGTATACTTCAATACAAAAATTGAATTATGTATGTACATATTTCAATAATGATTTTCAATAATCAGTTATCTGTTGTGACTCCCCGTTGTGGTGAAGAATGGACCACACGTGTGGGCGGTCCAGGGGTACCACCTCTCGCACTAATTCTCACCTGCTGGTGACATGTTAAATTATCTCCAGGTCAAAGTATCGATGATTGGGTACAGCGAGCACGACTTCTTCCTTCGTTCTCTCTATGCAAATCAGTTGGATAGGTATAGTTAACACTTCGTATGTGAGTGAAATGTCAACATTATAAAAAATAACAGGGTTAATATTAATATTACCATCCTTATTTTCGGTATTACAGCTTACAAGGGGAAGCAACAGCACGGTCCATGAGAATTTCAATGAGCTTGTGGTATGTCAAACTAGAGCAAAAATAAAAAGACACGTGTCCAACAATTTGATCTCATAGGCCTTAATTACAAAGATAATTAACTTTGAAAATTTGTGTATTCAATATAACCGTGTATTATGTTCGCTCGAAATATAAGTGTTTGGCCCTACGGTCAACGTGCTGGCGTCTCGCCTGGTTTTAAGATTTTTATTTTTATTTTTATTTATAATTATTTTTTATTTTTTTGTACACATTACCTCTCCCACTTGCGTAAAAATCGATAAATTAGACATAAATAAAACATATATTATTATTGACAATGAAAATGTTGATATATACGCCAGTACATAATTATTAATTTGTTTTAAAGTAAATTTAATTTATTATTGACACAACTCATTAGTTTTTAATTAATAAATTGAAAAGTTTTAATAAAAAACAAACTTGAAAGAAACCACAAACATCTATTGTCAATAATAATATATGTTTTATTTATGTCTAATTTATCGATTTTTACGCAAGTGGGAGAGGTAATGTGTACAAAAAATAAAAAATAATTGTAAATAAAAATTAAAATCAAAATCTTAAAACCAGGCGAGACGCCAGCGCGTTGACCGTAGGGCCAACACACTTATATTTCGAGCGAACATAATACACGGTTATATTGAATACACAAATTTTCAAAGTTAATTATCTTTGTAATTAAGGACTATGAGATCAAATTGTTGGACACGTGTCTTTTTATTTTTGCTCTAGTTTGACATACCACAAGCTCATTGAAATTCTCATGGACCGTGCTGTTGCTTCCCCTTGTTAGTTAACAAAGTTTGTTAGCTTGTAAGCATTTTCAAACAGGGTATCAAACTTATATGAGTTATTAATTTAGTTTTTAACAAATAATGACATGCAAAGTAAAAAAAAAACAACAAGATATGTAATGTATATTTACTTAAGTGTATTTTCTAACCTTACTACTATATATGTGTCAAAAACTTCAAGAGCGATTGATACCCCATTTGAAAGTGCTTGCAAGCTAGTAAATATTTGTTAGCTAGTCTATAATATCGGACATTGAAAAAATTAAAATGATAAAATAAATTGTATTTTTAGATTTATATAGTAGGTATTTGGAAAAAGATTTAAGAACTTTAGGTCACTAGAATGGCTTTTTCGTTCATTATCTGGTCACAAATTGAATTTTTAATAGTTTTGCTTGTTTAGATAAACTTGTAAGCTTATACAATATAATCTGTTTTGGCAGATATTGCAAAGTGCATCCATAATAATATGTTTTAATTTTCTAATAGATGGAACCACCAATTAGCGTTACTAATCAGTTTGCAACGGATTTGTTTAAACTTGATTAGGTATTGCGTTTTATAGACGTGACAGAATTATTGTCCTGTTCGCACGTTTCATATTATCGTATCGTTTATATGTTATATTAATTCACCAACCAAGAAAAAGTGTGTTATTTCAAAAGTGTATCGTGTAGTTTTGTTTTGTGTAATATCCTAATTGCCACCACGACTTATCTGAATTGAATAAAGAGGGATCCTAGTGAAAACGTGACGAACCTAACCTCAATTTACCTAAAGTTTACCTGTCACGCAGAAGCTAGGTATCAGTTTAGATTTCACCGGAGTTTTAAAGGTATGTGCCAAAATATTCAATCAAATAAGTGTTATAACCATACAGTTTATTATTTCGAAAAATTACCACACAGTGGCCAATGCGGCCACACCATAATGTTAACGAAGAAAATATAATTTATAGGTATATTGATTGTCAGAAGTATTTTATTTTAATACCCCATGTAACATGCATATTTTTTATAAGCATTATAAGATATAATAAATATGTTTTTCATGCATATCATAATTAATTTTTATTTTGTACAAGGTGTGAAATATGTAATTTACTAGACCGCAAGTTTTTTGCTCTTGTTTCATAACGCGATGAACGTTTTTGTATACTTGTTAATACTCGAGCATTAACAGCTTTTTAATAAATACGTGTGAAAAAGTATAATTACTATAATCTCGATATTTCTGCAGTGTTGCTTTCAGTAATTACTAATTATTAAAAACTGTCAGCGACTAGCAGGGTCAGTTTAAGAATATTTTATGATACGAATCACATGAATCATGAATGTTATTAATATAAAAACATACATTTTCTCTTTAAACGAAACTACTTTTTCAAAAACTAAATAAGTCATTATACAAAATTATATTTATTTTTTAAATCTTTTCAATTTGACCTACATTACGTCATATATAAAATTAAACATAATTTTTTTTTCAGGAACTGTACCATTAATAACTTTCTATATATTTTCAGTAATATTATAAAGCTCTTCTTTTAGAAATTATAGCTAAATCTGGTTTGGTGTCTATATAATCTTAATATGTAAATACTTATGTTATAACGTGTATTTTTTTATTTACATTTACAACAGTTAATTAATAGCTCTACAGACATATTTCTTATTTTATGTTTCTAAGAACTCTTAGTCCTCATAACTGTAATTGAAACTAGCATTAACTATTTTTTAATATTGAACTTAGGCCACTTTCAAAACAAAAAACGATATACAGATATTGTTCATTTGCAATAAGCATTTATTAACAAAATAAAGAATATGTCTGCTCAATTCTATTTAAATTCAGGAATTCTTATAGTTTGGTAATTATTTTAAGATATCGATGAATAGACAAGGTAGTAACTATGCCGCAGAACTACATCTATTGTCAATTTTTTACTACTTATAGAAAATATCATATATACATGTTTAATTAGCTTGGTTAAATTTTTTTTTTATAAATAAGACTATAAGGTAACTGTGTTTTTTATTATTTATTCATTAAATAAAAGGGGTAGATTTTTCCTGTGGAATCCTTACACCCCCGTAGGATTATCCCTGCCGGATTTAATGAGATCAATTACAATCCTTCATCTGTGACAGAAGGCGAAATATTGAAGTCGGTTATATGTACAAACTTCTATAAAAATTAGCTAAACTTTTTATGCTACTGTATTTAAAAGTTGAAAGATGGAAGATTATTACTCATTTTATCATAAATTGGATTAAATAAGCTAACTTTTGGCATTTTATTTATTGCTCTACGATTATTAGATCCGGAGATATAAGCTTTCAAAGTATAACATATTTCGTTATATTTGTGCTTCAAAAGTTACTCCTTATACCACTGGGGAAGACATAGTTATACGTCAAAATATTATAATGTGTAATAAGTTGCTCAAATTCTCATAACATTATACAGTTAATTGTTCTAAATTTTCAAGATCTCCAAGCAAGCAGCTTGTACTTAACCGAGTTAAATATTATCTCGTTATCAGAGATTTATCCGGTATGTCTCGGAATTTAACATTAATTAAGCATTCGATACATTCCAATAAAAGATACAAATATATTAATCTGGCCGGTATTTATGAGGCGGCCTGAATGGTGCGTATATCTCACACCAAAACAGATGATACAATTATTGTAAGCAATGGTTATGTCTTACAAACCAGCGTGAATGTATTTGCAGCTGCTGGAGCTTTCGGAATCACTCAACTTTACCCCCCTCTCCCCATTTCTTACTTCAACCCCAGTGTTTGTTTTAATAGATATTAAATTAAAATAGATGTTTTAATTTTAAACCAATAGAGATTTATGTATTTTCTCATAAGTTATAAATAGCATTAATCATTTAATAGATTATTATTCATCCTGTTACTTATATTTATGAATAAATGCAGAAATAAAATCCGTCTTGAATACTCAAATCAACTTGATTATTGTTAGTAAAACGTAGGTATCAATCACAACAAGCGGTTTGATTACATTAAGATCAAAACTACTATCGATTAATCTTTTCATTTTTATACATTTGTAGTAGAAAATATCATTTCTTAAGCATTCATAATACGTGATTTTAAATTAGAAAATATTAGTTATAAATGTTCTTAATACGAACCTATCGTAAAATAATTATTATATACCTTAATTTTGGGGTCATAGTTTTCGAACAGTGAAAATACCATCCAAATCGGTTCAGTAGTTTTTGTACCAAGGTTAAACAATTTTAGTAACCATTTGAACCTGATAATATTTATTAGGGCTTGGAAAACCAGTAAATTGCGGAAAATTCCTTTAAATTTTTAGTCGTAATTCAACATTTTTTCATTGGCAATTTAAATAGTTCTATATGGAAGGAGCAAAAAGATATCACGTTACGAAAAGTAAAGTTCTAATACTTTTTTGATTTTTCTTTTAACAAATATATCATTTGTTGACTCAAATTTTGCAGTCTCAAAAAAAGCTTTCATTGGCAATTTTACCGAATGTGTCATGACTCAAAAATATGACTATTCTATCAATAGAGAAAACATGTCAATTAAATTTTTATTATTGTTTTAAACTCAGTATTATACATATATGCCTATTACCTACATGCCTACACCATTCTTCGCTCTTTTATAGTTCGAATTTTTACTGCTCGAGTTTTACCGTTAATTCATTTTCCTTGAAAATTGGGAGGCCAATGTGACTGAGTTAAAAGACAAATGATACACTGGATAATTGTGTCAGGCCGTTGCAGTGACTTCAGTTTACGGCGTGCAAGAGTATGTGTTTATGTATGTTTGTGTGAGTATGGAGACACGCCCACACTTACGGTAAATATATTCATACATGCAAATGGTATAAACACTCATATATGTACCTGTGCACATTTAAATATAATAACAACCGACTAAAGTCATTTGTTATACTGTCAATCTATTACAATGATGATTTGCCAAACCTTAATTAGCTTGAGAGGAAAAAAAATATTATGAATTATTATTTAAATACACACCGTAAAAATTGAATTCATATTATGCAGTTATAATGATTTATTGTCATTAAAATTAATAAATATACCAATTTATTATAATAGAATAGGTACATGGTACATATGTATAACAGAATAAAAACATTTATAATTAAAAATGTCACATAAAAGCACCGCAGAAATAAATTAAAATACACAGTGCTTTCTTTTCTATCAATATTACGGTTGATCCTATGACAAAAATTAAATAGCAAAACAATACTAGATAAAGTTTAAATGATTATTAGTTAATACTGAAAATCGATAAAAATAACATATGTAAAGTTTTTATGCTAACAGTCGAAGTTACACACGCCAGTCCTGAATGACCCTGTATACAAATTATTTATAATGTACCCACATCAAACTGATTTTCATGGGATTTTCAGTTCTGCTTTTAGGTCTAAAAATGTAAATTGTAGAACAATAAACAAAGCATCTACTTTACATAAATAATTCTTATAAAGTAGACCGTGAGATATCAACCGAAACATCATCAAAGTACCTACATCTTCATTACAAGATCGAATCCAAGAAATACAAATTGATTTCACTGACAACCGCATAAGACTTAATAATATTTCACAAGACAGATTTTTACAACTGTCATAAAGAAGAACTAAATTACTATAATCAAAGTCTCTCGGTGTTAAAGAGATAAGAAGACACCTGTCAGAGAAACTGCTCGTCATTTAGAACAATGACATTTATACAAATAAATTTAATTGTAGTATCAACAACGGAGGAGGTGAATATTAATTTTTTTTATCTGAAGAACTCGGACCCGTTTTTCTTTATTTGATCAGCTCTCGTTATAAGTATCGAGCACTCGGTTTTGAATAATAATTATAATTATCGGCTCCTTTTGACATGATCAAATATATAACAGCATTGTAAAAAATATTACATACATATATGCTGAATACATTTGGGTTTTAAGTATCTACAGTAGCGGTTCGTAAAAAAATGTTCAATAACCCCAGTTTAAGTTAAAATGATATATTCTGACCTAACAGATGAAAATTATTTTATATTTAGAACAGGATTCTTTTGGATATAAGGTACTTGGGGGTAATAAGGCCTAAGAGTCAAAAAAATAGATTTAAAATCCCCCCACGCACACATGAACCTGTACACATATAGATTAAGTGTAGATAAGTTCATTCCATTACATAACCTCGCGGTTCCTCATGCCCTGCCACCAATTTTAACTTTTGTTTCGAACAGTGAACAAAATTCGCTCGAATAGTAAAAGATTATTGTAAATGATTGTAAGTATTTTCTTTATTAACACATTAAACTAAAAAGTTTGTTTAAAAAAGATCTAGGTTTATTATATTTCATTTAATGTATTGTTACTACGGTTGTGGAGAAGACAGGCTGGCTAATTTAAATTATTTTTAAGACAGAGAGATAGATTGATAATAAATTTTTTTGATTAAATGCAATGTTTTTCATTTTATTTTAAATTTAAGTTTAACAGGCCTTATTACTCGCAAGTACCTTACATATAATTAAAGCAATGGCCGCTTAGCTGGACTATATTAAAAGGAGTTTATAAATACATATATAATAGTTTGTGTTTTTTGATTTTGTTTTTACAGTAAATAATTGACATATTTTAATTTTATAATTGATTATAATATATCTATGCTATCATCTAATTAATGAAAGAATGAGAATATTCAATTTTTCGCCAGTTTTTAATTTGATTTATATTTAAATATTTGTACATATATAAAATCAGATACGTGCCACCACTGTTTCGATTTCGACGAGTGTACTGCAGAAAATATTCAGAACAAACAGAATTTTATCGATTATATTGGCTATAAAAAGAATGACGTCTTTTTTAGAGAAGTGTATTAAAAATTTTTAAACATACACATAAAATAAAATAAACCATTGAAACTGAAAAGAAAACCAGAACTCTTATTTTCAAAACAACTCAACCGATTGTGTAAACAAATGTATAATAGAATTAATTACTTTTGTGTCCTACAAAATGATAAACAAATATGTACTCAACTTTCTTTCAAATATTGTCTTTAAAATGTCGAACCGCTAACTGGAGGATCGTTTGTCCCAACACGTTATGGTTGTCCATTATAACATGTCTAAAGTTGTCACTCGTTTTCGATTTTTATTTACATAGAGGGCTTAATCTTAACTGTAGTATTTTCAAAACAAACAGAAGGTAGTTTTATATTAGCAAATGTTCCTTGTAAAAACAATGCAAAGTGAAATGCAACAGTGTTGCCACTTGTTCAATTTACTCCCAGGCAAATCAGGTTTGAATATCCCAATGTCACCTAACTTACTTTTGATCAAAGAAATATGACAATTTTTATTTTTGTTTATATTGTTTCTATTATCACAGATTCCTATATTTGATAATATTTTATTATTTTATTTATATTTTGTGTAATAGTGGCCTTAATCATACATTTTCAATACATATCTGGTACTTTTGTCAGGATATCACATTACATGTGATCAAAAACAAAACTTTTCTCTTGCTTGCGTCACATTTTTCATTACTGCTTACGCGTATAGAAGTTATTGCAATTACCAAAGCCAACAAATTGGTTAATGTGACATCGCCCACGTTATTGAATTCCATAGATAATTTTGATACCTATATCATTTAGTCCCCTGATAATAGCTTGTTTAAATATAGCCAATGTTACTGCTGAGGGTCTAAACTTTCCAACAGTGAAAGAATTTTTCAAATCGGACTGATAGTTTTTAAGATCTTCCAACATAAACAATTATATATTACTTATAATCTCTACCTCATTATAGGTAATTGTAATAATACATTAATTTGTTCTTTTTGCTTGCGCTGGTGGAATATAAAATAAATATCCATTTTCAATCTAATATTATTAAAATAAGTTGAACATAGAAACTAGTCAGAGCAATTTTGCATAATTTTAACCCATAATAAGTGCCTTATTTATATCTTCTTATTGATTCTATTTGATTAAAAACCTGGTCGTTATTATTTATGTATTTAATTATCAACATATTAATTTTTAGTTTCTCTATAATAGTAAATGAGAGATATTGTTAATGATGATGGTTCATTTAATCCCGTTTGCTATCGATGATTATTTAATTATATGTGTTGAATATAAGGCAGTGAGTGACTTTTGCAGGGGACATTTTCTTCCGTTAGATTCACATTATCGAACATAACTGTCGATTGCTATAGGGTCAGATTAAAAATATATCATAATATTTATTCACGTTTATGTAATGTATTCCAATGTAGAAATTCCTTATCAGGTACTGACACCAAGCTTGGATAAAACCCCAGTAATGGCTATTTTTTAATTAAATGTACGGAATTAGAAATATTTGTTGATATTTGATTACTACCATTTCTGATTATTAATATATATACATTTAACTGTAAAACATCGTGATTTGATGCCAATCGGCCAATAGGTGTCAAAATGGTTTAGACATTTAAACTAATTATTAGTATAATTTATTTATTAATTATTGTATTATCATAGCAACTGCTTTACATTGTTTCAAATTTGACGATTCTTTGTTATATCTTTTGTGTTGTAGTACATATCATTTTGTAATCATTAGCAAGTGTCCCTCACTGCGTGCTCATTACTGGTTTTACTTTATCCATTACTGGAGAAAAACATAAACAAAATAAAAGGTTTTAATTTAAAAAACAAACTATTATTGATTAAATAAATATTATTGATTAAATAAATAAAATAAAATTAGTAACATGAATTCATGAGAATTACAAGAAAGAAGCCCGTCAATCTCAAAAACTGTAACCTTGCTCTTATAGCGGTCATAACTGGTACCAGTACCTTAATATTAAATAGGAATAACTTTTAATAATGATTTATGAAAAAAAAAATTTATTAATTACTCACTACTGCCATAAAACGAAAAAACAATTTATTAATGTTTTAATTTAAATTTAACACTTTATTAACAAATATAAATTATAATGAAATTCAATTTAAAAAATTAATTCATTTACTGCAAGGCACATAAAATATTTAAAGTGTTTCAAAATTTTTTAATTTTCAATAAGTTAAAAAATAACGTAACGTGTTCAAGTAAAAAAATCCATTAATTAGAAACCGATCACATATATACTAATAAATCGTCATTATCGCCAAAATTATCCATGTTTTCAATTTCTGAAATTACAAAACTTCATACAATACTTAAACCAAAATCATAACAAATATTATTTTAGGTCGCTATCTATCAGAATATTAATTAAGAAAACTCATAAACCAAAGACAATAACAGTAATAGTAAACTCAAATACAACTCAAGATAATATCAAACATAGAAAAGCAATGTCAAGGCGTAAAGTGTATTTTCTTTGATAATTATTTCGCAACATCCAGAAGCTGCCGTTGCTTCTACAACAGAACAGCCACGCGAGGTCCAAGGCCGTTATGTATGTATTTTATACGATCACTATGACATCTATAAGTAGTCCCTGGTATTATAGTTTCTATTATTAGAATTAAAAGAAAAAATACAATACAATACAATACTCAAAACAACAACACAGGGCTTTGCAAACTTTTCAAAAGTTATGACTTACTTAAGATATTCATTATTATTTATGAAAAAACAAATGCCAAATAAACGCACAGTGCTTCCTCGTACTAAATTCATCAAAGGTAGTTAATTGTTGAAAATTTAAATAAAAACCGATAAAATGTTCAAATAAATTGCCTGCCATTGGTTAACCATTTAATTATTACACAATTTTACTAAAAAAATGTTAGTTCGAAATTTTTGTTAAGACGCACCTGATTATTTTTTCGTATATTTTTAATTTTTTGACAATTTCAATCTAAATCTCAAATGCAAACGTGAAAATCACATTTAATATGTCAAAGTAAATATCAATTAAAAAAAACACGATTTTTTAAAGCAAATTAAAATAATTCTTTGTAAAGGCCGCAACAGTCGGCCCTGCAGATTGGGTGGTGTATAGAGGCCTTAGGAGAATATTTTACAGCAAACGTTATAGATCTATATTATAGGAAATTTAATACTTTACAAAAAAGATTCTATAAAATTTTCTTAAAGAAAATCTTAAGATTTTTAAAAATTTCGATATATCGGATCTCGATGAAATGAATTTAAAATTAAAATGTTATTACGACTTTATCGGACTCACCAGAATTAGTCTGTTATATCAAGGGTTTTTTAAAATGCTTTTCAAGATATTATTGTTTTGTCTAAATCGCATACCACTCTTTCTTTAAAATAATACGTAGGTAATAATAGATGAAACAATTTTTACTTTTATTTATTATATTTCTTATAATATAGAAATACAATTTGAGCTTCCCTGAATTCATTCTGACTATTTTGGCCTTTCCTTTACGTAGGATCCGATTCTGTCGGTCGGTTGTCTGTAAACGATAAAACACAGAAGGGTGAAATTTTATATTTAAGTTTAATTTTCATCTCAGAAAAAAATCTCCTGTTTTTTAAAACGATCTTACAACAAAAAACGAATGTTAGAACACAAGAGCTTTTTTAATTATTTGTAGTAGATATTAAACTTATCTACACACATACATTTAAGGTTTTTAATACCTCAGGTCTAATATTTACCAGTGACAAACAGTTTTAGAAACACTGCATTATCGTGCCACGTGATACAGTAATATATCACAATTGTTTCAATTATGAGTACGCCAAGATCAATGTGCGCACAGATTCTCTTTTTATCGAAAACATCTATTGTCATTAATACAGCAATACCCCTTTTGTTTCAGTAGAGTGTGTTCAGAGGATAATTAGATGCAGTCAAGGATTCTTGAATCATTTTGAGAACAATAGCCTCCCTCCTCTATTCAATTTTTGCAGTTTTGTTAAAAATAAATATTTTTATAGACAATAAAAAGCAGTTTATAAAAATATGAATGTGTATTAAATTGTTCTTGTAGATTATTATCTGCAAATAGAAAACACTATAAATAATTTTACACCTCTCATTGTTCCTTAAAAGCCTCTACAATTATTTTTTATACTCGAAAGTGACCAATGGTCATCTTAAGTGAAATTATGAAATTAATCATCTCTACTTATACAAGGACAGTAATTCATTTCAAAATCACTGCAGGCGCTGCGAAATGTACAGAAAAAAGTCACTTTAAACAATTGGTAGTAATTTTGAAACACGCCTATTTGAAATATGTTCAGAGAAAATTATACAGTGTAGCCAAATTGAAAAAGTATTCCATTGTTTCGGCGGTCGTAGATAGTCAGATGTTTCCGGAGTTCAAAGCCGTGAAGAATTATGTTATTTATTGCATCGATGGTGAATCATTATTTTGGCATGGCAATTTCGAATATTTATTTTTTGTCTATGGGAATGTTCTTTGAGAAATTAATCAATATGATAGAAATTATTCACTTAAAGTGCTATCTTAATCAACAAGGAAAAATTATTGGGTAACTAGTCTATAAATATTGTGATTTCTCATGTGCTTTTGGCATACTTATTAGTAACTGTGTTTCTTCATAAAAGGATTAATAAAAGATTTACATCAAAAAAATTATGCAATTATAATAATAACGACCTCAACAAACATGAAATTACAAAACTTCTTCAAGAAGTGGGCATTTATCAAATTAAATTATGTAATTTTATTAACTATTTATGTCATTGTTACAAACAGACTGCGAAAATCCACAAAGGAAGTTTTTCAGCAACATTCTTAAAAAATATTATTTTCAAAGTTGGAAAAGGAGCAATTCAGCCGAGAAGAACACTCTTAGTGTTTTTTTTAAACAGTTATCATATTTCGAATTAATAATATTTCTTTATTTTATTAAACATCAAAACTATAGACATAGAAACATGGACTGTGCAATGTTATCAATTCTGTATTAAAGTAATGTGTAAAATTTGGTTCACATAAGTGAAGATAGAGATATAACCCAAACAATACTTTATCTTTTTATACTCATGTTTAAATAAAGACAAGCATAAGCCCACAATACACTATTTCTTTTTGCCAAGGTTCGATTTACGAATCTGTTGCACAATCTATGCTCTATGTATGTATGTCTATGATCAAACTATATTTTAAACTAACCATCTACAAAATTTGATCATATTTTTATTGTGCTTAAAATAATAAAGCATTTCTTTAAAGGTCATTTAAATAAAACTGGATCCTACTGAAGGGTTTTGGCATGTACCTACAAAAGTCTTACTCATAAAAATGTTCCATAAAAATTAGGTCAGATTTTTTACAAACTGCCGGGTGTCTGATTCAAGCGTGAATTTCAGAGAAATCGTTAAGTCTTGTTTATGAGTTCTTTTGTAATAACAAAAGGGTTGGATGGTACACGTAAATATGAACAAACGAATAATTGGATAATAAAAAACATCATTTGGAAGGATTTCTATCTTTTTTTAACATCGTTATGCGCAATACAACATAAAAGAATGGCGTATTCTTCAAGCATTTAAAGAGAAGAAACTTTAACTTTTCAGAAGATGAAATTTTTTATTACGTTTTAATATATGTCGCAGATTTGTCTTACTATAGAAAGTTTAGCTTTATTTGTATTCATATAATATATTTATTCATGCGAGATTTTGATTTTGAAAGGAATACTCACAATTAGAGAATTTCCAGAAATCATCAAAATAAAAGATTTGCATATTTTTTATGTTTTTATAGCTTGTGGGAAGCTAACACATAAGAAAAAGAATTCTATTTCTTTTTAACCTTTTCCTGGTAAACCAACAGTTATACTATGGTATTAAGAACTAAGAACTGTAGTTTTTTTTACTAAGTATTAATTTTCAAAAATAACTTTTTCTGTATTAGTTTGACAGGAAAGGGTGAAAAAGATTTTTTACAGAAGTAATATGTACAAATGTGTTTTTGTAAAAATTTTACATTGTCTAATAGCCATATACAAAATACGTATACATTTACTCATATCTCTCTCACGCATAACCGATGTAAAGTGGCTTATACGCATGCGCTATTCATCCATCTTTCTCTTATACATCGATCTACTCACGCATATGCACAGTGCACATTCTATTTAGCGTTTCATCTTTAAAACGTATCGAATTTTAAAATCTGTCGAGGTAATTCCAATTCACTAGTCTCGTATAAGAAGTTTTACTTCAAAAAAACATTGTTTCGACTAGCGGACATTTTCTATTATGGCATACGATTGGAACCAAAGGTGACGCATCTTTAGGATGTCATTGTGACTGTATTAAATTCCTTTCAGAAATACCAAAGTTATCCTTTAATTTTTTTCTTATACCTACCAAACACACAATTCAAGTCGTATAGAAAATATACCCAAAAATGGTAATAATTAGATTCCCACACATGTTCCCAAAGACAGATTTAACACGGGCACAGATGTTGTGGTCCAGTGGCTGCCGGGGACGGGTGAATTGATTGCCGTAGATCGTAGATATCCGATTGTGTCGCGTCGAGCAAAAAAAACTAACACAAAAACAATACGTACATATTTTCTATCACGTGTCACTTTGTTTCACCTGATATATCTGTCTAGCTTATCTTGTCCGGTAGCGAAAATATTAATTTGATAACTACGTACACACGTTCAACATGCCACGTACTTACGATAAAAAGCAATAACGGAAGTTTGTTTACATCTTTTTGTTGCCGTGTTGTTTGGTACCCTAATGTCCATTATATTGTAGATGGTCATTTTTAAATATCAATGATACGCAACCGTCTTCTTCGTAGGGGCATTCTTTTGTTTCATGAACTCATGTTACTAATAAAACAAGTACCTCTTTATTAAATTAACTTAATTACCTACCAAAGTCAGCAAATATATATATTTTGAATTGCAGCCTTTTATTTCGTTTATGTTTTTCTCCAGTAATGGGCAAAGTTAAAACAGTAATAGACACTTGCTAATGTTGATAATGTTTTGGGGAGGACACCCGGATATTGACAAATTACTTAAGATCCAGAAGAGATGTATTCGAACAATGTTGGGTATCGGACCGAGAGAACATTGTAGACACTTATTTAAAGAACTGAAACTGCTAACGGTCATTGATATCTACATTTTCGAATGCACCTCTTTTGTGAAGAGCAACCAGGGCTTATTTCACCAATATTTGCCTGAGCATGGCTATGATACTAGGAAAAAGGAACACCTCGTAATAAGCAACACCAAAAAAACTATGTACTCAATGGGGTTGTAAATAGCTGCATAAGACTATTCAACAAACTGCCCCAAGAACTTAAACAACTACCAGTAAAAGAGTTCAAAAATAGGTTGAAATAGTGGCTCTATGTGAAAAATTTTTACTCAATAAGAGAGTTTGTTGAATAGGAATTGTCAGGGTAAATCTTAAATATATATTCTAGTTTTTTAATTTTTATTGTAATTTTAATGTAAATTTTAAATTGTAATTTGACGCAATTTATGTACTATGTACAATAACAATAAAGATTATTATTATTATTACTACGACCCAAAAGTTATAAAATAAAGAATCGTAAAATTTGAAACAATTTAGGTACATAAAGCTGATGTTATGATAATACATTGATTAATAAATAGATTTCACCAATAATTAATTTAAATGTCCACCATTTTGACACCCATTGGACGCTTGTCATCAAATTGAGCTGTTTTAAAGTTACATGTCTATTCTATAGATTATGAATTTCTAATTTAGTATATTTAATTAACAAGAGTCGAAAACTGGTGTATGATCCATGACTGGTACACTATTCACGAGTTGATATATGAAGGAATTATATGTTCTCTTATTTAGATTATTTGTATTTTAAGAACTGAAGAAATCATTGTCAATGAAATAAGTGTTTAAAATTACACTCAAGATTATGTATCCAATAAATTTATATATGTACAAATCAATACATAATAATAAAAATTGATTAAACATGCTTAACACAGAGTTAAAAATAGAACATTAAAATATTTATATCACATCTAATAATAGAAAATAGACAATGCGTAATAATAGAAGATGAAACTAATTTCAATAAAACCCACAATACTGATAATAAAATATGGTATAATAAAGATCAGCGATTCCGAAACTTATTTTCTCGTGGATTCCTTACACGATTTTTTTTTAATTCAGAACTCGTAACATGTTTATATTTTACGTATCCCTCACCCAATTTTTATAGACATTAAAGCCTTGGCACTTTACACAAACGGTGTCCGTCAGCGCTTCGACCTTGCAAATCTATTATATGTGATTAAATAAAAAAACGACCCTACGTTTCGACGCAACTAAAATCCATGAAACAAAATTTATTTTTTAATATATGGGCAGATCCATTAATTCTCGACGAAAGTGTGCGCACTCAGGTCAGCGATTTTGATGCCGATTTTTTCCTCAAAAGTACAACTTAAAAGAAGACGATCCTGAAAATTTGGACCCGATATAATCAAATCCGGCCGCTGGAGAATTTTTTGAATTTTAAAAAAAATCGATTTTTCACTGATTTTCGAATATTTGTATCTCAGCTTCTATATAACTTAAAGACTCCTGCCCAGCGGCATTTTTCTCAGTAGTCTCTCTACTTTTAAGAAAAAAATAAGTATTTGGTCTAAACTCAAATAGGGCTTAGCTGACAGCCTCTAACTAACGAACTGTTTTGGTTAAATTTTACCTATTTGTAAAACACTAATATATGTACAGTGTTTGAAGTTGAGGATCGACCAGCAGCTAATGTCTTCTATTGGGGTATACTTTAGTAGAATCTATGCAATTTTTACTTCATTGCTTCTATTAAGTAAAGTTATAGCCATCTGAAACCAATCAAATTAAAAAAAAATGCAGTTTTCAGATGGCTAGAACTTTTTTCTCGGAACTTCGATTTCCTTCAAACTTTCAGGAAAGTTGCTTTATTATGTTCCTAAAAAGCCCTGAAAATCTGGGCTAGGGAATCAAGCTTGTATTCAAGTTATGAATTTTTTAATATTGCCAAAATTGCGTTGTTGAATATAATATTTGCTGATAATTTCTTACATATCTATCGAATTATTCATATCTTATTGACATGTGAAATATTAATATTCTCTGTACATAGATATAGCTGCTGTCAGTAACCATTTGAGTAACGTCTCAAGTAGACATTTTACCCTCAAAAGCGCTATCGTTCTTATATTGTTTGAATTTGTATCAAAAGTCGCGCTCGGGCTACTCTGTTACTCAATTTATCCGCTTCGTGGCGTGATTGAGGTACCAATGTTATCATACGCTCATGAAAGCATTGCAATCTACGTTGAAGTTCTCTAGGTATGAAGGTCTACAGTATTTAGAAAACTTTATGTGTTTAATTTGGAGTGTTTAAACTATCAAAACTTGAAACAATGGATAAGTGTTATATTGGTTTATTAACTGATTCAGAATGTCATTTAGTGACATACTCTGAAAATAAAATTCTATATAATTTAAGTGAATTGAGTGAAGAAAATATTTTACTTTTAAAGTTGAGGTTACAAGACGAACAATTTTATGAACAAATTTCAGATGGGAAAATTTGTCATCATCATAAGCTCCGATTTTTAGAATACTTTTCTCAATATCAATACAAGTGTTGTGATCCTTTAAAAAAACATAAAAAAAACATAATTAATTATCTTAGAACAATAAGTTTAGAGACTTGTGAAAATTTCAATAAAATTTTATCAGAAATCCATTCAATAAGCTTAATTCCTGGGAATAAGTGGTGCCGAACTTGTGAAACATCAATAAAGCAAATAGTTGAGCAACATTTGGATAACTCGGAGCCTATGGAAATTGAAAATTTTGAAGAACATAACATTGAAAGATGCGATAGCTCGACTTTATCACGAGGAAATTCAATATTCGAAAGTTTAACTTCACAACCGTGTTCATCTGGATCCTACTATCAATCTAATTCGCAAAATGTCAATTCAATCAACAGTATATTGAAAGAATTAGATATAGATCCTATAAATAAATATAAATTATCTACGGAACGTTTGCAAAGAAAAGCAGAAGAAACTCTACTGGAAGTTTTAGATAAACTTACTCAAAAAATAAATAACGCATACGATTTGAATATTTCAAGATTCAATAATCCAATAACACAGAATTTGATAGAAGATAGTAATACGCTTAACGACATTATATTATCTTTACAAAATAAATTTCAGCAATCAAAAAGTATTTCTGAAAAGATTCAAGTACTGACAATATTACCACTATCTTGGGAATTAAAACAAGTTAAACAATACTTTGATTGTTCTAATTACATGTTCAGAGAATTTAAAAAGACCAAAGTCGAAAACGGTACAGTATAATTTGATATATATAGCAGTCCTCCTCCAAAAATTATAATAATAAAATTTCATTTGATTTTATACTACCAATTTTATTTCAATTTATCGGTTCTACATTTATTTTTAATTTTTATTAAAATGTTAACAACAATTAAATTTTTTTTCAGGCTTATTAACACTAAGGAAGCGGAAAAAGTTTTGGAAAATTCCAGATGAAATGAGAGATATTATAAAAAATTATTATTTAGACGAAAAAAATTGTTATATTTGTCCAGGTATAAAACAATACAAAAAAAAAAGTGGAAGTGGTTCCGATTCAGGAGAATTGGTGCAGAAAAAAATGTTGTTGTATACTCTTCGAGATTTATACAGCAATTTTATTAATGATTATTCAAAGTATGATAATTTACCGAAGTTTTCTTTCTTTGCTTCATTAAAGCCGGAGGAATGTGTATTCGCTGGTGACCCGGGAACTCATGAAATTTGTGTTTGCACCGAACATGAAAATGTTAAATTAAAGATATCTGCTTTGAAAACTAACATAAAATATAGAGATTTATTCGCAGTCGCAGTTTGTAATGTTGATAATGTAGATTGTATGTTACATAAATGTCATAAATGTCCTGGAGTAGCAGGAATGAAAAATTTATTGAATGAATCAAACATCGCTATACCTCATGATTTAATTAATTACAAAAAATGGGATACAGAAGGCAGTAGAGCAACTTTAACCACTCATAATGAAAAGAAGGAAATATTTTTAGAAACTTTATGTTCTGATGTATGGAAATTGACTGTACATCATTACATTGCAGATTCACAGAAAAATTATTTATATGATTGCAAATCTAAATTAGAGCCCCATACTTGCATTATTACCATGGATTTTGCAGAAAACTATTCTTTTATTATACAAAGATCTGTTCAATCATTTTACTACAATAATTCCCAGGCAACACTTCATCCTTTCTGCGTTTATTATAAAGATCCTCAGGAGACCGATAAAGAAAAGCTCCTACAGATGAGTTTCTGTGTAATAAGTGATACGACTGATCACGTTGCTTACACTGTTCATGCTTTTCAAGAAAAGCTCATGGAAATAATAAAAGATGAGTACCCATGGATAAAAAATGTTATCTACTTTTCAGACGGAGCACCTACTCAATATAAAAACAAGTAAGAACGCTCAAAAATTTTTGTATGTTAAAAAATGGATAAAATGCTATTAAAACAAGAATTTTCTTATCATTGAATTGGAAATATTTCGCGTTTTCAATAATTGAATAATTTCTTAATTATTTTTCTGTTTCATTAAGGAACAATTTAGCAAATGTTTGTTGTCATGAAAAGGATTTCGGCATAAAGATTATCTCACATAATTTTTTTGCTACCAGTCATGGGAAGAGTGTATGTGACGGAATCGGAGGGACGATAAAGAGAAAAGTGATGCGACACTGTATACGATCACCTCCTGATCAGCAAGTAACAACTCCATCTGAGTTTTACGAATATGTTTCCAGAGAAATAAAAAGCATTAGGTATTTAAAAAAATCTCAACTCATAGTGCTGCATAATGTAAATAATACCTTATATTTTCAGAGCAATATGGGTATCTGATGCTGACGTTCAAAAACATCATAAAAAATTGAAAAAACGATTTGATTCTGTGAAAACAATCAAGGACACTCGTATTAGCCATTCTTTCACACCAATCAATGACAATTCTTTAGAAGTAAGAGTGACTTCTTTCGACAAAGATTGTAAAGTAGTTAAACTAAATTTATAAATAAAATTTGTTCAAATTTTCTACAAAAGTCATTTCTTTTAAATTTTTTTATACTTTTACGTAATATTAGAATACAAAATACAAATAACTATAGATTATGTTCCTAAATTATTTTTGTTTCATTCGGTAATTATTATTCTATACGCTTAAGTGATGACTATTAAGGAAGTTCTTATTAAATTTAACGTAATTTTGGCAATATTAAAAAATTCATAACTTGAATACAAGCTCGATTCCCTAGCCCAGATTTTCAGGGCTTTTTAGGAACATAATAAAGCAACTTTCCTGAAAGTTTGAAGGAAATCGAAGTTCCGAGAAAAAAGTTCTAGCCATCTGAAAACTGCATTTTTTTTTAATTTGATTGGTTTCAGATGGCTATAACTTTACTTAATAGAAGCAATGAAGTAAAAATTGCATAGATTCTACTAAAGTATACCCCAATAGAAGACATTAGCTGCTGGTCGATCCTCAACTTCAAACACTGTACATATACTAGTGTTTTACAAATAGGTAAAATTTAACCAAAACAGTTCGTTAGTTAGAGGCTGTCAGCTAAGCCCTATTTGAGTTTAGACCAAATACTTATTTTTTTCTTAAAAGTAGAGAGTCTACTGAGAAAAATGCCGCTGGGCAGGAGTCTTTAAGTTATATAGAAGCTGAGATACAAATATTCGAAAATCAGTGAAAAATCGATTTTTTTTTAAATTCAAAAAATTCTCCAGCGGCCGGATTTGATTATATCGGGTCCAAATTTTCAGGATCGTCTTCTTTTAAGTTGTACTTTTGAGGAAAAAATCGGCATCAAAATCGCTGACCTGAGTGCGCACACTTTCGTCGAGAATTAATGGATCTGCCCATATATATATATTCAAGCAGAGTTGACAAATTGTATATCACGTATGCTTTAAAAAAAATCCGTGGAACCCACTTTGGGAAACGCTGGTATAGATAATATATTTTAATTGGCAATACTTTACTATGAAACATATTTCGTTAATCGTTATCATTTTTGCTCTATTTATAAATATTTTTATGTAGCGGTATAATAATATAATGTAGGCACATACAATATAAAAATAACTATAAAAACAATATAAAAATGTATATGCAGTTTTTTATTAGAACCTTGATGATAATGATAATAAAATATTTAAAAAAACATTATAATTCGGTTTTTATATATTTTTTTTTAAATAAGAAAATATTTTTTGGACAATGATAACATGTAATCAATTTAATTCCGTATAAAATGTTTTTGTTTTGAAATATTAAACTGTTATTTTTTTGTAATGTTTATTTTAAATGCGTTTTAGAATAGATCGAACAGAATTGTCGTTGCGTGTATAAAATATGCTGTAACAGACGTCAAATTTTTCAGGAGACAATAAAATTTTTATAAATTTTTTTGATACATTTAACTTACAATTAGCACATTTTGCAATTGTACTGTCACAAGTCTTTTGGAAGCATTAGCACATAGTGGTTATTACGAACTGTTGAAAATCAGTTTTTGACGTGAATAATGTCTCGTGTTTCACGCCAGATAACTGTGTGGCCATTTCAGAAACTTGATGTAACGCACAGAGATCAATTTGCGCGCTAGCGTAAATTTAAAATCAGTATATCTCGACACTCGAGCAGCGACCACGCGGGTTTTGGTCTCAAATTATAGATCTCGATTAGATCTACGAGGTATAAGTATAAATCAAAACATTTAACTAGTTTGAATGATTGAAAAACTTTTTGTTATAAAAAATTAAATTTTGCATGTTCACGATTGCGCTTGTAAATATTAATTATTTGATTTGAAAAAAAAATAGTATATAAGAATGTATTCTCTACGACCTAACGTTTTTAATTTTTGGACTCTAATTTTTTAAATAGAATAAAAAATAAAAAGTTTTTGTGTTTCTACGATATTTAGACTAAATTTAAAGATGTATCAATTAATGAGTCTGAGTTTTATTTAACCCCACTGCCACCTATTCACGTCAATCCCTCGACTGTGTATCCCGACACAACCACGCCCATTTTTTTAACGTTTAGCACCATAAGCTATTCCATCAAAAAATATCACATAGCAGGTTTTGCACGCAAATCGACGATATACGAATTCTATCATGACATCTTACGTTTCGTTCTAATTTCAAAAAGATAAAATTTCCATACAGAGCGTATGAAAGTGTTAATCATCTAAGACGTGATAAAATATTCCAAATTATATTAAATTCGATCGGTTACTATGCAAAAATAATTTCTGCCATTTACCATTCATTTTTAATTGAGCAATTAACAAATTCGACAGGTAAAAGTTAAAACTGTATAACAAAACCCTATATTATTTGATCAAAGTAGTGTTTTGACGTTAGATACACAATCATACAAACATACTGGAGACAGGCAATAATTGAATAGACTGAATCGCAACCAGTTTTTCAATAAATTATTGATTGACACGTGATAACGGCCGGCTTCAATTTGTTATAAAGCGTACGCAAACATTATGATACACATTCGCACGGACTTGTCAAAACAGCAAAAGGAAAAGTGCTCTTTAGAGATCATTTGGAAAGTTCCAACATTTCATATTGTATGCATACATATCCTTATAATCAAATACTATATTGGTTCTGGGATTCTGATTACTGGGCATGTCTTCTAGAATAAATTCCTTAGTAAATAATCGTAAATGGCATGAATAGGTACATATGTATGTATGTTTTATTTTATTTTTATTTTTTCGGTCCCACAGGCCTATGTTTTAGCTTTGGATCAAAAGTCAATTGTCCCAAAATTTCAGACTCATAGATCAAACTTGTGGACGGTGCAAACCGAGTCTTTTTCCCGTTCGATTAACATGGGAAAAATTATTGAAAGTTCGAAAAGAAAACATATAAAATTAAAATGTTCTGGCTGAGGGGCTATGCCCGATGGCCAATCAAAAGAGTTAAAAAAAAAAACATGGGAAAAATTACTTTTTTACTTACGCGTGAATATCTCGTTGAAACAATTTTTTTTTAAATTTCTCAGGGAAATATTTTGTAGAGAATTAAGTGCTCAATTCATAAATCCAATAAATTTTAAGAAATGTTTGTTTAAAAATTATCATAAAAATTGAATTTTACTTTTTATGATAATGTTTAAAAATCTCTATGATATGCTGCTGTAAGAAATTAAAATAAATACATTTTTCAATGAGATATTCACGCATAAGTAAAAAAATAATTTTGCCCATATTAATCATATATGTGGGTAATTCTCACGAAATTTTCGTTTAAAAAATAATGATTAAAAATTTTTGTTAAATAAGCAAATTTTAAATATAAATTTAATAGATCGTAATTAAACCTAGTCTACTATACTTATATTACACAATATTTTTTATTTCCATGTACCAATTATCATGAATATATAACGGATAAAAAAGAAGTACTGAAATTACACGGACATAAAATCTAATTTTGATTTATTTTATTTACGCAACTCTATTACATTTTGTTAAATTTGTTTTATATCTACACAGATAACATATGTATATCTATATGCTCATGTATAAAAAATATTTCAGTACAGTGCTTTTAAAATATTCATAAAAATGTTTAATTAAAAAGTCTACCAAGTATATCTCAAGTCTCAAGATTAACTATATTATTAATTAGTGTTTGACAAAAAAATATTTTTTGCTCTCGTCTTGAAATAAGTTAGTTTTTGACCTAAAATAAATCCTCACCGAAAGATTACTCTGTAGTTCAATTTTAAGAGGAGTCGCAAGGGGGGTTCCATTTCCCATTTAAATGACATGTGAAAATGATTCTTAAGTACTAAACTTGGTATTACTGATGAAAAAATTTTCAAGGATATCTTTTGTAGAAGATAAAATTCTCTATAAAAGTGTCGAAAAAGTCATGACCCTCAATTCAACGTATCAAAAGTTGCAGACATTCTAAATGATTTATTAAAATGAAGATCTAAAAGGCTCAAAACTAAACTATTATTTTCATAAAAATAAGTTAAATTATATGGGAAATTTAACTCTCTACAAAAATAGCATAGAGAGATATTTATAAGCGTTTTAAATATTTTTTTAAATCAATATTTTAACGTCAATATTCTATAAATATCAATTAAATAGCAATTTATAACCCTACTACTGAGCATTCGGAAAAAGAATGACCCAGCCGACAACTGGCATTATTAGAAAATAATTGTATTCTCTACAAAATAACGTTCTTACTTTTTTTTACCCATTATCATGAATCAGGTATATCAACATTAGTACTAAATAAAATTTTTTCAATATTATTTATAATAGGAAACTGGACCCCCCTTTGCGGCACCTCTTTAAATTGCAATACAGGATAATCCTTGTGGGTGGATCAATTTTAAGTCATTAACTTGATATCGAGAGCGAAGAAAAGAAATATTGCTTTTTTTTGACACACCCTAATATACATATCATATTTTATATAAGTTTATATATACATACGTCAACACAGAAACTACTAAGCGAGCATTCCGTAAATTAATACCGTTTAAATAAGTTACCAAATCTGATCAAGAATTGAAAGAAATTTCAATCATGCCAATTATCACATACAAAACAGCATTTCATTCAATTTTAAACACAAAAAATAAACCCCAATATAAAAAAAACAACGTTGTTAAAAAGTTGACACCTATTGGACGCAAGATAAGAGAATACAATTACTTAAGCATAATCGAAGTCTGATCGATTTCTCTGTTAAAGACGAGACCTAACCTATATCAAATGAAAGTAATTAAAATTGTCACACCAAGAAATGCTGTTAAATAACAGAGAAAGTGTTTGCAAGGACAAGTTGGTCGTTTTTACAATTTATCTTCAGATTTCGCGTGCATCTGGTGGTGGAAAGGTGGTACAGTGGCGTAAGTTGTAAGACCTATGGCGAAATTATATGACCCCTACATTCCAAATAAAACCTAAATTTAGTTTTTGTGCAGTTTAAATGAATACCTCAAATGCTGCATCAAGAATCATTACTGACATCGGATTTTATATTGATAATTTTTAAAATCACTAGCAAAGGACTCCAATTCTATAAATAATCAAGCTACGGGTTTTACTCTTGAGGTCCATACAACCAGCTTCCCAACATGGTATGACTATAAATATCTACTTGAATACTGATTATTTATTATTTCCATATAGTTCATAATATGTATATAAAATGTTTTTATGGAATTTGTCGGAAATAAAACTCATTTTTGTATTATGATTATTATTCTCTATTCTAAATACTGAAATACATGTTTCATTATTTGTATTGTAGAATATTTATTTAGTTTCAAGTAAATCCGACCAAAAAAGTATTTTTTACCCAAACAAACTTTTGCACCCCCTTTTACCACCGTAGGGGTTGAATTTCGAAACGAAGTCAATAGCATTTTTTATTTGCGAGATTTCGTGTAGAAAAAAAATGACACGCACGTACATACACACACACATACATACATATTTCTGAAAATAGTGTAAATATACTATAGTGGTCTTGAAACATAAAAATATGTTGACATTTTTGATTTCGATTTTCGGACCGTTTACAATAACTTCCTGTTGGGAAGTTAATAAAAGAAAAAGAATCTTCTATTAGCAAATGCTTTTGTTAATACTGAATTGTAAAAGTAAATGCTATTTTCATTCACTCATTATATCATTTTTTATAAAAAATGGTGGATACCAAAATTATGACTATAATTATATTTAGCACGTAGCTCCGCCACTGAATAAATGGCTACTGGTTGAGCAAATCCCACTTCCGGTTCTTACCCGGGTGTTGATTAAAAAAAGATGCAATAAATGCAAAAAACATACGTGTGGAATTTTAAATTGGTTCGTTCGTTTTAAATCATTTTCACATATTTTATTGACAGGTTGTGTTTGTATATGCTGTTTAATTATACAATTATTTCTGAAAAGAGCTGTTCGCTGTACTCTTGTAGAGATTCTGTAGATTTTATCGTAAAAAGACTATTTAAATGTTTTCTGTTTTGTTTTGTAGTTTAAAATGTACATCTTCGATTAAATGTAGTTTATAAAATATATTGTCTAGTTTATATATAGGTACTTAATATATTCTCATTAGAGTTTAAATTGTTAATAGGCCACTTTTGTTTTGTAAAAGAGGCATGACGGATACTATATTTAAAATTGTATTAAATAATTAAGTAGAGACTTATTATCTTGATTTAACCTATTTTTTAGCTAATAATAAAATAACCAGTTAGGTACTAACTAAGCTAAATGAAATTAGGTTGGACTCACAGGTAGATATATAATATAGGTATATGTACTGTTTGACCCTAGTTTAATTTTAATTAGAGGTTTTAGAGTAACTTAAACACCTGAACATTTAGAAACATAATGTCTTTATAATAAATACTTTTAAAATGGTGTAATTTTCAGTCATTAAGTATAAAATATGATTTTTGAAAAATTATCGCAAAATATATAGGTACATATGTTTACCATAATATAAACCTAAGATGATCTTAACACAATTATGTATGCATTAATAAAAAAAATATAATTTAGGAGTTGATAATGCAGTTTCATTCATAATAAAGTTTACAACGTTACAGAAAATAGCTCGTGGCTATAAAACTTTTATTTAAATAATAATAAAACAAAAACACTTACTGCAAAACATCTTGTCGGTTTCGTTAAAGAAAGAATTAAAAAATATAGGTATACATATTTTAGATTTTATATAGATGTATTTAATTTACCAGTCAAATGGCAAATAATTTTTTTTTCAATAAAAAACATTGCTTGATATGAGTTATGTGTTGATTGATACATCAGTGCATAACACAGTCAATTATGCTATAATTTAAAGCTTTAGGGCCGATCCTCACTATCGTGCTGGTTCCAGTCCGGTCTCACTCCAGTCAAATATTCAGTCTAGTAAATACTGTGAACAAATTTAAAATACATTTTTTAATGAAATTTCAATAATAATAATTTTATTTTATAACTACTGCACAATTTCTCTTCTCAATATTTGTTTAATGTAAAATTAAAACCATAAAATTATATTGTATTTACATCCGCCCTACTTCGCATGAATTTTCAATCGAAACCATAAGAAGCACATACTGACAATTTTGAAATACCAAAAGAACATAAAATTAATACCAATCATTTTATATATCCGTCAAGTTCTCATTACACATAATTACTCATACAACAGCCGAATAGTATTATTCAATAAAAAGAATGATTAATTAGTAAACATAGCCAACTACAGGTAGTTCTGATGAAAGTGCATTTTGCATTTTATCTGTAACGTATCATTTAATTAGTAATATAAACGTAACTTAATATCTGTCTGTTCGTGCGAGTGTGTGTGTGTGTGTGTGTGTGTGTGTGTGTGTGTGTGTGTGTGTGTGTGTGTGTGTGTGTGTGTGTGTGTGTGTGTGTGTGTGTGTGTGTGTGTGTGTGTGTGTGTGTGTGTGTGACATGACAACGATACAAACAGTTACGAGCCACGCGAGTGTCAATAATTTATATATTGACACTCACCGTGCCGGATAGCTTTCCAAACTGTCTAGATACAATTTGTTGTATTTTGTGGCTTTACTGAAAGGATTGTTTTATTTGATTTTCAGTAAATCTGGGTAGGTATTGATAAAATTGAAAAGTATTGATTAACTCATTTAATAATTTTTAATTTAAAAAAAAATCTATTACACATTATGTTATTATCTATGAAGGGCCAACAAAAAAATGATAAAATAAATAAACAAAAATTATTATTTTGGCGCCCCTTTTAATTTGACGCTACATGCGGGTGCCTGCGCCACATGTGCATAACGGTGGCCCTGGATTTTAGTAATTCAATTTCTACACATAAGGTACTAGCATGATATACTGTTTTTTGGAATTGATGGGCTTCTTTTTTGTAATTCTCATGAACTCATGTTGCCAATAAAACATGTATAATTAACTCTTTATTAAATTAATTTACATACCGCAAATATAGTTTGTTTTTAAAAATTAAAGTCTTTTATTTTGTTTATGTTTTTTCTATAGTAATGGATAAAGTAAAACCAGTAATGGGCACCCAGTGATGGACTTTTGTTAGTTATTAATACAAAGACACAACAATTATAAAATAAAGAATGGTAAAATTGTAAACAATGTAAAGTAGTATAGTTGCTATGATAATATAATAATTAATAAATATATTACACATATAATTAGTTTAAATAACTACCATTTTGACAGTCATTGACCGATTGCCATATAAAATTAAACTGTTTTAGAGTTAAGTTTCTATAGATTATGATTAAGTAATGGCAGTTAACAAATATCAACAAATATTTCTAATTTAGTACATTTAATTAAACAAGTGTCCAACTTTGGGCTATTGTCCAAGACTGGTGCCAGTACCTTATCATTTCATAAGAAATATACAATTTAGTAAATATATTTGGGTTTTATTTTGCTCGAGAGAAATTTCTTTGTAAAACAATTAAAATAAAATTTTGAAATCGTTAGAATGTAAATTTTACATCCTAACGATTTCAAAATTTTATTTATTATATTATTATATATTTTATTATACTCAATAAATAATAATTAGTACTAATATAACACAAACCATAAGAACTACAAATAAATTGCTTAAAAAATCATATTTTTGAAAAGATATTCGTCATCTAAATTTCATACAATTTCATAACGATTGTTTTTGCATTTTTTCTTATTACGAAAATATTTTCAATGTCCATTGTCAATGTTAGTGCATGAACATAATTTTTTAAATTCGTTATAGTGAAAAACAATATATTTCACAGATTATTTAATATTAACGTACACTTATCTTCACTATTCTCTACCAATTTAGGATTATGCAATTTATGAATTGATATTTTAGCCTTTAGGAGCCAATGAATATTGTTCTTAGTATTTTACAAATCAATGTAAAATTGTAATAGTTAAATTTCTTCATAGCATATTTTAAAAATAATACTATACATATGTGGCTTACATATATACGTATAATATTGATCTTCATATTTTTTTTTACCTATTTTACATTGAAAAAACCCATTTTAATCTGAAAATAAAATATTTCGTTCAATCCTCAAAAATTATCATATTTATCTATGTATTTTTATTGAAAATTAGTTAGTTGTAGTTCACTTTCGCAAACATATTTTAATTTGCAGAAAATCATCTTACAATTAGAAGATCATTTAAAAATAATTATGGTATTGATAAAATCTACAAAAGAAATGATCAGCCTATTTTGACCTACTTTTCAGACCTAATCTAGAAATGATTTTTCGTTTATCATCATATGCAAATATATATTTCTCTTTTCACTATCACTAGACATATCTATTACAATTTACAATGATTAATTTTTATAGAATCAATTAATTTAAAAAGTTCAAAGACTTTTAATATATTATATTAAGCAATAAAACAAAATTAATACAACTTAACAAATTATTAAAAAAACACAACTGTTTCGTAAATTTTTATTGACATAATGTCCAGTATTATAAAGGAGCTAGCAAATATGCTAGCTAGCAAGCACTTTCAAATGAGATATCAAACTTATATGACAGTTCTTTTGGAGTTTGTTGAAGACTTTGACAAGTTTCGCACACGTGTTGTAGGTAAATACCAACGGTATTAAAACAGTGGTGATATGAAAATTATTTTGTACGGTGAAAGATGCCAACTGTGTTACAATTAGTTGAAGTGTCACTGCTCTAAATTTCATAGCTAATCCATAGATACTAGTACAGAATTAATACCCCATTTGAAAGTGCTTGCTAGCTAGCAAATTTTGCTAGCTGATTTATAATACCGGACATAATAATAATGTTTTCATGTATTTCATTATTCTTAACTAATCGTTTTTCAGGCATTTGTATAAGCTATATAGATATTAACTCGTTTCCCCTATTTTTGTACATTTAATTCCAGTATATAGCTAATAATCTCCTAATCAAGTAATTCCGTATTTCTCAAGAAAATCGTCTTATGGTATGTTGTAGAGTAAGGTATTATACAGTAAAAAGGAAAAGTTATATGTCCATTTATTGTCCATATGTTTTATTTTATGCTCTAATAGAATAATGATGAAAAGAATATCCATTTGATACGATTATTATAAATATCTCAATCTCTTCAGACCAGTTGTTCTTAATATCATGATTATACACTTGTAGCTAATAATAGAAACTATACAATAATCGTTAATTATTTCTTTGATAAAATTAAAATATTTGTATTTTGTTCCTCGCAATATCGCAGAGACGAGTTTTAAAATGAGACAAAAAATTGTTCTCCGATTTCAAAATTTTAAATTGATCTTTCCGTTTCAGGTCAAGACAAACACTTTTCGTTCCATGTCTGTCTGTCTGTCCTCTTAATCCTTGTCACACGCATAACTCATGAACCACTCAACCGATATTATTGAAACTTGGTTGGATAGTTGGGTCTGGCTTGAGGACGGTCAATTGTATGTAAAGGAAAGGGGTGACATCCCAAAATATTTATATTTTCAAGATATCTCAAGAACGACACATGTTACGTGAAAATTTTATAGAATCTTTTTAGTAGATCATTCAATTTCCTATAACATAAGTCTACAACATTTGTTGTTAAATATTCCCGTGTTGTAAAATAAACAGGTGCGTATTGAGGAAAATTTCGAAGTAATATTTTTTGTAAAATTGTATAAAAATTAAATTGTTAACCAATATCAGGCAATTTATTTAAATTGTTCAATAATCTTTGGTGAATTTAGCACAAGGAAGCACTGTGGATTTACTTGACAGATGTTTTTATTTATTTATTTACTATTACTTATATTTATGAATTGGTTAGATAGGTACCTTATATTATAATTTATAATGCGTTGAAAATGGTAGGTCACATTTATGACTTCAATCTGTGAATCCATCAACTTTGTCTTCCTATATATTTTGTATGGACCAGTATGGTACAAATGTACATTTGTAAATATACTCTATTAATTAAAAATATAATTACCGAATTTAACCGAAACAAAAACAAAGAAATACAAACATATAAATACACATTATACTTATGGTTTATTAATAATCTTAATTAATTAACAATATAAGTTTTATTCAAATGATTCGACAATCAATAAACTAAATGGTACATTGTTTGTTTGCCATTTTATTTATACAACTGTTTTGAAGGTTAATATATAAATACTTACAACCACTACAATCTATAATGTAGCAAAGTTTTAATTGGTAATGAACTTGGAAAAACGAAAGTTATAGCCGTATTTTATCATACATTATACATGTTAAATGTTTAATTATATTTATTTAATATATGACTATATATTATTATTTGACAGTTAGTGTAAGCCCATTAGATTAAATAGAAATTTGATATTTAGCTGAAAGCACCACAAATGAAAATATATTACTTTAATTAATGATAACTGAATCTATATTTATATTTAATTAAAATTAAAAGTTATTAGTTATGTATACGTATACAGGGTGATGTAAAAAAAATTAATTTTTTTTTTAGTTTTTTACTTCTATGTCCTGAAAGAAATGGAAGTATTGTAATACCGTCGAAATCGTGTCCGAAATAAGAGCAGATTCTGATTGTTGTTTTCGGACCGATTACTTACAATAACTTCCCTATGCTAGGGTATAGATAGATATAATCTTTTATGCATTTTTTTTACTTTTGTTCATATTTTATTTGCGGTACATTATTCTTTCTTATATAGGTAAATATATACAGCATATTAATTTTTATTTATAAAAGTATTTAATAATTATGAATTGTTTTCATACAAAAAATTATAATTAGCTATACGCTATGATAAATTTTATTTAATATGCTCATTTTCATTTGTATATTAACTGTATACAATTATTGAAAATACTTTGTATATTTTCAATACTCACAGTGGCGTGTAATCGAAAAGATTTTGAGATTCATGCCCTCGCAATAAAATGTTCTTAATGTACAGGCTGCGCGCGATAAATTGCATCTCCTTATTTCATGTGCTTCTTAATAATTTTATGGAATTATGTTTCTATTCTAAGGTTATGATTAAACATCGTTGCTTCAAATATTAAATATTAAATTCTGAGAGCAACCATCATATCGAAGGAATACGATGTTAGAACAACCATGCTTTCTAGACTGCGCATAGGACGAACAGTTATTGAAGTTACGGACTTCAATAACATCCCTTTATGTACAGTTTACAACGTAAAAAATATGTATGATGCTCACCAACAAGGGAAACGTATTAGGTATGCAAGGATCGTAAGTCCAAAGTACACAGAATCCAGGAATTATCAATGAAGATACAGGAAAGTCAATGCGCTCCATAGCAAGAGAACTGAAAATGTCGGATGCAACGGTTTGAAAGATTATTGTTGAAGATATCAGATACAGATTATATGTTCTTATGCCGTGTTTAGACCAAAAAAAACAACAAAAAACAGCAACACGGTGTTTTAAAATACTAATGTATAGGGTTTATTGCACTTTTGTTAAAAAGACACGACACCAATGAAATCTTAAATGAAACAGACTATAATGTGAGTGTTTTATAAAAAAAAATCGAATTTTTATTTTGACTCGCGGGGTTTTGAACCAAGGGGTTTCGTGGAAGACGTTTTGAAGACTACTGCTCTACGCTATGGTATAATAATATTGTTTAATTAAATATATCTGCCGATATTCAAATTAACGACAATATCAATGCCAAAAATTTAAATATAGTTACGGTTATATATGAGGTCAGAAATTTTAATTATTATTTAAATATGCTTGGGTAACTCGATCCGACTTTTCTTTGTTGATTATTTTCTCTTATCGTGAACAAAATTATAATAATTTAACATGGCATGAGCTATACAATGTAATATGCAAATATATGTAAGTATTTTTAAATGTATAAAAAATTACATATTTTAAAGAACGGAAGAAAAAGTTATTCAAGAAAGTTTTTGTGCAAAATTTGAAATATTTTATACTAACATACTTTTAATTGATTTTGAAAACTGATACAGAGTTGGAAAAAAAACCAGTATTATATTAAAATAAATTTTGAAAAATTTAAGTATTTTTTGTACATCCTTGTTTATTTTTTTAGGGTCACTGTACCATCAAGAGAGGAGATCTTTAAGCGAGACCTATCGCAAATGCTGTACCTTTATGATCTAATTAATTGCTCTCTTAAGTATGTTAAAGAAAGACACGCATATATTAATGTACACAATATCGTAAGTTTATTCTTGTTTTTCAAGTCCGTTAATAACGTAAAATCATTAAAGAAAGAGGTATAAACAATAATCAATGCACATTGATATCGTTTTTTCTTGTTTAAAACGTTCCACAGAATATAAACCACTCCGCCCTTTTAAAATTTCGTATTTTTTTATTTTTATTTCTCTTCGTGAAGATTATTAAGGTGAGATTTAAACTCTTTTAGTTAAAATCGTGAGCAAAAATAAACGCAAATTGAAATCATTAATTAAAAATGGCATTTACCGAAATAATCAGCACAGAACTAAATAACTATCTGGATATTTTCGATCCACAACAATGAATTATCGAATTTAACTAAAATACAGTTTCAATACAACCTACTGTATTTCGAATAATTTATTTTTTTGTTTAATTTATTACAATTGTTATTGCTTTTTTAAATTCCAAAGTTTAACGACCACAAATTGTAGTAAAAATATTATTTATTTTTTTAATTTATGACTAAAATATAACCATAATCGTAATAATCTGTGAAACCCATAGACTTATAGAATGGACTGAGCAATAGCCTTAAAAAATTGACCACTCTTACAACTTTTTGCCATTACAGGTTATGATGTCTCTGTGGTTGAAATGTGGATAAATCCAGCTTATAGTGGAAAAAAACCGGATAAATCCAACGTCGCGGAACAAAACTGGATATCTAATTTTGAAAGTTATCCATTTTCCAAATTATACAAAGACGCTAGTTTAAAATTTGGTTATTAAAAAATCTTCTACTGTACCCAAGGTATATAAAGACAAGGTAGTCTCATCAGCTTCTTGACCAATCAGCGTTGGCGCGGGAATTGACGTCACCACGAAGATACATATATTCATAGAATATGAATAATAGAATATCAATTACAAAAAAATCATTTATTTATTCTTGTTATCGTAGTTTTTGATATTTTAAAAAATTAACAACACATACAATAAAATAAGTACAAATTCGACATTGCAAAATCATAAAGAGCTGCCAGAATCACAGAACGTATTGCCAACTTAAGAACAGTAAAAATGACGCTTCACGAATAGACCAAATTGTCTATGACAGCTTTTTTCGGAATGTCGAATTTGTACTTCTTTGATTATATATGTTGTTAAAATATCAAAAAACACAAGACAAGAATAAATAAAGGATTTTTTGTAATTGATATTATATTATACATTTATAACATTTGAATACGTCTTCGTCACCACGTCAATTCCCGCGCCAACGCTGATTGGTCAAGGATACTCAAAAGTTTAAAAAAGTACATGAAAATAGGGTAGTTACATTTTAACCTCTCCTGTAAAATTTGCAAAAATGTATTTATCCGGTTTTGTTCTGTTGCTCCTCGTACAATAGTAACCGTAACGACTATGCAACGGCAAAATACAGAAAGAAACCGTTTTAATAACCGTGAATAAGAATGCTATAATTTTTTTTCTAACTATTGGTACGTACAATATGCAGATATATAATTTGTACCTATACAGATTTATGTAATAATAATTGATACATACAAGTTATGTACTTATTATTTTATTGATGTATTAATAAAACGAAATATATTCAATATTACTATTTTATTTTATATAAATTATAAATTTTTCTTTTTTTTAATAACTACTTCTTCGTATATTCATGCATATGAGTGTTTATGAGGGATCAAAGAAACAAGATGGTAAAGGAATGTGCTAATGGGCCGACCATGTTAATAGGATTATAGGGTTGGGGTCGTTTAGGGATGCTAGATAAATTCCGTCAAATGTTTAAATAGTTATTTGGATTTGCCTAAAGTATAAATTTTATCTCAAAACTCATCATTATAAATTCTAGTTTAAGAAAACTTATACCTAATATAGTTATTTGTAATGTATAATAACTTTATTTGAAAAAGTTGGGTGGATAAAGCAAAAAATCAATATACACCGGATATAGACAATGTCTTAAAAAACAATAGACATAGGCAGCTTGATAGGAAAAAGAATGAGAGAAACTATATGATTTGTTACTGGAAAAATGTAAAAATGATTTCAGATTAGTCTGAAACTATTAAGCTTCTAATGAGGCCTTCTGGTGAAGTCAAAACATGTATTGAGTGACATTGTTTTACTGTTTAGTCTATAGAATTTGTAATTTTTTTTGCCAAATACGCTAATATAAAGCGATTTTCATATAAAAAATATAGCTGTAGATTAAATATAGTCATGAAAAATATGAAATAAGACGTTAAATGTTTAATGCTCTTAGGTGTTATGAAATAGCAGTTCACTGGACAATTAAAAATTCGCACTGCGTCTAACGATAACGAATTGAATTAAATTTTCGTAATTGAAGTTGTGTAACATTTACTTGTGTTTCTTTTATTTACAATTTATCATCTTGTGTAAGATAATTCATCCAATATAGATATAAAAATACACATGTAATACATATGTACAGTGTATACATGTATTAAAAACATATGTAGATACGCATATTTTGCTTTAAATGCACAGTTTTTATTTCTAAATCAAGATGAAACTGGTACTGGCACCAGTCTTGGTAAGGACCCCAATAATGGTACATTTTTAATTAAATGTACTAAATTAGAAATATTTGTTGATATTTGATTACTACCATTTCTGAATATTAATCTATATACACATTTAATTGTCTTACAGCGTAATTTGATGACAATCGGCCAATAGGTGTAAAAATCGTGGACATTTAAACTAATTATTAGTACAGTATAATTTATTTATTAATTATAATATGTATTATCATAACTGCTTTACATTGTTTCAAATTTGACTATTCATTCTTTTATATATTTTGTGTCGTAATACTTATTATTAGCAAAGTGTCCATCACTGCGTGCTCATTACTGGTTTTACCTTTGCCATTACTGGAGAAAAAAATATGAATAAAATAAAAGGCTATAATTTAAAAAACAAACTATATTTGCGGACTTTGGTAATTAAATTGATTAAGTATAGAGTTACTTGTTTTATTAGTAACATGAGTTCATGAGAATTACAAAAAAGAAGCCCGTCAATCACAAAAACAGTAAACCTTGCTCTTATAGCGGTTATATCTGGTGGCTTTACCTTATGCGATTGCATATTTAGATATATCCTTTTACAACCTTTATTCGATGTAGATTAGTGATTCCAAAATTGAGTGCTTCGACTCCCTAGTGTGTCCTAGATACGTAAAAAGAAGCCTAATTTAGTAACATTAGATCAGCGGTTCCCAAACTTATTTTATGGCGGAACCCTCACCACGTTTATATTTTAATTAGCTGACCCGGCAAATGTTGTTCCGTTCAAAAATAATTTGTTTAAAAATCAGACCATAAAAATACATTTTCGTAAATACCTCGACTCTAGCGTACAAAAATAATATAAACTTATTGGAGCATCAATCGAACATATGGTGTGAATATGGCTTAAATACGTCCAGTGGTTTAAACGTGATGACGTTACATACATATGCACCAACGTTTTTATATATTTAAGATAAGACATAAAATAAAACAACAATTATTTTATTGATATGTGTAATTCCGTTAACATCTCGAGTTCGATTTTTTTCATGATTGCTAAATACTATATTATACAGTACATTTCATGTATGTATGTACAAAAAAGTAATGACACACTGTTTATGTTATAAATAATGACTCTCACAATTAATATAAAAAGGAATTATTTATCTACAACAATCTTAACACAAAAGTGAAATTTTTATTACACATAGGTTAAATGTAATAAGCCATTAAATTCCCAAGCTGAATCTTAAAAATTATATCATTATTTATTATTATTAAGTTGTAACAATCACGCAAACTCAGTGGCGCCGGAGCTGGGGTAGGATTGGGGGAGGGGCAACAGCTTCTCCCCCAAAATTTTCAGTAGGGGGCAATGACTACTTTTAATTGATCCTGTTTTTATGGACGGTTTGAAGCGATGTATAATTATAAAAATCTGTTTTTTGTACACCAAAATTCTATATTTAGTGGATTCTATCATAATTATAAAAATATTTATTATTATGCAATATAAGTAGGTATTATAATTATATACATATGTATGCATATTAGATATACTTATATTATAAATGATTTTTTTGTAAATAATAAAGTCACGCCACTGCATAGAGCCTTTAGAAATAAATTCAACCAATTATATTTGTTTCTTTTCCAACTGATAAAACACAAAGCAGTGACTTAAGCTTCAGGAAATTATCCTGCCTATTAAAAGATAAAAATAAATAAATAAAAGAATTGAAAACCGATATCCAGTTCTTACTTGTAATTAAAATAAATTATATATTTAATAAATCATAAACTGTAATACAATGACTATGGCGTTTATAAACACAGATAAGTTAAAGCAATGATCGTTAGGATACAAAATACACAATTAGAATATGTTCATGTTATTTCTTATTCTACCCTGTGGTTAGATATAAAACACGGAGTAATAAAACTGGTCATTTACAAGTAATACAACTAATTTCAATAGGCGGTGTTGCCAATTCAATTAAGGTATTTCTCGGGGAGAAACAAGGTACGCTATATGTTAGAAAAGGAAAAAAAAGTGTACTATAAAATCAAGATAGCCGTGGTATAAAATTTGGCAACGTTTTTTCTATTGCGCATGCGCGACTTTTGTATTCCCAATGACAGCTACATATTATTTAATGTTTTGATGTGATAACGTGTTCTGTTATTTGCAGCTGAATTTGTTATATATTATAAGTTTATAATTAAGAAATGGCTTTTATTATTTTTATTATTCCTTAAAATTAAAAGAACAATATATTCAGCACGTACGATTTTTAAATACCGCGGCAATTGTCAATACTTTGCGGCGTTGTCATAGCTAGTACCGTGATATTTTTTATCAGAAAATAAGTTTTTATTTTACTTATAACTTAAAAACGGGGTGGTGAAAATACTTGAGATTTTTTATATAAACTCCAATTATATTAATTTAGTTTCCCTGAAAATTTCATAAATTTCTTGATCTTCCTTCACATAAAATTATTTACTTTTTCATTGAAAATCCGCTTAAAATATCGTAATCCCTATACTCGCAATGTTAAATTTTTGATTTTATTTTGACGATATCTTCGTTCACAGATGGTCAATCATTTTAAGATTTTGAATGGAGCTTCTAATAACCTTTTTTTAGTTTTTTACAAAATTTGAACTTACTCTTGAATCTTTTAATTTTTCCGAGAAATACCTTAAGGTATCTATATTTTACAATTTTTTTTACTACAATATATTTTTAATATTGTATTTTTTCTAAAATATAATAAGGTACTAGTACCAATTATGGCCGCTATAAGAGCAAAGTTTACTGTAATTCTCATGAACTCATATTACTAATAAAACAAGTAACTCTTTATTTAATCAATTTAATTAGCAATGTCCGCAAATATAGTCATCACGCTGTAAGACAGTTAAATGTATATCGATCAATATTCAGAAATGGTAGTAATCAAATATCAACAAATATTTCTAATTCAGTACATTTAATTAAAAAAGAGCCATTACTCGGGTCATATCCAAGACTGGTACCAGTACCTTATGTATTTATAACTACTTTTCATTATACATTATTATATTTTTCTTAAATTTTAAAAATATTTATTTAGACTGTAAAATTATACATTTTTTTAAATTATATGAGTGTATTACTCATGAGTAATAAATATAATATTCTTTAGCGTACACTTTGAAAATTATTCTTTGTTAAAAATAAATTACCAAAAAATTGAATGTGCAGAAATATACATAAATTAACAAAATTTGATAGCTAGTTCTTTTGTGTTAGGTACTTACGTACAATTAAAACTCGATAGCTAGTTTGTTTATTGCAAATAATTTTGACTTTAATTGATAAAATTCGAAAAAGACAATACAATGACGTCTTATTACTTTATGTTGGTAATATTTTCGATTATAAAAAAATATGACATATTTATATTTTTATATATTACATTATGCTATTATATAATGATGTATATATTTACCTACGTTAATTCATACTTTGTGTGAAAAATCGAACTGTAATTTGTATTCAAAGTTGAATGCCCTATTTAATAAAATAACTACGTTTTATACTAAAACATAAAAATTTGTCGAATGCGGGTCGAACCTTACTTATTAGTGTCCCATACCTTAATAGTTTTTCAATTTATTCGATTGTTATATTTTCAATTGATAACATGAACTTTGAAATTATAATAAAGTTAAAAACCAGTTAATATGGAAAAGGTAACAGCAAAGTAAGATTTTTTTATAAATTTTGATATTGAATTTTTTTTAAATACATAAATGTAATGAGTGCTATTATTTTTTTATGATCTTGTTACCATTTTAATAATATATATTCTCAATTGATTATTTTGCTATTACTTTCAGAAATAAAATATTTTTATTATTTTTTTTAATTTGTTAAACGAAGATTTTAGTTATATAAAGTCGATTACAAATTTAAATTCTTTGAGTTGTCAGCTTTCATTTGATACCCCCATACACCGGGATTGAATAAATAATGTCCGGAATTATAAAGGAGCTAACAAATTTGCTAGCTAGCAAGCACTTTCAAATGGGGTATTAATACTGTGATAGTATCTATGGATTAGTTATGAAATTTAGAGCATCGATTCTTCAACTTATTGTAACACAGTTGGCGACTCTCCGTACTAAATCATTTTCATAATATCGCCACTGTTTTAATACCGTTGGTGTTTAAATACCACGCGTGCGCGAAAATTGTCAAACACTTCATGAAACTAAAGGAGAACTGTCAGATAGATTAGAAGCCTCATTTTAAAGTACTTGTTAATTAGTAAATTTTACTGGCTCATTTATCAAAAAAAAAATCCATCATTTACTATAATTATATCAAATCTAAACGTATAAGTTAGAAGTCTATGACAGACAGATAGACACAGTGTTACATTTTTCCGATATCAGTATACAACACTAAAAAACAGAAGTAAAATATTATATACAATAAAGAAAACCCGCGCACAATGCAAAACAAATGTGATTAGAAACTTATTTGTAATACACCGTCAAATAAACATCAATAAAATTGAACCCCAAACAAAAAATCTATATGTTTGATTGTACTTTATGACAGTCAACGATTAAGTTCGTTAGCACATGGCGTCCACCGGCGGACAATAATTATTGGGTTAACGGTAACACACATACACACAAACACAAACACATATACACAGCCATTTACATACAGATTGATTGTAAAGTCGATTGATTTAATCTAGATATTATTCATTTATTCGCGGAATTATTTTAAGGAAATTCATCTTTCTACATCTGTCTTTCACTTTCTCTTGCTTTCTTTATTTTTTCTCTCTCCTACCTCAAATATCGAAATGCGACATGAAATTTGTATACCGCGTTTTATAAAATTACATTACAATAATATTGATTCAATCACATTCCTTTAAAGTAAACTCAGTGATTATTACAGGGGTGGGCACATATGAGGCCAAAGATATAATAGTTTCAGTACTTTGACCCTTTTGTAAATTTATTACCATACTTCTAAAACTTTGTAAATGGCTTCTTTTTGACGAGTCTAACAACTTTTTTATTTGCGAAAATTCTTAAATATGGAGAATTTTGGAACATGCAGCCGCGGAATTTTCCGGGCGGTGGACTGGAAAAATGACCTAAGATATTTGTCGGAATAAATGACCAATGGATTCTAAAAAGAATTAATAATCTTACAAATTTCAGGTAGCTGGTAATAAACTATAATAACCTCGTTATTTTGACATCATGCTGGAAGTGGCAAACTAGGTGAATCCCCACTATTTTTGTCCGACAATTTTTTTTTCGATTTTCTCAGAGCGTTTTTCCAGTCCGCCGCCCGGAAAATTCCGCGGCTACACGTTCGAAAATGCCTCATTTTTAAAAATTTTCGCAAATAAAAAAGTTGTTAGACTCGTCAAAAAGAAGCCACTCACGAAGTTTCAGAAGTATGGTAATAAATTTACAAAAGGGTCGAGGTACTGAGGACATAAGAACATAAAAACACATAAAAAATATAATTATGAGAAAGAAAATAATTAATCTTTGGTTAAATTTTAAAAATTTGGCGTAAAATTAGTTAAAGCTTCAACGAAGAGCCGCATTTGCCCACTGTTGAACTATTATTTTTAAATTTCTGAAGTAAACGCAGATGCAGATATTTTGATCGCCTGTATATTAAGAAACATTTCTTATATTAGCCCTAAGCTAACTTAAACATTGTTATCATGTGTTGCCATGTCTGATCACACTTTATGTACATACATATGTATGTATGTTTATATGCATGTGTATATACATATGTATGTATGAGTATGTCATGTAGCTCATATAAAAAACATAATTACAACCTAATGGACCGAAAGTACAAAGCAAATAGTGGAAATTATGATTTGACGATAATAATTTATAATTTATAATTAATTATAAATTTAATAATCCTCATTATTATTATAGTATTATTTACGATGCAAGTAGTAAGTTTGTAGATATCAGTTGTATATATTTTAAACAACAATTAAATCTCTAATTAAATATATTATGTTTAATATATTTAGTACCCAAGTCAAATTGTATTGTATATTTTTTTTAAATATGCCATGGGAGCCACGGGACTTTCTTATACTGAGGGTTGGTAGTGCACGTGATTGTAATTTATTTAAAAAATATTCTGACATATTAATAAAATATAGAATAAAACAAATAAAGATATTAATATTCTCTACAACATGTATCAAATGATTTTTTAAAAGTAATTACTTAACCGGAAACGGATTTTTACTCTTGTCAAATTTTCAATTTTCGAATTATTTTTGAAATGGTATGAAAAAGAAAGAAATGTTTTAATTAAATAAAAATTATCGAGTTTATTTATTTATAATTCATGTTCCATTCATTTGTTTCCATCATTTATTTTTTTTAATAATTAGTTAGAATCATCCACACTGTTTACTCTCAGTAATACGTATAAGAAAGTCCAATGACACTCATGATAGATATTTCTTCTCTGTTATGAATCATTTGAAATATAATTTTTAAAAATCATTTTTTTTCGAAAAAATTAATAGAACATAAATTATAGATAATAATATTACCTACAATTTTTAATTTGACCATTTTTTCTTTAATTTGCACTGTTTCAAATAAATTCGAAAAATTTCAAAATCGACCTCAATAAACATCCGTACTTATGTGGTTGAAAGATCGTTTTCAAAAATAGGAGGTTTTTTTCCCAGACAAAAATGAATCTTAAATATAAAATTTCACCCTTCTGCGATTTATCGTATTTGAGTTACCTACAGCATCTACAGACCGATCGATCGACAGACACACAGACATTGTGACGAAAATAGTCAGAATGAATTTTATCAAAGTCCGGAATTCTAATCAAATTCGCTTTACAATACTTATGTATTTCATACATGAATAAGTATAAGAAAGTAAAAAAAACATAGTAGCAAAATAACTATACGTAAATTATGTTGACCACTTATGGGTTAATTTAGATTACAAGTTATGTATAGGTATTATTTTTATTTTCGACTGATACCCCAAAAAATATATATATTTAATTTTCAATCATAAAATAGGTACATAAATAAATACATAAAACATTGTTCAAATTATTTCTTAAAGCTTTATAACACAACATTAATTCACTAAAAGTTACCAGTTAAGCTGAAATTTATACCATAAATGATTATCTAGACACGATACAAATTATCTCAGTTCGAAAAGAAACGCACCAAAAATTACAAGTGTAAGGTGATCTTTAATATCGACCGACACCTGATCCTGTTATTTTTTCTCTGCGGAAATACAAACACACGAACAATCAAAACACACATGCATGCACGCACACTCTTGCATTTTAACTACCTGCCGACCTCTCTAATTGGCCCACTAATCAAAATGACACACACAATTCATCTCAATATTACGTAACTAAATCAGATTATTTAATATAAACAAGCTGTTCTTAGAAATGCGTACACTGAAGTATGTGAAATAAAAAATATAACCATTTATTTAAAAAAGAAAACGAAAGTGAAGAAATAATTTATATTTCGTATGAAAATATGTATGTACCTTTGGAACTAACAAACAACATCTGCCAAGTAATTGCGCAGTGATTCCTTGTGCTAAATTCACCAAAGATTGTTAATTAATTTAATTGAACAATTTTAATGAACACCGATAAAGTAATCTCATGAAATGCAATTGGTTAACCATTTAATTTTTTTTCGTATATTTTTCAATTTTTGACAATTTCAATAAAAAAAATGACGATTTTTTTAATCAAATTGAGATAAATCTTTGTAAAAGAATATTGTTGACAACAAATATTGTAGACTTATATTATAGGAAATTGAATACTTTACAAAAAATATTCTATAAAATCTACACGTAATATGTATCGTTCTTGAAATATCTTGAAAAAATAAATATTTGAGATGCCATTCTTCCCCCTTACACACGATTTTGATGACTTTGAAATGGGAACGTTCTCAAGCCAGACCCAACCATCCAACTAAGGTTCATTAATAGTGGTTCAGTAGTTCATGAGTTATGCACGTGACAAGGATTCAGGGTACAGACACACAGACAAACAAGGAACGAAAAGTGTTTGTGTTGACTTGAAACAGAAAGATCAATTTAAAATTTTTAAATCGGAGAATAATTTTTTTGTCTCATTTTAAAAACGATCACAAAGCTTCTCTTATCTTCGATATTGCGAGGAAGCAATATAAACTTTATTAGGTATATTACAGACGGACAAACACGGAACGAAAACGGAAAAATCAAGTTAAAATTTTGAAATCGGAGAACAATTTTTTTTTCTCATTTAAAAACGAGAAAAATGCGAGGAAGCAAATATACGATACATACATATGTATTTGATTATTATTAATTTATGATAATAAATGTATTTTATACGTTATGGTAATACCTGATTCTAACTTGATAATAATAATATTATATTCTACTTCAATCAAGTTAGTTTATTGTGCATATACCTATTATACTTCCTCAAATGTATTTCTATCCGAAACAATATAAATTTTCAGACTACGGATTGAAATTAGATATTTAAAAAACAAATACAATGTTCTCACAGAGATCGATTTTATTTGTTAGCTAGACAATAGTGTTTTGTTTTTTTTATAAGATGAATCCTCATCCATACAGGAAACAACAGACCACAAATAACAAATGACGATTTAAACAAACAAAAGAAGATCCGATATAGTTGAAACCAGTTCTATGGAGAGTTCTTATCGACCCTTAAGGACAGTGGTACTATATATCAATTCACATGTATGTACATATGTATGTATATATTTAAATATTAAACATCACTTCACTTTTACTACTATGAAACAGTAACCAGTTTTATAATTACATTTAAAAACTAATTTTTACACTAGATGATAGTTATCTCATCTGTCAGTATGAACAGATTTAACTATGATGGATGTGTAAGAATTTAAGAGCAAAAAAATCTGCAAATAATATGCGTGTTTTGTACGTACGTACATATAGTATATGTAAATATTAATGAATTCTTTAAGTTTCGAAATATAAAAATTATTTATATAAGTTTTAAATAATGTATACCTACTATTTTTCACTTAATTAGCAAAACGATAGTTAATATTTGATATAAGTAACGAGAGCTAACTTTGTACTTGCCTGAGAACCACTAATTAAATCAAATTCATTAATACAAGTATTTTATTTTATTGGGGGGGGGGGGGGGGGGGTAATGGAACATTATAATATAAATGGTTAACTTTGCGCCCTTTAAATAATATTACTGTGTCTTTAAGATACTGCTGTAATATCGACTAACTATTTTATTACTATCAGCTGTCTATAAGTGTTTATTATATAATAAAAAACCTTGCTAATAGTAATTGTATATTAACTTTCATTAACTCAAAGTTCTCCTGTATTTATAATGAATGATACAATTTATTAATACACAAAATATTAGTTTTGATTTTATCATATATTAATTGCTGTAGCAGGTACCGTAATATTGAAAAATAAAAATAAATTAAAACCAATCCGGTCAAATCAACTTCGAAAAGATGTTCACAAAAAACGTCTCTGTATGTATAACAGAATATTTATAATAATATGTTGATAGAATTTCAATAGAATCCATTTCCTCTAAATTCAATTAATGAGAAGAATGGAGAAAGCTTCAATACGCGTTTCATATTTGTATTTCTTTTTGCGAATTCAGCGACCTTCGATTTTATATTAATTAAAGATCTTATTTCTAATATTTGATATTTCAACGCGTATCTCTAGATATAATATACATACATACTTGTCTTATTTGTGAAGATCAATATTTGACATATCATGTTACAGTAAACAAGCAAGTTAACTAACATCATAAACGGATATTTAAGAAGTTAAATATGAGTTCTTGATAAATAAATTAAATATTAAGAATTTTTTTCCTGAAACGTACTTCGAACCCCACAACTGGCGCCTGCAGGGGACTTTACAGCAAATCCAAAAAAAAAATGTATATCAAGACGTGTGGGGTTCAAAATGTAGATCTCTATCAGTAGAATTTGATCCTATTTTTTTTCTAACTCAAAAATGACGCCAGCAAGGAGCTCCCAGCAGTATTTTAATCCCCCCCCCCCTCTAAATCGGGTAGCTACTGACTCAAAAAATCTTTTAAAAATTTGGTAATGAGACTTTGGTGAGACTACATCATGTAGATCTCAACTAGTAAAATATGACACTTTTTTATATATTTTTTAACTTAAAAATGAACCTATAAGTGCTCCAAACAGTCCACGTAGTACGTACTTCGGTACCCTTATGGCATACACCCGTGTATGCCTTGACCGAATTTTTTAACTTTCTGAACTCTCGACAATTCCTATGTTATTCGACTAGTTAGAGTGCAATGTACTTACAGATTTGTTTTAAGTTAAATTAATGAGACATGACCTTGGTTTCTCATAAATAATAATACAAAAATAAAAACTTACAAGTATACATACACATTAATTTATTTTACACTCTTCAAAATAACATTCACTGAATAATTAAAGATCATGATAAAGATATAAAATATAAAAATAGCATATCTTCTATTTTCTGCTTTGTGCATACACTGACAGTTCCAGAACAGAGTTTTTTTGAAGTCCGTGATTAAAAACCGCTGGCTACAACGAGCATTGCAAGAAACTGGTCTAGGGATTTTTCTTTACATAAGAAAAGGTAAATAGCTGTACAATTAACACAAGGTAATTTAAAACTATCACGACCAAGCTCACACAGTCTACTTGTGTCTGTTACATCGACCATTCATTCCGACAATGTTAGATTTATTTGCACAATAAGTACGTAAGGAAACTCTCATTAGCGGAATGTACATAAGTATGCCGAAGGGACTTGTAGAAATGTTGCTTGGAATCAAAGCCAAATCAAATACATAGAACTACGAGATATATGGTCTATTGCAGTGGGTCGTCAAACTGTGTGTACCTCTTTAAAAGTTTCACGAGCAAAATAAAAATACGAAAAAAAATATAAAGCACTTACATTAGTTGAATAGTAACGTATTTATAAACTAAAAAATATAAAGATACATTTAGTTATTTTTTAAAATTAATGCATTCTAAGAAGTTACTAGTGAGCATAAAAAAGCTATGTGTGAGTTCTATTGGTTCCATAAGTCGACAAAGTTTGAAGATCACTGGTCTATAGTAAAAAATGTATATATAGGGCGAGACGTTGAATTAAAACCAAACTTTTCAATTTTTCTCAATAAAATTAAAACTTGCATTTTTTGTTTGTATTTCGACCTTCTTCATCCCGAAGAAGGAGATTTTTTTTAAATAAACCATTCTATGTGAAAAACTGAATTACAATTTCTGCAAAAGAGTGTCTATTACTTCTAAATTTCTTCTAGATGGAATTGTTGGTTATAAAATCTAGGATTATTATAAAATTGGAAAAAATTAATCTTTCTTCAATCTCGTGTAAAGGTCTATTAATACCTAAAAATTTAGAATTAGTTACAGTTACCATTTCATAGATAAAAATATTATGAACCAATAAGAGACGATTTACAACCTAGAGCCCAGAACCCATAACATACCTGCACAGCTACAAATCTTTTATATCTTCACTTACATTTTTCTAAATAGATCGAACCGACTTCGAGTGGTATAATTTATAACGTGTGCATACACACAGCAGTACTAAAACATGTATTCTCCACGTTCTATTGGTATGTTTACAAGGCCAGTGTAATAGGTTATCGCTGTTTGAAATGTTGTAATTAACAGGTATGTATAAAACACCACTGAGCGCTGTCCAGCACTCGATATCTGATGCCTACAAGCTGGACTCCAGCTATCTGTCTCTCTCTGTACTCGTACATACACGAGGGAGAAAGAGAAGGGTAGTGACATTATGTACACGTTAACAACATTGTCTAGTTTTATTTCTATTTATTTTGTAGTTTAATTTATAAGTTACTTGAAATGTCCTAATGTCCTTTTTATCAGTCGATAAATATTGTGTTTTAATTAACGAATAAATATTATTGTATTAATTATGTATATATGAAAAAAATTTAACCGCTCATTAATCTATCGACTTTATTCTTCAATTTTTACAAAAAATTATATTAATGAAAATATAATTCTTATAACTATACTTTAAAGCTTTAATATGGTAAGATCTATGAAAGATTTGAGTGAATCTTGACTTCTAGGTGAAAGCTATGTTGTTTTGGTTGTTTTTCTGGCTAACGTTTTATCACACATTACAGGGCTCTTGAAAATGAAGATGCGTCCAAAATGTGACGCATTAAGAACGGTTATATTATATATACATATAACGCTATCTGCTAGGTGTCAAATTGTTATGAAATTGCTCGATATTTTAAACCAGTGGTAAAAAATGCATAATAATGTAAATACTTTGCATTTTATGAGGTACATTTGGCAGTACTTATTTTAAATCGCTGATTGTACTTATCGCGCATGCGTCATATGATATGTACGATTTCATTCGTTACATCTGTGAGTGTGTTGTTATTTATATTTAATACCTAGTAGATAGCGTTAGCTGGAAGCTAATTAGCATTTGCACTCGAAGAAATTCTTTATAATACCGGGTATTATAAAACAACGATTATCATCTTATGTGTGGTTGAATAAATACAATAATTTCATAACAATTTAACACCTAGCAGATAGCGTTAGTTGGAAGATAATTTGCATTTGCACTCAAGCAAATTCTTTATAATACCGGGCATTACTCTATTTATTAAAACCAACCATGCAACGTTTTCAACGTAATAAATAATTTCAGTCAACGTTTCATCCTACAATAAAATAATCTTATACCAAGAATTATCAAAAAAAGTTCCTTCCATAATTTAAAACTGTGGTACGTTTTTAGATTAATAATCTAGACCACTTCTAACTACATATGCATTGACCGCATGTTATTCTGTAATATATTTAATATATAATTATTGACGTCCGATGTGTTAATCATTACAACGAGCGAGTGAGTTATGTGCCAGCGACTGTTAATTATTTCGTACGTGTCTGCGACAGGTGTAGTTATTGGACAAGTGAATCACAACAATAACAACAAAAACTGATCAACGGCTGCACAATTGAGACGTGACGGGTCATCTTGGATTCGAGTCACGTCTCAAGGAGTTCAGTGTGGCCGAGCACCTCAAATTGGCCACCCCTTTTAACGTATACTGGGTACAAATAAATTTAAAATTCACTTCACAAGTTTACAATTTTTTTTCTTAACAATAATGTTATGTATTATAAAGGAGCTCGTTAATTTGCTAGCTTGCAAACACTTTCAAATGGGGTATTAAACTTATATGACAGTTATATTGGAGTTTTTTTTACAAATAGTTAGGAAGTAAAAACAAAGGTATGTAAAGTATATTTACTAAAGTTTATTTACTAATATTGAGTTAAAACGGTAAGAATCAACTTACTGCGCATGAAACTATCTGTTAAAAATTTAAAGAGAACTGTCATATAAGTTTGATTTCTCGTTTGAAAGTGTTTGCAAGCTTACAAATTTTGCGAGCTCCTTTATAATACCGGACATAAGAAAGTTAACTGACCACCCAAATTTTTTGCTATCGTCAAAAAAAAATTTTTAAATAAAATTAATTTTGAGTCTCTATGGCCACTTTTTTCTTTAATTTGCTTATTTTGTATCGCTGTACTACGAGTTATTTTCGATAAATGCAAAAACGACTGTTTTAATTTTGAACACTAGGGAATCAACTATCGTAAAAAATCCAAGGGTTAATTCTGAAAGCTGAAAGTATTTTCTCTCATAATTCGGTCAAAAATGGTCGTACAGCGATACAAAAAAAGCAAATTGAAGAGAAAATTCTGATCTACAAAAGTTATCCATTAGATTTGGTCAAAACATTTGTCACAGCCCACCAACGAGCTATTTTATTAACAAATTCATTTTCAAGGCACAAAAATACGCAATATCGAAAATACGAGAAGCTTTGTGATCGTTTTAAAATAAGACAATAAAATTGTTCTCCGATTTCATTTTAACTTGATCTTTCTGTTTCAGGTCAAGACAAGCACTTTTCGTTCCATATCTGTCTGTCTGTCGAGTGCAAGGTAATTTATCTTAACACTATCAGTTTTTATTTAAACTGTTCAATAATTAACTACCTTTGGTGAATTTAGCACGAGGAAGCACTGTGCATTTACTTGGCAGATGTTTTTTTAATTGAATTAAAACATTGATCACATGTGGTCTAATCTTATGACTGTTTTAAAGTTTTTTTTATTTATATGTAGTTCCAAAGTAAATGTTTCACAGACTTATTTCTATTTAAATAATATGCAGTATATCTTCGGGGTGTCAACTTACGACACCTTCATCTCGCGAACTCTGGCGACACCTGTGCGGCGCGCGAGCGTGTAGTCGCGCGGGGAATGGTCGCGCGGCGGGAGGGGGTACGCGGTTACCCGCTCGACAGAGCGGTGGAGGAGGCAGGTGGCGCCTATGTGAGAGCGCTAAACGCTTGTGTTGCATTCCGCGAGGTCTCGCCCGCTACTGGCCGATAATCGGCGTTGGTGATTTTTTAAAGCGATTTTCTTTTTCTCATCTCGTTACTGCCGATGTTTTATCTGGTGAAAACGTGAGCCTGTTCAGACAGTAATAGCGTAGATTAAAATTATTAGTGTGTGGAATAAAGCTGTAATGAATATGTTTACTCTTGGTGGTTTTTATTTTACTTATAAGAACACAAAGTAAGTAACGCGTGAGTCATTCAGAAGTGATTAACACCAGTTTTTTTCGATTGGAATAGATAATTTTGTTTATTCAAACCACTGGTTCCCAAACTGCGGTCCTCGGCTCCCTTGGCGGTATTGAAGAGATTAAAGGGAGCCCTGGTGGCTCTGGGTGTAGTTGGGGAATCACGGAAGGACAAAAGGGGGCCTTTTTAATATTATAAAATCACAATAAACTGACCACCAGAGGTACCATAAGTATCAAAACAACCAAAAAAATTATACCGGGTGAAACTGACAATTGAATATCAAAACTACCTGTTATTTATAGTTTTTGGTGTTTTTTTTTACCGTTTTAAATTATCGTTTTAAAAATAAATATTAGGTGCACTACAAAGTCAGTTTCGCTTTGTTTGGTAAACTGTAATAACATGTATTGAATTATCTCATTTATCCGGTATTTCAACAGTAGATTTCCATTCTTCATTTTTTACGATCAGCCAATCCAAAATGTTAGTTTTTTTAACAACAATTCATTAAACAATGCGATTTCTTATTGGTACCCCTAATTATAATTATGATTTTATATTATTATGGTTTTGTATATTACTAGTATCGAGTATAGAGAGGGGAAATCATGTGTGTATGTTAACTTTATTTTACCTGACTTAACGGCAACATATAAATATGATTTTTTGTACATCTATGGCACAGTACCTTTTGAATAACATAAGTTTCATTCGCCTCCTTTTATAATAAATAATACTAAAAAACGTATGACAATTTTATATTACTATTATAAAAATAAATATGTACAATATACATGAATATGAAAAAATGTTCACTACTAAAAATGTAAATTATCAAGGGAGCCTTGTGATTTTTTATAGCTGAAAAATTTGTTTGTGAGCTTTAACATCAGTTTACCAAAATTAAATAATTTTTAAAAGTAAAAAAAAATACAGAAAACAGATTTTTCTAATTGCACGTCGCTTCAAACCTACCCTAAAAAACAGGGTCCAAATTTTGAAGGGGACAACTGCGCCCCCTCGACTCATTCTTAATCTATATTAATAATGAAGACACATTAAATATTACTAATTTTACCTAGATATAAAAACAGTAGCAAATGTTCATTTCTCAAAATAATCTTCAGAACTGATGATGATTAGAAAATATTATATGTACATATATTGAATCTTACATATTTCGACGTGATATTAATCTAATACAGTGTGGTCCAACCTGGGGCTAATGACTTGTTTTTTCTATCGCACCGATTACAACGGGGTTTTAAGTACCTAAATGATAAAACTTGAATTATAACATATATAAATTCCTAACAAATATAGCAAATTTTATTTTTACTATTTATAACACTATTATCAATAGTTTTATTGCTGCATTATACTACATTTGAACTAAATTGATCTATTAATAAAGCTGGAACCCAATACATTTTAAGTATTATAGATAAGTCAAAAATTGATTGAGTGTTTAAGTTATTTACAAATAGGCATTCCATTTAAAAGACAAATGAACTAGAAAAACTTTACTACCGTCCAATTAACTGTTACATAACATGAGAAGACACCTACAGCCGAATTATTTATTGATTCAGAAGTCTTAAAATGTTTTTGCAAACTTTTAAGTCGTTGAAGATACAGTATTGAAAAAAGGCTAAACATATTTATTTCATTTTGATAGATTTAAAAATCAATTATAATTGTACTTCGTAGAATTACTGACAAATGTTTTTAATTCTTTACATTAATTACATATAAGCTTCATTATTCAGGATATTAATCAATGTCGCCTTACTAAATTTATTCGTTTTTCATATACCAGATACATATCTAATAAAAAAATTCGGTCAAGACATACACGGGTGTATGCCATAAACCACTTACAGGTACATTTTTGAGTTAGAAAAAAATGTAAAAATAGTATCATATTCTACTAGATAAGAAAATTATATGACGCCCCTCCGTATTATTCCGAAATTTAAAATGATATTGTTAACTTTAGTATTTGTATTTGGTAGTCCTACCAAAGCCTCGTTACTAATTTTTTTAAAAGATTTTTTGAGCAAATAGTTACCAAGTTAGAAGGGGGGCAAAATAAATTACTGCCCCATACAGGCGCCATTTTTGAGTTAGAAAAAAATAGATTCAAATTATACTGATTGATTGAGATCGACATATTGACACCCCACACGCCTTGGTATACAATTTTATTGTTTTTTGGATTTGCTTTAAAGCTTTTTACAAGCTACATTTTTGATTTAGAAAAAAATAAAAAGAGCGTCAAATTCCACTGGTTTGGTTATACATATATGTTGACATGCCACGTTACCTATATTTAACTCCTTAGCCCCCCCCCCCCTCTGAAATATTATTTTTTCAACAAATTTGTATAACTTTTACTAGAAGGTATCATTTTACATCTTCAGTAAAAATTTCGAGTTGCTATCTTATATAGTTTACGAGATATATTGCTTTGACTGAAAAGGACGGACGGACAATGTGAGATTAATAGAATTTTTTTGGAACCCTAAAAATATGTATTGTGTTCTTTCAGAATACACAAGCTATATATGTTAACTCTCTTACTTTTAATAAGAAAAATATTTCAAATAAAGTTGTTGAGAATCCCTGTTCTTTTACATCCGCTAATGGATCATTTCCCAATAGTGATCTATATCTAAAGACGTGTGCGATACGGGACTGTCCAACGAGCTGTTGTCATTAATGGATCTGTGTGGACCTTATCTGTATAGATCTTGAGCAGCAGTTAAATGAAGACGATACGGATTTTGACCTGTCATCTTCACTGAGAAGTACTTGTTAAGTCGGTTATGAAAGTTAAAATGAAAGGCAATTAGATGTAAATTGGAATTATACGATTTGGTATTAATTAAAAGTGTTTTATTGGATTGATGTAACCTTGTAATGATATATTGATATTGATCTAATGAAACATGAAACTATTAAAATATGTATATCCTTTGTTGTGAAGTTAACATTAATAGCTTATCAAAAATTTCAAGTTTATAAAATGGAGATAATATCAAAAATACAGTTGTACTTTCCAGGAATCGATGGTTTTGCAATACAGTTGGAAAAGATGTAATATTACTTTATTATACCGAGAATAAGTGGGCCCAATTTTGTAAATTGTTTGCTTATATCAAAATACAGGATGTTCAAGAGATGCAGATTCGGTTTTTATGTAGAATTGATTGGTATAGTTAGAATTTTTATATCACTTTTAGTTTCCGTGCTACAAGTCCTAATTTTAGTTTTTCTTATGGGCCACTTAGTTTGACATAGCATATTTGAACGTGTTTTTTATTCTACTTTACAACGATAAGTCACTTGTCTTATACTATCGAAAAAAAGTAAGTTTGTTTTTTTTTGTAGATAATAGTTTTTTTTTTCAAATATTCATTTGTTATTTTGATTTTTTTATTAATCTTTGTTTTTCATGGCCTACTTAAATATTTGTAATAAAATACTTTAAAAATTTCACTAGTAATTAGTACTTCGACTTGTTTTCGAAAATAAATATGACAAGTGACATATCGTTGTAAAGTAGAGTAAAAAACACATTCAAATATGCTATTGCCAACAATGTTCCATAAAAAAAATTAAAGTTAGGGCTTGTAACTCGTAAACTAAATGTGATATAAAAATTCTAAATACATCAATCAATTCTACATAAAAAGTGCTTTCAGAAACCGTAAACAAAAGTACCTATCTACTTTGACAAAAAAATTATAGCCATTTTTAGATTTTTGGGTATACCGCGGTATACCCAAAAATCTTAGCTTAAACCACATACAATTATAAATATTTTTGATGTAGTAATACTCACCCCTTTCTTACAAATAATTTATCACATTTAACCGAATCTGTATCTCTTACCGTTTAGGAAATACCCATACATTTCACGCTTATCTTGGACACCCTGTATATGACAACGTAATATAAAATCAGTGGTCACAATTCCTTTAATGAGGTTATATAATCAAGTTTCTATGAGCATTGAACATACATTTTTGGATCGCCACAATATATACACGTACGTACGTAAAAGTGATATAATATTTTGTAAAACGTAAACGTAATGCATGTACATTTTTTCAACCAGGATTCGTGCCCGTAGCTTTCACCGGGACTCACGACGACGACCCGAACACACTGGACGTCGTGGGTGTCCGGAAATTGAACGTAAATATATTTCATGCAAAACTGCTTCGGATAATTGCAGCCACTTACTGTGCGCGCGAGCTACCTAATAACGGTCAAACTGAATTAGGAATTAACAGTAAATAGTAAAAGTGAAATGGGTTTATACCCCCCAGAATTGAGCTAGACAAACAAAAAGAAAGGATTATTTGTTAACGTGTAGAAGTATATTCAAATAGGGTCGAGCGGGGTAAATATGAAACACCAAAAAAATGGAGTAAAAGTGAAACAAGCTTGCAACTAAAAAACTAATTTGTTTATAGGAGAATTATAAAAACTGACATCATCATTAAAGGTTTATTAAAGCGACCTGAAAATATGAATCGCCTAATAAGTGATGTTTCACCCCTACAAATTTCCCTGTTAGTCGATGTCAAAACGTGTGAATTAAATTTTAATATTAGATATTAATTAATGTTACAATTTCACATTGATATGCCACAAAGAAGATCAATCAAAGTTGCCTTTGTAGCTTTTCTTTTAATTTTCCGAGAAATATTTTTCATTAGAGGCCTGTTTCACTTTTTCCCAAATTAGAGATTAAATATGAAACACACTTTTTTCATTTTTAAAGTCCGTGTTGTACGTACAGTTCAAGTGACGTAAGTATTTAAAATGGTTATTCATAAGCGCGTCTAGTAGACAAAATTAAAGTATGAATTTGTATCGTTAACTGTCAAAAAACATGAAAGATTTGTATTTTTTTTCACTTTTGCCACAGTTGACCCTATAAGAAATCGAAGCTTGAACTTGAAAGTTGAGTTATGAAACTTTAGAGAACAAAATATATTAATAAATAGCTATAATATACTTATATAAGTAAAATACTTTTTGCTTCTCGCAATATCGAAGATACGAGAAGCTTTGTGATCATTTTAAAATGAAAAAAAATTGTTCTCCAATTTAACTTGATCTTTCCGTTTCAGGTCAAGAAAAACACTTTTCATTCAGTGTCTGTCTATTTGTGTGTGTGTTTGTGTGTCTGTGTGTCGAGTGAATCCTTGTCACACGCTTAACTCATGAAACACTGAACCGATATTGATGAAACTTGGTTGGCTGTTAGGGTCTGGTCCCATTTCAAAATCGTTTTTCAAGATATCTCGAGAATAATAATCAATAAAAATATAGGAGTATTTTTATAATACATAATAGGTACCTACCATACATTATGAAAATAACAATAGAAAATAATAGTTCATTACTTTTCAAACCATTCAATATTTCGTAAAAAAAAATTTAATTGAAAATATAGTGTTACAGTTTTAGTGCAAGCGAGTGCTTAAAATATTTTAATTGTCAATTGTGCACAAGGAGAAGACGCATAAATAGAATTACCCAAGTTATAGACAATAAAAAATCATATGAGTTAGTTAATATTAACTATCTAACGTACAAACAAAATTTTATGGATTTGATAATGTTATATTGACATTCAAAATTTTCACCTGAAATATGATTCTGTAGAATCAAATAAAATACATTTGTCAATTTTTCCACCAATTTTGAGCACTCAAAATTGATTACCTTGAAAATTTTTTACACTTATGTCCGGTATTATAAAGGAGCTAACAAATTTACAAGCCTGTAAGCACTTTCAAATGGGGTATTAATTATGTGATAGTATCTATGGATTAATTACTACGCTTATTAATTAAAACGCTGTTTTCTACTTATCTCGCATACGTCAAGGTTATCATATGTACGATTTCATTCGCTACATCTGTGAGTGTGTCATTTATATTCAGTGCTTAGCACTCAAGAAAATTCTTTATAATACCGGGCATCAATGTTATTTCCTTCAACAAAAAATACTCTATTAAATATATTTAGTATGATCATTCAAGAAAAAATTTGAAGAAAATTTAGATTCGTTTATATCATATTTAGGGCTCAATGAAAGTGCATACAGCAAACGAAAACTTTTTTTTTTATATATTAACGACAATAAAAAATGATAGTGAAAATTTCATTGAAATATGATCCAAACAATAAACAATATGTTTATTTTTTGTTTACGAATGATTCTATTAAGATATAAAAATGTAAATGCATTCTACATATCGAAAAAATAATAGTTATTCATATTTTACGGAATAAAAATATTAAAGAACTTTCAAATATGACCCAATTTAGGGATATTTTATCGATACATCATAAAAATTTTAAAGTTAAAGGTCAAATAGCTTATCAAATTATTGAATCTATATGAAAATTAGATAATTTAAAAAAATATATGTGATTATATTTTTTATAGTTTATCAACAAAATGCTAAAAAAAAATATTGAAAAACACTGATTTATTTATTTGTTTTTCTCTTTTGTTGAAATTATTGGAACACTTCAAAAATAAATTCACAATAGAAAGTTTGTTAAAAATACGAAATTAAAAAAAGTAGAAAAAATATGTTTTCTTTTGATTTTAAGATAATCCTTCTTGCTTGTTACAAGTAAAGAGATTTAATTCAAAATCTAGTCATGTTGACATTCTTAACAATGATTTATTTGAACACAATAGTGAAATTTTGTTCACAGTTAAAACGTATGCAAATTAACAGATAGTCACTTTTATGTTAATTTCGTTAACACTTTGAAATATAGCTGTAATAATATAAACACTTATACTTATTGTCAAAGTTATGTTTAGATGTCACTTTTTAAGTTGTATCTGTCGTGAAATAAAAAATATATCATTACTTTGCTTTTATTTATTGTCTAAAATTATAACAACTTTAATTTCCCTTTCACGTAGATAAAACATTAAAGTAACATTATTTATTGATTGATAAACATTAACCTATTAAATGTTTACACACAATATTAATTATACTTGTTCTTTAAATTAAATGCATACATTTTTCAAATAGTCATATTTCTAAAACACAATTAAAATTTATACAAACTAAAGTTCTTATAAGATACACGTGTCAGAATTTAAAATCTAAAAAAATATTTTTTTCAAATATTATTTAATAATATTATTTCAAATATTTACAATTTAAGATTGAATTCGATCGAATCCAAATTAACATTACAATTCAAAACTCACATATCTTATAGGTATAATTATATATATATAGGGTGTTCGCTAGAATCGAGTGATCATTGCTAACTTTGTTATCATTGGAGCTAGAAGGTCAGTTAAATGGGCGAAGTATCAGTATTTTTTCCGGGATGAATAATGGTGGTGCCAAAAAAACAATTGAATGTCGAGTCTAAGAAATATATAGAAATAAAACTTTTTTTAAATAGAATAACCTGTATATTATTAATGGATTTTATAGCTGAGAATGTTCCCTTTATAAAAGTGTAATACATGCATGGTGGTATAGTATAAGTATTTGATTAAAACTAACTGATTCAAATTTTTAAAACAATAATTTCAGATATTTATGCCTTATTTCGCAGATTTTTAACGTTTTTGAGTATTATTGAAAAAAAATTGTAATTAATTATAATAATGATATTTTTCTTTATCAATAAAATTCAAAAACGTTAAAAAAACTTCGAAAAAATGGCAATATTACCTGAAATTATTGTTTTAAAAATTTTAATCATATGTTTTATTTAATTTAATTTGCATAACACACTATTTTTTATATTTTATATTCATTTTATACTTGTTATGGCCTTATTCTACAACAATTTTAACACCATGCATTTATAAGACTTTTATAAACATGGTTGGCTATAAAATCCAATAATAATATACAGGATACTCAATTTAAAAAAAAAGTTATATTTCAATATATCTCTGAAATTCGACATTCAATTGATTTTTGAGACCGCCATAACGTATATTTTATATTTGTAGTTTTCACGTATTCTAATCTACTCCATATTGAAATAAATATATCTAATAAACTTCATGATTAATGAACTGTATAATAAAATCGTAATATTTAAGTAGATACAATTATGTACACAACTATAGAATAAAATACATATTAAAAGAAAATTAAGATAAAATAAAATGATCATATATTACTAATTATAACCGAAAGCGAATGAATTGAAAACAATCTGACACATTATTATGATTTAGAATCGTGTTTCAGTTTCTATATGTTAATAAATATTTAAATAGCTACAAGTGTTAGTTCACACGGACGACTTTTCTCTCCCATAATAGTTATGTAAATTATAAATGTAGGTAGATATTTTATAATTTACATGTTCAAAGGTATTTTTGGAATATAAGCCATGAAAATTTCAGTAAAATTAACATTACAAAAATTAATAAGTACCTAAATTAAACGTTCGCAATTCAACCTTGTTTATGTTTATAATAAATCTCGAGGCTCTGTCTGTTTTTGATTTTATTTTCAATAATTAAAAAAAAAGTATCTGTAAATTTGTTCCAAATAAATTCACAAACTACTTAACCGATTTTGATAGGATTTTCACAGTCGTTGTTTAGATGTGATGTATACGTGTTTAAAACAACCAATCACGTGATAATTCACCAATATTATAACAAATTATACAAAACTCACACTGTATATGTATTATTTTGTTTAAAAGCAGTGTTTCCAAAAGAGTGGTACACAAAAGGATTTCAAAGAACCGTGGTTGTGTATTTATTAACATTAAAATTGAAAATATGTATATAAAACCTTTTCCCTTCATAACAATTACTTTTGTTAAAGATAGGGTACTAAAAAGGATACGCACATGTTTAAAATTTGAGAAACACTGATTTAAAAATATTTATTATAATATGGAACTAAACAAACCAGTGACGTACCGTAAATTTCTGCCGCCCGGAACAGATGGCAAATTTGCCGCCTCACCCCCTTGTACTATATGCTAAATATGAAAATTGGAAACCTTTTTTTCGAATTTGCCGTTGGCAATCCACAAACAGTCTTTCTAGTAATTTTGATTACTTTTTTTTGTTGCTACCTCAAATTTGCCGCCCCCCCAATCCACAATTTCGCCGCCCTTAACAAAGTGCCACCTAGGCAAATATCCCCTTTGCTCCCCCTTGGTACGCTACTGAAACAAACCGTATCCTAACAGACAAACTTATGCTCGGAAATCGAGATTCGTTTTAAACTATTTATTACAATTTCTAATTATTGTCCATGTGAAACGATCCAAAATATCCATTTTATTATGATTTGAGCCAATGTCAAGCCTCGGGTATTGCAGAAAGTGTCAAATTAGATCAATTTTATTTAGTGTTAGAAGAGAAAATATACCGATGTTGTTACTTTGCGATATTCCTCGTTTGTAGTCTATAATTTTTTTTCCGTCGCAATTAGAAGTTGGTGTGTGTGGCCTAGTTTTCCAGGTATGTAATTTACCTGTTTTTGAAGATTATTACAGGAAATAGACGTGCTGAGTTGTTATATAAATGTGGTTTTATTTTTAACGTCTACCTGATTCGTGCCTACTTAAATTTTTTATCATTGTTTTATTTTAATTTCTGAAGAAAGTTTTAATTTTATTAAGTCCAATCATTTGATAGTTATTACAGACTGTATTATAGTAAGTATACATCACCTGGTTTTCTTTATAAGCCTAGTCAAAATTGTAGTTAATAATATATATAATAGATGTAGAATAAAATATTCATACTACCTTATATTTCTACTCATATATATACCTACTTACATAGGTACTACAAAGTTTAAAGTTTAAAGTACCTTACTGTTACTAACAATAAACACATTTGATGATTTGGCCAAATATTACGTGATCTTCAAAAAATAGTTATTAATTGTGTTAAAGTGTTTTTATTGTTTTATATCATTATAAATGATAAAATCACAAAGTGTTACTAAATTCACCCATGAATATTTTAGGGGGGAGTGGGTAAAACTAGTCACTTTTCAATATTTTAAATATAACTCGAAAACTAAGCAGAATTGGACAATTTTACAAGAATAATTTTTTATAGAAAATTGAATTTCCAATCAAAATGGATGGTTTAAAAAAATTATACAAGAAATATCTAAAAAAACAAAACAAAAAATATCATAAACACACAATTTTTTTCTAAATTGCTCATAAGTAAAAATAGGTATAGATGATGCTTTTGAAAAAATTAGAGGGCACGCCCGTCAAAATGACTGGTAGAAAAAGGTTTTTGTATGAAAATTGGCTGAGATATAAAAAAAATTAAGCACCAATTAGACCACTTTTATTTTTATCGGAAAATGTGCACATTTTTAGGAATAAGGGTTAATATAGATCGTAGTTTATTTTGATATTCTATCAAATTTAAGAGCACCACAAGAAATAAAATCTTGCATTACTGTAGTGTGTGATAAATGTATATTTCCTGACATTGCAACAAACATCCGAATCTAATAATATTTTATTATAACATAAAACAAAACGTCAGCAACAAAATGATTGTTTAATCCAATCAAATAATTCTCATGTTGCAAGCTAAAAATAAAACGTAATGTGATAAAGTAAATCTCGATAGATCGAACTTAACTTCGATAAATACTTCCTTGTAACTTGAAGTATTTACAATATCAGCATTCGCCAAATGTCTAAGAGAAAGGGAGAGAGAACACACAAGAACGGCACGTGCAAAGAGAGAGACAACGACAGGGAGATGAACACATACACAGCTGCACAATCAACTTGATTAAATCGTTTGACGCTTTGAACCGTGTGTAGATGTCACAGCTGACTTCTTCATGGCTGCAGAAATTCTATGTTACACAGTTTCAGGTAACCCGATCGGGGAAAATAGTAAACCATGTGCGTCAAATGAAAGAGCAGTCATAAATACTGTGGTTCTTGAATGTATTAGGTATAAAATATGAGATAGGTACATGCAACACTCGAAGTAATAATGACTCAAAGTTTTTTTACAAATAAGCATAAATGGAAATTGAAGTATTGTAATACAGTCGAAAAATCGTGTCCGAGATAAGAGCAGATTCTGATTCTTGTACTACCTTCAAAACGTAAAGAAAAGTTAATTTCCGCATGGCGGCTGTGCGTGTGTCTGTGTATCTGGATGTAGAATTTTCTTTCGTTCACGATAACTACTGTAAAAATACACCGCCCTGAATTATTTTTGGAGAAAATGTTTGCCTATTGATTTTGGTGTTAATGGGATTAGGGGTTTTAGAAATATTCGAAATTTTGTAACTTTTATCGTCTAAAAACTGAACGTTGCAAGTATTATCTCACTAATTTTGATAAGACTTGGTACTATCAAAAATCCCTTTGAAATTTTTCATATATTAAAAATTATTTAAAAAGATATTAAAAAACATGAAAGTCATGTATGGTTCTCCATACCGATATTTGAATTTCTTCAGCAACCCATTTAAAAATTGAAAGTTTTATTAATAAATTTTAAAACTTAAAGGGGTGTATACTTTATGGCTAAGCGATATTATTTCATAATATAATCAATCAATATGACGTTTCATTTTAAGTCTATAAAGGAGCTAACAATATCTGTTAGCTAACAAGCATTTTTCAAATAGGGTATCAAATCTATATGACAGTTCCCTTGAAGTATCATGAAATGTTTAACATAGTTCTCGCACACGCGATTAGTAAATACCAATAATATTCAAACAAAGCTGATATTATGAAAATTATCTCGTACTTTCAGAGTCACTAACTATATATTATAAGTTGAAGTATCACTGATCTAAATTCCAAAACAAATACATAGACAATAATACAGAATTAACACCCCGTTGTTAGCTAACAGACCTTGTCAGCTCCTTTGAATTCATTCTAGAGTTTCCATAGCATTTTTCATAGGGTCTGTAATTTAATTCAATGCTTTTTATTTAATTACATCTTTTTGATCGTAGTGTCAAAGAGTCAAGAGTATCCAATATAACTCTCAATTTGTTCAGACTGTAGACGTCTATGTGAGATATTCTATTAAAGTAAATTTTATAAGACTGTTGTATCTCTGATGACAAATTAGATAGAGATACCTGTATCCGGCGAGTACATGGTATTTCATAAAAGCTGACATTTATCACTTTTATAAGTGAATCCGCGCAATTTTATTACACACACTGTATTAATTATTATTAAGTACTTACTAGGAGGAAATACGTATAATAAATAACTGTGTTGATTAGTCTTTAATATAATACAATGACACAGGCCCGGCGACAGAAATGTTGGGATTCCTCGTTTTTTATGTAACGTGGCTACAGAGCTTAATTAATTATTTTTTTTTGGGTAATTGTAATTCTACTTTAAATGCATCTATCGAAAAGTAATTGTACATACTTATGTACTTAAATATACACACATGTACTTAGTATTTTTGCCTGCGGCTTCGCTCGCTTAGATATAAAAGTTAGATATATGGTAACGCGGAGTTTATTTTAGATCTTTTTATTTTACAGTTTCTTACATTATATTTTATATTATTCAATATTTAACGGCTTGTAGGCATCGTGTTGCAAAAGAGCGCGCTGGTGGCAAATTTTTTTCCGACTTGATTTACTATTATCGTCACTGCTTATTTCTTACATTACCTAACGTAACAAAATAACATATGAATTAAAAAAAAAACACATAAATCGGATAAGTGGTTCTAGAGTGATAAGCACAGACAGAAAGACGTTGCGTTTTATTTTATAATATGTAAGGAAGTACTCTTCAGTTTCAAAAATATACAAATGTAATTGTAATTATATAAATTTAAGTGCAATTACAAAAAATACTTATGTTTGTACATTTTTTATAAAGTACTTGTACTTAAGTGCATTTTTTGACAATGATCTTGTATAACTTGTACTTAATTGGTGAACTACTTAAGAACATTTTTTTATACTTGTGTACAGATTTGCATGGCTAAATTTTGTCTGATTTCGTTTATCTCATTATCTATACCAAATAAGACTCTATTCCTCCCTTGTTGCCAGCTCTACAACGAGACTACAATTTAAATCATTTATTATTTTTATTATTCCAATTAAACAGTTGAATTGCTACTTATTTAATAAGCCAATAGTAGCTCCTAAGATTACAGCTAGACTCTAGAGAGTTATTCTTGACTAAATAAACAAGAAAACATTAAAAACTAATCGTCAAAAATCTTGTACCTATCCAACATAAAAATATGATAAGTACCTATGCAACAATGACCTAACTTCTGAACACTGTAAGATAAAATAAAATACATGTTAACCACGTCTTTCGCATTACATAATTACAAAACTTCTAGAGCGTTAATGACCCTAAAGCCGACGCGCGCAAGTACTTCATCAATCTGTTTATGTCAAGAACCAACAATTACAACTTCTCTTTAGGTCTTATCAAATTATAAACATCATGACCGTACACAAAGTGTAATAAAGTGAGACCTACTTATGTACAGTTCATATAAACGGGTATGTGAGTGTTTGTCGCACACATGACAGTTGCTGTACCGAATTGTAAGAATGTTATCGAAACTTTAAACAATACAGCAGTTCTAAAGAAATCAGGGTTGAAAAATAATAGGCGTCATCGAAATTTATCCCAAGTGATGAATTATACTATGTATTGTCTGTGTCTGAATTCTGGGAAACTGAATATACCAGGAGTATAAAATATGTTTCTTATTGTTAGATTTTATAATTTTTTACTTTCTTATACGGTCATATGTATGAAATATATTAGTATAAGTATTGTAAAACCGATTTTTTCGAATTCAAGATTTTGATAGAAATACCCATTCTGACTTTTTTCGTCGTAATGTCTGTCTATCCGTCGGTCTGTAGACGCTGTAATTTAAAAACAACAAAACACAGAAGGGTAAATTTTTTTATTTAAGTTTAGATTGTTGAACATACCTTTGTTTTTATTTCCTATGCATGAAACTATCTGTCAAAAACTCCAATAGAAATGTCATATAAGTTTAATACCTCCTTTATAATACCGTACATCATTCATTTTTGTATCTTTTATTATTTAGCCAGAAAGATTCTTACAATTAGTACAGCGTAGAAGAAAGTCCTGGAGTACTCTTGGCAGCTTTTTTTAATATAATAAAATAATGATCTGTTTTACCATGAATTGATTTAACTCAAATCAGTGTAAAATTGTATTTGTTTTTGAACTACAACGTAGTATACATATTATCTTAAATAAAACTACTTGGAGGTGAAAGAAAAGTGAACATTTTCTCGTAATTCACATAGATATTAAATATAAAAATATTCTTCGTTAAATACCGTACCAACTACACTACCATAGAAGTCAACTCGAAACAGAAATAGATTTTACTTAAAATAAATTGAAATTGCAATGTGTGAAATAAGAAAATTATTTTTTCGACAATTTAAAATCGATATTTAATTACGATGTGTGATTTATTGTATTTCATTGAACGGCTGAATCAAAATCGTAAACTATTCCTCGAATAATTAATACATACAAGTGAAATTGTGTTGCAATGTAAAATATTTACTATACATAAGTGCTGTGTTTCCTCATACCACCAGGAAATATTTTATACACTAGACATAAATTGTTTTAGACTTAAGAACTTTACTCACGATACACTACAATGTACATACGTATACATAGATACAATATATCTAGAAAATATACTATAAGGTAGTGGCACCAGTCTTGGCAAGGACCCCAGTAATGGCAAATTTTTAATTAAATGTACTGAATTAGAAATATTTGTTGATATTTGATTACTTCCATTTCTGAATATTAATCTATATACATTTAACTGTCTTACACCGTGATTTGATGACAATCGACCAATAAGTGACAAAATGGTGGACATTTAAACTAATTATTAGTATAATTTATTTATTAATTATTATATTATCATAGCAACTGCTTTATATTGTTTCAAATTTGACTTCTTTCTGCCCCCTGAATCCTTGTCAAAAGCATAACTCATAAATCACTGAACCGATATTAATGAAACTTGGTTGGTTAGTTAGGTCTGGCTTGAGGATGGTTCCATTTCAAAATCATCGTGTATAAGGGGGAGGAGTGACATTCCAAAAAAAAATTTCAAGATATCTCAATTTGCTTTAAAAACTCGTAAAATTATAAGTCATTTTGATGTTTTCATAACAGAAAAATTTAGATTTATATTGAAATTATCAAATAATAAAATTGTTTGACAATTAACTCTCTTTGATGAATTTACCACGAGGAAGCACTGTGCATTCACTTGGCAGATGTTTTTTAATAGAAAATGATGATTCTTTTAAAAGTTTTATCTTAAATTACAATCAAGAACAAGGCTACAACTTGAATCCAACAAGAAAGTCTATAGGGTAAAATGGGATAAATGCAATACCAGGATAAAAATAACAACGATTTATTATTTTTTTCTACGTAATCAAAGCAGTTTGCCATCTCTTGAAAGATTTAAATACTATATTAACAACTTACTAACCAGTTCATATCTCAGAAAGTTTCTATCTGATCTGAATAAAATAAAAATCAAAGTTGATTTAAAATTATTAATTTTATTTCTATTACCATCAATGTTCTTGCGAATATAAATAATTAACTTGTAAATATTACTGCACTGTATATATTTATTTGTTTAACTTTTGATGTATGCGACCTTTTGTATACACAATTGATTCATGTGCAAATAGATTATTATTATTGTTATTATTATTATTATTACGACTATATTAGCCCCGGTTTTATTATTTATTATTATATTTAATTTAAAATATAAATGTGTACCTGTTTCCTGTTATAGAAGGTCAATCCACCCCAGTAAAAAGGAATATTAAAAAGCTATGTAGTAAAAAATAGATTTACATTTACCCCACTTCACCCTAATTAACAATTTTTTTTTCAACCTCATTATTCATCTATACATCTTTTATAAAATTTTGTAAAAAAAAAAAATAATCCAGCAACTATTACTTGCACTATAAGTACAAAGTGTACACTTTTGCATCTCGTATAAACATAGCCTACTACAGCATACATACATACCTATATGATAAATCATATAATTAATAGGTACAAAACCCATCTTCTCTCACTTGGCTTGATGCTCTGTTGATAAAGAAGTTTTCATACTAACCTATCTGACACGCGCAATACCTTTATGAAAGTTTAATATATGATAGTGTTATTTATGTGAAATTAATCTCGTTGCAATGGATACTACGTACATCGTTTTTCTTTTTTTACGGATATCTTTATTTACGTTTTCATCTAACAACAAAAATGTAAATATTATATACAGTAGAGTGCATGTTGTTTGAACTAATCGGGGACAATGCGGATTTTTTTTTTTCATACCGCAATGAAAATATAAACGATTATAATAATATTATCTACACTTTTCGTGGTTAAATATATTTATCATACAATTATTATTAATAATTTCTGCCAATAATCTTAACTATATAATATAATTGCAAATTATTTTGAAGAATGTACAGATACAGTGGTCCAATAAACTGAACTCTAGGAATTTTTTTTAATGTTTTAATTACTAGTGTAACAAACATTGTTAATGTTTTTTAGCTTTATTTTTTATAGTTTTTAAGAAAAAACAAGTTTTTGATATATTTTTTATCAACATAAAAAACAGCTTACTTTTCGAAACCAAAATTCGTTTTATCGAAAAATTAGATCATAAATTATTAAAGACGATAAATTTTTATTATGAATGTTATAAAAGTTTATATTATAGTAAATTATTAATTATAACAGAATACGGACCTGTGCAATGCAGGTGACAATGTAAATCCGGTCCTTGGTAAAAATACACGCCCCAAATATTCGCCTCTTGATCATAAATAACTACACAAACTGAAAATGAGTTCATTACACTTGCAAAATCATCTTCCAACTTACTCGCATACATTCACACATTAACGATGCGTGTACAGTACAACCTCTAGAAATCGACACAAAATGCACATCAATATTAATAATATAAAAAAAAATTGAAAAATAATAAAATATCTAAATAAAACAATGTGGTACGTAGGTATATAAAATTTATTTTATTTTGAATTAGTTCAAACTTTTAAAATAATATAATTAAATGTCAATAATTTTTTACTTCGGTTTTTATTTATTTAATTATTATGTATATAAATATTGATTTTCACCCAAATATTTATAAAAACATTGTCAAATAATTAAATCGATAAATTAATTGTAAATCTGAAAATAAAAAATACCTACATATATAATAAAAAGTAAAAAATAACTTAGTACTGACCTGATTTTCCAACACGAGGGCTGCCCAAAACAACGACCCTGATTCTCGGCGCATTTGTCATTTTCAGAACATACAATTAAAACCAGAGTACGCAAAAACAATTCTATACACTTTTGTTTAGGAACTTTTTTTTATATAAAGCAAAATTCACTGCTTTATTTTTATTATAAACTTTGGTTTGTTATTATAAGTTACTTTGTTTCGTCGAACTGTTTTATTATATAAAAAAAACAATGTTTATGTTTAATTTAATAAAATAAAATAACTAAAATTTCTTTTGTTAATGTTACAATAAATCATTTAAATTCTGAATAAAAGTTTCACTGTAAATAATTAATTGTGTATTGATTTGACATTCCATTAAATATTATAGGTACTAATACTAAAATATAGCAGTTCAAAAGGAAAATAAAAATAAATTTATTAATATTGTATAATAATATAACATTTTATGTACTACATTAATATTACCAATTAACCAATGTATGGGTGTAATACTAAAATCAAGTTTTTATTTCTTTCTTATTATTTTATTTTATTATTATAAAAATGTTGTTTAACTAGAGTACTTTTTTGCAAGAATTAAAATAAGTAATTAATAAAAATATGTATCGATATTGACTTCTAGGGTAAATGTTATTGTCTTGGTTTAAAAGTTATTGTATCTTCTACCTTAAATTAATAATTATAATTAAAATATATAAACAGAACTCAAAATTTTATAGTGTTTTTTTTTATCTTCATGTTTGAAAATAACTATTTTTGTGATTTCACGAACAGATAAGGAGTTATTTTAGAAAAACCACTTTTCTCATATTCTATGCAGAAACAATTGAATTGTAGAATATAAACCTATAAAACATATTTATAGAGAATTTTGCAATCTTTAATTTTGATTTAAACCATTTTTATCTCAAAATTGAAGACATGGAAAAAAGATTGTCTCCTCGTTTTTTTTGATTTTAAAAAAAATAAATTACCTATTTCAATTATTGCGAAAAATTATATATTTCGTTAAAATATTAAAAAGCGAAAAAATTGTTTTATCAATTTAGTTAATAACAAAGCTACAAATTAGGTTTTGATTGCTCTTCAAAGTCAGAGTAGCCTAAAGTGGCCAGGGAATTCAGGAAATTTATTTAAAATTTTGAAAAGTCAGGGAATTTATTAATTTTTTTTTTTTTTAAAGTCAGGGAAAAAAGTATATAAATTTAAGTTGACGAACAAAAAAAAGAAAAAGGTAATTGAATTGAAAGTAAGAACAAATGTAAAATTTTCAAGTTATGACCAAAAAAAAAGTCTTCAAATTTTATTTTTGCACATTCTTGCTCCGGGGCCTCCCCGAGTCAGAGGAATTTTGAATCTGTGGTCAGGGAAAAGTCAGGGAATTTTATTTTCAAAAACCAGTGAACACCCAAATCGTCCAGAACTTATCGCGCCCTTGATAAATTGAACATTATGTACCTACTGAACATGTCGTTAAACTTTATGAAGGTTTACATAAAATTAATCATTAATAGCAATTGTAAACATTTGATAAAATTCAATTATGAAATGTGCACAATCAAAACAAACAAGAATATATCGTTAAACGTAATTGGGTGTTTTTAGTAACAATTCTTTGTACTAAATTTGATAGTAATGAGCGTGTAATAAAAAAATTTCAAATAAAATATACAAATCCATTCATAACATAAAAATTATTTTCTTTCTATAGTTTTTTTTAAACATTTTTTGCAACTAATTTTTGTATAGTAAAGAATAATCTACGAATAAAGTAAATTTTATTTTTCATACCTGAAAAATATAAAATTTTTATTGAAATATATTTGTTTTAAATTTTTTATTTTTATTAACAAACAATAATATTTGCATTTCTTTGGGCACATCTAAACTTATATTTAAAATTATCCATTCATATATATATACAATTTCAATAAGAAGGAGAGAGTGGGGTAATCACGAACGCGGGGTAATCGCGAATTCAGTGGTTTCAGTGTGTTATAGTAGGAAAACTAATGTTCTCTCTGCACTTATCGACTGTTGGGCCTACGTCTAGTATCAGACCGTTAACGTTCAGTGTAGATCACGTTGACAGTACAATTTTTATATCATATTTCATCTAACTTTTTATTAAAATAAAAACCAGGTAATAACTGATATGTAATTAATATAAATATGATTAAGTAATGCTCGAGTAAGCCTCTATCAAACAGTATTTGATGTCACTCGTCAGTGGCGTAGCTGAGAGAACGGGGGCCCGGCCGCAAAATATTTTGGGGGCCACATATTAAAAAAAAATTTAATCTCCCTAGACTTCCATTATATGCAATGTTGTTATTTTTGTTATTGTAATGAAAAATATCAAGATCCTCCTGTTGAATACTAAGTAATGTGCTACAAGTACAATTTATGGGCACATGATAATGGTCAAAAGTACATCCAGAGGCTTTCGCTGCGACTTTTGCACCAATTGGGTTAAATTATCCCACTGTTTGTAATTACTCCATGCTAGTCGAATAATCACAAACACCTAAGTTTATAAAAGTCGATACTGAAAATTTATAACTAATAGATTATAATATAATAATAATAAACAATGCATTTATTGGTTTCTTACTCAGGTTTTAATTTATTTGATTTTTCCCTTAGGGGTTTGTAACTACCCCACACATTATTTTCATAAATAAACCATATAATAACTAATAACATATATTTATTTTTTTAAACTTAACTATGTGCGAACCCTTTGTTAAAAATTTCATACCTCACCACTGTTCTTACCTATACAGCGACAGTTGATTTTTGTAATATCTATATTTACATTTTTTATTTAGTTCAATTGTAAACTAATAGAAAACAAATACGTATTCTACGCATAAACAATCTAACAAACAAACAAAAAAACAATGTGCGTTACACAAAAAATGCAACACAAAAATGTTCTGTCTCTGTTTGAAAAAAAGGAAAAAACTAAACAGCCCAGTCGTGTTTTGTTTTTCTTTTTATTCAATAACACTGTGTTCAGCAATTTTTACGCACGCAATTGCCATTATTTTACAATCGTACAGTATGACTTCGGAATGTCGAAGGTATAAATTGTATAGTCATTCTAAACATTACTATGTAGCTTTAACCATTTTATTAAAATTATTTTGCAATAATAGTGTATTGTTGTATGAACTAAAGACCTCCGTTATCGTTTTGTTGCTATTATAAAAATATGCACAAATTGTTATATAGGTATGTCAAGGCTAAAATTATGTAGTATCGTAACCTACCTACATATGTGATAACGAAAATTTAAAATTTTCATCAAAATATAATTACCATATATCCTTTCTTAATAAATAGTAAAATAAAAATTAATTAGCTTAAGTAAGTAAAAAGTACCTTGAAAATAATATTTTAATATTATTCAAATTAAAAAAACTACAATACGAAATTATTTCAATTCAAATAAATACACAAAAAAATTCACATCTCAAATTGTCACACAATTTTTAAAAATGTTCAAAAAACCACAATTATTTTTATTATAAAAATTCAAATAAAAAAATAAAAAAAACATCAATCACAACAATTACAATTAAATTAAATTCCACAACAACTAAAAAAAACTGAACGCCAGTAATTAATTATAAGTTTTTTTCTGTTTTAAATAACACAAACACGTGGTTTTTTAATACCGCATGTAGAGAGCGACTCTGTTCTACTACTTGACTGCACAGGTCGAAGCTCCGTTCGCAACTAGCTGGCTAACTTCAGGCCTACCGCAATATAGCGCTCGCTGTTGCAGCATGCAAGACCACAGACGCCTTCGATCTTCTGGGGTAAAATTAAAGTTTTATTTTTCTTGATTGTGATGCACAGCCAATTAGGATTCTTTTATATAGAAATAATTAAAGCTTTCATTCAATGAGTATAAAGGTGTATGTTTTGTTTCTAATGTATCCTTCATTTTTAGTAGGGATACAATGATTTGATCAAATAACCAAATACCTTTCGAAAATAGCTTAACATAGGGATTTGAAATAAAAGCCATTTTTCAGGATTTTTGTCCTGTTTTTGATGACGTTATTTTTGTGAATTTAATAAGCATTTTTCTATTTAATTTGCTTAATTTTCTGAGATTTGGGGGGGGGGTCATGGGGGACATGACCCCTCCCCATCTGGATCCACGCTTGAGTGCATATGCAATTTTTACTAACAATAAGACGAAATTCGTTAGTTCTTAGTTTTTACAAAAAATCTCCAGGTCTAAATTCGTCCTCAATCCGATCCAGCAAATCGACCATAAAAAGCAGTGTTTCTCAACATTTTTGCAATCAGAAACCATTTCAAATGTGAGTATTTTTTATATGGCCCGAGGAAAAAAGGGCTAAATTAAGAATATCTATTAATAAGATAGATATTAGATACCATGCACTTACAATTTTTGTTTTGTAATAAGTAGATATAAAGTATTGGCACCAGTCTTGGATATTACTCCAGTAATGACTATTTGTACTGAATTGGAATTATTTGTTAATATTTTGTGTCGTAGTACTTATTTTATAATCATTAGCAAGTACCCATCACTGCGTGCTCATTACTGGTTTTACTTTATCCATTACTGGAGAAAAAACATAAACAAAATAAAAGGCTATAATTTAAAAAACAAACTGTATTTGCGGACTTTGGTAATTAAATTGATTAAATAAAGAGTTACTAGTTCTATTAGTAACATGAGTTCATGAGAATTACAAAAAAAGCCCGCCAATCACAAAAACAGTAAACCTTACTCTTATAGCGGCCATAACTGGTGCCAATACCTTATATTTATTAAAGACTTATCTAACACAATCTGCGTAGATTGAAAATAATATTTAATTTACCCTACCTAACGATATTAAAATTGTCATTTGTTTGAAGTTAATGACCGCATTTCTTACAGTAAGCTGTAGGTACTAACAATAAGATCCGTACTATTAAAACTTGTTAGAATCACTTTACAAATAACTGCCACTTTTTATAATTAAAGTATAATGACTATACTTTATCCTTAGCAAGGATTCAATTGGCCATCCCTGCAGTAATAGATTTGTGTTAGGTATTTACAATTTATGTAAGAGTCACGCTATATAAGTGCAGCGTAACGAATTGAGGTATATTAGAATCCTTTGTCGTCTGTTTTTCATTTAGACTCAATAACCAGGAAACTTTCTATTAATTTAATCTGAAAAAACTCTCGCAGAGGAAAAATTTTAGTGCAGTAAATATGCAGCATGCAAGAATGCAACAAGTGGAAAAAGTGGTAGATGGGATTACAGGGTTGGCTCGATAATATAAAATACTTTAGAGCTGGGGTGCTGACAAGGATTTTGAAATACGTACTAGGCTACACTCCGCATTTTTCGGCACAAAATAGGTCTGATTAAAACTCCGCATTGCGATTGTAATAACATCTCCATATCTGACACAAAACACCATGGGTTATTTTAGTGTGTAGTTGTACATAGCTATTGTAAAAGTCTATTTGTGTAGTTAAAAATTATAAATGTAGAGCACAGTTGAAAAATTACAAGTACAAAGCAAAAAAAAAATAAGAAAAATGTTGTAAAATTTTCTTAAAATAACACATCATTATGACATGCAAAAATATACAAAATAACGTAACAATCTATGGACAGAACTAACAAAAAGAACATCGATATTGTGCAATAAGGGCGTATATCATCAGCAGAGATACGAGTACAAGCTAATGTAAGAATAATTAATTTTTTTTTAAAACAATCAACTCAATTGTATTTTTACTTTATGAGTTTCAACATTTGAACTTGAATATCTCAAAACATAATTTTTGGGCTAACACCCAATGCTTCAAAATCAATTGGAACTTTTAATAAATATAATTTATATTGAAGGTAAGTACATATTAATATATTTGTTTAAGCACTATTTTTTATAAATTGATTTTTAATTAGACATGTTTTCTTAATTGACTCTGAAAATCGATAACCTGGGGCAACAATAATTTTTTTAACCGGTTTATATTATTTCATTAAATCGAAAAATAATATACCAGCAAAGAAATGTTGAAAATTGTATGGTACTTTTAAAAATTAGTGTAGTTGAAAAAATGTAAGTACCTAGAAAGAAAAATATAAAAAAGTGTAATGTTTGGTATTATAAACAAGCTAACAAAAAATTTGCTAGATAGCAAGCACTTTCAAATGAACCCCTGTCACCACCAGAGCTATCAATACTTCAAGTAAAATACTTTTTAAAAAACTTCAAGTACTTTTTAGTACTTCACTTCAAGTGTATTTAAAAATAGTACTTTCTGAACGTAATATTTGAACTTACCAAGTAATGTACTTGAAGTACTTGTTAAATACTTGAAGTACTTAAGATTGTTAATACATCAAGTTCTTTTTCATAATGCTTGATTTTAACAAATAAAGTACTTAAAGTATTTATTTGAGTACTTGTGACAGCCCCATGTAAGAAATGCCAGTCTTGACGATGGGTCCAAGCTTGAGTTGCCAGTGTTGCTTTTTCGATATTGGTCCCAGTCTAAGCCAATCTTCAGATACTGAGCTTCGATTCACCTATTTTTTACCCAAGATTGGGAAAAACTTTAGGCCAGCCTTGATACAACAAGCCTTGGTCGACAAGCCTTGGCCGAGTTTTGAACAAAGTTATCATTTGTATCTTGCCCCAGTGTTGATTAGCATTGGCGCAAGCCTTAGCCAACCATGACCCCTTAATAATTTCCTAAATGGAGCTCTGATTACCGTTATTTTCTTTCATCATCACTCTTCCCACTGATTTTGCCGCCCAATTCAATTTTTCCATGTACCTACACAAATAATACTGAAAAAAAATACACTAGTTATAAATAACACAATATATTTGAATATCAAATTATTAAATAAATTGCAATATGTAACAAAAATATATTTCGATAAAAGAAAGATCAAAATTTGTCTAATAAATAAATATTTTGGGGTGGCCGCGACGTTCGAAATTCTTTAAGGTCACCCCATCCCCCTACAATTTCTTTTAGGTAAGAAAAAAAGCTTGTGCAAAATTTTAAGGCGATTGGAGGTTATTAATCCGTTCCCTCGAGCAATCGAAATTTAACACGTAAAATACATTTGATTTTTTAATTTTTTCTTTAAACAGCTGTATCTTTGCGAAAAATAAACAGATTTTTATGTACTATTTTACGTGTTAAATTTCGATTGCTGGGGGGCGCGGGTTAATAATGTCCAATCGTATTAAAATTTTGCACAAACTTTTTTTTCTCTTAAATTTGGGGGGTAACTTTAAAGAATTTCGAAAGTCGCCTAATTAATTATCACCCTACTGCAACATACCTACATACACAGAACTGAAAGAGTCGATAAATTTTTTAAGACATTAATCAATGGTTATAAATTTAATCATAGATCACAGATCTTGGATGTGCATACAACTATGTATGTATGTAAATAAAGCATAGGAATGAAGTTTCACGCGCCGAAGAAATAACCGACAATCATCTTAAAACAACTGGATTCCTATTTATTCACACATATCTGCAACAATCAGCTGGATAATTTATAATAATTGAAGTTGAGAATCACACAAACTAACATTACGAATATGCACTCTGTATTAATCACAATGCAATCAATGAAAAATAGCCTCGCATAAAGCTGCATACACACCAAATACAGCGAAACGAGTCATTATTACTGTAAATAATAGTTCATATACAATTTAATTATAGTAGACACGGAAAGATATTGGTAACGAGACAATTTCCCAAGTGGCTGTTTGCGGAACTAACGTATGACATTAGCTGTGTAATAAACAGAGCGAGTTCATTGTAATTTTTTATTCTTTAAAAAATTCTACTATGATTTCATTATTAGACATCTACGAAGTAGTGAAAAATACTATAAGACCTCTTCACGAGCGTGAACAGTATTTTAAAAGTGGAATGTTGACAGTTCCTTTTTTTATCATTATTCATATCCATCTTAACATTTCAATGAAAAAAATTATGAACAAAACGATAAGTTGTGTATTCGTATTTTTATCTATCATAAGTTAGTTCTGCGACTTGCCGCTAAGGAATCTACTCAGTGCCAATACATAATGATAATTATCTTAATAGATAGAAAATAGGAATATTTCTGCCATGCTTAGAGATATTTTTCTATATATCAACTTTGATAATTTAAAAGCTATATTTATGGTAACTATGTTATTTAATTAATCAGGCCATCATGTTTGTTTACTCCTGCTGTAATCGGTCCATTAGCATCCTTCCTCTCCATCGTGTGCCATAGTAACACATTTATCTATGTACCATCGCCTGCAGAACTCGTCTCCCACCTTAAAGACCAGAATCGCTTACAACAGATTCCAAATTTAAGCACAAACATCATCGGTTATCTTTTTCTAGGGCGGAGCTTATATAGGTATAACATTTTAAATAAAAACAATAAATATATCATTTCAAATAATGATTTATTATTATAAATTTTGCTTTTGTTATCTAATTTCTTATACTTATTATGATTATTTACTATGATTATGTATAATAATTTAATTGCACAAATATATGTATATGAGTACTATAAACGAAGAGTACTTCTTTATCTAGCAAATGAGTTTCAAAATCAAATGGGAGGAGCCTACTTAGTTTGTGATACTTAAGCGAAAATGAATACAAACTAGAATACCATTTAAACTAATTATTAGTATAATTTATTTATTAATTATTATATTATCATAGCAACTACTTTACATTGTTTCAATTTTGACGATTCTTTCTTTTATATATTTTGTGTCGTAGTACTTATCATTTTGTAATCATTAGCAAGTGTCCATCACTGCGTGCTCATTACTGGTTTTACCTTTGCCATTACTGGAGAAAAAACATGAACAAAATAAAAGGCTAAAATTTAAAAAACAAACTATATTTGGTGATTTTGGTAATTAAATTGATTAAATAAAGAATTATTCGTCTTATTAGTATAGTGATAATTACAACAAACAATATTTTTCACGCTCGTTCGAATTCGTACGAGAAAATACGTGCGTAATGAGCCTAACTATATATACGCAATGTAGAGAGATCCACACGCCGCAAAATAAATATCTACGGAACAATTTTCTGCATCGATGGCTCTAATATTAATAGCAATTTCGTTGTCGGAACAAATTACATACTGATCGTGGATCGTGCAAGGAAACTGATTGAATTACAATTAATTCTGCGGCTGCTGCGCTGGTGATCGATACCTAAATGTTATGACAGATAATAAACCTTAACGAGTAAAATTTACACCCTAAAATATTAATTTTTCAAAGTTTATCACCTTTTTATTTAAATAAATAAAATTTTAATACGTACTTCTACAATATGAAAATACTATTTTTATGACATCTATCGTCAGTACAATTAACTACAACTTAAGGTTCATATCCTATCTTATCGTGTACTCAAACCAAATTTTAAAAACAATAGAATAATTTTTCTTTTTAAATTATTGCAAACCACGTGCAAACTATAAATCATAATGATAAAATGTATGTTGTTCTATACCAAAAACAACAATAAATATGTTTTTAGAATACATTTATTTATCTTTTATATATTTATAATATACAGATTAATTTACAATTCCATTACAAGATTACTTCGTTTCCAAATTCATATAAAAATTAGTTTCCACCATTTATTATTTTTTTCATCCAGTAGGCCAATTAATCATAAGAAAATTGAAAAAGGTCTGACAGATTCCTACAGATTTCTATCATTCAACATTATTTTGTTTTCTACATTTTTACGAATGATATGTTACATATAAATTTTATAAATACATATTTATTATAATAAATATTATATACCTTATTAATCAATATTTAAGTTCAATTTTATACCAAAGGCATTGCAACATGGTTAATTTTATCAAATTTAGCATTATTCTTATTATACAAATATAAAATGTAAATACTAAACATTAATAATAGAAAATATTGTAATTTTTTTACTCAATCAAATCTAATACTAGCGAATCGAATCAAATACGTCCATTTATTATATTCCTGATTATCACTGATCTAGTATCATTCTTATTTTGATTCCTCGCAATATCGAAGATATGATAAACTTTGTGATCGTTTTATAATGAGATAAAAAAATTGTTTTTTAACGTTAGTTGACGTATGTATTGTTTTGAATTCTTATTGAACTTTACTGCACTAACTACAGTCGTAGTCAGATCAAAACTGATTTCTGATAAATAAAAGACTAATATTTAACCAAAACATTTTATATTTGTATAAACATAATTTTGTATATTTTATACTAATTCATATTTAAATATTTTCTTATATAGATAATTCTCCCCAATTATGTTTTTATTGTAATATCGAACTTTGTTTTAACAATTTTTATTTTATTTTTTTAATTAAGTACTTGCTCACAAAAAAAACTTTGAATCACTACTTTCAACTACCAAAAAATCCAAACTATTTAAATATTAACCGTTTACTGCCAAATTTTCAACAGTTTTATCTTTAAATTTTGCGATTTTTTATTTTAATTATGTTACCCATTATATTATAACAAATAGTCATTAATTAAAATAAAAGTAATTGAAAGTAAATAATCCCATGCGTATGAAGAATATGGCAGTTAAGGGGTTAATAATTTTTTTAGGTTAGATGTAATAAAATAACATTTCAATGTCTTAAATACTCAGTCTTAATGCTAAGTCAGTACAAATGGTCTCTTAATAATTTTTCCAAAAAAAAAATCATCTATTCTTGTTATTAAAAAGTAAAGGTCCATAATTTGCACATTTGTGAATTTTTTGTTTGTTAATTTACTGATGGAAAAACTTTGGTAAAAGTTTTAATTTTATTTTTGTTTGGTCCATTTATTCAACAATTCATTAGAAAAAATTGAGTTTTCTTCTATAAAAAATTGTCAGATTGTGGAACAATCTATAAAAAACGAGTGCAAAATATTTTTTCGTCATATCATCATACCTCAAATATTTTCATCAATTATATCTACCAATTAATAAAAAAATCAACAAAATATACCATTATTAAACCATAACTGTAGATTCTCGACTAAACTGATAACATTAAAATAGATAACATAATACAAAAAATACAATTTTAATGCCCGTTATTAAGTGCAAATGCAAATTAGCTTCCTGTTAACGCTATCTGCTAGGTGTCAAATTGTTATGAAATTTCTCGATATTTTAAAGCAGTGGTAATAAATATATAATAATATAAATGCTATGCATTTTATGATTGTAATCGCGCATGCGTTAAGGTTATCATATATATGATTTCATTCGCTACATCTGTGAGTGGTTGTCATTTATATTTAATACCTGACAGATAGCGTTAGCTGGAAGCTAATTTGCTATTTGACTCTATCTCTTCTTTATAATACCGGGCATAAATTACTCCACAAACAAATACTTATAGCTATTTAAAAGATACTTTTATAGTAATAATAATACTGACAATCAGTTAAGATACAAATGAAAAATTTATCTGTGATGATTTCATCATTCTTTTTCGGTGATAAATAATTAATAGATACTCTTAATTATTATGTAATATTTTTGTAAGTTTTACAGAAATTTATTTATCTCGAGTCAAGAATCTTTCTTTCTAGATTAATACACCAACATATTTTTTGCGACTTAATACTTTTACTACTTTGTAAGGTCTATAGATCGGGAAGAAGGTTGGCACATTGAATGTGATTTTTTTATGAGATATGCAAAAATCTAGGTGGAATCGGGACTCCAATTTTAAACAAGAATTATATTTTTCAAAAATGACTAGTTTTTAATGCTTTTATTTTAATATTTAATTTTCTTGTTTAAAAATTGGTAACCCTATATATTAAACATAATTTTCTTGTACATATATTGGAAGTAAATTTCAAGAAGATACATCATTGCTTAATAGATAAATATTATGTATATAAATAATCTTTTAGCTATAAATAGTATGAGTTGAAAAACGCAGAAAAACATTATACATATAGAGAGTATATCAAAAATTATTGTATAAAAAAATATCATCTTTTAAATTACAAAACATACAGTACAAAAAATGATATGACTATCATATACACATACTACATTATATAATAATCTATAGAATATCTGTTAATATCAGTTTGGTTTTTATTCAATACTTACAATCAAGCCTAAGCACTTTACAGAAACAGTCTCCGTCACCGCTTCGACCTTGCAAATCTATTATATGTGATTCAATACAAGTGGCATGTTAGCTGCGTCGAAACGGCGCTGCGTTTTGACGCATCTAACATGTAATAGATTTGCAAGGTCAAAGCGGTGACGGAGATCGTTTCTGTAAAGTGCCAAGGCTTCAAACTCTTTATAATGCAGCCTTATTACTCATGACTCATGACATTCATAATCTCAATGAGATTATTCATTGATTATATGTAACACGCTTATATAAATGCAAAATTCAATAATACACTATTAGAGGCGATCCAGACTATCAAGCCAATCTCGAGCCAGTCTCGGTCCAATCAAATTTTATGATATTCACATTTTTGCGAAAATTTAGAACACGGTTCATTTTTTTTTTATCAATCTGCTATGATCTGCGTTGTTAGTATTCATTTAGTAATCATATTCTATAATATATTTTAAGACTATTCACAGTTCGATTACACTCCAGTAAAGTATTCTTCGATACTATACTGTTTCGGAACGTGATTAGATCGAGACCTGAGCGATAGTGTGAATGATTTCATTATTTATTGTTTATTTATATTTAATTGGAAACGAGACCGGACAGGGACCGGCTCGATAGTCTGGATCGACCCTTAACGTTATATTTCATAGGCGTTACCTATTCAAAATGCGATTAGTACAGGCAAAGGAAGAAAAAATTGCCCTGTTTTTGGAACAAATTCGGAGTGCGATGAAATTTGGTACCCATAATAATACGTATGTACACAAAAGTTCCCAGCCATAGACCTTGTGGAAAAAAATTACAGCCGTTTGAAATTTAATTTAGTTTTTATTGAATAACTTCAAGACAAATGAAGATACATTAAAATTTTCAAAAATATTTGCTTTGCAACTTTATTTCATAATTTCTTCCAACGTGTCTACACAAATTGCTGAAAAGTCGCCGTGAATCCGAAAACTAAGTGCGTTTAATCACAAAAATATGTTTAAATGGATTATTATATATTATTATATTAGTAGTATCAAAATATTTTAGAGATCATCTTTAAAAAAAAAATGTAGGAATTAAAGCAAAATCCAAAAAAAAATTATTTGGCAATAAAAGATTGCGAGTTTTAAAAAAAAAAAAAAAAAACATAAAAACGTCGATAATTTTGTAATCAGCCATTACTTTTAAAAAAACATCGGTTGCCTTTACTACCCCTCAAACGTGGTTCATTATATTTTTAATCTTCCCGTATATTTTCATTTACTTTAGATTTATTTCTCAAATTCGGGAATGTTGTACTGGACAATATTTGGAAGTTATTTCGTATTTTCTTTCTTATATATCAAGAATGGGAATAAATCAAGAGAAAAATATGGACTTCCCAATTTCTCCTAGAATACCTTCCTGTTTCTATAAAAATCAACTATATACACACATTATTTTATGATATTTTTCACAGATATTCTACATTTTTATACACAATATACATTTTAACTCAACAATAAATTGATCAATATTGGCTAGGGACTACTTTAGCTCTTAGTTGTGCTATCAATTTCTGGCTTATCGGTTCTGTCGGCGATTCCGAATCGGAACTTGTCTGACAGTTAAATTTAAAGTCAATATTGTCACCCTTCTCGCTCATATTCGACAGCTCCCAGTTTTTATTCATAGACAGCGTAGATGGTTCTGAAATGATAATCACATTTTGATGCTTTCTGTAATTTTGTCATATAAACGAGACTGCATATCGATTTTCTTTTATTATTTCTTGCACTACGTCAGTGCTTCTCAAACAAAAATTTAACGATTTTTCGAAAAAAGGTTAAAGTAAACATTGTAAAAAAAACATTGCAGATATATTGTTTGATATATACTAGCAGTATTCCCTCTTTTAAAATGTCACTCAAAGAAATACGTTGTGCTGCCAAAATTTTGTCAGTTCATTATATTATACTATGTATTTCAGGGCAATCTCTATTTTGGGGGATTAAAGCATGCAGATATTGAAGAAATTACATACCCGTAAATGTGGGTGTTTTATTTTTATAAATAATAAACCCAACAAATCAAAAAATAATGAAATATGTGGACACTTTTAATAATTTCCTTCCTTTCCGTTATTAAATTGGAGATTAAAATTAAAAAGAAGTAAAACGCCACAATCCGCCAACATGAAAGTTATAGATACCTAATGTCGATTTTTGGTATTCAAAAATATATTTTACAACATTTTTCGTAGAAACCAACTTATAGAAAAATCGATTTAATTTAAATTTTTTAAAACATCAAAAAGAAGAGATTACAAGCTTAAAAATGTTTTTTGAATATTTTTATCGAAGATGTGATGATTTTAATTTTCATACATTATTTTTTTTAAATACTTTTAATTTTTTGACGGATATATTATATTATATCATTACCAGTATGACTATTCGCCTTCGAAAAATATCACTAATATTCTACAAAATGTAGGGCATCTGGCAACCATAGTAAACTGCAAAGTACGTTACTATTAAAGATGGTATATAACTGCTAATAAACATAGTTAATAAATTATAACATTGGCAGCTAACTAAAGTGATGAAATCTACCGTCTGCTGAATTACGTTTCACATTATTAAAAAAGATTTATAGAAAAAATATTATTTTTCATTTTAAAATCCGAAATTCTGCTCAAGTTTATATATAACGGCTTCTGATTTATAATGAAACCTATTTCTCCACACAAATATGGTTTTTGCCCACCCCCCTCGGCCTTATCGAAGGTAGTCATATTTTTATGACCCCCCCCCCCCCTGTTGTGACGTCACACAAATTTCGAAACAATAATTAGGTAGTTAAAATCAACAAAAAAAATGTTTGTTTTTTTATTGCTGTTTATATTATTTTTATTTTTATGAAATTTTTTCATGCACGTTTGAAATTTTCCCAATCTTCACAGGTCTCGAGTTACTAACAAAACATTAATTTTTCCTCATATTTTTACTCTTATGCCGTGTTTAGACCAAAGAAAACAAAACAGCAACACGGTGTTTGAAAATACATCGTATAATTTAAATTGCACTTTTGTCAAAAAGACACGATGTTGCTATTTTGTTTTTTCGATCTTTTATTTTTTATATATGACGTCACGAAGCTTGACAAATAATCCCAAAAATCAACCCAGTCAATTTTCTGGTTATAAACTATATACACCAACCATTTCCTGCAAAACTTCAAATAAAAATTCTATAAATTCCACTGCACTTTAAGAAAACCCCTACCTATTTTTGCGTTTCCGTTTCCCAGATCCGCATTGTCCATGTGGTATTTCTCGGCAAGTGCCGCGAGCTGGTTGAGGACCCCTGGCTCGTCATCTTCTAGACTCGAATAGCTCGCAGTCGTTCCGTCACTATGCGCATCCGCCTCGCCACTACCGCCGGATATTTCGCCTTCCACCTCTTCTTCAGGATCGTCCTCGTTTTCTTCATCTTCATCGTCATCCGAACATTCGTCGTCAACGTCCGAATCACTATTGTCTGAATTAGTTTGGTTCTGTTCAAATTCTATATAAAAATACGAATATTTGACAATATTTTACTTATTAAAATAAGATTTGTCATTGAACGTTTTGATCACCATTTCATCATTTTGGCGTGAATAACGTCTAATGTTTTACTCCAGATATATACTGGGCATTTCAGAAACTTGATTGTAACACACTGAGATCAGTTTGCGCGCTAGCGTAAATTTCTAATCAGTGTATCTCGACACTCAGAGTAGCTATCACGTAATGTTTTGGTCTCAAATTATAGATCTAGATTAGATCTACGTGATACAAGTATAAATCAAAACATTTAACTAGTTTTAATTAGTGATAAATTTAATATTATAAAAAAAACAGTATCAACCAATGGTTATTTGGACCAGGGATGTATAGGGCCATTGGACCCTTTGATTCTTAACTAGTATTTTTTGTTATTACATTTTTTTCATATGTTTGGCACTGTGTTTGGTCTATAGGTGTATTGCGTACCAACTAAAATTTAAAGCTAGTCAACCAAACTTTAGCTGCGTGTAAATCGGGCTTCTGTCCTTATTTTTGCCCCTTTCATTTCGTGAAATGTCAATCGAAACATTAAAAATCACGAAAAAGTAAAACTGATAAACTAAAAATATAGAATAATTATTATTTTATATTAATTTACCTACCTTGTTTTAATTTTTGTATTATCAAGGGATAAAAATCTTTAGCTGTGACATTATTTGGTTCATATTGAAGAACTAAAAAATAAAAATGTATTTATTTATATTTAATTTATTATTGTTTTATTTCGTAAATACTTACTTAATTTACAATACTTTAAAGCAGTCGCGTAGTCTTTCAATAATACTGCCGACAAAAACTAAAAAAAAATATTATTGCAGTAGAATTGTACAAAATAAATAATACACATGGATGTAAAAATAATGTAACGAAAATATTATATAAATACAACCAAATCTTAAAAAAATAAAATTGTATGCTTATATTCTGATCTACAGAAAATAGACATTTAAGATAAATTAAAAATATAGTATATCTAAATAGATATCACATGTCACGTTTAAACTTACGTCGCCCCAAGAAAAAAATATAGAGAGGGGGAGGAAATTATTATCTTTTTATTATATATAATTTACATTTTTATCTATCGTATTGTATAATATAAACTTGTTAAATTAAATAATGTTGTCAATTCGAGGGAGAGAGGGTTCTGACCCCTAACTCCCCGCATAGGTGCGCCACTGAACTGATTTCAAATCTGTTTGTAGAAAATTATTTTTTAATTACTTTTATCAGTACAACTTTACTTCGAACTAATTAAATTTAACAAGTTAAATTAACGAAAAGTTAAAAATGAATGTTACACAATCGTAACTAATTAAATTTTACAATGATTCATTATTTAATTTTCTACCAAAATTAACTTACAATTAGTAACAGTGGCAGCGGAAGAATTTAATATTAAAAAATAAGAAAACAATTCATTATCGAGTTGTCTTCTAGTAGCGTACCGTGGGGGGGAGCAAAGGAGGTATTTGCCCCGGACGGCAGTTTGTTAAGAACAACAAATTTGAGGTAGTAACCAAAAAAAAAGTCATCAAAATTACTATAAAGTGCAAAATTGTGAATTGCCAGCGGCAAATTCGAAACAAAGGTTTTCAATTTTCACATTTAGCATATAGTGCAATGGGAGAGGCAAATTTGCCATTTGCCCCGGGCGGCGGAAACCTACGATATGCCACAGTTGTTTCCTCTAGCTCTGATGAAAAATTGTTTCAAACAGCATTTTTCCTTCAGTAACTATATTAATGGGAGATAGGATTCTCCGAACGACGGTGACGTCATAAGAGGGGGGCGGGTGACACCTCGGGCGGAAATCAAAAGTCGCCCCCCCCCCCGCCAAATATATCAGTGGGCTCTATTTTTTAAATTAAATTAGATGGTTATTACTCTTTATAGACTTTCAATAACAGAGAAAAAATTGGTTATATTTTAACACATTTTCCGTTCTGGAAGCTTTAAATAACCAAAAAAATAGGTAAATAGGATTTATTTTTTAACATATGAGATGGGTGTCATCAGAGGCGGACCGTCCTGCATGCCCCCTCCTAACGACGTCACTTTTGAATGATGCAAATTCAGAATTAAATAGTAAAGCGTATAATAACGCAAATCGAAACGAAAAAAGATGGGGTCTATAAGTGTACTTGTATAGAAATTGAAAATCTACAAACTACTTCCTATATTATTATTCATATTTAAATTAAATCATATTTTTACAATATTTTACTCTTAATACTTTTTCTATTAGACATCAATTCTCACACAACGACTCTGCTATTATCTAACGACGTAAATACTTTCCTCCTTCACTCCCTCTTATGTTCTTGTAGTCAATTTAATGTCGATCAGCGTAGAATAAACATGTGTTCTCACACAATATAACTTTTAAGCATTGGAATCTTAGAGAACGGTGTCCGTCACCGCTACGACTTTACTAAATCTATTATATGCGATTCTAATACAAGTGGCACTTTACAATCCGTCATAACGCAACGGCGTTTCTAACAAAAAAACGCGTTCCTGGCACCTTAGAGAAACGGATGACATAACGTCGCTCATTCAAAGCTGTACAAATCAATTAGACTGTGACTTTACAAAAAACGGTGACCTCCGAATCCGAAAGATTTGATTTTATGTAAATTTTTTGCACTCGATAACCTGTCGTAATTATTCAATACACAATTCATTATACATTTTTAGATTAGTAACTAATAACTAATATCACAATACAATTATTTTTATTATTTACATATTTAATTTTATTAGAAAAGTGTAATTATACACAACAAATACATGCCTTAGTTTATTACCTATACCATTTATTTAATTTAAATTGTTGATTTAATTATATCGATCAACATTACTACAAACTTCGATTTTTCTATTCAATATTTTATTTAAAAAGATATTAATTTTAAATTCTTATATACCTACCTAATAAAACCATTGTAACATGCAAAAGTACAAAATCTTTACAGCTGATTCAACTGTGTTGCGTGTATGTTGTATTGTGATCATATATACCAAATATTATTATATTTTAGCCTGACGATGATTCTGTGAATCGAAAGCTTGCGGTTTCCTCTTCTTTAATAAATTTTGACGTTTAAACAAACAAGTTTGTTTTTACCAAATATACCTATATAGTCAGCCGAGAGAGAAGTTCAGATACAACACTCTATAGTGCAGACAATCTTTTCTCACTCGCACAGAAATAGTCGCACGCGCGTCTTTCTGTGCATACTCGTGTTAACCATTCCATGCCAAAACATTACGAGCATATTTTCTGATTAATAAGTTCTTTTTTTCTGATTAATAAGGCGAATTGAAATATATATATGATTGTGATAGTCGTTCTTTTTTATTTTAATTAAATCTGAAATTAACAATTAATCAATTGTTAATTGTGATAATTCGCAATTACAAATAACTATATTATTAATCGTTAGTTTTAAATAAGAAATGCAGTTTATTTGTTAATTTTTATTTGTTTTTACGATTGAATGCCCAACTCTGATATGTATGATGTACTCGTATGTATGTATATGATGTGTATAATACATATATGTACAAAAATACCGATATGTTCGAAGCTTGATACGTTATTTTGAAATTTTATATAATTGTACTGTGAATTTCACATTTTAAAAATTACAAGTGCGACCATTATGTAAAATAATATTTAACCTTGTACATAAAGCTTACATTGCAAATTAACATTAACAGAACTAGATTTATTAGAAAATAGATTAATTCGAAATAAAAATATATGTAAAATTGTAATTTAATAAAAAATCTAGCCTGTATAAAACATTACATCGTTTATATTCAATTTTTAAGTCATATTTAATAAAAAGTAAACTAAGGACGTCGAAATATAAATTATATACTATACTTTGTTTTTAATTAATTGTTTTTTCAAACAAATTGAATAATAATTACAAGCGAAATCATGGAAACACGAAATTAATTTTTTCTGTATTATTTATTTGGTGCACTACATGTATTATTTATTTGGTCGACACTCACGTACTGCCAGCCGGGTTTGTTTATAAAAATTCACAATAGAAATTTTTCTCAAGACAAAAAAAAACTGTGGCGGACTCCGTCGAAACGGTGACGGATTCCGCTACCGTCCGTAGTTTCTAAGATTCCAATGCTTTAAACTAACCTCCGATAAAAATTCTGTAGGCGCTGAAGATATACTCTCATCCGCATCTGTATATTCGCTTAAATCTTCGTTACTACTAGAGTTTGGCTTCAGCAGATTGACGTTACCGTTGTCTTTATCTGCCATACTGGAGATTTCGAGGAAGTATACACTGAAACGGAAAATTTTATCAACACCAGTAAATTTTATTAACTGAAAATTTATGAACCGAAAAATGTAACTAATAATTTTAATTAATGTAATAAATGACTTTAGGTTTCTTTTGTTTTAATGACAGATTCTAAAATAAAATATTAAAGTTATTTCGCCCAAATCAGCAAGGTCCTGGCCGGTTTTATGAAGACTCAGCTATATTATATATAAAAAATAAGTAAATCTAAAAAAAACTTCTGTCAAGTGATGGCACAATTAATGCTTTCCTTGTATTTTTTTAAGAGAATACTTTACTACGTAAGTTCTAATGATTTTTTACTTAAAAAAATGTAGTGCTTTATAAAAAAAAGCAACTAACAATTTTCATGTAACATGCGTCGTTCTTGAGATATTTTGATAATTTTGCGATATCATCCCCAACTCGATTCGATTTTGATCATTTTTATATGCAACCATCTACTAATCAAACCCAACTAATAAACCAAGTTTCATTGAAATATGTTCATTGGTTGAAGAGTTATACATGTGGCAAGAATTTAGGAGACATATGCCCTTAAAAGAAATTACAAAAGAGCCACGGTTGGCCCAGGCTTGCGCCAATGCTAGCCAACAATAGGCCAAAATACAAATGATAACTTCGTTCAAGACTCGGCCAAGGCTTGTCGTACCAAGGCTGGCCCAGAATTGACCCAATCTTGGGTAAAGAATAGGTGACTCGAAGCTCGGTATCTGAAGGTTGATTTAGATTGGGATCAATATCAAAAAAGCAACACTGGCAACCGAATATTGGGCCAAGCTTGGTCCCATCGTCAAGGCTGGCATTTCCTACATGGGAAGACGTAGAAAAACAAACATTTATATTGACCTGAAACGGAAAGACCAAATGGACATTTTGAAATCGAAGACCAAATATTTTTCTTCTTCCTTCCTCTTATCTTTTGGATGTAGTAAGGAAGCAAAATAAAACTGTTTCAAGATACATATTACGAGTTAATAGATTCCTTCTCGACGTTTTCTTCATATTGTATACAATATATTATTAGTATTTGATATAATATAATATATAGTTTTTCAATTTTATCCAAAACTTAAAAATTGCTTATTAATTGATTTTTTCTTAAAATTTTCTACCGGATGTGTACCTCTGGACCCCATTTTAACATCAATCAAAATAATGTTAATATGTTATACATATTCCCCAAAAATTGATAAAGAAAATAATATAATAGTGCTATTATACTATAAAGACGTTTAATATATGTATTTTAAAAAATTTATAAATATCTAATTTTAATTTAGAATATGACACAAAAAAGAACAAAAATATATTAAATTTGGTGGGTCAAAAGTTGCCTGCCCAACACTAAAAGAGGCCCATAAAATTTACGTGAAGACGCTGCCAAAATAAAATCTTTTACTCGAAACTTTTTGTTATTATTTTAAACATTTGAGACATTTTGTCCATCTCATACTAGTCTAATTATTTGATATCTATTTTTCCGAACATATCAAATATCCCAGCTTATACCCATTAACCTAAACACATATACAAAAGCAGACAATACAAAATTAAAATAAATTACCTTAAAATTTGATATAGACGAGCTCGGTTTCATAATGACGCCCACATCTGATTAATGGTCATAGTTAAAAACACACAATTACGGTATCTCAAAACTACATACGGGGCAAAAACAAATGTTAAACTTGCATAGGGGAGGGGGCGTATGGAAATATACTGTTCATAATTCACGTATATGAACATATGTGAATAAATATTGCCTTTTCATTTATAACGGCGGAACGTATGTTATAGCGATGCAAATCATATTTTAAATTAATTATTTTTGTAATCCCGTTACTAAATCAGCATAAATTTTTCGTTATAATAAATATTATTTAGGAGGGAAATATTGAATGTTTTTATCCCCATCCCCTCATATAACTATCGATGAAATCGCCCCTAAATGTAACGTTTCAAAGCGTAATGTGCTTTTGCATACTAATTACAATTTTAACTTATGCAACTTTATGTACACGTATGTATTATACATAGTTTTCAAAATATTGATCAAACATTGCAGGCATTGAACTAATAATTAAAATATTATTAATATTGATATATATTATTATACATAACTAAAAATATATATATATAAAATAGATTTTCGATTAATGTGACATTTATTATTTATATAATCGAAAATATATAAGATAAATAGAACTAATTTTTAATATTTAGTTAATACACAGAAAGAATAATAAAATATAACTAATATTATTATAGTATGTAATAAAAACACTGTCTGGGTGATTTTTTCGCACAATTGAAATATGCATTTACCAAGTTCATTCAACTTGCATTTCATTGTTAGATGTATTAAATACTAATAATAGCAATACGTTTATTTTCATAACAATGTTTTGTTTATATACATGAAATTACTCACAACCGCTATATAGTACGGCGTAAAAAAACTATTTAAAATAAATACATATTTACCTTTCAACAATCAGTTTTTAGAATACATCATAAATCACTAATTTCACTGAAAAACTATCTTTATTACACCACTTTTATGGGTAAAAACCAACAGGTACAAAATCAAGATTCGTTAAAGCTCTCTCCATTATTTGTCAATGCTCAAAGCCATGCGTAGGTGTATTTACTACAATATCAAACCAGTAGTACTCAAACTATTTATTAAAGAACTAAAATCCCGCATTAATTCAAAATAGTTGTAATACTAACAAATTGATACGAAATATTCTTTATTTTAAATTAAATTGTGAAATTTTCTGGTTATTTTATATAGATGTTTCATATTATATTTCTATTTTTAAATATATTGATCACAATGAACCATAAATATCGTTTTAGAATTGCTGGATAGTGACGCAAGCGCAATAATCTTGGCGTCTAACAATTAATTTTTGGAAAATATATAGATATGTACATATATGCACATATAGTTGCTGTTTCTTCCATTTTAATGGTTAATTATTGAAACAATTAATATACATTTTTCATTCGGTTAGTCGTTATTTTCAACAATGGAAATTACTGTATAGGATAGGCATAAATAGATACACAACTATATTTATTATGCCTACGATCGAATAGCCGATTTTTTTAAATGTAAATTTTAAGCGTATCTTTTGTACAAAATAAATACCTATTTATTTATTTAACTGGATAGTAATTTATATAACATTTATAATGTGTATGCGTTTTTTATTTTGAAATAAGATTATTAAAATTACTTACCTACCAAATGCATATTATATAAAAATGATAAGAATATTAATAAATTATTTTTTATTGTGGTTTGTATAAATTTATTTTAACTAAATGCAATGAATGTAAACCAGACATTGTATGACATAGACTAAGTGAGCCATAGCACTTTATGTAAGTCAGCGTCAATCTATCAATCTATGTCATACAATCTCTTTAATGTAAAGATATAAAAAAGATATTACATACAAATATATATACTGCAACAATTATAATACAAGAAAATATAAAATAATTAAAACTTATTAACATTATTCACAAATAGATGCTGTATTTTGTAAATTTCTTTGTGAAAAAAATAAATGTTTAGGTTTCTTTACACCATTAACAGGAAAAAATGTGGTCATTTTTTGTGATTTTGGATTAGATTTTTCATTTTCATCATCGGACCAATCAACACTACAAGCTTTTTCATCAAGTAATTTGTCAGCAGTTGACCAACTGAATCTAACAAGTTGTGGAAAACCAAATACTTGATCTATGTTATTTAAAATAAATTTCTTCGTAACTGGATCTGAAAAAGTAGTGATAAAATTTTAATTTTAATTTTAAGATAAATTACTGTAATAATGAAATTATTATTATTAATTAAAAGAAATAAGAAAATATAATATTTTTACTTTATTTGATTTTTTTGGCAATAAGCATTTTATTCCACTGGTGACAGAGCATGCAGCTATTTTCTTGAAAGGCTATTGTTTTTTCATACAATAGTTCTCTACTGTCTACTATACCGATTAATTTAAATTTGTCTACTAATAAAGCATTGAGATAAAATATAACTGGAGCAAACTGGTAACTCAATGTTGTACCAAAATCTCTTTACCTAACCAGCTTTGATGATGTTAATTATGACAAAAATTAAAACATATAGATTGAATAGGAGCAACTCAGTACGTTCTTTTCTCTTTTCATTGTTGTTTGTTACCACTCCCGTACTCCCATTATTTTATTTGCTCTAAAGTGAATATGTTGTTAGATTGACATATATACAATTTGAAATCACCAATGCAATACGTTCATTTGTACAAGAATGTACTGGCTTTTTTTGTGTTAAAAAATCAGTTTTATTTAGCTTTTGTAATAAAACATAATACAATTAACTAACAATAATATATAATTCTAACAGAACTTAGATATAAATTATTCTGTGGATATAAATAACTATTGAATATAAAAAAAATTACCGCCAGGATAACCACTTCCAAAATCTTTGTGTGTAGCTTCTAAGCCCTCTCTAAACTTCCAAACTTGCAACATATGATCTCTTGTGACTTTTGCACAGATACTTGCAGCTGATACTATAGGATATGTAGAGTCAGCTTTCTTTGCTACAGTTATTTTAATATTTGGAAATATATCTGATAAGTAAGCTTGATATTTTTCTGGTGGTCCAACCTGACACAAAAGAATTAATTATTGATTGAAATAGGTACGGATTTAATTTCATCACACTTACTGTATCAACATAAATTTCGGTTACATTCACTTCTGCTGCAAGAGTGTTTTTTATAAGATCAATCGCTGAATCCATTGAAACAACGTTCAAAGATCTTTTAGTTCGAGAAAGCATACTTTGACATATTATATTTGGTGAAATAACCTATTAAAACATAATAAATTAATACAAAAAACATTAATATAATACAAAGCGCATTTACTTCTACTGCCCATCCAAGGCAATCACAGGTATCACATATTTTTGAAAATACAACATCTCGTTTAGCTTCATCAAGTGCTTTTGAATCAACGCAACCATTTGTTTTTAATACCTCTACTTTAGATTTAGGAATATAAGCTATACCATATACCATAGGTCCTGAAAAACCATTAAAACTATATTTGTATTCGAATAATAAATAACAGGTTTTAATTTTACCTAGAACTGGTCCTCTCCCGGCTTCATCAACACCTAAAATGCATTCTTCCTTCTTACATATTTCAGGTATAGGTGACATATAAGTAAAGTTTTGCGAATTATTTTGTTCAGATAAATAAGGATTCATTTTTTCTAAAGAATCCATCGAATCCATGATTAACGTTTGACAATTTTATAGAGGTTAGAATCACAGTAGAATTTTTAAATCGATTTCTTCCCGCCCAATGTGGGTGCCTTTTCATGTGACGCTAGACGCTAGCGCCAAATCCTGTCACGTGACCTATTTTGATGCTAGCTGTCAAAATCCTGTTTGACGTTTGAGTGTAGCAAACAATATTCATTCATTTATTAAAAATTGATTTCATTTGAGTAATTTTGAGCACAGTAATAGATGATGTCTAGTGTGTACAAGTATCAGGCGTAGATTACTCAATGTCAACAAACTATTGATTCACTCAAAAGATAGAGAAAATTGCGAAAAAGAATTCTGTCGGCTCTTTAAACCAGTAAAATATTGAATCAAAATAAGAGACCTTATTAAAAAGAGGTTCAGTGTTTGAATCCCAAGGTGATCTGTTTTATTTTATTTTTTTATTAAAAGTAATTTTTCAATAAATAATCAATAGGTGCATCAATAATACATAGTATCTATGTCTCAACAATGATGCCATTTAATAAGTAAGTATATAATAAATATTTATAAATAAAAGGTAAGTAATTTCAATTGTACAATATTTTATACCTGTGTAGATAAACAGGTAACAAAGAACTAATTATGAGCATCTATGTAGATAAATAGATGCTTTAAATTCACTCAGTTTTTATAGTTTTGAAAGTATACATGTCATCGTATGTAAGAGGAAACACTGATAACATATATTGCACCAGATTTAAAATTCATTCATTAATACATACGATAACGTCTTTGTCAAAAAAAATGATTAGTCGGAACGGCATCTGAAAATAATATTGAAATTTTAAAGGTACATGTAGCGCCATCTAGCAAAAACTACTTGAACTAATAAGTTTTTGATAGTTCATGTTTGTCCTACTAGATGGTACTACATGTACTTTTTAAATTTCAATGTATTTTTCAGATGCCATTCCGACTAAATCATTTTTTTTGCAAGTTAGAGACGCTATCGTATGTATTAGAGCATCCTAATTAAAAATATGCCCATAAAAAATTGCACTCAGAACGATAAAACCATTTTTCATCAACTTTTGTCTAAAAAAAATGTTAAAATTATGAGAAAAAATTATGTGAAAGCATTGAAAATCTGATATCATATATGTTATCAGCGAGTCTTCTTACATACGATGGGGTGTTTATTACTTTCAAATTTAAAATAGATGTATTAATTATCGTACCAAAAAACATACTCTTTTTGAATTTGAAAGTAATAAACACGCCATCGTATGTATTATGACACGCTGATAACATATATTATATCAGATTTTAAATACATTCACTGGTTCAAATTTTCACTAAAATTTCTAAGACAAAACTTGATAAAAAACCATGTTATCGATCCGAGCGCAACTTTTTATGGGCATATTTGGAATCAGGGTGCCCTAATACATACGATAGCGTCTCTAACTCGCCAAAAAAAATTTTTTTCCAAAACGAAACAAGGCTATAGTATGGCTTAAAAAACAGTCGAAAAATACTTTTTTCGATTTTCAAATAATTAGATACGTTATCGCATGTAAAGGGACACGCTAATTCGACAATTTTTATCAATTGCGAAATTCATCAAAGGGTTCAAAAGTTATAGCCATTTTACGACGAAAAATTGATAAAAAACAGTGATAGCGGTTCGAGCGGAATTTTTTATCAACATTTTTGGAATCACCATGCTGTTATACATACGATAGCGTGCGTAACTCGACAAAAAAAAATTATCTGATGACGTAACATGACAGCACCTCCACCATATATAAAAAAGTACAAAAATACTATATATATCTTATTTTTGAATAAGGAATACAAAAATATCAAAAAATATTTTATTCCGTATATATGGTAGAGGTGCCGTCATGTTACGTCATCAGATAAATTTTTTTTTGTCGAGTTAGGTACGCTATCGTATGAATAACAGAATGGTGATTCCAAAAATATTGATAAAAAATTCCGCTCGAACCGCTATCACTGTTTTTTATCAATTTTTCGTCGTAAAATGGCTATAACTTTTGAACCCTTTGATGAATTTCACAACAGATAAAAATTGTCGAATTAGCGTATCCCTTTACATGCGATAACGTATCTAATTATTTGAAAATCGAAAAAAGTGTTTTTCGACTGTTTTTTAAGCCATACTATAGCCTTGTTTCTTTTTGGGGAAAATTTTTTTTTGGCGAGTTAAAGACGCTATCGTATGTATTAGGGCACCCTGATTCCAAATATGCCCATAAAAAGTTGCGCTCGGATCAATAACATGGTTTTTTATCAAGTTTTGTCTTAAAAAATTTCATCAAATTTTGAACCAGTGAATTGATTTAAAATCTATTATCATTTATGTTATCAGCGTGTCAAATAACATACCATGGCGTGTTAATTATTTTCAAATTTAATAAGGATGTGTTTTTCAGTACTTTAATTGATACACCCATTTTGAATTTTAAAATATTATGCACGCCATCATATGTAAAAGGACACGCTGATATCATATATAACACCAGATTAAAATGCCTTTGTTTGTTAAAAATTTCAAGCAAATTTTTTGAACAAATGTTGATAAAAAAAACAATTTCATCGATCCGAGCGAAACTTTTTATATACATTTTTGGACTCAGGATGCCCTAATACATACGAGAACGTCTCTAACACGTTTAAAAAAATTTACTTAGTCGGAATGGCTTCTGAAAAAATTATTATTATTTTTCAGAAGCCATTCCGATTAAGTCAATTTTTTTTAAACGTGTTAGAGACGTTATCGTATGTATTATGGCATCCTGAGTCCAAAAATGCATATAAAAAGTTTCGCTCGGACCGATGAAACTGTTTTTTATCAACATGTGTCTAAAAAATTTGCTTGAAATTTTTAACAAACAAAGGAATTTTAATCTGATATCATTTATGTTATCAGCGAGTCTTCTTACATACGATGGGGTGTCTATTACTTTCAAATTCAAAATGGATGTATTAATTATCGTACTAAAAAATACACTCTTTTTGAATTTGAAAGTAATAGACACGCTATCGTATGTAAGAACACTCGCTGATAACATATATGATATCAGATTTTAAATACATTCACTGGTTCAAATTTTCACTAAAATTTCTAAGAGAAAACTTGATAAAAAACCATGTTATCGATCCGAGCGCAACTTTTTATGGGCATATTTGGAATCAGGGTGCCCTAATACATACGATAGCGTGTCTAACTCGCCAAAAAAAAAATTTTTCCCAAAAAGAAACAAGGCTATAGTATGGCTTAAAAAACACTCGAAAAACACTTTTTTCGATTTTCAAATAATTAGATACGTTATCGCATGTAAAGGGATACGCTAATTCGACAATTTTTATCTGTTGTGAAATTCATCAAAGGATTCAAAAGTTACAGCCATTTTACGACGAAAAATTGATAAAAAACTGTAAGAGAGATTCGAGCGGAACTTTTTATCAACATTTTTGGAATCACCATGCTGTTATACATCCGATAGCGTGCCTAACTCGACAAAAAATTTTTTTTATCTGATGACGTAACACGGCGGCACCTTCACCATGGTGAAGGTGCCGTCATTAGATTAAAATTTTTTTGTCGAGTTAGGCACGCTATCGGATGTATAACAGCATGGTGATTCCAAAAATATTGATAAAAAATTCCGCTCAGACCGCTATCACTGTTTTTTATCAATTTTTCGTCGTAAATTGGCTGTAACTTTTGAACCCTTTGATGAATTTCACAACAGATAAAAATTGTCGAATTAGCGTATCCCTTTACATGCGATAACGTATCTAATTATTTGAAAATCGAAAAAAGTGTTTTTCGACTGTTTTTTAAGCCATACTATTGTTGTTTCTTTTTGGGGAAATTTTTTTTTTGGCGAGTTAGAGACGCTATCGTATGTATTAGGGCACCCTGATTCCAAATATGCCCATAAAAAGTTGCGCTCGGATCGATAACACGGTTTTTTATCAACTTTAGTCTTAAAAAATTTCATCAAATTTTGAACCAGTGAATTGATTTAAAATCTATTATCATTTATGTTATCAGCGTGTCATAATACATACGATGGCATGTTCATTATTTTCAAATTCAATAAGGATGTGTTTTTCAGTACTTTAATTGATACACCCATTTTGAATTTAAAAATATTATGCACGCCATCGTATGTAAGAAGACTTGTTGATATCATATATGATATCAGATTTTAAATGCTTTCACTGGTTCATAATTTTAACATTTTTTCTTAGACAAAAGTTAATTAAAAACGGTTTTATCATTCCGAGTGCAATTTTTTATGGCCATATTTGGAATTAGGATGCTCTAATACTTACGATAGCGTCTCTAACTTGCAAAAAAAATGATTTAGTCGGAATGGCATCTGAAAAATACATTGAAATTTAAAAAGTACATAGTAGGTACCATCTAGCGGGACAAATTTGAACTATCAAAAAATATTAGTTCGAACTATTTTTGTTAGATAGAGCCACATGTATCTTTCAAATTTCAATATTATTTTCAGATGCCGTTCCGACTAAATCAATTTTTTTTGTCAAAGAAGACGTTATCGTATGTATTAATGAATGAATTTAAAATCTGATATAATGTATGTTACATACGATAACGTTTATACTTTCAAAACTGAAAACTAAGTGAATTTAAAACATCTATTTATCTACATAGATGCTCTTAATTAGTTCTTTGTTACCTGTTTATCTACACAGGTATAAAGTATTGTATGATTGAAAATTACTTACCTTTTATTTATAAATATTTATTATATACGTACTTATTACATGGCGTCATTGTTGAGACATACATACTATGTATTATTGGATATTTATTGAAAAAATATTTTTTATTGTATTATTATATATAATAATATTATATTAATTGTATCATGGTCATGGTGTAGGTAAAGTATTTACGAACCTTGTCCACCAGTTAGTTATATAGTAAAAGGAATAAAACAAGGGAATCAAATATGTAAATATAACTTTTAATACACGAATGTTTAATATGCGTTTTTATTGTAAATAAACAATTTTATACAACAAATATTGTTCTAAACGTCTATCTATTCTACATCATATATGTTTATGAAAATAAAGTACAAAGCACATAATGATTATACGACAATAAAGCTAAAATTTAGCTTAAAAATATTCAGTCATATTAAAAGGCCTAAATATTACTTAACAATTATTAACTCAATTACCTTAATTATTTTTATAAACATAATAGATGTTTTTGTAATTATTTACACACTTTTAACAACATCATTACAAAAATTGTTATTTCAACACATAAAAAAACTGTTTATGGAATATATTATGAAATAATAATATAAAAAATACAAATCCTACATTTGAATCATTGAAAATAAACATCTACAAAAATAAATGTTTCATGATAAAAATGTAATAGTAATTACTATAATAATTTATTTACATTTTATTATACCTACATGTATGTTATTTTAAAAATAATAACTATAGTACCTATAAGTTATAAAATATTGACTTAGTAAAAATTGTAAAAGCATTTAAATATTCTAAAATAAACAGATAATTATTTATTGTGTACATATATTTCAACAAATAATATTATTAGTACCAATTTACAGTTTAGGCATTTTATGTTTTCTATTCATAATTTTTTAAGTTTCATAGGGAATACATATTTTTCAACAATATTTTAATAGCATAAAGAAATATTAAAATATTTTACTGGATATCAGGCAGTGGCGGCTCAAGATTTTGTATCAGCGAGTTTTACAATTGAAAAGGCACCAAGATGTTTTAATTTGCCTTTTGCCTAAAAGACGTACGTCACATTAACTCATATCGCCATCAAAAGGGTATAATGATCCCCTTACACCAGCCACTAATATCAGGGTACCAGGTATATAGAAGGATAATAATTTTTTTATTTAAAAAACCATTGAAGTTATGTAATGTCCCAGTTTACTTTATAATTCAAGTATGTTATAAAATTATTTAACTCTCTGGTCCCTCCATTATTTATTTTATTGTATATTTCATTATTTAGAAGAACTTTAAATCTTTCATTGTCGAAAATGCCGATTTTTGAACTGTTTTTTGTTTGTAAGCTCACATTCTTATCTAATATACATAATTACAGCAAAGACGGGTACACACTTAAGCACAAATACATATATATATATATATATATATATATACAGGGCTTTTTTTAAGTAAAAAGTTATCAGAACCTACTTTTTGTTAAGCTTTTTACTAAAGAAAATTATACTCAAATATCATTTAAATTAAATTTAAAGCAGCTTTTTCTATGCCATAAAAAAAGGTATCAGAACACTGTTCCACTGCGTTACATGACAGATAAAGCTCTGCATATATACATATAAATATATAATCTGGTATAGAATCATCAAAATTACTTTTTTAAATTTTTTGATAATAAATATCTCCCAATAAATTTGGATTTATTATAATTTAGATCTTTGTATGTTAAAATATTTATTGATATCCATTTTAATTTTTGAAGATTTAACGAATGTAATATTTGTTTGGACTGGAACTGAAATCATATTTCTAATTGCATCTATTTTGAATGTTATATTTTGTGTTATTGGCATTGTTCCATTTGGAAGAATTAACTATGCTAATGTACTAGTATTTTTTATGATACATTTTACAATTTCATTATTTTAATTCATGTTGACAAATTAACAACTGAAAACTTTTTTAATGATATTTTAAACAAAAATAATATTTAGTAAAACTAACTAAAACATGACTAAAATAAATTTAAATTTGCCAATCTTACAATAAAGAGATTATATACTGATTAATTATAAAATCAAATTTATGCAAATCATTATCTATTATCTACTTATTATACTTTGCAACTTGTTTGAAAACAGATTTTAGTTGCATTTAGACTTCTGAATAACATTGTGATTTTATATTATTAGAACATTAGTTTTTAAAAGTGTAAATACAGGTATATATGGTTATTTATTAATATAAAAAGAAATTAATAATGTATATTATATTTTTCAGTATTCAATTGCAAACAAAATGAATCAAAATAGAATTAATATTGTAAAAACCAAACCACAATCTACAGGTGCAATAAAGAAAAAGAAATCTGTCAAAGTTCAAACAGAAATTTCTGGAATTATATCTCCTAAAGCTGATCAGTTTTCGAATGAATTAGAATTTGAGGTTTTGGAGCTTCCCGATAACAAACGATGTTTAAAATTAAATAACAATCTTAGTATTACCATAAAAGCTATAGAAAATGAAGATTCAAATAACAAATTATATGGAGAATGCCCTATTTGCATTAACCCGTTTGGAAGTCAACCACTAAGTAGCACGATTTGTGGACATGTATTTTGTACTGAATGTATCACAAATATTGTAAAAAGATCTAGAATGTGCCCTATTTGCAATAAATTTTTAAAAGAATTTGATGTCCATCCCATTTTTTTGCCAATTGAAAGAGTTTCCTTCTAAATTTATAATATGTTTTATATCTTGAAAATTTTAATTATAAATTTTAATAAATATTGTTTTATCATAAATATATTTTGTAAATTTTAATAAATATTATAAATAAATCTGTAATACAAAATTAAATTAATATCAAATTTATGTTTTTTTTTTTAATTCATAGATGTTCTCTGGTCAGGTTATAAGATATATTTGGTTACATTAAGTAACATAAGGAATAAGCAGTAATGATAATAGTAAATCAAGTTGGAAAAAAGTTTGCCGCCAGCACGCTCTTTAGCAATACGCTGCCTAAACCGTTAAATATTGAACAATATAATGTAATAAAGAATTGTGTAGAATAAATAGATCTAAAATAAATATATCTAATTTTTATATTCAAGCCACAATAGCTGCTTTTATGTTACAAAGAAAATTAAAAACATTTGGATTCTGTTTACGTGGACTTATGACATGCAAAATATTAATCTTTATCGAAATAAATGATTTCAATTTGCCCTTTACAGTAACAATCCAGCTGGTGACTTCCAGTTTAAATATAGTTTTAATTTAATCTTAGTAGAAATTAAAAAAAAATTAAAGCTCCACATAGACAATGTCCTACTGGAACGTTTTAGTAATCTGCAACCCTATATGTTAGTAAACATTTTGGTAATTCTAGATTTACTTCATATTTGTCCGTGCTTAAATGTATACCTGTCTTAATATTTGTTGAATTCGAACTAGTGAATAACATAACTTAGATTACATTACTATAATATATAATTAACCTACAATAGCATTATTTCATTTTCTCATAACATATAAGCATAAGTCATAACTACTTTTTTGTTCAAACAGTCATTTTATTTAATTAAATACTCTGACCAGTAATTCAATTTCTCAATACATACAGCACCACCTATGGGTATTTATCACAACTATTAACAACACAAATCTATTATCTTTTAACATTCTTAATTAATTATTATTAAATAATCAATAAGCTCACATTTTGATTACAATAATAGATAATTATATTTTTAAGTGAAGACTATTTTTGGTTTGCCAAAAAATTACTATATTTTCTTCTATTCATATTGGCACTTCAACATTTATATTTCTATTTCTATAAGTACAGTCATACTCCGGAGTAACGTTACCTTAGGTTCCAGACTGATACCGTAACTTTAAAATATCTGCAATTTGAAGGACTACTTTTCTTACTGCACTGTTAAAGTTTAATCATTTTAATTTTTGAATTTAGTGTAATAGCCTTTTCTGTTACTTTTATCTGCCATTTTGTAAACAAATCAAAACAAACTGACAATAGTGCCATTATCATAAGTAAATTAAGTAATAGTATCATTTTGCTAAAGAGCCGTAACTATGAAATTTCGGGGAATCGAACTGAAAAAAAAAATAGACGTGACACGGGGTATGACTGTTTAGGTTTTTATATTTGCTTACTAACTATATATTTATGCGATACAAATTTTAAGAACTGATTTATTCTTATATACTTAAAAAATTAAATATAGAAAGAGATATGAATCACATAATGTTATATTAGTTATAGTTATATTGGTGTAATAAATATTATTATCAACAAATTGCAATGTTTCACATTCTGCCATTTTTCAGATCATGATTAATTTTAGAATTTACGTTATTTATAATCAATAATTTAACCACTTTCACATATTATTTACATTTTTTTTATTTGGTAACTACATTGATATTTTTACTATTAATCATATATTTTAATAGGGGCTCAACCCCGATGCTTGATATTTTTTCAAAAATTTCAATAATAATTGAACAATTTCTGCTTTTCGTACACCACAATATGACAACTATCACATTTTCTTGGGTCTCAGATTTTTCTTTTGACCCTCGAATGTTACACTAGTTACACAGATACAGATTTTATAAAATATTTTGAAACAAACTTATTGTTTAATATTCATATGCGAATATTTAAAAAATAATACAATTTTGAATTTGAAAGTATAATTAATTTTATTACATACGTTTAATCTTAAATAAATATTTGTTCGTCATCTGATGTGCTAGTCGCCTCTTCTTCTGAAATATTGACAGAACCTCCGCATGCAATAACCTTTGCAGGAGTTACGGGATATTTAACTGGACCTATCCATTTCCTACCTAATCCTAAACTACGAGGCAGTGGAATTTTTTTGAACTTATTTTGACTATCTTGACTATTATCTTGATATTCATTTGAATTAATTTTATCATTTTGATTATGCATTTCTGAATGACTATAGAGAAAATCTTCAAATTTCTGTGATATCTTTGGTATCATATCAACAATAACAACTGAACTTTGATTTTGTTTGATATTTTCATTTAAATTCTTACATGAAGTGTATTTTAATGTATTATCTAAATTTTCCTCAGATATATAAAGTCTAGGATCATTTAAAGTCCCACAAGACTTTGTAGTTCTCAAATTTGATATACTATCATCAGATATTTTACTAACATCACCAATTCCATTTATTTTCGCATTGCTTTCATATCGAATATGTTTAAGATACGATGTTTCCACAGGAATTTTTGTAGGAGTTGATTTTACTGAAGCACTTTTTCTAACATTTGAATCTGGAATTCTGGTTTGTGTTTCATTTAACGTTCTTGAAAAATCAACAAAATTCAATAACGAAATATTATTGATACAGTCATTCTTTATATTGCTTCTATTCATAATTGAACAATCTAGCGCATCTAATCCTAAATAACTTATATCTGAACATGATTTTGCTGTTTGTTTCATTGAATTAGAAACTGTATTTGTATGATTTAGATTTAAACAAGACTTATACAAATCTGTTGACTTCTTTGTACATTTCTGTGGTTTTTTAACAATAGACTGATTTCTTGAAGTTATACGAGAAACGATAAATTCTACATTACGACCAGTTTTCTTGAATACTTTCAAAGCTTCCACATAAGGAAGATTTAATAGATTTTGACCATCGACCCCAACAATTTGATCACCTTGAAAGATAGCATTAGTTATATCGGCTGGTCCATTTGGTATAACTGTTTGGACATAGACGTTTCCATCAGAACCTTCAGTTACTTGTAATCCGAGACTACCTACTACGTTTCTCACTATTGTAACTGTTCTGAGTAAACGTTCTTCAGTGTAAGACATTTGATCAAATTTTTCAAGAAGTGAATCGCTTACAGTTTCTTGGAAATCAGGTAAAAATTTATCTGCAGATTTTATACTTGAATCTATAAAGAAAATTATTTTAAGTATTAATTTATGATACACAAAATAAATATATTTTAAGTATTTACTTAGAACGTAAGCTTCGGGAGAAGATGAATGTCTATCCGATCCACAATTCAACGAAACAGATTGTAAAGACAGTTTTTCTAGATCATCGGAATGAGCATGACTATCATTAAGTGTTAAATTTAAAGTGCCCATTGTTCCTATTGCTCTTGTTCCCATCAGAACCCCATTTCTTCTTTCTTTACTGAACGACGGCACATTAGGAACACCTGATAAATAACTGCTTTCAAGAATCAATGCATTTCTAACATCACGACTTAAACTACCAAAATGCTTCTGAGGATTTTCATTTTCTTTATTTTGATATTCCTCCAACTGCATATTGTTATCTGAAATCCTTATTTCCGTTGCACTCTTAGATCTCCTACATTTAGCTTTAACTGAATCAGACTCATGGCTTGAAGTGCTCGATGCACGAAAAGATATTTTAAACTGTGTATCTCTTGAGTTTGAAATAGGATTAATTTTGCATAAAGTGTTTGTTTCATTTTTAACATCTTTTAAAGGTACACCAAACTCCTGAGCTAGTGATTGTAAAGATGTGTATTCTGTACGCAGTCTAAGGAAAAATTGATGTTGTAATGAAGCTAGACGGAAAGTAAAATAACTCCTAAAACAAGAGAAATGGATTAATTAATTTAAAATCTTTATTAGCACTAAAACTTAAATTAATCCATTTTATACATTAGCACAGAACTTATTCTAAACTCAATTAAAAATTTAAGATAATTCGTACGTACTTTCTGTGATCCATTTTCAATTTACATTTTGAAGGCTTTGAGTGTTTACCCCCTGTATGGGGTAAAATACATAAGAAATATTTACTGTAGCATAGGGTTTGAATTGAACGCCATTCAAATGCTTGACAGGGCTTAGAACTTGCAGCAGGAGGGTTAGCTAAACGATCATAGATTGATATACCTCTAGCTGTTACACATAGCCATACATTTTCTTGACTTTCTTTTGTTACCTATAATATTTGTTAATATAATGCACAGAACATTTTTAATTTAAATTTAATATTTACCCATACTGCAGCATAAAAATGACTGCCATAATGTGGAAGAGCTTGTGCATGCTGAATAAATGTTTGTTCCGCTCTGTCTCTTGACATTTCGTATCTCTCAATATGGGCTTTTGTTAGAGACTTCCGTAATGGTTGTTCCGTTGTATCATTCAACATTATTTCAGGAAGATAGTGCTCTAACAGGAAATAATCTGTTGTCCCATGTTCCTACAATAAAATATTATGCCATAAGTAATGAAACATGAGTAATAATTAGAGAGCACAAAGTTATCTGCAAAATACAAGATTTAATCCCAGAAAATAAGAATAATTTATTACGATGTTTTACCTGATCTTTAAAATCACCAAATTCAGCTTGCAGAGCGAGCCCTGCTAACATTATAGCTGTTTTAACAGAACAAGGAAGTTGCTGTTCCAATATACTTCTTCTTAGCTGTAAGTAGAGGATGTGTCTGGCTTCAAAACCTCTCATTCCCCGAAGACTCGGTAAAAACAACCTCACCCTAAGAAACAGTGTAAGATTTGTCCATGAGCTGCTGTTTACAACTTTGCTCACTTTTGTATCGGAAGGTAGAAATATAAAATCACCCGACATCAATGCAGAAAGGCCCAACATGAAGTTATCTTTAAGGTTCTGTGATTGTATGACAGTCTAAAATAAAATAAATATATATGATTGTAAATAGTACAACTTATAAATTACAACAAAAAACTATATAGGTACACTTGAACCACAATCTATAGTACAAAAATCCCGATAAGGACATATTTTTTTGTCAAAATAAGTAACCAAGAGACAGTGGCGTAACCAGAATTTTTTAAAGGGGCAAAAATTATTTTTTAAATTCGTTTATATATTTCATAAATAACAAAAAATAACCAATCGACCTTCTTGGGAAAACCCCCCCTGGTTCTTCGACTGGTTTCGCCACTGCTGAGTTTTATTTTATTTTCTATGCTGTAATTATTTCAGGTTCCTTGAAATCCCCTACAACACTGATGAAAGCAAAATGGCACAGTTTATATTAAAAAAATAAATAATCATTAAAAAGGATTAGAAAAAACATTATTTAATTTTTTTACCTCAAAAATTTGTCCAGCTGTTGTAGAATTCGGATCACAGCTTATATCCAACTTTTGTCCATCCAAAAGTATAACAGTCACAGTTTTACGTAATTGCGGCTAAAAAATACATAAAACATTTAAAATAAAGTCTTTAATAAATGAAAAATAATCCTACCTTAACGTTTTCTCCAATGCTTAAACATTTACTTGGTAAATTCGCTCTGACAACAAACTCTGGCCCAATGCACCCACGGGTATGTGTAGAGGGCCGCGACTTTTCATCCAGCCTGTATAACCTAGATGCAGACCTTTGTACAGGATTTCTAGGTCTATTTCTGAAGTCACGTCTTTCAGTTGAATCAACTTCGTTATGATGCTCTGTTCTTCTACGTTCGTTACTTTGCCAATGCGAGTTATGATCAGGGTGGCTTTGTGTGGTAGTTTTTGGCTCTCTTGATATGTTAGAAATGGTTGGCTGTGGGTTGGAATCCGTTACTTCCGAGATTGATCTCGGCTCGAGTGGGTTTCTAGAATAAATATTTATTTTACATGAAGATCATAAGTAAATAATGATTTGTTGCAAATACATTAACTAAAAATGAAGAGGTAATTAGACAAAATGTTAGAAGAAATAAATATACAGGTTGATTCAGCACTGTTGTGCTAAACTTGAACAGTATGTTAAGAAAAATATTTTAAACAAAAAACATGTGACTGGTAATTTTCCATGAGGGGGCTACAGCCCTCTAAAGATTTTATTCAAAATTAGTTTTTATTTAATATCTGGAGAACCGATTGTACTACAGTTATGAAATTTGATACAGGGTTTAGTATATTAATAAGTGTTATCGATATCCAGTATCATCCAATATTCGGCAATTTTAAAAAATACTTACGCCAAGAGTGGAAATGACTGTAACTACCAATTTTGAAACGCACGGTTGATTTTAATACCATTTCGCCAATTTTCATTCAATTACGTTAAAATTTTAATACAACAAACAGTAATTTGAATTTTTTTAAATTGACGAATTTTTTTCTTCGTTTAAAACATGATTTTCGAAAGGAATATCTTTATCAATGTGTACAATTTAAGGTTTTTTAGTTTAGAACCCATAGCTACATTACGAATGATATTTGGTTGAAGTATTTGATTAAAAATTTTTTTTTTCGAAATATCGAAAAAAAAGTTTTTTTGCAATATCGCAAAAACAAGAGCTGAATCAGCAAAATGATGGTCACTTTTGGTTTCAGCATGCCCAAATTACCCTAGAAAAGTTATCTACCCCGCATCAAAATGACTGTCGTAAAATCTTTTTTACAAAATTAGTTTTAAACCAACTAAACACAAATCATAGGCATTATATTACATACCTGTTCAACAAAAGTTCTGGATCAAGTTCCGGTCGACGGTGGTGCTTCTGTAGTTGTTGTATGGGGTGTTGTGCGCAACTACCCCTAACTTCGTTGTACAAGTCCATAACAATGTGAGAGAGTGGCTTAGTTTGTAAACTGCTCTGGCAGTACTCGGATATTATCTGAAAGGACATCAAAACACGGTGTAAGTATGAATTTGCGGGCTCCGGGTAATGACCCGAAACCATAACGCTTCCTCTAAAATCACATATTTGATACAATAATTAATTCGGGATATAATAATAGAAAGTTTTGTTGGTGATACAATGCACAGAATTACGTTTGTAAAAAATTGTATGAAAATTTGTTATGGTTGTATGCATAGGCGCCGACTTAACATTTTATCTAGGAAGGGGGCGAGATTTTCATAACCAGTGTTAAATCTATGGCGGTACTGTGGTGGGGGGATTTCCTAAAAATATGTGATATTAAAAAATGACTTCAGTTTGTTGGAGAAAAATCGTAAAAAAAAATTAAAAAAACATTTGTTGGACGTACTTTTATTGGCCAGTAACTTTTTAAGATGTGCATTAAAATACATTTTTTAAAGAAAACTTAAAATACATATTTCAAGCTTAAACCTATTTGAAAAATGTTAACCAAAGTTACATCTATTTGAATATTGCACAGTTTTTTTAGGTAAACAAAAAACTTCCTTTAATTTTGTTGACGAGTGTATGTTTTATTTAATTTAATAGAAACAAGAGAGTGCAGATTAACAGGGGGGCAAAGCGATTCCTCCCGGAGTCGGCACCTATGGTTGTAGGTGATTGTATATAAGTAAGTTTGGCCAACATAGCAAATAATTAGGATTTTCCGGTAGGTTGCAAAGAACGAGTTAAATTGATATCCTCATGAAATTTTGATTTGTTTTGTATAATTCTTGAATAGCAAAAAAAACTGTTCGCCATTATTATATTATCCATTATTAATTATAAACAGTATGCAATATGGCTGGTAAGTATAGGTTTATTGGTGACAGTTTTTCAGAGAAATTGCGATGCCTGGAGCTTTTTTTTTGGACATCAAAGAGATTTTTGTTGTAATATATTTGTAGTATAGACGTACACATTTGCGAACGAACAGTGATTTTTATTAATGTTTATTGTATTGGTTGCTTCGCTCAAAAGCAACTAAAATCTCGATATTATTTTATTTGACCATGTCTGATATATTGTTACTGAAAATTAAATATGCTTTGTTTATTTAATTTTAATATTATAATAAAGAAAAAAAGAGAAGCCCATTGTCAGTAAAATAAGACGTAATTAGATTATTAAACATGAGGAGGTGAGTTCCAAAACTCATTCGTTCCATTTTAAAAAATAATAGAGATGCATTGGATTTTGAAAGAATGTTTGACATTCTTTCATATTTGCTCAAAACTGATATTACAATATGAAAGAATCCACTGCATCTCGATTATTTTTTAAATTGGAACGAACGAGTTTTGGTACTCACCTCCTCATATTTATCCAAATAAAAATTTAGACGATGTTAGCAGATTATTATAAATACATCGTTCTTGGATGAATGTATCTATATCTTGGTTATTTCAAAAACTTTTCAAACAAATACGCTCAAACGTGTTGATTACAGACGCACGCTGCACAAACGCAACGTTTTGTAAGTACAGTGAAACTTCGTAATACCGCTTTTAAACGGATCAGATCAAAAACGCGTTATAAATGGAATAGCGCAATAGGCGGGAAATAAAATAGAAAATAAATATTTTTCCCAAAAATACATTTAATACTTTTCTCGAATTCTTGACGATTTTGAAGAATAAAACGTAGAGTTGAACCCGGAATTCCAATAAATCTAAATCTTTTTGTTTCAACACTTTGTTTTCGTCACATTTTCGTAAAATCACCATTTTTTCGCTAGAAAGTTTAGAAAGGTCAACACGTGTACAAGAAATGTTGCGAAGTTGATTTGAAGAATTTTGACAAAAGGTTTTTGTTGTCAACCTAAACTTTTACGCGTTAAAAACGGGAATATTTGTGTATTAATTTACGTGTCGAGGTCGGGACCATGGCAAAAGAGCGTAATACATGGGATAGCGCTAGAAAACGGAAGCTTTATATCTAAGTTTTACTGTTGTAGGAACGTTGAATTTGCTGCAAAAATCATTAAAACATTTTTAATGTAAATCCAGCTTTAAACAATTAAATATGTGTGTATATTATTTATATTTATGTACTTTTCTTACTCCATCAAAATAATCCAAAACATTATACAAATTATAGTTTCCATAACGTTTTTAAACGGCAAAGTTCAAAGACCATTCCTAAAAATAGAAAATCTGGGAAAGTTTCATAAAATATAAATTATTTGATTTTTGTATCTCTTGTTGTTGGGTTTTTTAAATTAAAGGAGATTTTCAATTTATTGATAAATATATTAAATATTGAACGATTTTCTGGAAACTACTTACTTATTAAACTTACAAATATTATTAAACTTACAAATAAATATTATTTCTTCCTTTTACAGATATTGGCACGATATTAAAAATCATTTCGCAATTCGTGTCGCAAAGAGTTAAGAATGAAACTGACATAATTTAATATCGTCTACATCTTCGCTAACGTCTCTTTAAGAACTCTTTCAATTTATCACATTGGTCTTCTAATATATTTTATTCTCCCGATATACAGTCGAATGCATTTTCAATAGACACTATTGATATTTGAACTATTCCAAAAGTGCAGTGAAGTTTTACACGAAGTGGGCAATATTTTACGCCCCGAGAATTCTCCTTCAATCGATCCGTATCTCTAGCTCTTATTCAAGCTCCAACAAGACTTATTGTAGCTACTTTCGAGGAAGCGTTTTGGAAATAAATCGTACGATGGAATAATAGATGTGGAAGGGTAGGTTTTACTTTATTTACGTCATAGCGGATGTTCATATTAAATTAAATGTTTTCATTTTTTATAAATATACTCTTATATCCTGTTTTTACATATAGTATTGAAATAACATGCTCAATAAAAAATATTATATAGTACCTATTGTTTAAACACGATTGTTTATATGGAAAAATCATTTTATCATTATTAAAGCGGCCATAACTGGTGCCTTTACCTTATTTATCATTATATGTGAAAGAATAAAAATGAAAGAGTATCTATATTGATCGTGAGAGAAATAGAAGAGAGACAGTTTGAATACAATTATCGTTATACACAGTGCTCCTTTATGTGTCATTTTCGATTGAGCGACAAATTTCCGAACGCTGATTTTTTAATGTCAAAACGTTTAAACTCGTTTTTATAATGAAAATAGAAAAACGTGATGGACCGGGTGTCGAAAATGATATATGACAAAATAATCGTTTCAATTGTTTTTCGAGTACAGTTGAACTCGGCGTAATATATTAGATATTCAAAATGTGTAGATATATAGAATAAAAAAATGTTTTATTAAAAAATTTCTTCAATTTTGATATTTACTAATTTTGTATTAGATATTTTGAAAAAAAAATTAAGAAAGTCAATTTACATGCTCTATAATAATGAATAAATGTATGTATACATCGGAAAATAGAAAATACAAAATTATATCTTTCCTGTACAATATAGAATTTAAAAAAATAAATAATAATTCTGTGCAGGTACTATGGGCTTCAGAAATCGTCTGCCACCCAAAAGTCAATAAGTAATTTTGAATAAAAACACAAATATATGTCCATTTCATTAATTAATTTTATATCAAGTTTAACATATTTAAAAATTAACTTATACACTTTTCAATAGACTACAAAATAATTTAATCGTACAAATATATATGAGTATTATAAACGAAGAGTACTTCTTTATCTAGCAAATGAATTTCAAAATATCTGTCTTTGTTTGGTTCATGGAGAAATGATTTACATATTATAATAATCAAATGATAGAGCCTACTAAATTTGTGATAAGCGAATTTGAATGAAAACTGGTCGACCACTTCTGCATGCGACTCTACATACCTTGTGTGAAGCCTAAAATAAATTTATTTTCAAACATAGCAATTTTCATTCTTTGTACTTATTTTTACACGAAAAGGATCACAATATGGAAAAAATTAACGAAAAGAAATGTATACAAAACCCTATTTTTTGGATGAAAAATGCCCACTTCATTCTTTATAAAAAAACGGTACACAGTTATTTTCTATTATAATAACATGGAACTGTTACAACTTTCATATAAAGAAACCCTTTTCTGTTCTGTATTCTGTATTTAATCTTACATAATAGTAGTTTATTATTTTTTTATAAAAACGAGCAAGATTTCGACCCTGGAAGTTCATTGATGTAGATTTAACAAAGAAGTGTCATATTCAGTCTTTTGTGCAACATACAATTGCTTTTGTGTTTCTGGTGATATAGAAATATATATAAATAACAGAAGATGCGTTTTGGTATAAATAATAGGTCAAAATATTTCCACAGATTTAAAAAAAGCTTACTTGATTGTCTATCTCAGGGTTTGCTAACCTGCGGCCCGCTGCGCTCTCATGTGCGGCCCGCGGCCACATACGAACAAATTATTTAATTTTCTGTTGTTTTCTTTAAAATATTGTTTTATTTATGTAACTTGTTAAAACTTTTTTTATAATACCAAATACATTTTTTAAGTATTTTTGATTGAATGAGACCAATTCATCTGTGACAGAAAACGAAATATTAAAATTTTCTTTTTTTCGATATTTATTTATTATACAAAATCGTAAATATCACGGCTCCTATGCGAGATAGGGGTAAATTTTTTTTACGCTACACCTCTATATGATTTTTTCCGTCAAATCAAATGATTATATTATAACCCTTCATTTGTGACAGGGGGTGAAATATTGATGATTTAAAAATTCTATGAAAATTAGCTTAACTTTTGTGTGCTAATATATTTAATGATTGAGGGATGGAAGGTTAACCCCCATATTTATCAAAATCTGTTATTGGTAACCAATCAGAACCTAACATTTGCTATTTAACAGATGTGTACCAAGCTGTCAACACAAACAAACTGGTAACATAGATAGAAGAAACCAGGCTCCAAACTTTTATTATAAATCTATTTGCGTTTTATTTATTGCTTTATGATTATTAGTTCTGGAGATATAAGCTTTTAAAGAGTGACATATTTTCTTTACATTCGTGCTCCTAAGGTTACCGTGCTCCGGGGAAGATGTAGTTCTACTTCAAAAAATTAAAATGATCAAAAAAAATTCAATAAGTACGAAATTTGTTGTAAAGCTAGATATCTAACAAATTATGGACCAATTTTTGTTTGTTTATAATTACATAATTACGCTTTGACACCTGTTGTAGGTTCAAAATTATGTAAATTACCATTAATAATAAAATGATGTAATTATAAACAAAAAAATTGTATGACTGTTTCATTTAATGATAGGTAGGTAGCAAAATAGTCACTTTGAGGATTAATTTAGATAAATTTATAATTGACAAACTGTTAAACCCAGGTAAAAACTTTGTATGGTGAATTTGTAGGTAACATTATGATACACCAAAATAATGATAAAAAATACCACATATTGTAGGTACTTTTGGAGAAAAATGTCATTTTCATAAACATTTTCAAAAAAATAAATAATTTTTTTACTTTGATGAGAAACACGGCTAGCAATGACGCAAATACTGAAAAATCCGTTAGTTAATTACCTATGAAACTGACTCATTGTAGTTGTTCTAGTTACGTTACTTTGGAAGTTATGAGATAATCTTTGTTTGTAAGTACACCTCTGAAGGACCTATTTAAACAACCTGTAGCTCAGAGGGTGTCGAAAATAGACCTCCCCTTCCCATATAATTTTTTACTATGAGCTCTTAAAAATATCAGTATCCCAAACCGGATCACCCTATATATTGAAGTCGATAGGGATTTTGAATGGAAAAAAAAAATTTTCAAAAATGCATGATTCTTCCTTGAAATGATTAATATGATATTTAAAAAATAGGTACATACAAAAACCAATATATTTGTGATGGTTTTCTAAATCAACACAATAAATAGGGTCAGTGAGTAATTGATGGAAACCGATACATCAGAAATTACGTAATCATTTTTTCATGGCTGAAGAAATTAATTGGCTTGTCAAATGTAATTAGAAGATGGTTCGATAAAATTGATTTATCGATTTTCTACTTATACTGCTGCATCAAGAGATAATATAAAAATAAACGAGATTTGAAAAAGTTTCCATTTTATAACTTAAAGTTTTAATACTTGACATATTCTTTTATAGTTTTCTGTCATTACTTCATTTTGTAAGCGCTACTAAATCGCATAGCCATTAAATCGAATAGAAAAGCATTAAAAATAATAAAACCAAAATGATATTACAATATAATATACTAGCAGATCCTATTATATTATGTGACATGTTCTACCTTTTAAAGCAGTGTTGACAACCATAAAATATTATAGTGAAACATGTATTGCATTTTCAATTTTTCGACGAATTTTAAGTACCTACTTAAATAAGTATCTAGTTAAAATTGACGACTAAAAATTGCATTTAAACACATCTATTTTAAGCTCAATTTATTGTCAAAAAAATGTGACTGTGTCGAAGGAATGACGTGAATACGTAGCAATGGGTTTAAATAAAACTAAAACTAGTATTATATAATCAAGTTATTTCTTATGATTTGAAAACGTTACTTATTTCAATATTAATGTTTTTGTTTCAGTCATTAGGTTTAAAATTAATTCAAGGTAAGTTAATTTTATAAAATACATCTTAATTATTATACAAAACAATATTCTTAACTTTGCCTACAGCAATTCTAAGATTTTTAGCCAAATTTCACATCAAGAAGTTTAAAACTCTCTCTTCGCGAATACAATGAACTAACATCGGCCTTAAACCAAATTTCAAATATAATAACACGTACCTACATAATTATTTTAATTTTACGATTTTTTTTAGCTGGGAAAGTTCATAAAGTATTAGTTCCAACATAGGTAATGTAAGTAGTAGAGTCTGTAGCTCCCTAACGCAGAGTTCCATGTTTTAATGAACTTTTTTACTTGAAATAGTTTTCTCTATCAACTGTTCGAGATTGTTCCACCTGACTCACTCTGTATATAATTTTGATGTCTCATAGTTTAGGCCAGAGTTATTTGTAAAATACTGTTTTCGCGAAATTTTGACCCCGCAGTCAAATCGATAACACGTTATTAAAAACCCTAATACTAAGGTGTATGCAAAAACCTAACCTATTACAATTTTTTTCCTTGTTGGATGTCTATTTTTCATGGATTAAAAACAAAATCAGCAAAAAAATATACATTTTTTTTAACAAATGATTTAAAAATTCATAAAGTGGTTCTAGTGTGACATAAATAGAAGACATTTTTAAAATCGTACAATACCGTATAGCTTATACCTAGTATACCTACATGTTTACAAATATGATCTTTAATCTTTTGTAACAAGTAAATCATCCATAAATCAACAACATCCATCTTTATTTCCAATTGATCGGAGCAAACAAAGACAAAAATAAATAACAATCTGAGCACGGTGTGGGATGCAAGAAACAAACAGCGAAAAAAAATAAAGAAAAAAAAAATCCGAAATATTGTGTTTTGTTTATTTATCAAAATATCTCCGAAATGTCTATTTTTAGCGGCCGGGAGGGAGGAGTTAGTTAGAGATGGGCTCGTGATCGAAATATAAATCCAAAATTATTACAGTGGTGTTTGAAGCAAATTTAAATAATGATTTTTTTTCTTTGAAAAATTATTTATATCCTTTAATTTAATATATCGGTGATTCATAAAACTCATCAACCAAAATAAAATATATGTCATCCTTTTTCTACAAAACTATATCAGTGGTCCTTAAAGATTTTTGTGTGGCGGTACTTTTATATACATGAAAAATTATTTTTTCAAAAAATTAGTACTTTTTTTACTAGAGGGCATCATTTTACATGTTCAGGAAAAAATTCAAATTGCTAGCTTATATAGTTTACAAGATATTTTGTTTTGATTGAAAAGGACGGACGGACGGATTACAAAGTGAGATTAATAGGGCTTCTTTGGAACCCTAAAAATGTACTTAAATATTTTTATAAAAGTACTTGAATATACATTAAAAACTATAAATAATTATAATATAAAATACGAATTAAAAAGTCATTTTATTAATGTTTTACATCAGTTATACCTTTAAAAAAACACATAAATAATATTATTTAATTAATACATCAAAAAGATATAAACTTATAAAACAAAATAAATAAATATGAAATATGTATTTATATCTGTTGTCAATCTATAAAAACCTAAATAAAACAAACTTGATTGTTACGTCATCAAATTATTTGAAATAAAGCAAAATACGCCGACAATATTATATATAAAAATATAACAGAAAGAGACACCAAATGGCGAGATGTGGGTAAAGAGAGACAGCAGATAAGGGCTAGTTGTTGTTTACAATTGACGGAACTGTTTTTGCGATGTACACACTAAATTCGATATCAATTATACTGTAATTAATTTATTGTCGAAAACGCAAAGCTGCGGGTATACGTCGCATCCATTTCAGTGGCGCACAGCTGGCGCTCTATCCACTCTCTACAGAGCTCTCACAATCACTCTATATTCTATAGCTCAATGTGTCTCGACGCGGACGTCAGGACCGCTTTGGACAACAATTCACAGTCAGGGTTGCATAAAAATCAGTTTTAATATATATGTTACCGGCAATGTATGAAATACGGCATTCTATAGAATTCCTAGGTATTCTATAGAATGCCTAAAATCACCAGGCAGTGTATGAAATGAATTTAATTATATACATTTCCTAGGCATTCTATAGAATACCTAATTGATAGTCGGCAATGTATGAAATAAAAACATAAATAGGGTGATCTCACTTAATACGTGCCCGGACAAATATTTAACTGAATTGATTATATAATATTTAAGGTTCCGTAATTGTTTCTGTGAATTTGTTATTTTAACAGTAAGGGCCTTAAATCTTACTTAATAGACGTCTAGACTAATATGTTATTGAATGTTTAAATAATATCTAAGGTTTTTATTTTAATAATTTTATATCATACTTAATATGCGTCTGAACTAATATTTTATTTTATTTATTATAATAAATATCAAATGTTATACTATTATTTATGTGGTTTTGTTATTTTAACAATGAAAGACCTAAATCTTACATAATATGAATTTGGACTTTTTAAAATTAATTAAATAATACCTATCTGCTTTATTAATATCATTTTGTCTTTTATTTCATACATTTCCTAATATTATCTTGGCATTCTATAGAATTCCTAGGGATTCTATAGAATGCCTAGGCAAAGTATATAATAAATTTTTATTAAACAAATATTTCATACTTTGCCTGAAATCGTCAGGCATTCTATAGAATTCCTAGGAATTCTATAGAATGCCTGAATTACATACATTGCCGGTAACATATATAGTTTTTGTAATGTCTTTTTTTAAACTATTTTGAAATAAAAACCAAAAACCAGCATCTGATAACAGATTTCTTAATAAAAAGAAAGCCAAGCGGCGTTTTTTTACACGAGTTTCGTTGAAACTTATCTACCGTGTAAAAAAAGAGTTTAGAATTAATAAAATACTGAAAAGCATTTTTCAAAAGGTACCTACATACATATAAATGTGTACGTTTATAAACAATATATGCAAACTAAACAGTTTTTTAATGCATAATATCTTAAGCATATCTAAAAAACATCTGCCAAGTAAATGCTCAGTGCTTCCTCGTGCTAAATTCACCAAAGGTAGTTAATTATTGAACAATTTATATAAAAACCAATAAAGTGCTCAGATAAATTGCCTAGCATTGGTTAACCATTTAATTTTTACACAGTTTTACTAAAAAATATTGGTTCGAGACACATCTGATTATTTTTTCGAATATTTTTTATTTTTTGACAATTTCAATCTACGTTAAAATGATATTTAAAACGTTAAAACATTAAAAATAAATATCAAGTTAAAAAATACGATTTTTAAAAGCAAATTGAGATAAATCTTTGTAAGGAAATATTTTACAACTAACGTTGTAGACCTATGTATATTATAGGAAATTGAATGCTCTACAAAAAATATCCTATAAAATTTATGTAACATGTATTGTTCTTGAGATATTTTGAAAAAATAAATATTTTTGGATGTCAGCCCTCTCCCTTTCACACAATTTTGAAATGAGACCGCCTTCAAATCAGATCCAACCACCCGATCAAATTTCAATAATATCGGTTCAGTGGTTCATGAGTTATGCGTGTGACAAGGATTCAGGGGATAGAACACGGACGGACGGACAGACAGACACGGAACGAAAAGTGTTTGTCATGACGTGAAACGGAAAGATCAATTTACAATTTTGAAATCAATTTTGTATCATTCTAAAACGATCACAAAGCTTCTCGTATCTTCGATATTGTGAGGAAGCAAAAAGGCAGAGTTATAGTAACTTCAGTGATAACGATATCGCAAAACCGTCCGTACTGATGGAACCTGCTACAGAGTGAATAAAGAGAGGACGAGTAGGCGGAGGGTTGTGTCTACATCACGTGACACAGATTCAAAAGCTTCTAGATCCGATCAGATGCCGGTATGTTTACTTTAATAACATATTTCCTCTACAGGGCGCGCTGCAGATTTTGGTCCTCTCTCTATATGTTGTATATTCGGGGTATTACGAATTCAACACGTCCTGGATTGGTTTTGAATGTTTAAATAACAGCTAAAAGGTTGATTATTAATTTTTTTTGTAATGAACGAGCGGTTTTCAAACATAAGCTATAAATCCATCGTATTCTTTATTGGTATCGATGGGGTAGTTCTTTTAAAACTTGAACAGTAAATTTAAATTTATTGATGTTGGATATAAAAAAAACATAAATCAAATGAGTAATGTCTATATTATAACATTCTTTGCTTCTGTAGCCTTGTTAATTTTTTTCGAGCAAACCAAGATTGAAGAAGTAAAAACACGAAATGTGTAGTACCTACCTATATCAAATAATATTATTTTGTACATACATAAGGTACTCGCACCAGTCTTGGATATGACCCCAGTAATGGCTATTCCTTAATTAAATGTACTAAATTAGAAATATTTGTTGATATTTGATTACTACCATTTCTGAATATTAATCTATACATTTAACTGTCGGCCAACAGGTGTCAAAAGAGTGGACATTTAAACTATGGATCTTGGTTTCTGGGTATAAGCCGTGTCAATTTGGTCGTGTTATCGCCCAACGTTTCGTCACACATAAGATAGCGAATTACCGTCACAACCCCCTTGATATGGGTATCAAATGAATATAATAATATTTCATTCACTGTAAATTATTTATAATGAAAATCAGAATACAAAAAAAATAAACCAGATAATGACAAAAAACCAATATTAACAGTTCCTGATTTTTTCATCACACAAACATTTTTATTGTCATACGAAAGAACCGTACGCTTTAACCGTATATAAAATTCCACCAGGATTAAAATAAGTCCTTTCTATAAATAGTACATACAAAATAAATAATACAATTTACTTACGTCCAAGAGGTACATCAGTGTGGCTCTTCGTGCCGGCGGACGTCTGGTCATGGCCCCAAGGGCCCGGCACAGGAGTGGACTCAGGGGTGATGCGCATCCATTACGTGTCGGACCGACCAGAGCCGCACTTGTTAGGGTTTCACCTAGAGAGTAGATCCACATCTGAAAAGGAATTCAATTTTAAAAATACGGTATAGAAATTAATTTAATAAAAATTCTATCAAGACGTACACAGATGTATGCCATAAGGGTTTCGATTTATGTACTATGTGGACACAGGTGCATTTTTGAGTTAAAAAAAAATATATAAATAAGATCCTATTCTACTAATTGAGATCTACATTTTGGCACCCCACATACCTAGATATGAAAATAAAAAATAAAAATTCTATGACGCCCCTCTTTATTTCTCCAAAATTTGAAATGATATTGTTGACTTTAGTATTTGTCGTTGGTAGTCTCACCAAAACCTCATTACCAATTTTTCAGATTTTTTGAGCCAGCAGTTAGAGGGGGGTAGACAAAATAAATTACTGCTTGGAGCCCCCTGCACGCGCCATTTTTGAGTTAGTTAGAGTCAAATTCTACTGATTGAGATTTATATTTTGATACCCCACATGCCTAGATATGAAAATAAAAATACAAATTCTATGAAAACCCTTCCTATTACTCCAAAATTTAAAATTGTATTGTTGTCTTTAGTATTATATAGTTTCAAGATTAATTCAGATAAACCCACACAAATTTAATCTTTTTATTAAAAGTATACATAATATCAGTAGGTATATAAAATATTATTCTTGTTCTGTCTTTGCAGTTGTTTACAAAAACAGATTTACATTATTTTCATTAAATTTAAAATGCATAACGCGACTTTTCACTGAATATTGAATATCAATTTTTTCTAAATTATTTTCAGTTTTTCATTAGGTTCGTTGTAAATTGATGAGAAAGTCAAAGGCATTAAAATACCATTAAGAGAGAGAGAGAGAACGAATTGCAATATCAAGAAAAATGATCCATGAACGTAATTATGTACCTACAAAAAAAGTCAATTGAATTTGAAAATTGTCTTCGTACAAAATAATGTTCAATAAAATGCAAACATACATACTTATTTAAAAGTAAACGTACCTATCTGTATCTGTATGATAATTACTGTATCGTAAAAAATTAAGTCGGCCTCGTTTCAGTCTAGTCTCGTACACGAAACCGAGACCGAAAAAAGTTTTGGTCTCGTGTGAATTTTTTTATAAAAAAATTTTTCATTTATTTTACTTTTTAATTTACTCAAAATATCAACTTTTATAGTCCCGATTAGAGCTGGGCGCGGGCCGTGAATTTTTCGGGTCACGTTGGGTCACGGCCGTGACCCGACGTGACGTGAGCGATTTTCAAATATTGAATCGTGAGCGGGCGTGATTGTGAGTCAAATTAAAACAATCGGGCGTGACCGTGCGTGAGTACATTTTTCTCGTGCGTGAGTTCGTGAGTATATTTTGAAGATAATTTGTTTATAAACTTATTTGATCTTTTTTTAATATCTGAACTAATAATGCATAAATATAATAATGTTTTAAAACGAATTTTGACATTAAAAAATATAGTATGAAAAATAAATGTTATTTTAGGAAGCACTTTCACATGGTTAGTATTGCCAACTATGTATATCAGAACACCAAAAAAAGATTTAAAAATGCATTGTAGCTTTATTTTCTTATTGTTTTGTTTGTAATTTCTTTTACTAGAATGCAGTTTAGAAGAAATAATTTGAATATAAAATACACACAATATATTGCACGTAAAAACATTAATTTTCATCATTTCAAAATTTAATATTAAATCGGGTCACGCGCGTGACCCGTCGTGCGTGATCGGGCGTGAGTAAAAAAATAGTATTCGTGAGCGTGCGTGATCGTGAATACTTTTTTTGTAACCGTGAGTGAGCGGGCGTGACTAAAATTTTTTCTCTCGTGAGCGTGCGTGATCGTGAGCAAAAATTACTCACGCGCCCAGCTCTAGTCCCGATTAAATTTAGTGTCAATTAAGAATTTTATTTATATATTGTATGGTTACTAATAAAAATACAGAAAAAAAAGTTTGTCAATATGTCTCGCACAATTATTTCATCTTTATCTAATGTTTGTCAATAAATAATTTTTATTTATTAATTTTAACAAGCAAGTTTTTTAAACAACTTTATTTTTTATCAAAACTAAGATTTAGAAAAGGTGCTGATATTTGCCGGTCTTTTAATATAACTTTACACTCCAATATAAATTATTAGAGTGTGTTATTGAAAATTTTGTATAACTTGTTCAGTGCCCGTGTCTTTAATAAGACTAATAATATGAGCTTTTCTTTTCAATGGTTTAAAAGATCTGATACACAAAAATGTATGTTGTAATTGTAGTGCATTAAAAAGGGCAATATTTGTACTATAAAATATAATCTAAAATCTATCTTATTAATAAACGGAAATCAAAACCGAACCCATCACAAACTTTGAGTTTTTCTGTCTCGAAGTACTCTTCTATAGACTAAACAAATAAAAGTGTAAGTATATATAAGGCCCAATAAAATTTAATTAAAATTGATACTTTCATGAAATAAAATAAACAAAGATAATATTTACATCTCCATAATAAAATTAAAATATTAATTAACATAATGTAAATAAAATTATTCCGATAAAGTAATATTTATATTTTAAATTATATTTTCAATTTTACAAGTATAACCATTTTATCTTGCCAATATTATGTTCGGTATTAAAAAGAATTTGCTCTACATTCTAGAAGTCTAGACTAAACTCAAAGTAAATGCTATCTGCGAAATGTCAAATCGTTATTAATTTGGTTGGAATTTTAGAGCAGTGGTAATAAATATACAATTAATAATATAGAGCTTATCACAACTGCTTTTAGATCGCTGAGTTGTATAATACAATTGATTACAGCTGTCAATGGGCTGCCATTTATATTGCTTTTTTATTTTTGTTCTAGAGCAAATTTATTATAATATTGAACATTAGTCGACTTAAGGCTTCTATACACCACCCAATTTGCAGGGAGGTAGAGTGAGGGTAAATTGGGTACTGTTATAGTAAGTAGTGTTTTTTTTATATATAATAGCTTCGACTTGCCTATATACGACCCAATCTGCAAGGACCCTGCAGACTGGATGTCAAATTGGGTGGTGGATCCAGGAGGGGGCAGTGGCGTAGCAAGCATAATTGGCGCCCGGGGTACGATATCTTTTTGGCGCCCCCAAAATTAAGAAAATAAAAAACAATAATAATTTTATAGCAAATCTGAAAAAAAAAGGTCTTCAGTTTTAATTTTATCTAACCTTATTTATTAAATATATTTCCACGACTAAAAAAAAAAAAAAAATCTTCAGTTACATATTCTGGTATTTAGCTCTTTATAAATATGCTCTATGCGGTTTAAAAGATTATGAGCCATTTAGCGCCCCTCTATAAGTGGCGTCCGGGACATGATAGACCCCCTTGCCCCTCCCTCGCTACACCACTGGGAGGGGGGAAAACTTGAAGACAAATAATGATATCAATAAACTTTTGTTGGATAATTTTATTTTTTACGAATTTATTTAAGTGCTCAGTTTGTCTCCTTTGCAATCGCCCATGCTCAGGATTTAATTGTTTGTAAAATAATAATAACAATCAATTATAAATGATACGTTTCATATGACACATTTTACTGCTTGAATATATTATCAACTGGCGGTAAACACAATATGCGGCAAGAATGTAATGTTAGAATTAGTTGTGGAATTACTACATTCGAGAATTTACATTTTAATACGTGAAAATAATTATTGTGCATGTGGTGCGCTATCGTCATAAACCTTCAGGACAGTTTCGCTGAGAAAGGCATTATTTTCTCAAATGCACCGTCAACAACAGAACCGTCTTCAGGTTGAATTAAACGTTTTAATACATGCTTCTTTAATCTATGGATTTTGTATTTCCAAAACATGTTATGCATTATAATAAGAAATATAGAATGATTTAAAATAATAAAATTATAATAAATGAGTAACTAAACTGAGGAGAAGGGGACCCTCCCCCCCACAACATTATTAGTTAGTGTTAAAAAAATGTCAGATGCAGAACCATCAGAAAAAATATAAAATATCGGCCAATAGGTGTCAAAATGGTGAACATTTAAACTAATTATTAGTATAATTTATTTATTAATTATTCTATTATCATAGCAACTGCTTTACATTGTTTCAAATTTGACGATTCTTTTATATATATTTTGTGTCGTAGTACTTATCATTTTGTAATCATTAGCAAGTGTCCATCACTGCGTTGTCATTACTGGTTTTACTTTATCCAAAACTGGAGAAAAAACATAAACAAAATAAAAGGCTATAATTTAAAAAACAAACTATATTGGTGACTTTGGTAATTAAATTGATTAAATAAAGAGTTACTTGTTTTATTAGTAACATGAGTTCATGAGAATTACAAAAAACAAGCCCATTAATAAAAAAAAAAATCGAAAACTTGCTCTTATAGCGGCCTTAACTGGTGCCTTTATCTTAACTGATTGTAAGGTTTTCAAGTACAATTAAAAAAAATAATATGCGAAGATACGTGTGTGAAATTGATTACGAAAATGATAACTTCCACATAGAAGTTAATACCAGTAAAAAAAAAGGTCTTCAGTTTTCATATATATACAATTTGAAACTGACACGACTAAAAAAAAAAAAAAAGGTCCTCAGTTTTATATTTTCACATTTATAACTTATTATATGTTTTCCAATTTGCCAGGGGGGTGCAAGTGCACCTCCTTGCACCCCCCTCCCGGCGCCCATGATTGTGAACATGTCGTGTGTTTTAGTATGCCCACAAAACTTAAATTCTAAATGAAAACCTGTTCGTAACGAAGATACCAGTGAAATGGTGCGAATATGATTGTTATTTAGAGCCAGGCGTCGTGCGGTCCCATGGTGTAATGGTTAGCACTCTGGACTTTGAATCCAGCGATCCGAGTTCAAATCTCGGTGGGACCTCTCGTTTTTTATTATTTTTTTTTTTTACATACGATTGCTACAAATCTACTTTCATTATTTTTACTGGTGTTAATACTTGATTATTAATATCAATGCTTTTATATATTATTTATTTTTATTATTAAATAAGACTTGTGTTGAGATTTCTTATGACTAATGTTTTATTTATATTTCTAGTATAGTTCACATTAAGATTTTTTATCAGGGCTTCGAACCGTTATTTTTTTCGTTCCGGTTCGAGTAAAAAAATATATTTCGGTTCGGTTCCGGTTTTCGTTCCGAAAAAATAACGGTTTTTTGGTTTTCGGTTCAGCTCCGAGTGATTAATTAAAAAAAGAATTATTTGTATTAAAAATTTATTTTCCAGTTTTTAATGCATTCTTCGATTTGTTATGAACGAAAATGTAAATGTTGATATATTATACTATACATATTTCCATATATATTTTTGTCTGCTCTACATGATGGAACATTGTTATTTTTACCTAAAATTGTATTATTTATAAGAAAATAAATTTGTTTTCACCTAAGTTTTAAAGTGAAAAATAAAAAAATTAACTATAAACAGGTAAAAAATGATATTCCATCGTATAGAGCAAACAAAAATATAGAAGAAGTAAAATTTAGTATTAATAGTGCACACTGTTGTTATAATACACGAAAGTTAATAAAAACATACAACTTTTACACTTACATTCATTACAAATTGAGAATGCATGAAAAAGTTTCTAATAAATGTTAAAAAATTCTATATGCGATTTAGATAATACAAGAATTTTTTCAGAATTTTTCGTGAATTTTAAAATTGTTTGTTTCAATTGTCAAATGCGCTCGATGTATTTCGCGAGTCACGCGAAAAACAGGCGTTTTGACGCGGGCACTCAGATGTTTCTTACGTCTAAACTATAAAGTTATACATATGCCCTCGCTGACTATTTTGTAGAGAATTTTATGCTCTACAAAAAAGGTATTGGGAAATTGTATCGTATATTGCTTAGTTCTCGCTACTTAGGTTGTGAAAGGTAAAACATGTTATTTATGAAACTTTGGCCTTTATTTATAATTTGTTCAAACAATGATTCTTATATGTACAAAGTACAGATATTCTTTATTACCTCGAGATTTGCATCAACAAAATATTTTAGTAATTGTAGTGGTCTATAAATGCTTTTCTTTATTATTATTAAAATTTTATCACTTCCGATAATATACCAGTAGTTCAATGAGGCACACGAATGTCTATAAGCGAAAACGAAATCTGCAGTGTTAACAAAAACATTGAAATAATTAGCATATCGATTTGATCAGTATATTTAATAACGTTAATAATTGACATTATTGGTTATGTAAACTGTGCTGGTACAAAATTTTAATAAACTATTTAATGAGTGTAAACAAATATAATGAGGCGCAAATCGGTACCGCAAAACCGAGTACATTTTTGTATCACATTAAATGAATTTATCAAAAATGTGTATCACGAAACAAAGCGATTGTCAATAATGGTTTCCATTGATTTAATTAGGGTTACATGATTTAAATAATACCACATTGACATACGATATAAAATACTATATACATGGTGTCCCGTAAACATACTGACAAATTTCAGAGTTATCGAGGTTATTATAGATATTTGTACTACCACAAATTTTTTAAGTAGCTATTAAGAATTGGAAAAAAATATAAAACAGTACCTATAATTCCAACGTTACGGTTACGATCAAGGTGCCATATATTGTTATTGTGTACTCTACGTTTTTAGTAAATGCATTCGCTCTATTTCTAAACCACTTTCCTACACTCGTGTTTACTTTTACGTCCATTATCTCCCTACTGACCTTTTCACATTCAGTGTCCGAGAAGATTTTCCCGGTTCTATACTCTGGGGCCAAGAAGACGGTCCGGGCGGTCGCTCCGGTACACCTGCGGGACTCCGGGAGCATCACGCGTCCTCTGGAAGTCATCAGCAGAGTGTCTGGAGTCACCAACGGGAAACACCGACCCACGTTACCACTGTCTGCAAGCAAAAAATAAAAATAAAACGTGTTTAACTAATAATTTATATTTTTAGAATGATCCACTAAAAGTCTAAATAATTAAACTATATACAGTGTATTCCAACCAATTTAAAGCTCCTTTAGCGCTAAATGCTCCTTTAACCTAAATTTTGTATATTACAAACGTAATTTTAATCAATATTTAGGTTCACAATGAAAAATATACATAATATACCTTGTAAAAATATTACTCAGAAAATTTAAAATCCATTTAATTAAATGTATTATGCTTGGTTCTGTTAATAATATGACAGTTAGTTAAAAGAACATCTAGTTAAACATGATAATACCGGGCGTTAGACATAGGAAATTTAACATGGGGACAATTAGAAATGCTGTAGTAACCTTTGGTCAAATTTCACGATGTGTGATTGGTGCATTTTGAAATGCCGCCTCGAAACTATCTGATAAATTTAAATTAATCAACAGTATTTTGTTTTCAACTTTAATAAAGAATAAAATGCATTCATGAAATTAAAGTAAGCATCCTAGATAAAATTATAATAATATTTTTTGGCAGATATAAATTTGAAAACAAAATACGAATGACTATTTTATTAAATTTTGTGGCGGCATTTCAAAATGCACCAATGACAGATCGTAAAATTTGACCAAAGGTTACTACAACACTTCTAATTACTCCCACGTTAAATTGGAATACACTGTATAACAAATACAACTAAAAAAACTTTCAAGCATAACTTATAAAAAAAAAAAACAATTAATTTCCGGTGGATTTTTTTTTAGCAAACCCTGATTCATACAATGAACCAGAGACAACAAGCAATGTTAATTGTTTTCTATCTATGGTCACCACGCGTACAATGTTTATTTTGGCACCACTGAATGAGGTATAATTTATTCTTGAAGCATCCGAGCGAATGAGTAAATATATGTATATAATATAATATAAAAAAATTGTATGTGAAAACAAGTTGAATTGTATTTTTATTTTTAGAACATACGTTTTCAAATCGGGGAATCTGATAGCCCATGGTAATTTTATGCTAATTTTTTGAGTGGTAAAATGCTGCTGAAATGTATAATGAGATATTTTGTTGTTTTGTATTGTTATGTTATGAAGTTAAATTTTGTTTTAATGTAGTTTTGTTTAATTAAATAAATATGTTATAGAATACATGTTTTTTATTTGTATTTATCTCTACATGAGGCAGTTAGTATAGCAATAAACAAAATTAAATTCAATAAATATTTCTGTAATTTAACTTCCATGTTCTGAAAGAAATAATATCAAGCTGAGATATTAACTATTCAACTTATTTGTCAATTTATCAATTTTAATTTGTTAATAATAGGGGAAGGGGGTCTCGACGGTCTTAAGGCATTTGATAGTCCTAAAGTTAATAGTGTAAGATATATTTTTGAAATCTCTATATGCATTCTCTACGTTTGACAGAAACCAAAAACTATTTATTTTTTCCGTTTGGTGGCGCTAGGAGTATTGCTATGCAAATATGAAATCATGTATGTATGTTAATTTTATTTAACACGGCAATATACACAAATGATTTTTTTGTGCACATCTATGGCACAGTACCTTTGAAATGATATGAATGATATGTTCATTCTCCTCTTTTTATAATAAATAGTAATAAAAATGTATGACAATTTTCGATTTTCACGTATTAATATATATGTATATTTTATTTAGTCGAATACATAATGATAAAGCATATATCCAGAAGTCAATAAATAAGTAAGGATAACCGCAGAAGCTTAGTATATTAAATAAGGTAAATTAGAGATCAGCGTGCGGTTCATCCATAAATTATAACTACACCTCTTCAATTAAGAAAGGTTGATGATCCTTCACTTAAATCATTATCTTTGCATAATAAATTAATTTAAAATTTTAAACAGATCGTATTTTCTTTAGTTATTTATTTTTTAAAATATACACTTTTTCTTTTATATCTACTTAAAATTTTATCCTTATGAATTTAGAATCATTGATTTTATCTACCCACCTTTTTACCAATGTATAGGAATAAAAAGATACTTACTTCTTTTTTCCTTTTATTAGAACTAACAAGAAACTATTGGCTTTAAAACGAGTATTGAAAATTTGTCGACAATTGAAAAATAACGACCCCACTTTTTTCTATTGTGAGAAAAATGCTAGGGTATCCTGTAGAAAAAGTGTTTTTCATTTATAAAAGTTTGACCTGCTTTTACAGAATCCGAAGTTTGTTGATCATACGAAATATAAAGTATAGGTGTATAATATTTTTTTTATTATGTTCAGAAACATCCTGACGTCCAATATTAAATTTATTATTGAATTTTGATAAAAATTCTTCATGAATAAAATCAACATATTATATTATTTACAATACACTTTATATAACATTTTATTTACATGCGGTACACAACTTTTTTAGCGAATAATCTATAATCATTTTTTAAGAGTATTGCACGAAGAATTGATTATGTATAGAATATAATAGAATTTATTTCATGATACTGTGATACAGTGTAAAATAAGTCAATACAAAATTTCAATTATAATAAATATAAATTAAGTAGAACGAACAATAATTTATTTCCATATGTAACAGGAAATGATCTTGGGGGAAAACAGCAAAAATGCAGTGGATGTTGATGTTAGACAAGGAAAGATATAGGACTCATAACACATTACTACACTTTGTTTGTGTTTTTTGGAGTCAAATCGGACTCCTTGAAATAAAGGTAAGTGGGTAGTGGGAAACATATCTCCATTTGTAATAATTTGAAATATAAAAGCAAATATATTTTCATTTTATAGACTTATCTCTATCGTATTATCTAGAATCAGATATTTATATTAAAACTTGTAAAAAAGTGTGCAAAAATCGTTTCTTTCGATGAAAATCGAGAAAAATAAAGAAATTATTAATAAAAATAAATAATTTTAGACAATACGATAACTATTAGTGTGTAGAACAACATGTTAAAATTATAGCTCGATCGGTTGATTATAATTTCGTTTCTGCTTCCCACCAACCGAAAAAAATGGTTTCGAGAAAAACGCGTTTAAAGATTTAGTAACATTATGTTACACTAACACGGCTCGTTCTCTTGTATGCGCTATAATTTCGGTCTACAATTTTCACAGTATACTCTCAACATATTTTACTTTCAAAATATTTTTAAAAAATCAAAAATTTTAAATCGTCACACCGCAATACTGCCTTAATATCTCATAACAAACAACTACGCTTTTCCTATAACTGCAACAGGCATATTCAAATATCGATCAAATATCCCACACACAAGCAATTCATTTCATCCGCATATCAGAGCTTTTAAATATTTAAATAAGAAACTGACACCCATATCTGAGTAAGAGGGAGTATACCACCCCTCGCGTCTCTCGTATCCATACATGAATACGAGCAAATAGAGGAAGTCGCGAATCGCACGTAGTGTCATATCCGGCATCAGCTACAGACCCTCTCCCCTGCCCTATTTATAAACTTGTGCCGCGGCTTTCCACACATTGGCACACACAATCACACACTCGCCCAGATCCGGATTTCATGACAGTCATTATTACAATACCCCCAACCCATTCCGACTCTAAACATGTTTTAATTTTGACACGCGTGTTTTATGGGTATAAATTTTTTAGTCATTTTGAGGGAATATCTGCTGTGTAATTAATATTTTTTTAATATGATAAAATATATTATAAATGTATGTGTTTAAAAGTTTATTTTTTAATCCCTTTCCTACTCTAAACATGTTGTTTTAATTTTGACACACGTGTTTTATGTATAAATATTTTAATTATTTTGAGTGAATATATGCTGTGTAGTGTGTAATTAATATTTTTTTAATATGATAAAATATATATATTATAAATATATATGTTTAAGAGTTTATTTTTTAATTTAATAAATATGACATTTGTATATTGGGGCGGTCGCAACTAAATTTGTGATGCGGTATACTTTATTCAAAATATGACAATCTACTATCTCCTAAATTTCGTTGCACGTTATTAAATCCGACGTATATTGATCCTAAATATTAAATTTTACCCTTCTATATATTTTTTGTCTGAAATGTTTTTCTGTAAGCAGCTTAGTTTTTGAAATAAAAATTCGTTACGTTTTTTTTGAACACTTTGTCAGTATAATCGAATTGATTAAAATATGTTTACTTATTACTACAATTTTGTATAAACAGTCATATACAAAAACGCCTTTTCGATGTACCTGAATTTAACAGCAGTAGTTGGATCAAAGTATTTCTCGATATTTACAAAATTATTGTTACTAGTAACGACTATGGTCGAAATTCGACCAATATTTTTTTTGTGCACATCTATGGCACAGTACCTAACCTAACCTAAGCTTCTTTTCCAACAAAAAATTCCAATTGAACGTAAATTGAAATCTCTATACGCATTCTCTACATTTGACAGAAATTCAAAATTATTTATTTTTTCCGCTTAGTGGCGCTAGGAATATTGCTATACTGTTGAACGATGCAAGGGAAAATCATGTGTGTATGTTAACTTTATTTTATCTGCCTTAACGGCAACATAAACACATGATTTTTTTGTTTGTACATCTATGGCACAGTACCTTTCGAATGATATAAGTTTAATTCACCTCCTTTTATAATAAATACTAAAAAAAACGTACGACAATTTTCGATGTTCACGCATTAGTAAATAGATTAAAATTTCCTATTATTGTATAAGTATTATTGATAATATAGTATACATATGTTGATATATTGTGCATCACATTAATATAAACAAACTGTAATCCCCAATTTAACCAAAATTTGTTATTGGTAACAGCCATATAAATCTGCAAATATGTAGACCAATCAGAACTCAGCATTTGTTATTTAACAGATGTGTACCAAGCTGTCAATACAAACATACTGGTAACAAAATCGGGCATAAATGTGTATAACAACATCTACCCGTCTTGAAAAAAATTGATTTACATATTTTTATAAAAAAATAGCCGAAAAATCGTATTACAAAATATCGCAGAGCAACTAAACTTGTACAAGATGTCGATATTCATTCATACATTTGTCACAAGTCAAAACCTAATTTCCCTAAAATGTATTGGCAGTAACCCGATATCAAATTTTACTCAAAAATATATTTAAAAAATATTTCATCTAATATATTTTTGATACCAACACATTCAGACACGCTAATGTACGCATTCAAATACTAATATCTATATTACATTCATTGTTATACACGAGATCAAAATTAGACATCAAAACTTTACATGAACACGTCTTAGGTATAGAACATGGCCATTTGTATTCCACGAGCTCGCAAAATGTATCATGAAATCCCATTAAAATGATAAATGCCATACGATACTGGCTCCGCGTAATGCACATTTGATTTCGCGTCATTCTGCCGTTTGTGTTTTGTTCTAAACACACGCGCGTGGTGTTGAGAGGGAAGGGGAGATGGACAACGCGTCCAGACCTTTTTCCTGGAAAAATAATTACATTTGTCATTATAACTGTCCGTCCGTTATGAACGAATTATATGTTTTAAGCAAGATTTATTATTGGAATTCATCGGTTATTTAATATTTTTTATGATTAGTTTCAAAGTTTAAAAATTCTCTAAATGAATTTAATATAATATGTTAAAGCGTTTTTTTAAACGCAGAAATATAAAATAAATTTTAAAATAATTTTCCTAAATATATGCCATCCATCTTTTATATTAATTGAATAAGATATACAGAAATTACCTGTATATTTTTAACCCTCGACCAATAATATGGATGGGAATCGACAGTATCCCCCCCCCCAAAATTAGAAAACAAAACTTTTGAATGAGCTTTGGATCATGCAAATCTAATAATTTTTCGCGGAGATATAACTTTGAAAATTTGAATTTTTGCTTTTTTTTTAATTATCCCTAATTTTTTTGAAGAGTGTATAATAAAACACCACTTTTACAGACAAACTTTTCTCAATTTAATGTGGATAAATTTAGAAAAATCGATTACAAAAATCAAAGATCGGAGCTTTAAATTGATTTTTCGATAAAATCAAATCGAGATCGGAAACCCCTAAATTAAATTATCAATTACTGTAGATTTGGACACCCCGTATCAACCATTGGACGGTAGGTGGTAAATCCAATAAGATATATTTTTTCGCTTAGCCGCGGGGTTTATAGCATAAATACATAAAAACAGAAGAAACTCAAAAAAAAAGTTCCGCATCCTCAAACCCTACCTATCCAATATCCGCATCTGCATCCTCATCCGGTAAAACGACATCCGTTACATCCCTAATAAAAATAGACATAAATTATGAAAACAGAAATTTCATGTAAAATATTTATGAATAATTAATATCATACAATATTGTATACCCCTATTGCCTAGCGAATATTTTGTAGTAACATGCGGTGGTATGTGCTTTTATGTATTCTCTTGTGATCTGTCGACATCAAACGAGAAATATGAAAAAGGTGTCAGATTCCGATTGATTTTTCAAATAACAAGAAATCGTGTGATTATATCTATGGTGTACGAGTTTTGATTGATTTCCAGTACCGTATTGGTACAAATTTAATTTTGTATTATATGTTTAATATTTATTGTTGCATATATCGGCTGTTTTTTTTTAACCTGAAACTTTCAAATATCTTGAAAAATAGGCACTCTACGGAAAAAAATGTCAATAACCAAAATTTAATTACAGCGCGATCTATGATGAATCGAACAAAATATTTCACTCAAATCGTATCTGCAATAAAAAATTGAGGTTCCTATTTAAGATTTAAAGATACCTCTTCTCCAACCTACAAAGAGGGGAGTGGGGGACTATTTTTTTGCACTAATGTATTTCCCCCGCGGAATGATTAAATTTTGATTATAAACATTTTTTTCCATAGCTGCTACTAGACTATAATATAGGTCTAATACATGTGTTGTAAAATATTCCCTTACAAATATTTTTCTCAATTTGCTTTAAAAAATCGTACTTTGTTTTGTTTAAATTGATATTTACTTTGACATATTAAATGTACGAAAAAATAATCAGGTGCGTCTAAAATTTCGAATTATTTTTTAGTTAAATTGTATAAAAATGAAATGCCTGGCAACTTATCTGAACACTGTATTGGTTTTTATTTAAATTGTTCAATAATTAACTACCTTTGGTGAATTTAGCACGAGTTAATTAAATGTATATACTACCAGCTTTAAATTATATTAAAAATCTACCCATAAAAGTTTAAACCCCTTAATACAATATTAAAATTTGTTTACGTATTAAAGAAGAATTCAATTTATTTTATTTATAAATTTTGACAACTTAAATTCCCTGTACATAAAATTCGCAGTTCACTTGTTTACAAATGTCAGATATATCTAAAATTATGAAATAAAACGTCAAAATTGTATTACTGTGATGAAACAGCTTCAAGAAACACCAATCATATTCATAGGATTAACATTTTTCGTACGTACTTTTAACAATAAAAATATTTAAAATACACGAACGCATTATAATATAAATAAATTCTATTTTTATTTAGATTTTTACTTCTGCAGTTGGAATAGTGGATTTCGGTGACTTGGTTGATAATTTAAAATATACCGGGTTAGATGTAATATCACAAATTGAAGAAATGTCCCTAAATCATAACATTTGCTGCGGACAAATAGTAGCGGCACTTCAAGACCTCATAAGTATCACTGAAGATATGAACAGTAGAACACTAGAAGATTATTATTATTTCGATAACACAACTGAATTAATACTAAAAGAAACTGAAACGACAATGAACGAAACTTTACGAAAATGTTGTGGAAATAATACTGAATATTTTCACGCAAGAAAAAATATATATCATTGTTTTATGAATGCTAGAAATAATATACTGTTATCTAAAGATAAAGCTAGAGAAGTTATCTGTGATAGCGATGCATTTATTAAAAGTATTCCTTGCCGTCTAAACGAATGTTTGCAGGAAGAGTTAGACGAAGATGAGAGAATGGCGTGTTTTGGAAGAATTATAACAAATATCAAACATAGAACTGAAGATAAACAGTCTTTGAGAATAGATTATGAGTTGTTGATGGAAAGCGAGTCAAACAAAATGAAACAGTGCATGGAAAATATTTTATACGCGTTTGAAAATCGGATTCATGCTAAACCGACGGAACGTAATGACGATGATAGAAAATAGGCGATGGTTTATAACTTTACGCAGTAAAATCTCAGTTATCTTGAGTAAATAATGAAAAGAAACAAAACCTTATATCGTTTCATCAGAGTAGATATGGATGAAAAATGAAAATGCATATCTTGTGGATAATCTAGCTTGTACTGTATTTTCATGAAACTTTAATGATATATTTATTAATATAATGTAGTCTTATTATATATTTATTTATTTTACTCTACGGTCTTAAACATAGCCTTTTCATTTTTATTAATCGTTTTATATAAATTTACAAAATGTATATGTTTATAACAATAAACTTGTATTTATTGTTACGATCTACTTACTTACTCCTACATTAACCAGTTTCTTTTCATGCAGAGTTATAAATCATAAGATCTTTGAGTGAAAAGATAAACATAAAACCTAAAGTACTCTAGCATGTGTGATGAGTACTTGAGTTTTATAGCTAAAGGAAGATCAAAATAGCTGTGCAGATATTTAACCGAATCCATTGACATGGCTGGACTGATTATAAGTCAAACATGATGGCTGAAAATGAATATTTCTTAACAATCGAAACAGTTTTTGCGCATATGTTTAAAATACAAAATCAAATTTATTCGTTAAATATATAAATAAATACACTAAATTTTAATTGAATAACAGAATAAACAACTATAGATGTATGTTAACTGTCAAATCTGATTTCAACAATTGGATAAACAAACGTCACATATCTCTCCATTAAAATTGAGTTCAGTGTTCCGTCTCGCGCATGCGCTAAGGGAAATAAGACTGTTATGAGCAGTATGAAAATTAACCATCCGGTTTAATAATAATTCCATAGGCAATCATTATCCAGTTAAATAATACCAGATCAGTGACCGAATCTCATAAATATATATAACTACAAATATGAAAAGGAATACATAATAATTCTTTAAATAGCTTTACATGTCCTAAAGAACCCGCACAAAATGCCACAAAACCAAATGTAAATGAGAGTAAAGTTAAGTTTGCTGAAACTAAAATTAGATGTAGTCCGAGACTTGTTGATCAAAAGTTTCCATGATCAGTTGTTTAGTTATTCAGGGTCAAATTTTAGGAATTAAAATATCTACTGATCATATTAGGTGTGCAAAAAAGTTATGAGTTTTAGATTTCGTACAACCGAAACCACAATTTAAAATTTATTCATCTCCTTGCCCGTTTATGGCATTTAAAAATATCACGTTGTTTGGCGTTTGGTACACATAATCTCAAAGATGTGTAGTGTACAAAATGGCATTAACAAAAAACCATATTCGATTTTCCACCCACTTCGCGTTTCATCTGAAAAAAATGCTGCTAAAATTACTGAAATGATTTGTGCTGCATATGGAGAGAACGCTGTAAGTCATACTACGTGTTGACCCTGGTCAACCTTCGATATCGACGCCAAATACCCCATGTCAAGAAGGTTTTGCTCTGCATCTGGTGGGATTGAAAAGGTATGCTGTATTACGAGTTGTTACAGTCAGGTAAAATAAATACAGTAGACCGTTATCAACAACAATTGATTCATTTGAGCGATGCGTTAGAAGAAAAAGGCCATTTACTGGACAAGGACGTCGTAATGTGGTACTGCGTAATAACAGTTTTCGTCCACATGTTGCGAAATAGACTCTGAACCATATCTTTGCGTTAGGCTAAGAATTTATCCTGCATGCGGCGTATAGCCTGGCTGATAAACATTTTAGGACATTTTGAGATACGAGAATGTATTGATGACTTCATCGCTTTGAAACCGGAGAGCTTCTATCATCAAGGAATCTGCAAGTTGCCCGAAAGAAGGCAAACGGAGATTATTTTGCTGATTAATATCTTTTTTTCAATATAGGTATATTAAATTTTGCAAAAAAAGCTCAGAACTTTTTTTCTCACCTGATATTTGCCCAATATTTTTCCTTACCATAGTGCAGATCCAAACGAAACTTGACCCTATGTTTTTGTCCATACAGCAGATTATGAGAGGACTATACGGTAATGTGGAAAAAAGGTTGACTAAACCCATAACCTGTTAGATTTTTTAAATACTACAATATTATTTTCGATACTGGTATCCTTGGGAACTTTTGATCAGTAAATCACAAACTGATAAAATTTATAAGCGATGATTTCTTGGTTATGATATTATTATTTTTTTGCTCGACAAAGAATAAAACAGTCTATATCTAGGTTACAAATGTAAACAATAAACATTTATTTTGACTTCTATAAATTCCTTATTTCAAGTAGTAGAGATTCTACAAAATACCAAAACGTGGCTTATATTCAGAAGGCATGTTACATTGAAGTACTGCAGATGTAACGAGATATTTACATACTAAATGGAGTGGGTATGTAGAAGAAAGGGTTAGAGATAGTGCAGTGAGTGCTGCAGATTCTATAGAGGACCCATTTCAACGCCGCCGCTATAACATCGCTACTGTTGCTATTTACAAAATGCGACTGTATAATATGTGTCACTCGCCTGTCACCGCCCTTTCTTTTCCTTTTTTTCTGAACGCATTCTCCTCATATCTTTGTAATTAAATTTCATCCTCTCTAGATAAATAAATATAGTGACATATTTGGAATGAAATAGCTGAGAAACATTTTCTAGTTGTCCGAGCAGCAAACGTTTTCGACCTGAATCCCACATTAACATTGTTTGTTTAAATATTTATTTCGAAAACAATTTAGAAGATTCGTGTATAGAATTATATAAATAGGTGGTTCTTAAAAATATATTTTTAGTTTCCAAAATTTTACCTTCCCGAAATGCTTATATTGTATTGTATAACATTTTTATCTTGGTGAAAGAGATCGCAGAAAAAAAAGTTTAAGAATATATGTGTTATATCGTGTTTAGACCAAAGAGACAAAACAGCAACATGGTGTTTCTGTTTTATTTTTTTGTCTAAACACAACATTAAATTAAATGATACTTGCTTTTATGTATCGCATTAAATATATCAGTATTCTTCACAATCTATCTTTTGCGGTTGAAAAATGAAGAAAGATAGTGAAAAGAACATTTGCGTTTCTATTAATGTTATACTCATAAATAAAAATACTACAAATTGAGATAGTACAAAGTTTTGTATTTCTAGATGTGCAGGCTTAAAATTAATACTTTATTGAACAAAAAAGGGTTAATTATCAAAACGAATGGATGAATAAATACTTTATGTATCTAAACGTAAAATAATGTTCCAATTAGTAACTTGAGAACACACTTTTTAGTGCCACAGTTATCAAGTTTCTTTGAATTTTTAATTAACAGTGTATATACACTGTTAAGTGTCTCATTAATTAAAACTTTATAAAAGTTAATTTCCTCGCCGAAAAAATATCAGATTTCGAATATACAGTTGAAAAAAGTTTGTTCATTAACAATGTTGTCTTCTATTTTTCCGTAAAAATATAAATATTAACAATGAAAATATTCAAGCATAAGAACATGTCGAATACGAGAAAGAGATATGTATGAAGTTTTCGAATTGTTTATTTTGTGTTGGATTTTTATTATGTTAACATAATTAATGTCTGTTCTTTATTTAGTACAATAAAATATTTTTGAACGGCAAAATATAATTAATATACTAACTATGCATAATCCCTACACACTATCGCGGGCCCCCAGACTAGAATTTTCTATATGCCCCTTCCGGTTAAGAAATCTAAAATTTTTCTTCCGGCGACCGAAAAAAAACTTTTTGATTCGCCGTACCGGACCCCCAAGCTAGAGCTCTGTCAGCTCCCCCCTCCCCCCCATCCTCTTAGGAGTCTCGAACTAATGGTATAATCTTCAGGTAATATAATCTATAAGCTAGAATTTTCGACAGACTCCCTCCGGTTAAGAAATTTAAGATTTTTTTACCACGACCAAAAGCTTGTAAATTCGCCATTCCGGACCCTTAGGTTAGAGCCCTGCCAGTCCCTCCCCATTTGTAGGAGCCGCGAACTAATAGTATAATCTAAGTAATATAATCCATTTTGACTATTTTGTAAGTTCATAACTGCCGAAAGCTTCATTACCTACAATAAGTTTAGACTATATGATAATAATTTAATTATGACAAATTCATATTAAAGAAAATTTAGAATTGATATTGTAATAAAACCAACAATTTTTATAATACTTTTTATAATAAGTACTCAGAAAAATTAATTACAATTCATATTTTCTAATAAAATTCTATAAAAGTGAAGAGATTAATCAACGATAGTTGCAATATTGATGTAATTAAACCTAGAATAATTAGGGCACGAACGTATTAAGAAGAAATACGCAATTTTTTTAAATGTATGAAGGATTTGATTTTGAAACAAAAATAATATGGAGTAATTTTTTGCATTTCGGATACCAGATAAACAAAACAAATGTATCAAAACCTTTATCATTTCAGTCAAATTACTAATGTCTACTTGCAACATATGATACATTAAGTATCATATAGTTTCGACATTATTTATAGTGTTCTGGTTTTCGAAAAGTCATGAAGCGGTGCCCCCTACCAAGGAAAGGGTGCGAGCTTGCAGACTACGTATATTTTGTACTGCATCAACACAAACTACAAGTCAACTATGAATTATACAGTCGAAGTAGTGTTTGGAACTCTGTCTAAATGGATTTCGGCGAGCTGGAGATAACTCGACTTGTAGAGTGGGAATAGTGGGATGATATACGAACTGCAGCAGTGAATTTGCGGTATCTGAATGACACAAATTGAATGTATAATAAGATCGTACATGGACTACTCAATATCCACACGTTTATGTATATCAGTGTTTTTCAAACTGTGGATGGAGAAATCAATTTTGTAATCCAGCGATTCTCAACCTTTTAAATTAAAAAACAAGATTAACCCAATCGTGACCAGCGTTGCATATATGCAACAGATCGCTTTTGTTAAGATTTTGCGTTGCTGTAAAATTATTTTAATTCGAATGGGTTTGAAATCATACTTATTTTTGAGTATTGGACTGAATACATCAACAATGCAAATATCAAAATCCCTGGAGTTTTAGTATACTTAAATAGGTAGGAATTGATGACAGAAAAATCAGCAATATCGGTAACAAAAAAAAACTCGGTCACGATTTGGTAAATAATCATTAGTGTCTCCCTTGGGCCTGTCTGCAGAGCAAAGTTTTTCGAAAGAAGGTTTAATATTAGAAATTGACACTCTAAGCTCTTCTTCTATATTTATTAAATTTAGTCTTTTTAACTATATTATATAAATAATTTTTAATATTGGATATCCAAATGAAAATATGGTAGCGTATTTGAATACAAGTTAATTATAGCTGAACTTGTTGTACTAATTGTACAATTAAACTTCTTGGTGACACAAGTACATATTTACTAACCCCGAACATATACACATCTAAATTATAATATTGATTAAATAATATAGATATAGATAATATTAGATAATATGATTATATCCGTGCTTGTTAAACTGATTTTGAAGAACTCATTATATTCATCTGTGTAACAAATAGATTGACAGCAAAACAATTGAATAAATGAAACATGTACCTACATAAGTTTACCTTTCAACGAGAATATATTCTCCATACAATCTGAAGAGGGTGATAATTTCCAATGAAAACCAGAAACCCAACCCTGCTCTCAATTCATTATTAAACGTCATACATTTTCAATGAAATAAAATCAACTCGATATAGAATTTGTAAAGTATATGTAGAGTATTGTAGAGGCAATATACCACCCATATCGCTACCTACCAGTAATTCATAACAAAACACAACTCTATAGAACTGTGCAGCTGATATACTGGTCCTATTACATAGTTGTAACTCAAATGCAATAAATAATAATCGGTTTTCTGCCAAGGAACGGAGGAGGTAAAATGCAGCGCAATATTTCAAATATAATATCGATAATAAGTCACAGCTTAACCAACTTTTACAATACAATTTTTTTAATGAAATATTGATATTTTTTTCTGTATTATATAGTAAATTGTAGTACATTCGAATACAAAAGCAACTTGCTTACTCGTTATACAGTGTATTCCAAATTGATTAAGACATAGGAAATTTAACATGGGGGCAATTAGAAATGTTGTAGCAACCTTTGGTCAAATTTAACGATGATGATTGGTGCATTTTGAAATGCCGCCACAAAATTTAATAAAATAGTAATCAGTATTTTGTTTTCAAATTTACATCTGTCAAAAAATATTATTATAATTTTATCTAGGATGCTTAAATTAATGAAATTAAAGTTGAGAACAAAATACTGTTGATTAATTTAAAATTTATCAGTTAGTTTTGAGGCGTAAAAGTTCAAAATTTTCATTTTATCTTTTCGTTTCATATTAAAACAAACATTTTCTATTTAATGTCTGTGTGTCTCCTGACTCTTATCACACGCATAACTCATGAACCACCTAACTGATTTTAATCAAACTTGGTTTGTAAGTAGGATCTGGTTAAAATTGAACATAGGATGGATACCCCATTTTTTTTTTCAAAGTATCTCAAGAATGACATAATAATATGTATACGTGAAAAGTGTATATTAAATTTTTTGTAGAAATTTTTTCTATATTACAACCTTTTAAGTAAATTATTCCTTTACAAACATATAACTTCCTTTAATGAATTAAGCAAGAGGAAGCACTGTGCAATTACTTAGCAGATATTTTCTATTAAAATGATTTGACTTCATTTGAAGGCAGAATTTATTCAGTTGAAAACTAATACTTTTAAATACAATATTTCTTGTACTTAAAGACATTGATTTTTTCTGTGTAATATACGTCGCCCTAAAAGAGGTAGTTTATTATTTAGACAGAAAACAACAACAGAACATGAATAAATAAATATATATATCTTTGTGCTCGTTTATTATAAATAAAGAGCAGAGCGAAGAAAACATAAAAATGATATCATTTACGAGATCATTTATTCGAATAAAAAAACAGAGGCGTCTAAAAATATGTTACATATTTTTTATAGAAATACAATTATTATTAGATGCTTATTTTTGAATAATTTACTTACATATTCTTCTTGCTAATTATTGTATACGAATATGTATAAGTATATACTTGAATTTTAATTTATTGAAATAATTTTTTTTGATTAAAAATATAATTTATTCTTCAAAATATTTTCGAGATATGATCTTGCAAAATGGTATTGCATTAAACGAATAATTTATAATACATATATTAAAAAAATATATCAAAGAAAACTAATTACCTCTGTTATCGTCAAATTATCATCATTGCCGTAAATACTAACATTGCAGTGATAGACAAAAAATATATAAATTACTTTTCTGTCTTGTAAAAACACATGTACGTGCGCCTATGGACATGATTGAACATTACAGCTACGCCATCAATCAAAATGTCTTGTTTCAACTGAAAAACTCACTTCCTTCAATCGAAATAGTGATCATTGCGGAGCTGGGAGTACATTTCGCCGAAAGGGGTGTCAAAACATTAACATAATTTATGAGCAATTTACAGAATGTGTAATATATTACTAGTTATATATTTTTGTTAAAGAGGCGATAACAACAAGTATATTGAACAGCTTACAGATTATTCAAAACAAAAGCTTTATAAATGCAATTAAGTACCATTATAAATTATTTTTTATTGTTTAATTATTTGCAGAACACGTATAGGTAAAGATAGAAGACCCCGCACGAAATCAATATAAATTAGGGTACAGTCAAATTAGTTGAAACTGAAGTATGATTTATATTGTACCTCATTAAAAGTTTTCATAGGTTCAAGGTCCAAAAATGGACAGTTTTTTTTAGTAATTAAGAATCAAAAGTTATGAATTCAAATATCTGCTGGTCATGTGTATACATTATTTATCTTTAAGTGCAGATACAAACGATTTTGATCCTACTTTTTGTCTGACTTTAGTGTGTAAAATATGAAAAAATAAAAATTAATTTTGATCAGTAAGTTACATGTAACATCAACTTCAGTTTGTACGGGGTCCTTTATAATCATTTACAGTAGGACTCCTATAAGTTCGAAAATTTTCATTTCGAATTCCTCTACATCGGAGGAGAAGTTATTTCCCTTACTCCTTACCGTCTTTCATTGTGTTGAGTAAAGTGCGAGAGAGAGAAAGCTATTCTCGTCTCATTTCATTATATCGATGTTCTGATGGTAAGGGTACCCTGTATGTTTTTATTTGAAATTCACTTTTATAATATAAACAATTGTGCAGATAAAATATCAAAATTTTAAAAACTTTAACAACTATCCCGCTTCCTTAGGGATTAAATTTAAAAAAAATCCCTTTTTAGCACCCACCCCACAAGTAAACACCAAATTCTACCCCAAAATCATGGCCGATCTAAATCTGCAATGATCAGCCCATATGCAACTTTTCTATCCATCTTGTGTCCCAGTCACCCCCCCCCCCCCCCCCTCCACACACATGCAAGATACGAAGAAGCTGTCAGAAAACAACATTGATCTAACAAAAATCGATCATCATCATCCATTTTTAGCCAAAAAAGGAAGGCTTGGGCTGTTCGTTGATGTGCTATAAAATAATTATCAGAAACTAGGTTATAATTTGAAAATTATATTTAAGACAAAGCAAACAACTTAAATTTCAATAATGCTAGATTTATTCACCTAATTTATAACCTCAGACTAAAGCAATCACTTGAATAACCTCAAAACCAAGTTTGTATACTGTTACACATGTATATAAACCATCCGTAGTTGCTAGTCTGCGTCCCACCATTGAGTAGCTAGAAAGGGAAAAGGAGAGTAAACACCACACCTGAGAGAGTGTGTATTATATAACTGACATAGAGCCATCTATCGTGCTGATGGCGAAACACAAATCAGTTGACGGGATGATGGAGATCCAACGCAATTTGCGAGAATGATTTAGACGTTATATACGTTCATCAATTATCATTTTGAATAAAAAGGTAAAAATACTTCTCTTTCTTTTACTACGGTTTGGAATGCATTCTTATTGTGGTGGTATATAGTATTGTAGATATCTATAAGAATTTTTGAAAGTAGGAAATATGTTTTTATAAGTCAATCACGTTTTTGTTGATTTATTAACTACTAGCGCATTGGTCCCGGTGTTACCCGGGATATTAATTCAATTAAACATAAAGTAATCATGCCCACCCAACATGCTCACAACACACGATTCACCGCGAATTGTTTTTTTTTTGACTTCATGAAATTTACACAAAATATACAAAAACTCTAAAAATAAATTCCGTTCAGAAAATCGTGTAAAATTATATTTTAAAACTATCAGGAAACACCAGGTCTTGTCTTAGAATTTGTATGAAAATATAGGTTAGTAGAAGTAAATATTTTTTTATATTTCAATTTTCAATAAATATATTTAAAAATATTTAATTGTTAGCATGTGTGTAAAATCATGTATTTGTTCGACAAAATAGTTGAAGAGACGTAATCATAGTGACCCATGATACAAATATACAAGGTAAGATTGACAGCTCTGACCTTGAATGTTGTGACGTCATCGAAATTGCAGAATTCATGTTGCCTTGGAAACAAATGCAACTAAATTAAAGTGTCAAATTAGTTATTCTACGAATATGTATTATATTTTTAACATTAGAGCATTATAGGACTAATATTTTTAATACAAAGGTGAGTTTTATATCTGACAAATTCCTATTAAATTTTTCATATATTAAAAATTATTTAAAAAGATATTATAGAACATGGAAGTCATGTATGGTTCTCCATACCGGTATTTTATGTTCTAGTTTTAATTAAAATATTATAAATCGATGTAGATTTAAAAGAAGCAAATGAAGACGTAATAGAAACCGCTTAGAAGAATCTAAATTTGTAATAAAAACTCCAGAGGAAGAATCTTTACTAGATACTAATGAAGTAACCATAATTGTCAGTGCAAACTGAAAAATAAAATGATAATCGTTTATATAAATGAAAAGAACAAGTGTTGTTTTTATGTTATAGTTTTAATAAATTTTCTTTTTTGAGATTTATGATACATTAGCTACTTATTTAATTTACATAATCTAAAATATAATCTGCATCTAAAAAATGATTGCTTAGCTTTTTCAGGTATGTTAATGTTATTACATTGACTTTTAAGAAATCATAGCGTATGCTTAACTTAAACTATTTAAATTAATTTTAAAAAACCCTTTTTCTAAATCTAAAAGTTTTATTGAAAGCAAAGCATTTGGATTTAGTAACCTCTTGATGACAGGATTATTCAAAATAATATATTTGAGTCGCCAATCTTTGTCAGTAAAATTCAGCGAGCAAACTCTGCTTGACTTTATAAGGTATTGGCACAAGTCTTGGACGCTTTAATAGCAAGATATGTATACTGTTTTTTGAGATTGATCGACTTTTATAATTCTCATGAACTAATGTTACTAAAAACTAGTAGGTACCTCTTTATTAAATCAGTTTAATTACCAAAGTCCGCAAATATAGTTTCATTTTTAAATTATAGCTTTTTATTTTGTTTATGTTTTTTCTCCAGTAATGGATAAAATAAAACCAGTAATAGGCATCCCGAGAAGGACACTTGCTAATGATTATAAAAGATACAAAATATATAAAATATAAAGAATCGTAAAATGTGAAACAATGTAAAGCAGATGCTATGATAATATAATAATTAATTTATAGATTACACTAATAATTACTTTAAATTAGCCGATTGTCATCAAATTAAGCTGTTTTACAGTCAAGTGTTTATAGATTATGATTCAATAATGACAGTATGTAATCAAATATCAACAAACATTTCTAATTTAGTACATTTAATTAAACAAGAATCCAACACTAGGGTATGATCTAAGACTGGTGACAGTACCTTATTGATATTTTTAGTCCCACATGCTTTCAACCACAATTCACGCACTTCTCTATTTTTGGGAATTAACAAAAACTTAATATGTTCAGAATCCTTTTTCTTATTAAGATAACTTGAAGTTTTATAATTTTCCACTGCACAATAAACACCCGGCATTCTATATTATTTACTTTTCACCATATATCAAAGCGAATTCTACACAACAACAATACACGAATTTTCCATCTGACACATAAAGTACTTCACATGACGTCACAATAGTAGATCTCATTTGTTTATCGAGCTCACCTTGTAATCTTTCCACCATGATAGTGACCTAAACTAATCAAATACTGAAACCGTAAATTATTGAATTCTGTATTCCATGGCTAGGTACTATGTTTTTATATACCTAAATGACAGTTGTAACTTGTGACATTATGGAAACAAAACACGACTTGATAAAGATTCTTTTTAGTCTTGTGATGTTAAAAGTTAAATCTTAAATTCTCATAAAATATTAATAGCCACGATACTGCTCAGAAAAATGATCTAACTATTGGTAAAAACCGCATTGAAATCGGTTAAGTAATTTCCGAGTCTATAAGCCTCATACAAACGAACATTCATTTTTATATAGGTACAGAGATATAGAGATAGTACCAAAGAACTTGTCTAGAAAATTAAAGAAAATCATTCAATATTCCATATCTGGACCAATTTACAATAAAAAAAACCCACGCATCACATGGCATAAATAAAGGTATTGTATTTAATACGGGCTTACATTTTTGCTAACTCTTTTTGTAAATAATCTCTTTCAATTATTAATAGATTTTAGGTACAATCGTTCATGGAAAAAACAACGATGTTTAAAATGTATTGACATTGTGAATGAACTCAAATCTATTGTTATAATTTTCCTTCATCGAATAAAAATAAGTCTCACGTAATACGAGCAAGATATTTTTGTACCTACAGACAATAAACGGATTGAATAATAGGCGTACTCAGAAATCGATATCGCGAGTACTTCTTCAACAACAACAATTAGGTATAACAACAGGGGGCAAAGCGCCAGTCAATGTTGGGCTCGTTAAAAAACATATTACAACTTTAGAGAACTCGGATAAAAAATGGATTACCACTAATCGCGTTACGAGAAAATGTATACAAAGTAAGTGAAAATCGTCGATCCCGTAATAGCGTTTACAAAGTTAAACTCAATTATCTTGCCGATACACACGTATTCGTAATATTATACAAAATAGGATGATCGAAAAGTAAATTAACAATTTGTTTTCCTTTCGCTTCTACAATCATATTTGCTGAGTAGAGTTTATCTAAAACGACAACTTAAAAATATAAAAATAACGGGTTGGCCAGAAAATGCACAACCCTTTAACTTTTGCTTCCTCGCAATATCGAAGATACGAGAAACTTTGTGATCGTTTTAGAAGTTGACAAAGTTGTACTCCGATTTCAAAATTTTAAATTGATCTTTCCGTTTCAGGTCAAGACAAACACTTTTCGTTTCCAGTCTGTCTGTTCCCTGAATCCTTGTCACACGCACAACTCATGAACAAATGAACACACTAATGAAACTTATTGTTAGTTGGGTCTGGCTTGAGGACGATCCCATTTCAAAATCATGTGTAAGGGGGGGATGACTAGAACGTACTCTTTCAGAAAAATATAAGATTTTAAGTAAGTTACTTCAGTTTTTTCTTACTATTACTTTAAGAGATATGAGCAGGGGATTTTTACGATTTTTTTGAAAATGAAAATCAAAGATTTAAATAATAACAAAAGTTAAAATATTTGAACTCCTATACATACACTTGCCGGTATCGAACAAAAGCAAAATCACCCAAAATTTTAAATTGTATGTTTATAATCAAGGTTAGTAAATACATAGGTTGCCTCAGTAGCTTTCGACAAATCAGCTTAGGTATCTCAGATGACATATTTTCCCCTTGTCACGCCGAGATACTGAGGCTACCTTGTATTTTACATACCTTGGTTTATAACTCAGGTTACTCAAGTCTGTTATTGGTCTATCATTTACTGTAATTATGCATGTGTCTGACAAACAGACACGGTGTTTCGTTTTTTCCGATTTCAGTACGGAAACTAAAAATGATATACAAGTATAAATCAACAAGAATATATAAAAAAAAAATTATATGAGTATAAGTTACTTTTGAATCAACCTTTTTTAAACACACTGTCAGAAAGAACCAGGAGTTCTGGTCTCTCGACAATAGAACCAAATTAGCTCCCCGAGGATTGTACGAGAGTGAACTGGCGTTGCGTGGGGAGTCTAAAGAGTGATATAAGGGAGACGATGGGAGTACTGCGATTAAGTTACAGAATATCGCAGTGACGACTCGCTGATTTATTTACTTTACAAACAGTTTTTTTTTCAATTTCTACACCGCATATTGAAACGAAACATTTACAACATGCGTTGGAAATTGAGAACGCGTGTTCTAAAAGTTACCGAACAAGTTACTGAAAGCTGTGCTTCGTGTCTAACGTTTACCAGCATATTTAATCAATCATTTTTTAACCAACCAAAAGTATATCTAAAATTGTACTTGTATATTTATGTTTCTACTTAAGGGAAGTTACGTCAAACCAGTAGGAATAAGTTGAAATTTCTTACAATTGTTTAAACATTCAAAATGAATGAAATACTGATCATTTCAGACTTTTTGACCAACTCGTTTTTAAGAAAATAAATTTTAAAATTCAGTAGATAGTAATACATGGAGTTAAATGACAGTTCATGAATAGACTGCTAAAAGATAGAAAAATAGTAAGATTGATTTGAAAATTAAGGAAATTGTAAAGTAATTATTTAAACAAGAATTATAAGTTTTTTATTAAAAAAAAAACAATATAAGAAACTCGAAAAATACGTGAAATAATGTATAAATATTTGCAACTAATGCCTAACATATGGCAACAGCGCTAGCATTGTAAAATGACAAATACATGAATGCAAGTGATCCTACCCCTTAAAAGTAACTTCCCAACCTGCTTAATTATAATTGTATATTTAAAAAATATATATAATTAAATAAATATTGCAAACCGTAAATAACTAACAAGGTTCTATTTTCTCTGTAATATAAGTCCATCTAGATTGGCTCGAACTACTTCAGATAAGATTCACTTTGACGGCAAAACTTTAGTAATAGAATCCCCCAACACCACTTGAGATCTTAGTTCATCTTAGACACATTAAAACACTGTCTAGAATTATTATTTGGATCAATTCAGAAGAAGATGGAATTGATTATTTTCTTTAATATAACAAAAACATCAACCATTATAGTCTGAAAGCCGACTGTAAGATTTTCAATGTATCGACTACTTAAAAAATTGTTTGTATGAGTTAACATTGACATAGACATATATATTGATGTTTATTCTACCGAAACATGGAATTTTCATGTCACTTCCAGTCACATTTTTGACAGTCTTCCTATGCATCGATTACATGAATAAAATTGACGTTAAAATATCGGCCTCAAAGAGTACTCTATCGTATAATCATGAGATGCCACAACTTATCCTCGTCAGCCTTATTTTTACAATTTTATAATCTTACTCACATCAGGAAGACAGTCAAAAATATGACCGGAAGTAACATGAAATAAATAATGGTGACCCCGTGTTGTGTTCATCAATTCTAACTCATACACGGAGAAAAATGGAGTCGATTTTTTAATAAAAATTACAGTTGCCGATTTAAAATTTCAATTTTGTATAAAAAAATACTATCAGTTTTAAAATGTAATGTCAATTTAGTAACTTTTACAATCTCTATTGCAATTTTTATAATACACAATTTTTACTATATTCGTAAATATCATTTACATGATTTATTCAACTAATTATTCTTAAGTTGAATTATTTGTTAAGTGCTATACAAATTATTTCATTTCAATTGTTAGTACATTTTTCTATTCGATACTTAAATTTTTATTAAAAGACAATACAATAAATACTACGATTGTGTAAAATTAATTATATTAATAGTATATTTTTTATTGGTATAATAAATTAAACTATATACCAATAATATAGATTTCGATCCTGCACGCAAAAATTACTATTCATATTGTAATTTTAGTAACACGTGGTCTAGCAATCAAAATGTTTATTGTATAGAAATAAACGCAAGTTAATTCTCATCAGTACTGTGTTTTCAGTTTGCTTCTATAAGTAGAAAATCTTAGAAAAACCAAACAAACGGTAAGTTACAATGTGTGTGTGTAAGAGAGAGAGTGAAAGAGAGATGTGTCCATATTGTCCATTGCTGAATAAAGATGGGTAGTGTCTCAACAAATGTTTTTTATTTACAATACAACGTTTAATTTTTACGATGCAACATAGTAAAATTTCACCAAATCTTTTACAATCAATATTATCATTAATTTGGAAGAATTACAAAATTGTCTCCCATTTTAAGAATACTGAGTTAAATAGGAATATTTCTTTAAAAAATGAGTGATTATTATAAAATATTTTTCTCCCTAAACAATTTTAGTGTGATCGATACACAGGAAATTTTACGATTGGCACTAACTATTAATATTTCCTATTAAAAAATACATTACGTCCCTGAACCGTTCATTTTTGTTACAATTCAAGCTACTACCCTCATGTATTTTAAAATGAAAAAAGATATATTGACTCTTCACAATTCGTTTTCTTTGTTTACCGAGGACCATTTATCTCACTAAAGTAATCGGTCCAACGGAGAGAAAATTAACAAATACTCTACCCCTGTTTCCTCATCCCCGTTATCTCCGTCTCGGTAAAGCCACTTCTTTGATTTTGATAACTTGTTTTCGTTAGGGGTTAATTAATATAGGCTCATTGAATTCTTTGGTTTTCTTATCATTAATTAATGCTAACCACTTGATATATTTTTGATTAATTGTCGATAGTAATGCAGGTATTATTGGTACCAAAAGAGATAAGAAAAGTGGAGTAGAGAAGTGTATTAAAGATATTAAAATGTTAATTAAATATTTATTGCCAAATTTATTCTTATTTTATTTTTAATATTTCAGCTCACATTTCAATCAATTATAATTTTATCTGATCTTAAAATATGATTTATAGTTAAAAAAAGAGTTAACATTTTCAAACGATAAAAATTATAAATTATTCACATTTTGTATTATCTGCTTAATGTTCATTAATTATTTTTTTTATTGTCGTTAACGTCTAGAAGTCTAAACATGTCAAGAAAGAAGATACCCATTGATAGGTCTACTAACATTAATTTTAAAAAGGGTCAGTTAGATCTCTTTTCTAATACGTTTTACATAGGCTATAGCCGGGTAAACATGCAAAACATACCTTTGCATTGACATATCAAAATCTCAAACTGATTCAAAGGGTATATTATGCTAGTCCAGCTCTGTATAGCAACAAATTGTTTGGGTACATACAAGGTATATTTTATGAAAAAATGGTGATTGCTCTCCGAGTACAACATAGTGTTTTTTTATTTTTTAAATTTTATTTATTTTTCTCTGATTTACGATGTACAGAGGATCATAATAAAATTACCTCTGATGAGTCATAAGTACCACAAGCACCATCAAATTCGATTGACAGATTACCAAAAAAAAATTTTTTTTTTCGAAAACTTTATATTTTTGGAAGCTAATATTTGGTCAGGTTAAAAATTAAATAGAATGCGACTTCCAAAAAAAAAAATCAGCCAAATCTATGCAAAGGCATGTTTTGCATGCTTATCTGGCTATAGCCTAATACACATACAACATTATAAATGTGCATGTATCATACTTACGAGTAGTGGAAGATGTTCGATAACAATTTCAGATAATTCTATTTTATCTCTACCAAAGTTTTTACTGACACAAACATAAAGCCATCTGATCCTGGAACTTTTTAAGGTGCACATAATATATCAATTACTATAAAAACCGTAAAATAGTGATCTTTCATCGGTTTTTTTCTTGTTCCTATCAACCTCAAAGATATCTTCAATGACCATAGACTACAATAAAAGACGTAGAAAATCACAGTGTCTGAAGTTAGTACTACTTAAATAATGTATCGTTATCTCGATGTACAACGAAGGGGCGTCAACTTTACAGGGACATTCCGTAACTTACACTTACATCCAGGGTTGAAATGTTTATATTGAAACGTAAATTATAATTGAAAACGTAATATCACAGAGGTAATGCGCCAGCTGATCAAAATACTATTAAATTATTATTAAGTTATTGGATGCAGATAAACATTTACGATATTAGCGTAAGCAATTGTTCTAATTGTAAGGCCATTCACATTAATATATATTAAAACTATAAATCAATTTGCAATTTAATTGAACATTTGTACAGACATAAAATATAACTTTTTGTTATACCTTTAAAAAAGTAATTTGTATTGTTTATTTTTCAAACGTTACTATTTAATGATATTTGGTATCGATTTTACATTATATAAAATGGAACTGCTGTACTTTACAATTTCAATAAAAGCAATTGCTGATTTTGAAAAACTACAGTTATATATTTTTTAATATAAAAGTTTAAAAAATTTAATTCAATGTAATTTTTTTATAATTTTGCTCAAGACAAACTCTTTTCGTTCCGTGTCTCTCTGTCTGTCTCCTGAATCCTTGTCACACACATAACTAATGAACCACTAAAAAGTTATTAATGAAACTTGATTCTATTTTAAAATCATCAAAATCGTGTGTAAGGGAGAGGGGTGACATCCAAAAATATTTATTTTTTTAAGATATCTGAAGAACGAAGCATATTACGTGAAAATTTTATAGAATACTTTTTGGAGAGTATTCAATTTCTTATAACATAGGTCAGATTTAGCTTTGACGTTTGCATAGTAAAAAAAAAATGTAATTTAGATTGAAATTGAAAAATGTCGAATAAATATTAAAATTAAATGGTTAACTATTAGCAGGCAGGCAGATCATCTGAATACTTTATCGGTTATTTTATAATTAACTACCTTCGATGAATTTAGTATGAGGAAGACTGCATTTATTTGACTTATGTTTTTTTGTTATTTGTTTAAATAATGAAATATACAATAATAATAGACTAGTACTTCCGGTAGAGGTATTTTTTTCCAAATTACCCAACCCTATGTAAACTACAGCGCTGACTCGGAACAGTTATAAGGACCTTAAGAACATTATGGCTCCGATATTTATGATCTGACACTAACTACATTACAATTTTTTGCACTGTTAATTTTATACTAACACTTTTATTTAAGTTTCGTTACTACACATTGTTCTTATATAATATCATATCACACCTGAAAGTTAAAAATGTTCGAGTCGCCAATTTAAAATTGTTTATTCGTTTTTATAATATTGCATACTCGTATTTTAGCATAGTTTTTTGTGCTTAATCGCTTTAGTTTCTAAATGGCTCAAATATCTATAGAAAAGTATTTAAATTTAGAATCAGTTTAATTTAAAATAAGACCAAATAATTGCTTACTTCTGAACCGAAAGAGAGGGGACCTAGAACCCCCAAAAAAAGCACAACATATTAATTATTATTTTTAATATACACAGGGTGTCCCCTAAACATACTGACAAACTTTCAGGAACTATCGCTTTTTGTTAATAAAGTTAATAAACCCATTTCAGCAAACGAGCTGTTTTAGCAGTAGAGTAAAAGAAAGGACCCCGCACAAAAGCAATGAATTTTGGTTGAAATTAGGAGCAGAAATTATAGATTTTTCAAAGGTTGCACAACTTTTGATCAGCATATTCTGAACTAACCAAAAGCCAAAATCCATTGATTTTGTCTGGAGTCCTTTCTTTTGCTCAACTGCTAAAACGGCAGACATGAGTTTATTAACAAAAAGCGATTGTTTTAATGCTCTCGACAAATTCTGAAAATTTGTCGGTATGTTTAGGGGACACCCTGTATAGAATGTTGTACATTTATAAATTCAAAATTAATATAGATGTACGTATATTTTTCTTCAACCGCCTGAACTTAAATACAATGTTTTAATAATACACAATATATTTCCTGTTTTAATACATTGCTATTTCGTTTTTCCATTACTATAATACTTTCGTGGGCAGAGATTTATTGTACATTTAAAAGGAGTTGAAGACTGGAAGACAAGTACAACTCAGACATTATTCAGTACGGTTTAAATGCAAACATATATTTTTAAAACCGCAATTTATTTTAAATATTCATAAACATATAGAATATCAAAAATATATTTTATTTCTGTAATTATTATATCTTAACAATGTACACTGTGCACCAAAAAAATAATTTTAAATTTTTGGTAAGGGAGTGTTCATTAATAACGTAAGGATGATTTTCAAAATTTTCCTACAAGGAAGACATTTTTATATATTTTTATTAATAAATAAATAAATAAATATGTTTTATATAATTTTCATCCTCTTCAATTATATTTATTATATAATTTTCGATATAATCAAGAAAAGAGTAAATAACATACTTTGAGATAAAGTTCCAAGTTAACCGGATGTTATATTAAATGAGTAAGGTAAGTAATTAACAAATATAAATATAGATTATACATTGAATAATAAATACTCTAGAATGATCTGGGTACGTGATAATCATAAATCCATTTATATAATATCTAAACACAAATACAATTTATGATATGGGTTAATTCGTACCAACTTTAAACAACTAAAATAAACATAAAATGTCAATATTAAAATTCATAACAAATACATAACTTCTATATATAGATATAACATAACGAAGGCTTAAGACGGCCCTGTAAATGTAATATTGACATTACAGTAAAGCCCGCGATATGAGGAAGGATTTAACTAGTTGCAGCCTTACGGATATTTAACCCAGATTTCTGAGAAGTCAAGCATTATCGTGTATAAAATTCATGGTTTATTATTTTGAAGTTGTTAAGCTGATATTATATATTATATCAAAAAGTGTTGATTTTAAAGGTTGTTTCACACATACACATATCAATGTTGAAACAACCCGGGAAAAAAATTTAGATCTGAAGTAATCAAATCAATTCTTGATACATCTGCATTTTGAAACAAAATCATATTTGTTCACTGGTTTTTGATTTAATACTTATAAATTTTCAACGTGTCAATTTCTATCACAATCTGCAGAAATCTTTGTAGATCATTGTAGATCTTTGTAGATCGTTGTAGATCTTTACAGATCTCCACAGATCAAAAACCAGTGAACAAATATGATTTTGTCTCAAAATGCAAATCTATCAAGATCTGATTTGATCACTTCAGCTCTAAAAAATTTTCCCGGGAATATGTTTCGTTGATTTTTTACATATTATAATAACAGAGTACTAAATAAATTATTTTCAGAAAAGAAACATTTTAAAATATTCAATTAATTCATTGCAAAACCATACGTAATTAATGGACTAATTGTAAGCAATACCCTACTTCTTCTTGTCTCTCTGTCTTTCCTAACAAAAAAAAATACACAACAATAAGGAGCTGTCTGAAAAGTAAAACATCCAGCAAGCAAGAAAATTATGAAGAAAAAGAAAAAAAGAAAAACTTTGTAAAAATATTATTCTTAAAATTATTATCTTGTCTCGCCTGAATTTTAGCCAATCTTGTCTAACCCTAGTATAGCCCTGTACTGATTGTGTATGTATATCCACTTTTAGAATTAGAAATATATGTTTTTATTATTTGCAAGGCAAAATCTTTTGTTGTTGATCTATAACATTTCAAAATGTTTTGATTCATCTGTGTTTTAACGAAAAAAATATTATTCAATAACTTTTAACGAACATTTTCCTGAAAACATATGTTTCACATATATATTTCGGATTCTAATCAACAAAAACCCATTAAATTTTGTAACATTTAAAAGTAACATATAACACGAAACAAAAAAATTGAAGTTAAATTGTATTTATTAACAGTTCATTAGTTCCAGATATCTCTCACGCGTGAACGCCTCGCAAAATGTGCCCAATATGTCTTCTATATTTTATATGTCATTTTCACAAAAAATCAACTTTCAATAAATAATAAATAATATTGAGTTATATCTGCGGAAAATGTCGTACTTTTAACATTTTCATAAACAACGATATATTTCTTCTACATTATTTGCAAGCTTTATTTTATGGTAAGATACCTAGTTCTGTCTTGATGACAACGATTAAGAATATATGATGTGAAAAATTACTCCATGAACATAGTCATTAGGGTGAGTCAAAAAAATTAACATTCGTTCTCATTTCGAAATAAGTTAGTTTATGAGCTAAAATAAATCGTCGCCGAAGGATTACTATGTAGTTGAATTTTAAGAGGTGCCGCAAAGAGGGGTCCCGTTTCCCATTTAATTTAAATTTAAATTTAGATTCATGAAAACTGTTGAAAATTTTTAAGGACATCATTTTGTAGAAGATAAAATTCTCGACAAAAGTGTTTACAAAGCCATGACCCTCAATTCAACGAATCAAAAGTTACAGACATTCTAAGTGATTTATTTATTAAAATGAACGTTTAAAAGGCTCACACAACTAAACTATTGTTTTTATAAAAATAAGTTAAATGTTATTTTTTTATGGGAAATTTAATTCTTTATAAAAAATAGTCTAGAGGTATAAGTGTAAATGCAATGAGTTTTAAATATTTTTTTTTACAAAAATCAATATTCTATAAATATCAATTAAATAGCAATAAATAACCCTACTACTATGGAAAAAGAATGACCCAGCCGACAATTGGCATTATTAAAAAATAATTTTATTCTCTACAAAATGACGTTCTTAAATTTTTTGTATCCATTTACTTTTTTTGACACTATAGTTAGTTTCAAAGAGCATTTTCATATTTTGTCAATAATACTCACTTGAATGAAAATTAAAACATTATTAAATTAAAGCCAAAAAAGTTTGAAAATATACTGTATACACTAATATATAAAAACTACATCCGGTTATAAAAACTAAATAAAAAATGAAAATATACAGTAAGTACTATACAGTATTAAAGCTAATACCCAATAATATATATAACTACCCACAAAACATACATTAAATAAAAGCATATTCATGTAACGGGTTAAGAAGATTTCTTCCTCCCTAACAGCACATTTTTTCAACCCCCTCTCCGCCGCTCTTGTTCCTTATCAGACGTGCTATATTCGCTCCAAGCGGAACTAGCGGTGGTATCAGAAACGTTACACCTCATCTCCCTCTATCTCTCTCATACACCACTACCCCTTCTCCGGCCAGGGATGTGTTGTGAAAAGTTGAACTATTAAATTCTTATCACAATATGAAAAATACAAATTTAACAAAAACAATAACACACAAATAAAAACTATTAAATATTTTTAAACAATGAAAAATTTTTAACTTACAATTATAGCACATCAAATCATGTTATTTGAACACATAAATTATTCAGTGACTGTCAACTACTGAAGAACTTACAATTAGTACAGATTCGTACATACAATCATATTTTCGAATTGATAAAACGAAAAGAATTAGTCAGATAATGTTATTTAATATAATATAAATAATATTAAAAAAATATTATATTACTATTCATATAATGGATGGTCTTTCTCTAAGGTATATAAAGACAAGGTAATCTCAATAGCTCTTTGACCAATCAGCGTTGACACGGGAATATATTCAAATGTTATAAATGTATAATAGAATATCAATTACAATTCTTGTTATCGTATTTTTTTTTGATATTTTAACAATACATACAATCAAAGAAGTACAAATTCGGCATCACAGAACGTATTGCCAACTTAAGAATAGTAAAAATGACGCTTCCCGAATAAACAAAATTGCCTGTGACAGCTTTTTTATGATTTTGCAATGTCGAATTTGTACTTCTTTGATTGTATGTGATGTTAAACTATAAAAAATTCGAAAACAAGACAAAATTAAGGAATTTTTTGTAATTGATATTCTATTATACATATAATCGAAAAAATTGAAAAACTATACGATACGGAACACTAGTACGTGAGGCTCGACTCGCATTTAACATTTTTTTAAATTTTAAATATCGTTTGGTTATTTCTAAGTATGTATCAGATCTTGATCTAAACAACCATTAAAAAAATCTAGTACACCCCTGTTTTCGTGACGCCGTTTCGCCAATCGAGAGAGTATCACACTGTTAATGTTATTGCTATATAAAAATACATTTTTTATTACAGGTGTGATAGAATTTATCTGTGTTATAAAATACACAGGAAGGGTATTGATGGAGCTTCAGATATGATATAAAAAGATACAGGCTTAGTTTTAATGGGCTATTGAAAATATGCAAATTAAATATAATACAATTTTTATATACATAAAAAATCGCTCAGCTATTCCATGATAAGAAAAATTATATTTCGTTTCTTTTCTGATTAGTACCAAATAAAACATTAAATATAACTAGCAAGCAGTAGTCTACATAACTGAAAGAGTGTGTAAATTAAAAAAAACTAAATGATAACTTCTGAAGCGGGAAAAACGGGAACCCGAAACCCTGTAAAAAACTTCAAACCAAAACTTTTCGAATGATACAGAACATGTTTACTTTAACGCACGTGTTTTTGCCTATTCTTTTAAATATACAGAGTGTTCCTTAAGCTTTCAGAATTTTCAAGGACATTAAAACAATTTCTTTTTGTTAATTAATAAACTCATGTCCACAAATGAGCCGTTTTAGCAGTACAGCAAAAGAAAAGACCCTATAAAAAACAATTAATTTTGTCTTTTGGTTAAAACTTTTTATGAAAATGAGAGTTCAAAGTATACTGATCAAAAATTTTAAAGGGTATAACTTAAAAAATTGAAGTGATCTTCACGTAACCTTCAAATGACTCTTCAATGTAAAACCAATAATAAGATTTTATGGCCCCCTCGAAACCATAAAACTTTTGTCTGAAACATTTTTCTCTAAAATGCTTTGTTTCCGAAATAATTGCGCACATAAATTAAAATGACTCGCCCTGTATAACAAGTAAAAAGCCATACCAATACATAAAATAATTAAAAAATCTATTTAGAAACAAATAAAAATATTCCGGTATTTAAAGGATTGTATCTTCAATTATAATTTTAGTTCATGAAAAAAGTACCAATCTAAAAAGTTTATTTCAACGCATCTATATAGAAAATACTGGAAGAACAAAAACAAAATTAAAACGTACAAACAAGTAAATAGACAAAAAAACAACCGAAAGCCGTATGCGGTATTGAAAATGTCACCCACTATTTTGACTTTTTGCCGACCGCAAATGGAAACAGCAACGACCGAAATAAAGTAAAAAAAACAGCAGTACGTAAATTGTTTTCTCGGGCGGATTTGTGTTTTAATTTTAACAGGAAACGGGAGGAGGGGTACAACCAGGTTACTTGAAATATAGGAATAGTATATATAGATCTAGTGCGTGTCATCGGCGAAACAATTCCATATGATTTATGATATATAGGTAAACATTAGATACACAATAAGTTGTTTATTAACCCAATCGTGCCCAGCGTTACATATATGTAACAGAGCGCTTTTGTTATGATTTTGCGTTTGATGTAAGATTATTTTAATTCGAATGGGTTTGAAATCATACTTATTTTCGAGTATTGGACTGAATACATCAACAATGCAATTACCAGGAGTTTTAGTATACATAGATAGGTATGAATTGATGACAGAAAAATCAGCAATATCGGTAACAAAAAAAAAATTTGGGGAACGATTGAGTAAATCTTTTGTAACTTTTATTCTTGTACATATACATAGCGTTCCATTTATTTTAATCGCTGTAGGCTAATATTTAAAGAAATATGGAGACAAATATTTCCAACAAAAGTTCAAGAAACAATTTTAATACAAAAAATATTTATTGGTCGTACATTTTTTTAGCTAGAATAAATTTCAAATATCCCAAACAAAACATTATCTGAAAAAAGAGATTTCAAACAAAACTGTTCTGATTGAAACTTGTAGAATTTAGAGATGTATCACTGTCAAAATTATTTTTGATAGTCATATTCTTATTCTCCATGAAAAAAAATAGAACTTCAAATTTCAAATAGATAATTGAGGTACTATAAAAACAAATTTGATTTTTATGAAGAATATGACTCTGCAATAATTCCCATTAAACAAAAAACGAAAATAATTTGCACATCACCTCCACCATAAATAATTTTGACAGCGTCATCTGACATTCACTTTTAAACCCTTCAATATTAGCTTGAAATATTTTTCTCTAATATTAGCCTTGGGCGATTAAAATGGAACACCCTGTATAATATTCACAACCAGTTATTTATTGTAATTAGAAATCAATTACATATCTTAACTTAAGCGTTAAATACGGTATAGGAGTTCAACTAGGATGAAGAGTTTAATACATATGTATTTATGTAGGCCCAAAGTGAAAATACATGTACCATGGCTAAAATACAAGGTAGGCACTTGTTTCTAAATATATAATATACAGATTGTCTGATTTCAAATGACATACATTAATATATCTCAGAAACTACCGATTTTAGAAAAAATGTTTTCAATAAAAGTTTAATGTCAAACACACAGACCTTCTATCTCCCGTTGATACATTTAAACTTTTATTATATAACTAAAATTACATCATTTTTGATTAATGAATTACTTTTGTAAATTAATCTTTTATCATCAATGTGCTTCTTTTTTTAAATTTTGAAAGTATAGCTCGATCAAAAATGGCCATAGTGACAAAAAAAACGCAAAATTGATCTAATTTATTTTCTGCCTATTACGCTATCCAGTTTTTGATCCGATCCGCTCAAGAGCGTTATAACGAAGTTTCACTGTATTTTTTATATATGTATTGTAGCCTTGATTTTACATATACATCCAGTTAAACCTCAAAGGCAGAACATCTTTCTCCAGACGAGGATTACTTTAATGGAATAGGAAGTCTAATCTTATATCTGTCTGCAATTTATCGATTTATTTCTAACACACACTATTGTATTCAGTTAATTTTTGTCGTGTTAAAATTTACGATAATATACCGATAATGTCTTTATATGTATAAACAGCCTGCGGTAAGTAAATTGTTTTCTCGGGCAGACTATCGTTTTAATTCGAGCTGGGGTACGGACAGGGCTAAGCACAAATGTGAGAGAAGGTGGTAAATATCTCACGTAAACGATGGCGAGGGGGTGGATTGCCCCGAGCTGCTTTTCATTAACGTACTGCGCGATGCAAAGAAGGAAATTTAATCTACTGTGTAAATTCATTTTCCACGACCCGCTGGATTTCTTTTGCCGTCTCGTTGTTAAGTTATGACCTGCTTATTGTCGTGTTCATTGATTTGGTGTTGCTTGGTTAGCGATCGTTAGGTTTTTGTGGCTGTTGTCTTTAATGAGCATGATATTATTTGATATTTATTGCTATATTATATGCTAGGGCTACACCTGCGTTAACGTCTAACGAGCATAAACGTGTTAATTAACACGTTAAAAAATTACGCGCTAGGTTATACATTATTGACTGGCTACCGGCTACACTAACGAATAACGTATAATGTGATGTCTAACGTTGTTAAATTCAAAATGGATTCCACAGTACATGTTTTACGAAACGTCAGTTGTATGTGTTTCAATTTATCAATAATATCAATATGAATTCCAAAGCACATCTGAGAATCGCACGCGTGCACAATATACAATAAATTGAATGAATGTTAACAAATAGGCAAACCAAATTTTAATTGTTTCAAAAAATTCCAACAATTAAGATAACTTCTAAATTCAAAATACAGTAATACTGACGCCATGGAAATCTCAATCCCTTCCTATAACGCAAGTGTAGCCACAACAGCGCAATATATGTATAACGCGTTAAATTCCTTTGATGTGTTTAAAAAGACCGCTACCCGAGTTATCGCCTAAGTCTAATGCCATTATTAATGCTGTTATAAAATTATCGCGTTAATTAGTGGCTATACTCGTACCTGCGTTTAATGGCAAACTAGACGTTAATCGTCACGTTATACGAAGGTGTAGTCCAAGCATTATTGAAAAAACGACAGTTAAAAGGTTGAATTGTAATAACCACTGAGGTGAGATAAAATCCAAAGATATCAAGTTTATTCAATAATCAATCTATTACGACTTCTTCATCCAATGAAAGGTTATGAAAGGCAAATACCATAAGTTGAGTAAATAAATCAATGATAGTAAATATTGTGCTTCAATATATTATTATGTACGTGGGTATTTTGATAAATGTTTACGTTTCTCTTGAACTATAATCTTTAGATACTAAAAATAAGACGACAATTTGATAAATCAACATTTTGAGTTTTTTGTAGGTGTCTATAATACAACGTTTTGTTAAAATTCAATATCGATATATTGTTTGTACTCGAATAAAATTATATTAGTAAGAGCCACTGATTCCTTATAATTGAGTTTCAAAGGATAATGGATTTGTTTTGAATTTTGATAAAGGAAATTAATAACATACCAGAGAGAAAAAGATCCTGCAGTGCCTGTACGGCTTGGCAGAGAAGGGCCCACGTTTCGTGCTCCGCAAGTCCGGCCCTTCGCGTCTGTAACACTTCTGTCAGGGCCACGGCCCCGATGCCATCGCCTCCACAACGCTGCATGCCGGCTCTGTAACAATAACAAATAAAAAATTAAATCTCAATCGAACCGAAAATTACGAATTGTATAATATTTTGCTTCAGTAACGTTTTTCACCAAAGTACGTATTTTTAAGTTCCGGAATTCTTCCATAAGACCCCATCTTAAAATATTTCGTTAGTACGTTTTTCTCGTTAGTACGTACTAGCGAGGTTCCATTGTATTTATGTCAGGCTCTACCGTGTTTAGACTAAAAAGACGGGGTTTTTTTTTTAGACAAAATTGCAACAAACCCTATAAATTTTTAAATATAACGAAATGTTTTAAAAACATCATGTTGCTGTTTTGTCTTCCTGGTCTAAATACGGCATTAAAGTGTATGCGTCATTTTTAGGCAATAGATTTAGATATGGAATTGTTGTCTGTAATAAATTCAAAACAACTGTACTGATTTTGATGAAACTTTCACTATTAAAAATACTAAAACCCTATCATCACGCTACTCTATCAATAAGCTGAGCAGTAAGGTGGGGTGAAGTTATGGTGCCTATCTGATCAGTTTAAATATAAAGTTTTAAATATATTTACTACAACGTATATTACATCTAACAGCAAATAAATATCCAACCAGATTTAAACAAAATGAACAATTAAATAGCTGATATGTTGGACATTCGGCTAGTAAACGTTAATGTTCCGTACGGTTCATTAATACGATAAATTGAAATACCACAACGGTGAAGGGTTGGCAAGATGTGATTATATTCGCACACTAAATGTTAAAATCGACTGTAGTAACATATTTCGACTAGGCACAGGCTCATATTTACACTGTGTCAATTAATTTCTATGTGCGATTCGGCAAAATCCGTACAAATAAACCAGAGGTCCTAAAGTAATGGTGAAACAAAGGTCAATAATATTTGGTTATAATTAAGAAAATATTTACATATCTCAGAATATATACAAATACATATCTACCCATCTATATGTAAATAATAACATGTAATATGTAAAAATATACGTTGATTTATCAATATATTAACATTAATATTCGATTAGCTGTAGAATATTTGTAGCAGCTTGAAGAAAGCATATGATAATATTGTTAATAACAAATAAATTTCTTAAATCTGCCTTCCTTATAACTAATAGAATTCATACAAAATTATGTGAATTTGTTATATTCATTAGATAGAATATATTATTTCAAGCAATATTTTATCTTTTGATGAATAATTTAAGTAAGTAATAGTTTTACTCGCTTGTTAAAAATCGATACTATAAAGAGATTTGCACATAATTTATAATTGTGTTTATTATGAATTTAAATTAAAAGTGAGAATATCATTAAGGATCTAGAATTTCGTGATTTAATGTAACTCAACATCTATTCTGTTTGGGCTAAAATTAGGGGTGTACCGATACTGGATTTTTCCATTCCGGCCGGAACCGAACTACCGGAATTCACAAAAAAATCCGACCATAATTCCGTACTTTTTTTTTCAAAAAATTATATTTATATTAATAATAATAATTAAAATAATATATGCATACTTTATACATAGATTATTATCTTAAATTAATATAACATAGTATTTCTTAAATAGTAGAGTGGTAGAGTCTCTTCATTGTATTATAAAAAAAGAATATTTTACATATCTTGTAATTTTAACAGCTTCGATTGTTTTAAATTGTGTGTGTATATCATACGTTCTTTTCGATCGAATGAAATAACATGTGTACAGCATTTAGACAAATTGGCAATAGAGAAGATGGTATAACGAATAGATAAAAGAATGTATACTATTCGAAATTAAAGCACCAATGCATTACTATAGTACATACAATGTAATAATAAAGGAATAAAATCGTAAATTCCGACCGGAATTCCGGTACACCCCTAGCTAAAATGTAATTAATACCGTTTAACAAGTTTTCAACTATGAGTTAAAAATTCTGAGGACCACTTGTACAGTCCTATATTAAGCACATACCTGATCTAATGCAAACGAGTAAATTGATACAAGGCCCCAACTCAAAGTTTATGTGTTTGAAACTTACATAAAATTACGTAATCTTTAACACGTATGCTGCCAGGGCCATAACGCGCATATGGTGTTAAATTACGGGCCAAGATTAAAACGACCTGGCAGCTAAAGTATTTGTAAAATTAAACTAGTGTTGAATAATTAATAATTAAAATACATTGTCATTTTTATTTACTAATAAAAGTTAAAATATTAATAGGTTAAACCAAAACTTAACTTTTTGTTAAAAGAAAACGTTTGGTCGAAAATTGACCTTGCTCAATTTTAATGAATCTTTACGTTTCAATACTTCTACAATATGAAAAATGTCAGTCCGTCAAAAACGATTGAATGAAAATCGGTAAGTTTATTTCATCCGATGGCTCGATAAAAAAATTCTTTATGTCATTTTAATACAACTTCCGGTTTTACCGGAAACATAAAATTTTAAGCTTATTTCAATATTTTTTTTCGTAATAAAATAAAATATCTTTTTGTATGTTTTTATTTGCATCTTAAATTATATAAAAAACATTTTTTCAATAAATATTATAATACTTTATATGTGTTTTTTAGGGTCAAAGAATATATATTTATTGAATAATGTTTATTATTTTGTTGGTAATAAAATGCATACGTGCTATATCTAATTTTTACACTCGGAATAGTCCAAGTATTTAGGAAATTCTAATCCAATCAATGAAAAATTTGAGATAAGATAAAATTTGAAATCGGAAATAATATAAAGGAAGATTAAAGAAACTGTGTGTATATTGAAACATTCTCTTTGTAGGATGTTATAGAGAAATTCTGTATTGATTTATTTGTATAAAAGGAATTTTTGTGGCCAATACTGTATCAGATTCAATATCATAATATATCCAATATAATAGGACGTATAATAAATTGCATTTACTTTGAATCGAAAAAAAAACATTAAAATGAATATATCGGTATTTCAAATGTGTGTTATTTAATTTAAAACACTAGACACTGGAGTAAATAATTGTAGAATAGTGTCTTTTGTTACAATGTAATTAGTTTGTTTATACTTATTCCATCAAATTAAAAACGTCTGGCTTCAGTATTTTTACATGTCATTAAAATGCTTACTCAATGTCTTCTAACGATGCATTTTTTTATGATACCATCGCAAAGACAGAAGTTAACAAATAGATATTATTCAACTAAATTTTAGTGAAGAACAGAATATGTATACTTGAAACGAATTAAGTTTTCTATCTGTTCAAGTTGTCGAAAATTCACTGTATAACAACATAAGAATACCAATTGAAAACTGCTTTACATAATATCGATAAGTATATGTATATACATATAATGAAAAACACAGAGAGCAAAAAAATAACATCAGTGATTCTCTATTCATAGAAATTTATTTTCGGATTTCAATACCAATTTAAAAGTAATTTCAAATATATATTGAAAAACACTACCTGAAAATCAATACACTTTCAAATGATTGATTTTAAACGAGAATATACAGCGTAAGTACACAAATATTTTATTTAAATATCAGTAGCGGATCATGAATAAAAAAAAAATTCCGTAAAAAAATGTTGAGATGTAATTATTTTAATAAATCTTCATTGTTTTGTAATTGTGTGGAATCGACAAATATACATGTAGGTATCCCATAAACCCATAATTAAATACACTAGATTCTTACAGGTTCTTAGAAATTATGAAAACAATAGGTATTGCTTTTTGGTTGAAATTTTTTGTAATTTGGGGAAATGATAGTTCAATGTGTGCTGGTCAAAAATTTTAATGAAGACACCATTTATTTTTATCTCTTAAAGCAGCGATCACCAAACTACGGCCCGCGGGCCAGATCCGGCCCCCGATTTTTATAAAGTTTATAAAAGTTTGATGACCCCTGTTCCAAAGGATCAACTTTTAGAAAAAAATTACACCGAATAAAAAGTTCTCAGAATTAGCAAAATAATACAAAAAATATTTTTCGAATTTTTCATATTTTTTAATTTTATTTAAAAAAATGTAAAAGTTGATCCTGTAAGAGTTAAAAATAAAAATAAAGATAAAATATTTCGGTGCCCCCTGGAGTGTAAACTTTGACAACTTTTGACGTGTGCTGGTCAAAACTATCATTACCCCATAACATACAAAAAAAATTCAACCAAAATACAAAATCTAATGTTTTTGTGAGGCGTTTAAAATATTTATAAAATACAGTAACAAAAATGTACAACTAATGTTTTTTAAATATAATAAACCACGTCAATATCAGGGGCATTTGCTAATGTACATCTATTTATATGTATATAAATTGAGTACATAAAATTTAAAACAGTATCTGTAAATATTTAGAATCGATAGAGGGGCGTTAAATGGGTTATATTTTAAACGATCCATTTGGCGTGGACATTTTTAGTGCCGCGTTACTTTGTAATGTTGGTACGCTTGTCGGTGATTACCAACTGTTTAATTGCATTTTGAAATCATTAAGATGAATCAGGACGATATTGCACATATTTTTATACTGGCCGTAAAAACAGTAGTGAAATTAAAACAAGTATAAAACTAAATATATATTTACGTTCATTTAAAAGGCTCTTTGTAAAGGCTCAATGTAAATTAAATGTAGTACCTATAGTATATGTACCCACACTAAATATAATATTAGCCCATAATGCCGAATGTAGTCACAAACAAAATAGCCATACCGATTTTATGTTTATAGATATTTTTAATTCTCGCTTGATAGGTTTCACAATGATATATTCGGGTTTTAAATCTTCTAAAATACAAACCACATTTTTATAAACCTAAAATAATTAAGGAGAAAAGGGAGTACTTTTGAAAATATTACCATCTGAAATTTTGAGGAGTGAAAAATAACTACATTAAATGTTCACTGTCAAAATTTGAAATTGATTGTCCACACCGTTTTTGAAGAATTAATTTTTAATAATTTCTCTTATACATGGACGTAAATGAGACAAAGTTCTATAAAAATATTATCATCGACTCACAATTTCTACAAAGAGTAAATAAATAAATAATAAAATATTTCTACCACACCGTTTAAATTATTTTCAATAATAAATGCAAAAAATTGACAATAACCCCATTGTGATTAAAAATACTTGACGAAGTGCGACAACATTGCAAGATTTTCGAACAGCGCGAAATTCAAAATACTTCTAAGGCTGTACTGTCAAAGCACTGCTAAAATTTAATAGGTAGAAGTTGTCACTGCAGAAATACAATATAAATTTCTTTAAATTCCCTAGCTAGATAGACAAGTGCTCCCTTTCCTCCTTAACTGCTCTATTTGATTTATTTATAATTAAAAAAAATAACTTAAAATTTTATATCAGATTTTATGTTTTAATTTGTAGGTATACGTACGAATATAATAATTAAATTTTGAAGTGTAAATGTAATGTTTTCTTTTAAGAAAAAAATGTAAATTAATTATTTAAAAATCAAGACCTATAAAGTAAAAACTCTGAAGTTTAATAAATTTTAACGCAACCCACATCGGAGTAAAACTTGAAAAATATCGTAACCGTTGCAATAAAAATGGCACATAAAAATAACGAGTAAAATAAAAAAGAAATGTTATAAAATGAAAATAAAAATGTCAAGTAACTTTACAATACGCTATGTTGATAAAATGTACTTTTATTTATTTATCTATTTTTAGATATACTGTTCCTTGCTAATGAAAATATATTACACGCATGGAAAAAGAAGGTAGATACATATATTAATTTAAATATTTATACTTATAAAATTTTAATTTCAATTAAAAATATTTCAGGATTCTAAACTTTGAATAAATATTTTTTCGAATAAAGTCTCCGATAAACCAAACTTTATTATTATTTTATTTTTTTAGCTCGTAATTAATAGTCACTCGTAGTAAAAGTTTAGACAGCGCGAATTGATTTCTGGTTGATTGTAGTAGCCAAGTCTCGCTCACAGCCGTATTTTCTAATTAATTAAATATGCTTCATATTATTACATTATCTTTAATTTTAATGTTATTTTTTTAGAATACATAAATGAGTTTTTTTATAATAAATCGCGCAAATTAGCTTTCAGCTAACGTTATCTGCTAGGTATTAAATATAAATGACAACACACTCACAGATGTAGCTAATGAAATCGTACATAATGATACCCTTGACGCATGCGCGATAAGTACAATCAGTGACTTAAAATAAGTACTACCAAGTGTACCTCATAAAATGCGTAGCATTTACATTATTATACATACAATTTCATAACAATTTGACACCTAGCAAATAGCGTTAGCTGGAAGCTAATATGTATTTTCAGCAAATTCTTTATAATACCGGACATTAATGAAGTGATTCAAGTAATAAAAACGTTTAAAAGGTACTACTCTACATAAATACATATATATCACACCTAACTCTGCATCTAAAAAATAAGTAACCGACAATACACGCAAATTAGTAAACATATAACAGTAAAAACATTAATTAGTTTCATCATAAAACATTACATTTATTTGTCTTATTTACAATACATATTTCATAATCAACACATAGTATAATACATGTACAAGACAGTTCCTATTACCTACCAACATAAATTCTTAAATTCTAGACATATTTTCCTAAAAATGTGTAAAAATCTTCACTTCAATTGTCAGACATTTACACATATATCTTTATTTTTTACTTGCGTCATTTCGTATTTTGAATAAAAATGTGCGGAAAGGATAAACATTGAAATAAATCAAGCTGTCAAATTTAAATTCGAATGAGTCTCATAAATAACTTTAAATATGATAGGTAAAGCTGGACATGTCTACAATATTTGTCGATATAAAAAAATGGAAAAACGTATTGTATTTTTTATTTACATATAATATGTTATATATGACTACAAAATATAAGCCAAGTCAACTTATGGTCTTACAGATCAACATTTTTCACCGAACATATTTGTCAGATATTCTACATTGAACGTTTGTAAGTATATAAGGTACTGGCACCAGTTATGGCTGCTATAAGAGCAAGGTTTACTGTTTTTGTGATTGAGGGCTTCTTTATTGTAATTCTCATGAACTCATGTTACTAATAAAACAAGTAACTTTTTATTTAATCAATTTAATTACTAAAGTCCGCACATATAGTTTATTTTTTATTTTGTTTACGTTTATTCTTCAGTAATGGGTAAAGTAAAACCAGTAATGAGCACGCAGTGATGGACACTTGCTAATGATTACAAAATGATAAGTACTATGACACAAAATATATAAAAGAAAGAATCGTCTTTGAAACAATGTAAAGTATAACAAAAAAAAACAGTCAAAAACTATGGTTATGACTTATCAAATACAAATTCCCTAACTATAACAATTGTAAGAGTTTAGACTTACACGTGTTTCAATAGCAATGCTATCATCAACTGAGTCCTAAAGACACAAGTACAAGTTACAACTTTTACAATTTTTATGGTTAGGGGATTTGTATTTGATATGTAAAGTAGTTGCTATGATAATATAATAATTAATAAATAAATTATACTAATAATTAGTTTCGATGTCCACCATTTTGACACCTATTGACCGATTGTCATCAAATCACGTTGTAAGACAATTAAATGTATATAGATTAATATTCAGAAATGGTAGTAATAAAATATCAACAAATATTTCTAATTCAGTAAGTACATTTAATTTAAAAATAGCCATTACTGGGGTCATATCCAAGATTGGTACCAGTACCTTATAAATAATATTAACATATTGGTTTAGTATTCTTTAAACTCTCTCTATATGTTGAAATAAATTATTTTTAATATCTTAAATGTCTAATATCTTAAGAACCTTAATTTAAATTTGCTGAAAAATTGCAGGATTCGCCAAACTCCATTTTTTACCGTTATAGCAAGCTCTCTACATTGAAACGGTCCGAGTTGATTTATAAAATTAAAATGTAAGTTTATATTATAATACGGACATCAAAACGAATGTCCACTCATACATGTAGGTATGTATCAAAGGGTAGGTATAATAATTAAGTTAGATGTGACAATATGCTATCTCCACTTTCAGTGAATGTCCTTTAAACTATAAAATTAAATTTGAAACCGAGTGACCGTAGTGACAATGACAATGATAAATGTACTCCAGACATAGCTCTTTGTATCTCAACACCTGCTACTTTAGTCTATGTAAACAAAAGACGTTGTAAAATGTATGCCATTCATAGTGTGTTATAATATGGCATAGAGTATTTTACACTATTAACCCATTAGTATATGGAGTTAATTTTTTTTAATATTTAATTTTTCGATTTCACAGTGTAGCGTTATAAAATAAATAATTCTAGACGTCCATTATGAGATACATTATGCACTCATGGGTTAATAATAAAAACTAAAATGTTGTAATAGTATAGTATATATTATTATAATTTACAATCGAGTATTTTTTTACGTGAAATAATAAACCTAATTTAAAATTGTAATTTTTAACCTGTTTGTCACGTGATCGCGGTCGGGATATTTCAGATAATGGGCGATACGTTTACTCAGTTCAGTGAAATTTTAAAAACTAGGTAAATATTATTGACTCGAACTATATTCATGTAATTGAAGTTTCATTAGCAAACTTAATCTGCAACTCAAATTATTTGTTTAGGGTATTTTTCCACTTATAGTAGCAATATGCGCATTCCAACGTATTTTTTTGTGCATTTTCTTGTGTAAATTTTTGTTAACTATAACTTTTGTTTGAAACTTTTTCTTATGTTGTCTTTCGTTTCTGAGTTACAAACGAAAAATTAACTTTTTATCTTTTCCATCCTTTCCAGATTGTTGTGAACTTTAGTTGCTTAAACATACATATATATTTTTGCTATTCAACACTCAAAAAATGTATCTACTGCCTATTTGAGTCCCCACACCCCCACCCTTTACCTCGAGGTCTTAGGCGAAATGCCTCAACTAAATCGGTTTCAAGAAAATACTCCTCCCCTTGAACAAAATCCTGGATACGCCCATGGATACCTTATATTTGCCTTTTTATTTTTGGTTAATTAATTGTCACTCACTGCCCAAATAAAATAGGTATATAATTTTCAAAATGTAAATAAATATATCCATTATGTGTGATAAATCGTTGGCCAAATATCTAAATCGAAATAAATAGCTAATAAACAAATTTTATTGAAGTTTTCTGGTACAATGTGTTACAATATTTTGATGTTTTAACTCGGATTATTGGATCAAACGTCTTCTTTTTTGCTCGCCGTTTATAACGAGAACAAAATTCTGCGTCGCAAGCTGTAACTGTTCACTGTCACAAACGCAAATTCTTTTAAAAAAACAGCTCAGCACAATTATCATCCCTTCACAGGGGCTAAAAATAGCTACCGCGTTAACCCCCTACTTTGTCATTCCGCCCACTTGCCCTCTTCGCGTTTTTAACAGGGTTGAAATTAGTGTCTGTGTATTGTACAAATAATTCATATATGTACATACGTTAATGAGTTGATATAAGCTTTATTTTACATTACAGATAATGATTATGTTTTATTCAAAGGTTTTTACCACACAAAAAGTTTCAGTTTTCAATTTTGAATTTGATATTGTAAAATTGTAATACCTACATAGATATATATGTCATAAAGACATGATTCACATATCAAAAAAAAAATACCAACGAACACACGTAGAGAAATTTACTGTTTATATATTTTTAAAAAAATGAAAATTACGTATAAATAGCTTGTATTTAGAGAAATTATCATTCTTATTGATTCTCAGATATAGCAAATCCAGAGAACGATAAAAAAATTATAAAAATACATCTATATATATTATAAAACTGTCTGTCTGTTCGTCCGATATACGTGTTTTTTTTAGTTCATAGATATGTTCTTTGCCCAGGTTGTAGTATATATTTTGTTACGTTAGGTAACATAAGGAATAAGCAGTGATGACAATAGTAAAACAAATCGGAAATAAGTTTGCCGCCAGCGCACTCTTTTGCATAAACCGTTAAATATTGAACAATATACATATATACCGTGTAGTTAAAGAAGATCAAAAATAATTTAACTATATTTTTCAAAAATCCTAAACAATAATTCCGTAGTACACGCGAGCAAAGCTGCGGGCATAGCTAATGTATAAATAAATAAAAATAAAATAGTTCTACCAAAGATATTTTAAATATACACTTACTATACTATACATAGGTACTTAAAAAAACTAAACCACAAATCTTTCAACTATAACTGGATCAAAGTTTACCACTCTAATATTAAATGGATTAAAAGTGGTCCATAAAACTTATATGGTCAAGGGCCCGTAAAGTTCCTACGACGGCACTGTTTTTATGTACATGTACTCTAATTAATAAATTGTGACAAAAACATAAACAATCAACTTTTTGTTTATTTTAATCACCACCAGTCTTTGCATTTTAATTTTTACATGAATCATTAAAAATATGTGATAAAATGCTAACATGTTGTTTTTGCACAAAATGCAACAAAAAATTATAAATAATCTGTTTCCATATTGGTGCTCCTTTTGTGCTGATATCAGACGAAAGCTTGTCGTGTATTGAAATTTATATCGTCAAAAAACACTTAATTACGGAGCTGTTAGGTGGGACGAGTTTGTGAATAAGGCGTAGGGTGGGTGGAGATAAAAAGAGAGAGAGGGGTTGGAATAGATCACTCAAGGCACAGTTTGTTGTTTGAAGAAACGTTGATTTAGCTTCTAGAACTGACGTTAACTTTTAACAAACTGATAGATATTAAAATATTAAACAGTATTTAGATTTTAGATACCTAATATACGCACGAATATCTAATTTTAAGTACTTCTGACGTTTAAATCTTTTTAAAATGTACTTCATTTTAATCTATTTGTAAGTTATGCAATTAGAAAAACATTTTGATTCAAATCAGTGTTATTCATATGTTTAAAAAAAAATTTTTCACGAAATATTAAAGGAAAAAAGTATAGTGTTGTGTTCAATGCACTACTTCGAAAAATTCGTTATCGTCAAAACACAAAATATGACAGACAAATATAATTTTTGGAGTACATATTAGCCCTGCTATTGTTGCTAAAAAAATTTAGAAAAGAACTCCATTAAAACATTACACAGGAGCTCTAATTTCTTAGTAAAAAAAAATTAGATGCCATTTTTTTTGTATAAACGATAACGAATTTTTCGAAGTAGCGCATTTGAACAACTGTAGCAAAATACAGCACAATCTTTTTTGTATTTAAAAAAAGTAGGGTTTAGTTACTGGACATTATTTTTATATGCATTTATTGCATTTGAAGAAAGATAATCCGTATTTATTTAATTAAATAAAATTATTTAAAATATTTTTAATAATTTCTAATATTATCATACTTACTATGTTTAATTATGATAGTTAATTAAATTAATAAAATAGAATGTCTAACGTCAAAACAAAGAAAAATATCAAAATATTAAAAATAAAAATCATAATTACTTCATCGAAAAAGTTTCAAGATAAAATAAAATAAAAACAGTTACAAAATTAGGTTTTTGTTTTGGGCGTGCGACATAGCACACTTTCTATCTCGGCGAGGGAAAACTCGTTGAGATGTTTCCACGGCCTTCCCTGATTGATGTATTAGGTATTGTATCGCCCACAACACTGGAGTTAATGTGATTGAGTCGTATTGTTCTGTACGTTTAATAGTGTTTTTTTGTACACGGGAATTAAGTTGTATATATCTTCTTCTTTGAAGGTTTATTTTAATTCACAAGGAAGAGGTTTAATTGATTTATGTGGTCTATTATGTTATAGATTTTTATGTAAATTAAGTAAACAATTATGTAGATACTGTATTCTGCACAGAGAAAAATGTAGTCGATTTTTTAATAAAAATTACAGCCGATTAAAAATTTTAATTTTGTATCAAAAATATGTACTATCAGTTTTAACATATACTGTCAAATTCAGTAACTTTTACAATCTCCATTGTAATTTTTATAATACGGATGCTTCAAATTAAATATTATGATTAAAAATAAGAAAAAATATTTAACATAAAAATATCTCCTAATACTTGTCATAGACTTATAGCATTACTTTATAGTATTACTGTTACAAAACCATGTTAAAAATTAAACTATAAATGGCTATTTGTTTTTTGAGGTATTTACGAGTATGTTAACTTTATATCTTATTTTTAATCATAGAGCAAGAATATAAATTTATTTTGTGTAATTTGAAGCATCCGCATTAAATAAAATTCTGCAATACTTTCTTTTTATTAATATATATCTCGAAACCGGTTGGTCCTATAATAAATAAATAAAGTATACTTTTGTGTATTTTGTGTCATATAATCTTCTACAGGTACCCAATTAAGGAAAAAATTAAAGAACAAAAAAAATAGAAGATAAAAATCGGCGGGCTCACTGGCCCCATACACTCCTGATCTAAATTATTATTGTTTGATACTGGAAATCGATAACACTTATTAACATTAAACCGAGTATCAAATTTCGTAACTTTACCACAATGGGTTCTCTAATTATTAAATAAACACTAATTTTGAGTAAAATCTTTGGAAAGCTGTAACTTCATTACGAAGAATTTCCGGACACAGGTTCACATAAAGTTTTTTGGTTAAAATGGCATCCTCGATATATTGTTAATTTTTGTACATTAGTTGTAAATCATCCTGTATAAAAACCGCGACTTTTTTGTATTTATAACTAACTGACCTTATATATATAATAAAGAAAACATGTTTTATTTATTTTATTTAATAGGATGCCAAATCAACAAATAGCAAATTACTAGAATAGAATAGAAAATACTGTATTTAGTAATATAATTACATTACATACATAGTAAATTACTATGTATCAATAAATACTTATAGAAACTTTAATTTCAGTACCGAAATCGATAAATAAAACGAATGGCATGAATAATTCATCACAAACATACTTATACAAGTAGATATTTATTAAAAACCATAATAAACTGAATAGCTGTTTAAACAGATTGATTTTTTCTACAAAATGGCACTTGAAAACCTCGGATATCATTAAATCTCATTGAAAACTGTGGACAAACAAATTGAAGCAGATCATTGTGAGAAAAAACACTCGGAATCTTTCAAAAACCTTTTGAACGGAATCTGGTCGGGGGAAACTCACAAAACAACTTTTCTTAAAATTACTCGTTAAATTCTTTAACTCATTCCGTGCAGTTATTTTAATCTGGTGCCGTGGATGAGAAAAAGAGAGAGAGAGACCAATAAAATTGTGCTCGTTCATTAAAAATATAAGTGTACGAATTTATTTAGCAAATCACAAGAGCAAATATTTATTTATTTGAAGTTTTATAGAGATTTGCGTGTCTATACAAATGTTAAAGTTTGCCCGCTAATATTAGCTGACAATGAGTTTGTTATATTACTTTCTTATATAAAATATACATGTAGTATAATTAAGTATTGTAAAGCCGATTTTTATTTCGAATTCCGGATTTTGATGGAATTATCCATTTTGACCTTCCCTGAATCCATTCTGACTATTTTCGCCATGATGTCTGTGTCAGTCAGTAACTCAAATACGACAAATCGTAGAAGTGTGAAATTTTATACTTAAGATTCATTTTTGTCTAGAAAGAAAACCTCCTATTTTTAAAACGATCTTTCAACCTGATACGGATGTTTATTGATGTCAATTATTGATTTTTTCAAATTATTTTTGAAACAGTACGAATTAGATAAAAATAGGCAAGTAAAAAATTGTAGGTAATATTAATATCTATAATTTATGTTCTAATCATGGGACATTCTTATACATATTACCATATATTAAAATGTTTAATATATGATATTACAAAAACTGAAAAATATTCGTGTTTGCATAGGTACTATGGAACTTTCTTATACGTAACAAAACAACCATCCAACCAAGTTTCATAAATATTGGTTCATTGGTTCATGAGTAATGCGTGTGACAAGGATTCAGGGGACAGACACACAAACAGACAGACACTTGACCTGTAACGGAAAGATCAATTTAAAATTTTGAAATCGGAGAACATCTTCAATATTGCGAGGAAGCAAAATATAAAATCAGATTTAAATTATTAAACGCCATTTTAATTAATATTGGATTCATCTGTAATAACAATAGCTCGTCAGAAACTATAAAGTGAGTACAGATATGATCGTTCTGGGGCTCACTGTGGCGGTCCCTAATGGAGTTATCGGAAACTAACACTCCGCGTTCAATTTCAAGCTGCATCTATCAGATAAAGATAGACATATTGTTAATTAAACGTCTCTAGTATCTCGGTTCACTTTGGGAATAAAAAGTTGTTTCTGTACATATGAAATATAATTATGTTTTGCGATTGATGTAATTTAATTTAAACATTTTTTTTGTATATAATAACTACTATATATTTTGTTTATAATAATTTGTTTCGATTCTTGTTTTGTGAATGAATTAAATAATGACCGGTTTTATCTTATATTAAGAAAGACTATGGATACATAACAACCAATGCTAATCCGTATGTGAAACTGTTATCTAAAATCTATGGCGGCCATCTTTAATTATATGTCACTTTTGTCATTTCCATGCATATTATAGGTGTCAGTTGAAAATTTATATCATGCAAATGTGCTTTAAATTACAATTGAATTTGGTATGTATGAGAAATGATAGTTCCAAATAGACGTTTCTCTGTTAATCAATTATCACTGAAAGATATTTAACTTTATAATTCAAAACAATTGATATTTATTTTAAGACCCGAATGATACGCCGACGACTCGTGAAGTGATTTTGTAACAACGTTAGGCAGTGTATCTTTTCTCGTCTAAAGGTTTTATAAAGGAGTTAACAAATATTTGTTAGCTAACAAGACATTCAATGAGCTATATTAATTCTGAGCTATTTTATCTATAGATTTGTTTAGGAATTTATATCACTCGGGGCGGACCGCTCCCCCCATTAGCGACGCCACTGCTTCTCACAATACCAACATGTTCTTTCCCTAAAGATTTTAACAATAATAGGTACACGTATTGTCATTTATATATGACAATATACGAAAGCAGCCTCTTCTAAAGTATGAATAATATATAGGGCATTAACATTTAAAGAACTACTTACATAAACGCACATTCTCAGGTAAACTAAGAGGTTATTATTTCATATTATATTCTGCCATCATACATGAAATTAATTATGATAGCATTATAACATCAACAGTTTCAACACCAAATGTCTCAAGCGACGAATTTAACAAGTTCTAACCATACCAAATGATTAATGCACGTCTTCATCCCCATTCCCAATCTGCTTCCAACCCTTTATTTCCCTTCTTTCTCTAGATCCTGCTCAATTGTCTCCAGGAAAAGCATCAACGTCGTAATGAAAATCTCTAATATAACTTTTCCTTTATTCCGGCCGATTTTAATTTAAAGATCCGTAATATTATTATTATTATCATCATAAGGTCTCACTTGGTAATTAAAAAAGAAGGGCGTGGTGCTATATAGGGATGGAAATAACAATCAATCTCTTTGATCAGTGGTTAGTTTTTTAATTATTCCTTTTTAATTTAAATTGGAAATGGATGGGTATTTATTTAATGATGATTCCATACATATAGGTGATTCTGAATACCGCATTATTTCTATAATTGATGTTATTTAAAAGAACCCTTTCCTATGAAATGGATTATGCATGAGAAAACAGTTTCCACTGCTACACTTCCTTGCATTTTTCTATTATTTCTTGTCATCGTCAATTTAATGACACTAAAAAGCAGCTGTCGCTACACTCAAATCCATTTTGAACTCAAGACAATTGTGGGAACAGAGCGAACAAAATGAATGTGGTGAACACAACGATATTTTTTCGGTGCGTTTGTAGTAAAATGTTCAAGTCAAAATGCACCAAAACACATTTTAATATATCTGTTACCGGCAATGTATAGAATTCCTAAGTATTCTATAGAATGCCTAAAATCACCTGGCAATGTATGAAATCAATTTAATTATATTAAATGTATGAAATATGAACATAAATACGGCGAACCAATCAATTTTGGCCCAGGAACAGATATTACCTTACTTTATGTTATACAATTATTCAGATGCAAATATATAATAAAAAAATCTTGAATTTCGACTAAAATATATGTTTGACAGATGTGTTTTTGGAAAATCAGCCTCTTGGTGTAAGTACACAAACGTAAGATATAAAAAGTTACTAGATTTTTACAGTGATGTCATGGTTAACAGTTTTATAACTAACAATAAGCAAGATGGCTTGGGAGACGGTGTAAACGAAACTAAAGCTTTGCTCAGACTTAATCCAGACTTAGCTAAGTCCGTCTTAAGTTTAATACCGTGCAAACGGGCAGTAATAAAACATTGATAGCACATTTATATACACTGTACTGTATTATCTAGCTACAACCATGTTATGCATATCTACCAATAAATATATTGAGGCAAAGTTTTATATTTTATATATTTAACAAACAAAAAATAATATTTCATTCACACTAGAGAAATATTTATGAAGACAAATTATTCGGAAGTGTTTCATTACTAACCGTGTAAATTTTTAAATACACCATTATTGATTTTATAATTGATATGTGTTGAGAATCCAGCCCACGCAGCTACACATTAATCACTATCAATAACGACCACATAAAATAAATTAGAGGTTTTTTATTAGAGGAGTGCGCGCGCGGGGAGTACTAGGAAAAATGAGTTTTAACACTCAGGAAAATATGTAAGTATTCGGTGTATTTTTATAAAGTTGGTACATTATTTAACATGATTTTTTTTTACAGTTTTAAAATATTAACTTTTATTTTTATTTTTAACTAGTAAATGAAAATGATTACAAAAGATCTCTCGAAAATAATATTTTTGCTTATGATCGTTTCTGAAAGCAGAAAAAAAAATATTTCAAAATTTTCGTTTCAGAACAAAACAAACACTGTACATTCCGTGTCTGTCTGTCCTATGGCGTAACTAGAGGTCACGCATAACTCATGAACCACTGAACCAATTTTGATGAAACTTGGTTATTTGGTTGGATCTGGCTAGTAGATAGTTCTATATAAAAATCATAAATCGTGTATAGGATGGGTGGTAATTGTTCTTTCTCAAAATATCTGAAGAACGGTGCATATTACAAAAAAATATAGTCTTTTTGTAGAGCATTCAATTTTCTATAAAAAAAAGTCACAGCTTTTGTAGTAGGTAAAATATTCCCTTACGAAGCATATATCTCCTTTTTCTTCCTAAAATAGTAGAAAAGTTTCCAGTTAGATTGAAATTTTATTTAATTTCTATCCGCTTTCCGGGCCAAACTCACTATGAAGGGACAACAGTGCAACTATATTTCTAGATTAAAAATACAAAAGAACATATAAAAACGACTGTAAAACGGTTTCATAATTGCATTTTTAAATACCTTTTTTTATTTCCCAAGAGAGATTTTCAACAACTTCCTAAATATGAAAAAGTTTACTCAAATTTCGGAAAAATAGCAATATAAAGTAGCTTATATTTATAATATTCCTTAATAAGTTTTCCATCAACGAAAAAAAATCCTAACTCCTGGTATAGAGTCACTCCAGTAAGAGTCTGGACAGCGCGGATCGATTTTTTGGTTGATTGTAGTAGCCATTATTTTATATTAAGGTGTGGGTTACCTACTTTGCAAACACTGTACTGTATTAACAGAAGATTAGTTGGTAAAGAATTAAATTGATTGATATTGTTTATAATTTCCAATTTAAAATTCTAATTTTGTACATAAATTTAAATCGATTATTTGTACAATGGAAATGTTAATACATATATGTAATTGGAAGATTTATAATAAAACACAAAACTCGAGGTTATTTTTTTTTCAAATTAAATATATTTAATTACCGTTATTTCAAAAAAAAATTAAAAACAACTAAATATAGCAAATTAAGACCTCAAAACTGATAATAAACCTAAACTAACAACAATCATTCACAAAACGAAAAAAAAATTAAATCCCCTTGTTTATTCAAACTAAAATACACGACTTTTAAAAAAAAAGTTCCAACTCGATCAAAGCTAAATACAAAAAACCCTCCCTCGCCCACACAGCGACCATTTGATTTGCACAAACATTGGCGTACAGATAAGCTGTTTACATCAAACATCTGTTAATTCATTGAATCTCTTTCATGTCCGCGGGTTCATCAGCGCTGTATTGTTGTTACGGCCTCCATAAAGTATGTACATCAGGAAAATCACAAAAACGAATCAGTTGTACTAATTTGTGCCGTTGCATATGAAAATCAAATTTGTTTGAAAAAACGGATTTTTGTGAAAGAAACATCAAAGTAGATAGAGTTCGATTTTTAAATTAAATTTGTTTTTCCTCATCCTAATTAGTTAAAGTAGTCTTTTTATCTTTTTATACAGGTGACTCTTATCAGGTGGAACAAACTTGAACAGTTGATCGAGAAAAATATTTGCAGCAAAAAAGTTCACATGAAGATGTGCCCGGAAATCCTTCGTGAGGAAGCTACAGTTTTTATTTAATAGTAATGAAATTTGATTATCGGTTTAGTATTAATACATGTTATCGATTTCCAGTATCAACCAACGATTATTTAGATTTTAAACCAGGGATATTCTTAACTTTTTTCCTATGTTTGGCACTTCTTTATGGATATATGACACAAAATACATAGAAATTTAATTTGTTAATTTTTTGAATCGATGGTTTAGAAATTAGAAAGGGACACTCTGATAACGACATTGGAAAGCAAATATTTGGTGACTGAAGGGTTCAAATCAAAAATCATTTGACATTACTTTTTTTGCATTTTAGGAGACCTATCTAATGACACCCCACTCAGTGGGGTAAGTAAAAAAAATATGAAACGACTTTGAACGCAAATATATCGTGACTGAAGGGTTAAAATCAAAAGGTCATATATAATTTTTTGTTATGTGTATACCAAATTTCATCTTAATCGGTATAAAATTTATATAGACAGACAGACAGAGCGAAACTATAAGGGTTCTTAGTTTTCTACGGAACACTAAAAAGAACCTATAAATATTCGCAATCTCTATGGAAATATAAATAACATATTTCAATGAAAAAAATATTCAAATTTTTTAAATATGCAGAAATCCAAACCATTCTGACCCCACTCAATGAATCCTTTTCACAAAAATGAATACATATTCATATACACACCACACACCCACGCTAAATATATTCAATTATCATTTACAAGTGTAACGAATTATTCAATGTAGTACAACAGAACAAAACGATACAACTTTTGTACTAAACGTATTTAAAAATTTCGTGTGGAAAAAAACGACGTAACCCCAGGAGCGCAAATAAAATTTCACAACGATACTAAAGAAATAATAAAATCTAGATGCAGGTCGCATAATAAACTGGCAGACAGAGTCGGCTATGTATGAATACATATACAAGGCACGCTTGATTTTACTTGCTAATGAAACACACATATATACATGTAAAGAGTGTTCAGAAATTTTACACCAAAAGCAAGCTATGCTTGCTTGTATGTGTGTTCTATTGTCGTGCTAAGAAAATTTTGCGTATATTCATTGATAAAATAAATATTTCTTCAGTATCCCACTTAAAAGTTTACATTTTCTGAAAGAGGACATTAGTCTCCATAATTTAATATCGATTTGTTTTAATTTTCTCTTATAAAAATATAAACAAACTTAAATTGGTCCTGAAATTGAAATTTTTAAGTGACGGCAACATACTACAGGTCGCAATAATAAATTAACAGAAATCTTTTTGAATTCATTTCATCTATTATCAGAAGTAAGCAAATTTTCAGTTTACTTAAAAGAAAAACGATAATAGAACACACTTTCAAGCAGAACCTGCTTGGGGTGTGCAATATAAGTTATTAAGAACTCCAGCTCATGTTAGATCAAATCTAATATAAAATGTAAAAAAAACATAGATAAAACACCTACTAGATATCTTCTACATTATACAAATAAAAATCATCAAACCATACTAAATTTTGATAACGATTTTTTAAAGCTAAAGTTTTTCTATCACTCTGTATACTTTGCTAGACCTTCTGTATGTACGAAAATTGATGAATCAATGAACATTTGTTATTATTCTGATCTATTCACTTCTGTTTGGATTTTACGCAAAGTTTTTATTTGCGGTATCCGTACATTTTTTCTGATTACAAAAATATGCCTGGGTACATAACGATTTTATTTTACCATTCAATTTTTTCGTCGACTGATTTGTATAAAATATATTTTACTGCTTTACTAAAATTTTATCCGTCTATATTTACTTCACCAGAGATATTCAATTATTATTTAAATGTGTATAACTCGAATATTTCTCTCAGAAATTTAGTGTGTTTAGCTGGGTCCGCGCGGCTTCGCTCGCGTGGACTACGGAATTATTGTTTAGGATTTAAAAAAAATATAGTTGAATTAAGTACAAACACGATTAGTTATTATTCTAATAAAAACCAAACAACACTTAAATTACCTACCTAACAAAAACGAATCGGCACGCTCCCTCCTTACCGCACGCCGCGACACGGGTTCCAATCGCAAGAATAATATGTTCCCGTATTTATATTTCACGATATTTTCTAAACTATAAAACCGAATTCGATGGTGTAAAGGGCAAATTATATCTACATTAAGTACTTATGACGATGAAATCATTTATTTCGATAAGAATTAATGTTTTGTAGGTCATAAGTCCACGTAAACAAAACCCAAATATTTTAAATTTTCTTTGTAACATATGGTGTCGCTGACTTTATTGTAGATCTTTTGATTCTACACAATTCTTGAATACATTATTTTGTTCAATATTGAACGGTTTCGGCAGCGTATTGCAAAATAACGCGCCGACGGCAAAAATTTTTCCGAATTGATTTACTATTATCGTCACTGCTTAGTTGTTATGTTACCTAACGTAACAAAATATAGCCAATAACCTGGCCAGAGAACGTACCTATGAATTAAAAAAGAAACACGTAAATCGGATAAGTGGTTCTCGAGTGATAAGCGCACTAACGGACAGACGGATAGACAGATACACGTTGAGCTTTATATACAATATAGATGATTATTAATCAAGTATGTGGGGTGCGAGGGGAAATATACCTTTAGAGAGGTTGTCAGTGTATACGTTTAAGGAAGTTTTACTGTATTTTCACAAACAGTACAGACAAGGTTTGAGTAACGAATAATTTCGACTACAATCTATAGACAATTACACTCATACATCATTAAAATCCATAATATAATAATATAAGTATATAAATAAATCCAAAATAAAACGAATTTCAGGCTAACCAATATACGCACGAATACACGCACATAAATACAGACATACATACAAACTATTAAAGGGAATTTAACGTTTCTGAAGGAAAAAATGATTTATAGAATCGCATAATGTTCGCAAACGCCAAGAAGTGAGAACTGCTATCAAATACACATCATAAGACAGAAAGAGAACAACTCGATTCAAATTGATTGTAATAGAGTCCGGGTGTTTCTATCGCATTTCTTCACACGTCTGTCATGCAACGTAGGAAAAATGCGTTGAATTTCAACATATCCAGGACGCATTATAGTTATTTACTAGTGCCGGAAAGGTCAGAAAACGTAACTGAAGTAAATTTAGTTTTTTTCACGAGGAAAATATCGATTTTTTTAATGTCCTAGGTTTTTTTTTGTTAATAAAACGCAGAAGTATTGTAAAAACCCGTAGATCCAATTTGAAAAATAACAAACAATTTTTGATACAGTATTCGTTATATTTTCGTTGAAAATACTAATTAAAAGGTACATTCTGAAAAATTTTCAGATTTTATAAATCGATAGTTTAAAAATTAGAATGGTTAAAATCGAAAAGTCCTTATACATTTTTGTTGTATTTTAGGAGACCTATCTAAAACACCCCTAGCTTTAACTCCTTAAAAGATGTACAAAAATTGTTTACATTTTTTACAGGTTCAGTAAAAATTTAAAAGTACCAGCTTATGTATTTTACGATATATTTTGCTTTGACTGAAAAGGACGAAGAGACGGACGGACGACCAAGTGAGATTAATAGAGTTTCTTCGGAACCCTAAAAATGCAGATTAAAAAAAGAAATTTTTATAACTTCAGAATTTTTCAACGCTAATTTTTTTTTGTATTTGGCATAAATTTTATATAGAACATATTTTATAGTAGAACAAACATCTAGTGACAAAAATTCCATCCGAGATTTCGGACCAAGTTCTCGTATCGTGGACACAGACCTTAATGGAATATACCTATACAAAAAAATTAACTTTTCAAAGAAAAACTATTTTTATTTTACCCAATAAATTTTTTTTTATAAATAAACTATGCTAATTTTAATAAAATCTTTTACAGTACAAATTTTCTCACACTTTAAAATATGAACGTAAATATCATATATTCAACACAAAACTTCTAGAACAGATGTAATTTTTATACCGAAAGCTGTCAGAGTATAACAGCGCAGTGTGCTGTGGTTAAAACAAATGGCTAACTTCACACCACTATGACGTCACGAAAACAATTTAACTCAAATACCTACGAGTTTTTGCCATACACATGCACAAACAATAAATTTAGTTGTAAATTTTGTTACTGGAAACAAACTACTAATCTAAATTTTTTATACCCATTGCAAGTTTCATGATTTAATCAGGGAAACGGATGTTTAACAGGAAAATACTGTGTTTATTTATTATCAAAAATATTGCCGAGTAACAACCAACTCACAAATATGAAAGTTTTCTAACTTTTTCTCTGATAATATTGTTTGGTGCTTATTTCAGAACTGGCTTAAGTTATATATTAAGTATTAAATCTAACGAGTTATCCGATGATATTAATAATTTAAAAAAACAGTAAAAAGTACGAAACATTGATTCAATGGATACCCCCTTACGATTTTTGATTTTATCCCCATAATTAACGCGTTATACACTCGGTTATATTTTATAAAAGTTATTATTTTGTCATCTGGAACGAACACGTAACTCATATTTTTTATAATATATATAATATATTTATTTAATTAACGAGTTAGTGACTATTCCAAAATATATAATATTTTATAGAATGAGATGTTCTTAATTGGAAAATTAAAATTTTAAAAATATATTCTCCACTATAAATCAATGAAATGAAAAATAATCACGACATTAATTATTTAAAATAAAATATGTTCTACATCAGTGCTTCTTAAACTTTTTGATGTCGCGGCTCCCCTGCAACTCAAATTGATAACCCACGGTCCCCCTAATTTTTTTTTTGGAACCCAAGTTGATTAAACATATTTCTTTGTTTAATGTTCACTCCTGTACAACTGTAGTGCTATCTAGCCGTAAATGAAGTATTTAGGATTCTCGCCAACAGTTTAAAATTTTTGATTTAAAAAAAACAGTTGTAAAAATATAATCATTTTAACATTTTGTGGCGAGGCGTGAAATTTTTAATGAGGGAAGCATATTTTGTCAATCCTCCCTCTCCTATTAACAAAAAAAACTAGTTATGAAACACTTTAAGTTCAAGCTTTTACTTTTTTAAATAAATTCTTATATAGTAACTAAATAATTCTACGTTTTATTTTCTTGTATTTTAGTCGATATGTGTATGACGAATTGAAGTTCACTGCAGGAAATATCACTAAAAAATTTCGAATTTTTTATTTAGTTAAAAGTATGTTTATTGTATAGAATATGACGTGAAAAGTTGTTTGTTTCAAACCGCAGGTCTGTATCTCAAACCGTTCTCGAGATATAGCCTCTCAAAGTTTTTAGTTTTTTCAAATTTTAGGAGAAAAAAGGCCATAACTTTTGAACGCGTGGTCGGAATTAATTTTAGTTGACGGATTTGAAATCAGCGTGTCAAAATCTATATAATGAAATGTATAATACTTTAAAATCCGACAAAAAAAATTTGGTCAAAAATCGACATTTTTTTAAGGTATACCCCTTTGAATTTTTTCGATTTTTCGTGAAATTTTTTTTTTCGAGTTTTAAAGTATTATACATGTCATTATATAGATTTCGACACGCTGATTCCAAATCCGTCAATTAAAATCAATTCCGACCACCCGTTCAAAAGTTATGGCCATTTTTCTCCAAAAATTTGAAAAAACTAAAACTTTGAGAGGCTATATCTCGATAACGGTTTGAGATACAGACCTGCGGTTTGAAACAAACAACTTTTCACGTCATTTTCTATACAATAAACATACTTTTAACGAAAACAAAAATTTGCAATTTTTTAGTGAAATTTCCTGCAGTGAACTTCAACTTGTGCCAAGTTTCACTCGAGTGAATACAAACAAACAAAAATTTTCCTCATACAAACTTTTCCACCCCCTGCAACCCTATAGGGGTTTAATTTTGGGAAATGCTGAAACATATATGTTTTATTATTTTTATTGTAGAGTATTTATTTTAAGTTTCATGTAAATCCGAAAAAAAATATTTTTCCCACATAAACTTTTACACCCCCTTTTACCCCCGTAGGGGTTGAATTTCGAAAAATCCTTTTTTACTGGATGCTTGCATCATAAAAGCAAGTCATCCCTGAAATATCACGTTTCTAGATCCATAGATTTCGACTCGGCAATGATGAATCAGTCAGTCAGGATATGATATTATATGTATAATCTATATAGATTTAGAACTTCCTGTATAAACGTCTTCTTAACAATAAATTGTTTTATTCGTTCCATGTTTAAGAAGACTCAACATCTGGCTGACACGAAACGTGTAAACCGATCATCACTCAACCAATGAACGGCTAAAAATGTTGACCTATTATTTAATTTGTCAATATCCCTGCTTGTTGTTCCTTGCACACCCGGAACTTAACCGCAGTCGATCAACCGAAACAAATCAAGATTGATTTTTGTTTCTTTCTTATCCCACAACGATTTCCCATTCACATCGCGTATTATGAAAAAATATTCTTTATTTTGTGTCTGTCAGAAAAGCATATATTTTTTGTTTACGTAAATACTCTATATTTTTTTCTAATGTCAAAAGTGTCTCTCATTGTAACACGTTATACGAATTTTCAATTCGTTGGAACAATAATATTTGACAATAGCAGATAACCTCTCAAGCGAAATATCTTGTTATAAAAAACATTTTAAATCCATCTTTCAAATACGCGTTAAGATTAATGTTTTATGGTTCATAACACGAACAGCAATTTTGATAGATTTTATTTTCACTCAAACTAAATTTGTAAATATTAACCTTAAATCTCAATAAAACAGTATTAAATTGATAAAATTGTACTATTTTTCAAGTTATAATTGGACTGTCATCTATCTATCTCACTTTCTTATCTTGCCCCAAGTTCCCCTATTACTTTATTATCAACCAATATTACTCAAAAGTAAAGAACCTTATATACAGGTATTTTCTATAAAACAAAGTACAAATTGTATATTTCTTTAAAAACAATTTAATATTTAATGTTATAAAATTGATATTTGTATATACTCGTATATATACATATACTGATTTTTAGCATTCCAAATAAACGTGGAACGAACCATTTTTTAGAAAAAAAACAAACCTTGAGAATATGTCATATCAACCATATCAAAAATTGGAAATAATTTCCCACCTTCTGAATTTTTAAACGTTCCTACCTTTATTCAAACGAATGAATTTTAAATTATAATAAAAATTATTTTGTGTTTCATATATCAATACATATTTATTAATAAAACGATTTTGTAATTAATATCGTTTCAAATCAAAATTGAAATATACATATATAATTGATGATTATAATTACTTTTTATAATTAAAAATAATCAGAAGATATATTTTCTTTATTCCTATCCCATTTCATGTTCAATTAATAATTTCGATATCCATACATGAATTATACATGTAAAACTTCTTTACAATAATGAAATTAAAAAGGTTCGTATTCGTATGAAAGCATTCCCTGGAAAATGTATTATTGAACTATATGAAAAGACATTCAAAATGAATTTTGCATTATGTTTATACCATATTTCATTATATTATAACATACCTACGTATAGTAATATTTATCATATAAAGTAAGCGTATCAAAAACCAATAAGTTGTTTATAAAATTGTAGTTATATCAAAGCATAAATTTGCATTGAATGTAATTTGTTCCTAGGAATAGTACAGCTTGTATTATAAATTTGTTTTTCCAGTTGATATAGTACTCTCAAGCTCCCGGAGTTTCAAGACAAAGTTCTGGAGTTTTTCATATACTTGGAAATTAGTGTTAGCTTCTTTGTGTGTACTTTATAAATATTTTCATCCGGGAACGTAGTTGTATTTTAATTAACAAAGTAAAATTGTAAAATATATTAAGTTTTTATATGTGTCTAAATGTTTACTACATTTTCGTAGACAGATTTAGCTACACGCGATTTAATTAATAATTTTTTTTAATATACAAGATTAATCAAAAGTAAAGACTGGACGATTTATTTTGCGTAGCTATTATTTATAAATAATAAAAGTTCAATGGAAAATTCAATAGACAGCCTTTTTTCATGTTTTGAAAATTTATTTTTTTATTTCTGTGTATACAAAATGCAACCCCTTGAATTTTGGTGTAAAAATTTCAGTCCGGTACCTACTACGAATAAATATATTTTTCGATAGATGAGAATTTTCATTTTTTTTTTCAAATAAACGACTGTTATTTTGACTTCATTAAGAGAAAAAATATCTCTCCAATGATACCAAATATGACATATGTATTACTATTTAAAAATATTATTTCATGACGTTAGAGCTATGAAGCCATGAAAAAAGTCTATCTTAAAAGTGCGTTTGAATTTTCCTAAAAAAATTTATAAAATTTGTTTTCGTTTTGAAACCCTCTCCACGTATACCTACAGTAGTAAAATATTGATAAATATTAGAACTGTAATTCCTTAATGTTCCCACCACATTATTTCATGAATCCCAGCTCCCCTGTAGTGCAAACCGGCTATGATCGGTCCATTAGCAACTTCCTAAATCCATCCTGTGTCCCTATCAGAGCCGCAATCATACAAAGCACACATATACATTAAACCGTCTACTAAGCTGCCGTACTTGGTTCAAGCTTATCGACATTAATTAGTGTTCCGTGCCACCAACACCCCAAAATTAAAATTAATTTAAATTATTGAAAATTTTTAAAAACGTGAAAGCCACAAAGTTGTTTCTTACATCGTGAAAAATATTTCTTACCGAAAAACTTTTTCTCTAAAACTAAAGGTTCAGCAGTTATAAGAAAATAAACAGTTAAATTGTTTATAACAATTGATCGTGCTAGAATTTTTCAATCCTGATAATATTGTATTAATCTACACCTAATTCTCAATGTTCATTATTTTTTGCAGACTTTTCTGAGCGACCCTTTTAGTGAGCTGGGTAGGGGACAGCAATTTTTAAGTGTTATTCCCGAAAAATATTTTTTTAAATGCATAAAAAATACATCATATTGAATTTGTGCTTCAAGAATCTTTCATCTGACATCCTACACGATGCCCATGAATTTTTTTTTCCATTACCTAATTTATTTCCTGAAATTAACCCCCAGAATCAAACTTCAACTTGGGGCCACCAACATCTATCTGTGATAAATTTCAAATAGTTACGTCAAATAGTTTTAGAGAAAATCGCCTGTGATTTTAATTATAAATTAATAGCAAATATTATACTTCTATCTCAGGGGGATACGCAAAATGAAGGTTGGATAGATTCGAATCGCCTACTTTATTTAGTATAGTCTTTAAATAATAAATATGCATGTAAAATTTATAATATACTCCTGTGAGTCGACTGAAAACTAATATCAGAAATACTATGGGAAACGATAAACTAATTAAACTAGCATTATTAAATACTAGTGATGTTTACATCTCTCTAGATGAATTTATGATTTAAATTTTCAACGAAAACGTTCAGTTTAGTATTAGGTTAAATTAAGGATCTACATATATTTTATTCTTAACTTCCTAAACTGATATGGTGGCATTCCGATATCTACCTGGGCAAGGTAAAATAATAAATATAACTTAACTATTTGAGTTACTACATGGGCTGAAAATTCTTTGGCTTAACATTAAAAAAATATATTTTTTTTAATGAAAAAACTCTTTTATTCTTCGCTCAAAATAGGCGTTTATTTCCAACTTGACCTCTTCATTAAAGTCACTTATGCCCCATTGTGCACCGCTCCACCTGGCCTGGCGTCCCGGGCAGTCGCCCCCCCCCCCCCCTAAAGCCGACGCTGCTCGTACGGTCACAACAAAACTCAGCAAATCAGTATTTCACGATTGAATTAGCTGGGGCAGATGTGCCGTAACACTTATCAAGCCATTCCTTTGTTTAGACAATATTTTTTCCCATCAAAAAACAATATTTAATCGAAACACGAAATTCACTTTTTCCATGATTAAAAAAATAACAAAAGTAGCGTCATTTTGACAGTATTCTAGTTAAGGTTGGTACTCTATGACAAGCATAAGGATTTTTTGTTTATGTCGCCATCTATGTATATGTCAGGCCAAAGACTTTTCAGTCCATTTGTTATTTCAAATAATATTTCAAATAACGATATATTAAAAAAAGTTCACATAAAAAACAATAATCAATTCTTACATTTACGATTAAATAATGTGCTATTTAAATAAAAATATACAAATACAGCTAAACAAAACAAAACAAAAAGAAATTAAATTAAAATAAACAAATATTTGAAACGGATTAAATTTCGTTCTATCAAAAATAAAAATTTGATTAATAGAGGTCGGAAAAAGCCGCGGATTCCCTTTTTCATTAAAACAAGTATTTCTTTCTTTTGTGGAATTCCCAAGAGAGTTCGATTTGAACCGCTTTGCTGTCAAACGGACGTTTTGAATAATGAATAACGTTGTCATTTCCGCTCTGTAACAAAGTTTAAATGCAGTTAGCAAAATCTTCGTATATATTATTTGTTTCTGTATGACTTCAATTTGCTCATTAAAAATGTAACATTATGTTTATTTTATATAAACTTATTGACTTTTATATTTGTACATGTGTAAGTATATAATTTTTTTTTTTTAATTTGCTTTATGACCTTTTTTAAAACAACGTCGCGGGCGGTGTAATATTCACAGCACCTACACCAGAATGGAATTAAAATGTTACCAGATTTTTATTTTCAAACTAGCAAAAATTTACTACTGGAAAAACGGAGAAACTGTGGTTTCTTAGTCACTTAAACTAAAAATGTACACCTTAACCACAAAAAAACAATGTCACTCGACAAGTGTTTCGACTTCACAACAAATCCTCATCAGGAGCCTAACAGTTCCAGACTTTAGTTTAAGTAGTGAAAATTTACTTATTGATGTCTAACTTCGGTAAATACTACATAATTACAGAAAAATTTAAAAATACAGGATGTACATTATTAACTGGAACCTCGAAATAAAGCGAATTTCAGCAAAAACTGTCAAATACCTAAGTTGTGGAGTTTGAAGATACATAGCTTTTTAATAGATTTTTTTTAGATTTTTTTGATTCAGGGTCCTATTTGGTCTTTTATTAAACTCAAGTCCATTTTGTAAATAGCACCCTATATTTTTCAATGCAGAATCGTGTTTAACAAAATGTAAATTTAATTTACACTATATGCCCAATTTAGGCATATAATTGTGACCTTATCAGGAAAAGTAGGTTTTATTAAATGGAACTTCTATTTCTTAAGCATATTTGTATTTAAGTTAGGATTTTCCTCTTCATTAACATAAATTTCGGTTTAGGCACTATTAGACCCAAGGACAATTTTTTACACAAAAACCATAATCTTTAACCCGAATATTTTGTTGAGAATAATTTTTTTATTCAAATATGTTGATAATATTTTAATCTTGATTCTAAAGGTCTAAACAGCCAACAATTGATTTTATTGAAAGGAGACTATCCAATAAAAATATATTCGTAATCGAGTCAAGTTTTCCTTATTCATCAATGGAAAAAAATCTGCTGAACACAATTCTGAACTAAAACTTGCTATTTGTGCTATTTGAAAAAAAAATTAACTTGGATATTAACCCTACAATTCTTGTATTAAACAGTTTTTGTTTTGAGTTATTTCAGAGTACCGATTAATAACGTACATTCTGTATTTTATTAAATTATAAAACGAAATATTTTATTATTTACACATATTATTACAGATAATGTACATACATATTTCAAAACAGTCCTATGAAAAAAATTCAATAAGCAATATCAGTTCTCTGCCAGAAATACATCACAACTAGGCTTTCTTGGTTTTACTGAGGATATAGTATGATGTGATATTTTTTTCCAGAATAATACTTCTTTATTTCAAAATCCATACATCCCGTTGTTGTGGCCGTCATAAGCTCGGATTTTCCAGAGTTACCGACATTATTGAATCTCTATGTGTCAAACACTACATATGTTCAGAAAAATAAGCACATAGCTGACAGTAATATTTAAGGGTGTCATGTATCTACCTAAATAATTTAATATATTTAAATTCATCAAATCGAACGTTTGTGATAAACATTCATTTGGGTTAGTTAACGTTTTAGTGTCCTAAATTATATCCGATTGCGTTAGTTTTTTTCTATGTTTTGTAATATTCTCTTCAAATAAGCGTAAAAAAATCTTTTAAATACATGTGACCGGAAAATATTACACTGACAGTAACAATGAGATTTAAAAAATAATTTGGGACGCTAAAACGATAAATAATCTGAATTTGTGTATTAATATAAATTATACTTTTTAAAATATTTTCAATTTTCAACAAAAAATATTATGTCAAAAAAACATTTTACTTGTCAATACCGCAAATTTTTCAGCTTCAACTTTAACATTTATACAAAAAACGATCCAGCAACCCGACAAACAAATCATCTCAATAGAAAATAAAACGTGAAACGTATGTTAAGCGTCTTGACAACAGCCTAAACTTTTTCCCGGATATTTCCTGTAAGAGCATGTACGTCAAAGCAGAAACGCCACGCCGCATTATCTCTGATAGAAATGTAATGAACTGTAATTCCTGTTAGGGGAGATATCGACCGATTGCACTTTTACTTTTTCACATATTTATCCCAATGATCTTTCGGCATAATTGAGAAGAATAAAAAGAGTAGACAGCTAAACTGAACTGCTTTGTTTCTATTCGCTATGGTCAGTGACCATTCTGCTACCTATCGGATAAAACTTCTGAAGTTCCTAAACAGCTATTTGAAATTTTTAAATGTAATGTAAAAATTATATAAATAAGCAATTAAAATCATTAAAATGTAATCAAGAATAAAAGAATAACTATAACGTTGTGCTGTAGCAAATTATAACAGTAATTCTTCCAATAAAACATTAATTTTTCATCTATTACAAAAAAGCAGCTGTCAAAGAAATATGGGTGAAAAATTTAAACTTAACCTCCATTAATTATAAAAATATTTATGTTTGCTGTGCACACTTTACTCCCAATGACGTTTTTAATAGTACATTTACATTTAACGGTAAATAATAATAATAATAATAAAAATCTTAATTCAAGTTTTATTCGATATGGGGCAGAGTGGTTTTTTTCAAATCCCTGTACATGTAATATTAAAATTATCATAACTGCAAATAAAATACACTAAAACAAAATAGCCCCAATAAAATAATTCAAGATAAAAACATTGTATATTAATATTTAAACCTTCGGGAAACCATAAATGCTTCTTTTTATACTATAAATAAAATTAAAATAAATACGCTAATATTTACTTTTACTACTACAATAATATATTCAGTATAAAAAACACATTCGTAATAAATATGTATCATCGTAAGTAAATAAATTCTCAATGTTTTATTCTGATCAACATTCGTTTTTTCCCATATTTTACAATATGATATTTTTATAGCTCTAATTCGTAGTTATAGTCTTTATTCAAATTTAATTGTCTTTTTTAACAGTTAACACTTTTGAGTTACAGCGGCAATAAAAATTTGGTATGCGATTTGTTTGAAACAAATGTAAAAAATTTGATTATGATTTGCTTATACTAAAGTAAATACAGTGCCAGGCTGTTTTATTTTTTAATTACCTAACAAAATATTTTTTATCTAAAAAAATTTCACAGAACGTCTTAAACTTTATAATAGATTTTATTCAAATACTGAAAAAATATCTGATAAAATTACTTATTTTGGTTCAATTTAACTATTATAATAGTTAAATTAAACCAAAAAATTTGGTCATAAATTGACCAATACTTGTTAAAAATATTAAGTAAATTTGGACAAAATATTAGATTGAATCAACCCAACATATTTTTAAATTAACCAAATATACTGTGCGGTTTGAACAAAATTATTTGGTGAATGATTACATTTGGTTAAAAATTAGCAAGTGTTCATCACTGGGTGTTCATTACTGGTTTTACGTTGTTTATTACTGAAGTAAAAAACATATACAAAATAAATTATATTTGCGAATTTTGATAATTAAATTGGTTTAATAAAGAGGTAGTTATTTTATTAGTAACATGAGTTCGCGAGAATTACAAAAATCAATCCCAAAAACAATATACTTTGCTCTTAATGCGTTCAAAACTGGTGCCAGTACCTTATGTATCTAATATTTGCTTCATTGTAAATAAATATTTTCACTTAAAGGTATTTGTTAAATTTAACCAAATTATTTTCAGTATAAGTACGTATTGATAGAAATGAAAGTAGTTAGTATTTTAATCTTGACTTACTAATAACAAAAAAATTAACTCATGTACATATATCCGCAGTTCTAACCGGAACAAATATTATTAATGTCAAATTACTTAATCAAATTTCATACATGCAACTGCCAAGTCATTAACATAATATGTGAAACAATTAACATAATATATGAAACAATTCATAAACAACGAGTATACTAAGGTCACTACAACAAATAGAACAAACAGTAAGCAAACCTTAGACATGGTCGAGAGGCGCATCCGGCGTGAGTGTGGCGGCACTGACAGTGACGTAGCATGCCAGGGGCTGCTGTTCGTCGACAGGCACCACGTCGTCCTGGAGCCCCTGGTGCCTCTGTCCCGGTAGGTAGTACATCATGCACGTGACACCGACCAGGAACAAGAAGAACACGAACACTATGTCGAACATGATCAACGAGTTGAATGTCAGCAGCTGCATCTCGCGAACTCGGTTGTCTCGCACATCACCACGGTGCGGGCGACGTGGAGGACGTGACCGGGGATGACTCCGATAACGACATCCACGTGTGGGTACAGTTACACTTCCAGGTTTGTTTTAATGCATTTTGGTAATTCAACTCTGTTTGATAATCGTTCTAAAGTTTATATTTATTGTCAATGCATTTTAAGAAATCAATATGTATTTGAAAACAGTTCTTCAGGAAAAAGTACAGTCTTATTAATTCAGCTATTTATATTCTTTCAATTACGATATCGTTGATAATGGCTTTGAAATGAATTAAGCTAACAATAAGTACACTTTGGTCATCATATTTTAGTATATGAAAATAAGTTATTACACTTTGTTTTTAAATTATCGTCTCTCCAAAATTCGTGTTTCTGTCACTCAATTTTAAAGATGTCGAATTTCATTATAGCATTATACACTTGATAGTTCTTATCAATTATCACTTGTATCTATCTATTTCTATAAATAATAACAAAAAAAATGTATATAGGTATATATATATATATATATTAGTATTCATATATATGACCATCTTGATATTATTTAAATATACCTATTTTGTAGGGGTTTTTTTTAGGTCAAAATATTAATTAAAGAACTAAACCAATGTTCAAATCATTTTAATTAATAGCGCTTATTTTAATTTTCAACATTTTTGTCTTCATCAGAAATTAATAATTATCCCTATAAGAAATCATAAACATAAGTAAGTAACATAAGCAAATGAACAAGATATTCATAGATATAAACATATTTTTTTTACTTACAATTTAAACAGTAATTAGTGTGACCATATGTATGTAGTAAAAAATGATCAAATATATTTTTCATTCCCGTATATACCTATTTTATCTGAAAAAATGAAAAGAGTTGTTTCTGGACATAATATAAAAATGATAAACAAAAATAAGTATACTACAAAAATTTTTTTTTCTAAATTAAAAAATAAAACTGATAAGATGAAATGTTCTAACGTTATTTATAAACTTAAATGTTCTTGTGATTATTCTTACTTAGGGCAATCTAAACAATACTTGCAAAAGAGAATCAACAGTCATAAATATGCTAAAAATGAAGTTACTGCACTTCGTACCCATATACAACAGACTGGTCACGAAGTTGAATATGGTGATGTTGAAATTTTAGATTTTCAGCCTATTTTAAAAAAAAGATTACTTAGTGAATCGTTACATATCTTAAAAGAACCTAAATGTCTTAACTCTAGAGAAAATCTTAATCACCTCAAAGAATCATATCTAAATTTAATTAAATAAATTTTCTTTTTTCCTCTTTCTTCTTCTTTCCACGTTTCTTTTTGCTTGTATTGTATGCCATTTTTTGGTTTTTCTATTAATTTTAACTTTTTTCATTTTTGTTTGATTAGGTATATGTTTTAGTTTGATTTTGTTGGTTTTTGTTCCCTTTTTTTCTCTCTTTTTAAAATTTTTAAAAAATTCTTTCTAGGTTACCTTGTACTTAAAATTGACATTTAACATAGATAAGATTTTTGTTTTCCATAGATGTAATAAATATAATTAAGTTTGTAATACTAGTGCTTTTCTTTCTTTGAAACACTAGTAATTTTATTTCTTTTTTCATGTTTGTATAATAAATTTGTAACTAGTTTTAAGTAAAAACAATTGATGGTTCTTGTTTAATTAAGTTTTATCTTAGTATAAATACTTTTCAACATGTGATACAATGTGATACGAATTTTATTTATTTTTAACGTTTTTAAACTAAATTTTTAAGTTTTAATGTTTTAAAGAAATTGTTTTTATATATTGTTTTATCTGTTGGATATCACATTTACATATTTTTAGTCTTTTGTACAAGAATGGGTACTTTTTAATATTTAAAAAAAATTTTTTTGATGTAATATGCATCTTTTACTACATACATATGGTCACACTAATTACTGTTTAAATTGTAAGTAAAAAAAATATGTTTATATCTATGAATATCTTGTTCATTTGCTTATGTTACTTACTTATGTTTATGATTTCTTATAGGGATAATTATTAATTTCTGATGAAGACAAAAATGTTGAAAATTAAAATAAGCGCTATTAATTAAAATGATTTGAACATTGGTTTAGTTCTTTAATTAATATTTTGACCTAAAAAAAACCCCTACAAAATAGGTATATTTAAATATATATATATACATATAAGAGAAATCAGTGGCGTACCATAGGTTTCTGCTGCCCTCTCCTATGCAATACTAACAAAATATGAAAATTGAAGATCTTTTTTTCGAATTTATCGCTGGGAATCCACAATTTTGCACCTTTCAAGTGAATTTTTTGTTTCTACCTCAAATTTACCGCCCTTAACAAAATGCCCCCTTTACCTTCCCTCCCCCCGGTACGGTACTGGTAGAAATTCATTAAATTTAATCTCAAAGAAAGCAAAACATTTCATTAATATGAAAATCCATGTTATAATTCATTTAATGAACTCAATATAATGAACATAATCTACTTATTTTTATTAAATAAATGAAAACGGCATATTAAATTTGTATTTTTAAATAAGGGGTATATAGAAAGCATTCCATAGTATTATTCCATCGATTTTAACAATATTATTTACATACTTTTTTAATAACGTTTTTTGCAAAACGTATTAGCTATTTTTTTATTTTTATTATGTTATACACATATTTTCATCGACCACGAACAAAATAACCATACAGTTAATATATTCCAAACATCGCATCGGCGATATTTGAATATGATGTCGTTAGAGGTCATGATTATAGTAAACAATTTCGCGGTTGGCACTTGTCATTGGACCGGCGACGATTGAGGTCAAGATTGTCCCGGGTTATGTGGTTGCAACAAACAAACGAACAACCTTCCCGTCAAATCTTAGCATATTAATTGTATACTGAACACAATCGGCCACATGTGCGTTATGTTTTGTTTCATCAAAGCCAACGTGATGAGTTTTAGAAAGTATCAGCAATCCATATGCAAATTCTCCCGATATTATACATGATTTTATCATAAAGGTACATAAAGAACTGGCACCAGTCTTGCTTGAATCATATTCCAGTGTTGGATTCTTATTTAATTAAATATAGTAAATTAGAAATATTTGTTGATATTTGATCACTGCCATTACCGAATCATAATCTATAGATACTTAACTATAAAACAGCTAAATTTGATATGACCCCAGTAATGGCTATTTTTTAATTAAATTAGAAACTGTCTTACTGCGTGATTTGATGACAATCGGCCAATAGGTGTTAAAATGGTGGACATTTAAATTTATTATTAGTGTAATTTATTAATTAATTATTATATTATCATCTGCTTTATATTTTTTCAAATTTTATGATTCTTTATTTTATAACTTTTGTGTCATAGTACTTATCATTTTATAATCATTAGCAAGAGTCCATCACTGGAGAATAAAAACATAAACAAAATAAAAGGCTATAATAAAAAAAAACTATATTTACGGACTTTGGTAATTAAATTGATTTAATAAAGAGGTACTTGTTTTATTAGTAACATGAGGTCACTAGAATTACAAAAAAGAAACCCATCAATCCCCAAAAACAATATACTATGCTCTTATAGGGGCCAAAACAGGTGCCAGTACTTTATTAATAATACCATTTTTCATGGCGATAGAATATCAGTGAAAAATCTCAAATTTACAACAGTGCCCACTATATTCTGTTTTTCCATTATTTTCATTTTATTTCCGGCCATAACTTATTTCACCAAACGATCGGTAATAATTCTCGACCCTGCATCAATTAATTACCAAAACTACATATATAATTGGTTTTACATAAGATAATAAATATAAACATGTCCAATACTGAGGTCGGTGCGAACTTGTGCCGGCGTACAGGGTAGACATATGGCAATAGTACCATACAGATAGGCATACCGCTGAGAGGATACAAAAACAAAATGTGTGTGTGTGAGCTTCATGGAAATAAGTGTTTTTAGGACCGGAAAAAGAGGACCATTCAACCCCACCGTTAACGGAGCATTGTGTCCACAGAGGCTAGTTCGAGGCAATAGATTGGAAGGCCACCCTGCCGATCTGTCAACAGGAGCAACACCCACGCCGCAACGAACTGTATTGTTTTAATCATTGTATTTTAATTACGTCTCAACGGGAAATTTAAATTTAAATAAAATACTAACCAAAGTACCAAGGAAATACATTTAGTTGATTTGTTCTTTTTAAGGGCGGGGTAAGGTTAATTCGTACAAAAAAAGGCATGTTTTTGTGAATTTTTTGTGACGACACAGTTAAAATCTCTTTATTAAAACCAATGGTACATTAAAGAATGACATTCGAAGAATGTTGTAAAAAATTTTCACGAAGAAATATTAAAAAATACGGCAATGGCAGCAATTATTCGGACGTCTCTCGGAAAAAAGTAGAATTACGGTGCCCCTCATAACTTTGTGCTGGATCATCCGAAATCAAAAAATCAAAGTTCATTCGTTAGATAATAGTTTTCCCCAGGTAACGCTGGGAGGGTTTTTCGAAATTTAATTTTTTCACTTTTTTGGAACACTTTGAAGCGAAAAACGCTAATTTGTTATTGTAAAATAAAAATTATTAACAAATTTGAAAAAAACTCTCCAGCGTTACCTCGTAAATTATGTACAGAAATAGTGTTCAAAATTTCAAAAGGATCGGTGCAGTAGTTTTGACGTTATGAGGGGCACCGACTTTGAAAAAGTGAGTTGTGGGGAAAACGCTTTAAAGTTTTGAACACTAAAAAAAACAATAGCGCGCTCGGGTAGGTATAAAAATCCGCCAGATATAAAAATACTCATAACTTCGTCAATTTTGCTCCAATCGACTTGAAATTTAGACACAATATTCTTGAAATATTATGCATTCAGTTAAAAAAAATCAAAATCAAAATTTTTTAAAACCTTACCCCGCCCTTAAGCATGCAATATATTTACATTATGACTCTCTTAGACTGCATTTGGTGGCTCGTGGTCATATATGAAGAGCAAAATGTAACAAAATAGTAATAGAAAAAAAAATATGGACAAGTGCGAGTAGAACTCGCGGCCTGAGAGTTCTGTACCGTTATATAAAACTTAATTATTGACAATAGTTAATTATATACATAGACAATAGACCCGATTCCCAAGGCGTCTTTACGTAGATGCTGTAATGAAAGAAACCATAAAATTAAGTTTTTCATGTAATAATTCTACATGGAATTAGAAATTTATGATTTTTAAATTTTTTCCTTTACTTATGTTATGAAATCTTCCTTCATTCTACGTCAACGGGACTGTACTGAGTTAGAAACACTTCTCTTCAAAAAAATTTACTTTTACATTACTTCACTTAAAAATTCACCACTTCCGCGGCCACAGCTTTGAAGACAAAATTAAATATGAACCTTATTGTAGGAGGTTGGTAGGTACTCTTGTTTAAATCTCGTAGAACCACTATGTACAGGGTGTTCAAAATTAATTTTCAAATTTTAATAACTTCAAATTTATTCTGCTCAACTATTTCAAATGGAACACCCTAGAAGTGTTAAATATGCAAAAATATTCAGGACATTCCATTTAAAAAAAATTACCTTAAACATCCCGCACTTTTTTGTAGCACCCTGTATATTTGAAAATAATTTCTATGTATGTGCATTTACCCACAGTTTACAACTGCATTAGAAAGATTTTTTTATCTGTTATGGTGAACGAGCTATCGAACTTCCACGCACTATTACCCCACCCTGTATATAGATATTTAATGTCACTACTAGTGTATTATAAAATAACTAAACTATATAATATGCGAACAATATTTATCAGATTTATATTCTTATCGCTGATATAACATAAAAGTACATTTGTGAACGTGATATTTCAACGAATGCATTCGAATTAATAGAATGCATGTATCAGAATACTAAAACATTTTTTAATGAACGCGGGCGTGCATTTGTACACATATACAGTAATATAACAACCATCGTATAATATATGGCAATTCATTATCTATACACATACAGCCCGTTCAAAATTATGATAATTGAAAACATCCCGACCCATGTTAATCATTCGTCCGTTCGTTTGTTTTTGTTTTTGAGTCATTAGTACTATTTACCAGTATATTTATGTTTAATCGGAAAGTATTCTTTTATCTGAAAAGTGAACCGTTTTCGAACATTCAAGATAATATAAATGAGCTATGTAATTAATAAAAGCTGAAAATATATTATATTTATATTGTAATAAGGGATGTAACGGATGTGGTTTTAGCGGATAAGGTGCGGATATTAGGAAGGTAGGGTTTGGGGATGCGGATGATTGTGATGCTATTTTGGAGGATGCGGATGCGGACATGAATTAAGAATTTATTTGATAAATAAAATTTATTGTATTTTTATGTAAATGTTAATTTAGAAAAAAAATACTTAAAATTAATTATTTAAAGGGGGAAAGCCACTGTAACAGAAAAAATTGATTTTTTATACATTTTTTTAAAGTATACATATTCGAAAATATTTATAAAAAAATTAGGTTTAAATTTCGAAAATTACCTGAGTAACAGTGAGACAAGGTTTTTGATCGTCATATCGAGGCATATCTTTGTAAATTTTTAATATTTTTCAATAAAAATTGGTATTGAATAAGTTGAATATATCCTTAATATATATAAAGCTCAACGTCTCTCTGTCTGTCTGTCTGTCTGTCTGTCTGTCTGTCCGTTAGTTGCCTTATCACTCGAGAACCACTTATCCGATTTACGAGTTTTTTTTTTTAATTCATAGGTACGTTCTCTGGCCAGGTTATAGGCTATATTTTTTTACGTTAGGTAACATAACAACAAAGCAGTGACGATAATAGTAAATCAAGTCGGAAAAAATTTTGCCGTCGGCGCGCTGTTTTGTAATACGCTGCCTAAACCGTTCAATATAGAACAAAATAATGTATTAAAGAATTGTGTAGAATCAAAAGTTCTACAATTAAGTCAGCGACACGATATGTCTAACTTTTATATTTAAGCCACAATGACTGCTTTTATGTTACAAAAAAAACATAAAATATTTGGGTTTTGTTTACATGGACTTATGACCTGCAAAACATTAATCCTTATCGAAATAAATGATTTCATCGTCATAAGTACTTAATGTAGATATAGTTTGCCATTTACAGCATCCAATTTGGTCGTATAGTTTAGAAAATATCTTAAAATATATTTATAAAGGTAACATTTTAAATGTATGGTGTCGTGCCGCATCGAAGCGATGTACATCAGACTGGATTCGCTTACGTTCGGTAGATATTCGGAGTCCCTCGGCTGACGTTTGAGTTAATTTTGTTTTCAATAATTAACATTTAAATTTAAACAGAACACAAATTATTTGTACTTTTTTCTTCTGATTCGTTTTTGTTAGGTAATTTAGGTATTGATAAATTATTATTACAATAATAACTAATCGTGTTTGTACTTAATTAATTAAACTATATTTTTCAAAAATCCTAAACAATAATTCCGTAGTCTACGCGAGCGAAGCCGCGTGGGCCCAGCTAGTACTTAATAAAATGTCATTTACTCGATCCCCAAATAATTGTTTCTACCTGTAAAAAAATTCATATTTTTTTGACTTCACACAGTGGTTTCCCCCTTAAATACGCTAATTTATTAAGAGTGAATATCGATTTCATTTTTAAAAACTGTAGAGAAAAAATACATTGTGTCAAAACAATCCTTATCATATATTCATATATTTATATCGAAAAAAATATTATCATAATATTAGAATATAGTCTTAATCCAACTAAATACCTACATTATTGTTCCAGTTGAATATTGTAGGATAAAAACAATAAATTCTCTGTTTTAAACAATATTGTGAAGACAATATTTTCTCTTGCTTTAAGTAAGATATAAAAACATCATGTCATCCCCACCCACTACCGTGTCGCCCACACGCCTCTCAACTTTGAAATTTTAAATGAAAATCTCATATTTTTAATTTCGGAATCAGAAAGAACTAATTGTTTAATAAACTTTTTACTTCGAGTAATTTTTTCTGCGATGAGCTATTTAACAAAATTAATACAATAGGTCGGTTTTGAAAGTATATGTAAAAATAACCTTGATTAATCATTCAATATTTGATTGGACAATTAACTAAATGTGATTAATTCATCATAACCTGATTTTAACATTTAGAATTAAACTGCAAATTTTCCTATCTCCATTTTTTCAATTTGATTTTGATTTTCTTACAATAGGTACATCAAATGAATTCAAAATGATTGCTGTTAATTTATTGCGCTTTGCGACCTGATCTAAATTATTATTGTTTGATACTGGAAATCGATAACACTTATTAATAATAATTCGATTATCAAACTGTATCACAATGGGTTCACTAGATATTAAATTAACACTAATTTTAGGCAAAAACTTTGGAAGGCTGTAGCTCCCTCACGAAGAATACATGTTCATATGAAAATTTTTGCTTAAAATAACTTCCTCAGGGATGATAGTCCCTTATTTTTCCAAAAAAGAGGAATTTTTTCTTGAAAAAAGAGACCAAAAAGAGGAATTTTCTAACTCTTAAATAGGTTATCTATAGATATAGGTATTTTACGTTTTTGCGATATTATTTCTTAATATATTATATATAAAATTTGAAGAGCTTTATTATTTTTTTTGGTCATTTTTCACCATTTCATCTATAAATTTCTAATTGCGCTTCTTTTTTTTTGGTCATTTTCACCATTTCATCTATAGATTTCTAATTTTGAAGTCATTCACGGCGAAATCAGTCAAAAAAGAGAACATTTTTTGAAAAAAGGGTACTTTAGGATCGACTTCCCAAAAAGAGGAAAAGAGGAAAAAAGGGGAGCGCTAGCATCCCTGCTTCCTCGATCTACTGTTAATTTTGTTAACACTAGTTGTAAATCATCCTGTATATGGACACAAAAAATTGTAGCAACAGATTAAAATGTACTTAATAACATTTGAATTTTTTCCTTCATCACGTACTCTATTCACTATACATTACCACACATATATTATTTATAGACTCACGTGCGCCACTGCCCCACCCACCCTTCCACACATACGCGCATGAGGCAATAGGCCGTCGATTGGTATTCCGACAATGCCGTGTGATATTTCGTTTCGATCCTAAAGCAAATAGCAAAACAACACAACAACTAATTGTTACAATATGGCTTGGAGGTTGTAAGACATTAAGCACTCGCTCTCTTGCTCATCATGTGATCTACGGCTTTCGGTGTTTAGAGAAACAGAGAGGTGCTGCTATAGGAAATTAATTGCTGCAACGTTCGCTCCTGTATTCAAATGCAAATCATTATACAGTGGATTCGAAATGGTGGCGCTTTTTGGGGTTACTATAGAGATCTCGTTTTCTAATGAAATGTTTTCTTTGTAGTTGGATGCCCCATTTTAAATAATACAACTGAATAACTCTAAGTTAACAATTTTTTTTAATGGAAATGGAGTTCTATAAACAAAAGATCGAAATTTCTGTCTGGAAAAGTACAGGTAGGTACACCATAATTTCTATTTTACTTTTTAAATTACCATATCTCACCGGGATTTGGATGAAAACAAAAAAATGCATATTGCAGTATTTGTTTTACGATTCAAAAAACATTATTTTTTTAAGATTCCGCATTTGGATGAACAACAAAATCGATGTCCATTAGAAAACAATGCTTGATTTTTTTAAAGAAGCAGCATTAATTGTTCCCCTTGAAATCCTACAATAGTATTAAAACTATTTGGCTGTATCATTTAAAACGGAACATCCTGTATACACATAAACTAATTAAGGCAAAACTCAATGTTAAAGATTGTGAACTTTATTATATTTTCATAACTATAAAGGTCGATCTAGACTATCGTACCGGTCCCGGTCTGGTCTCGCTCCAATCAAACATAAATAAACAATGAAAACATTCACACTATAGGTATCGTACCGGTCTCGGTCCAATCACGCTCCGATGCAGTATTACTATACTGAATATTTAACTGGAGCGAGACCGGACCGGCGCTAAGTAGTCGCAGAAGATTAACTCATCAAGAAAGAAATTAAAAACAATATTGCTTAATTAGCCATACACAAATATCAAAACATTATAACATAAAACATTACATATTAGGGAATTTGTACAACTGTTAGATAACTAAGCAGCATATATATTTTTACAAGACAATTTCATCAGTAGAGCACAAAAAACATAATGGTATCGTTATAATCAATTTCAGAATAACTAATTATACAAAGAAGCATTACATTTGATAATAATATCCAACCACCTGTAAACAATATACATTAAAACTTTTGAGGTGCACTGTGTGCACCCTTCTCCCTTATTTCATCCCACATTGGCACATATGTATAATGTGAATGTTTCCAAGTGTTAATTGTAATAAATACATCTGTTGAACGCTCGCGGTAAGAGAATGGTTGTCATCTTTTAAAAGATGTATGGCGATGAGAAATAGCGAAATATCCACCCGGAACAATTGAAGACGAGACGTGAATGCGAAATATATGTCGAGTTCAAATATTCATGTGAAAAAGAAATTGTTTCTTTGTTGGAAGAACATTTTTATTGTTTATTCTTTTAGCAACTTTTTAACAGATATTTACGTTTTATTTAAAAATGTTATGATTATTATCTACATATTTTTAGTGTTTAAAAATCTTCTTACTTTCTTATTCTATAAGTAATGCTGAAAAGTTTCGAAATCATGATTTTGATAGAAAAGTCAATTTTGACCTTCTCTCAATTAGATTCGACTATTTAAATGTGTGTCTGTAGACCCTCCGGTTGGCCCAGACTTGCGCTAATGATAACTAACACATGATAACTTCGTTCAAGACTCGGCCAAGGCTTGTCGTACCAAGGCTGGCCCAGAGTTGGCCCAAACTTGGGTAAATAATAGGTGACCCGAAGCTCGTTATCAAAAGTTGACCCAATCTTGGGAAAAGAATAAGCCCGGTATCTGAAGTTTGGCCTAGACTGGGGCCAATATCGAAAAAGCATCACTGGCAACCTAATGTTGAACCAAACTTGGGCCCATCGTCAAGGCTGGCATTTCCTACATGGGACGTTTGTAACTCATAATCGACAGAACATAGAAAAGTGAAATTTGATATTAATTAATTATTCTGAGAGAAGAAATTATTTTCGGAACGGTAATATTAGAAAAAAAATGTTTGAAGTAAATTTGTAAGGAATATTTGTATTTGTAATTAACATTCTATTCAGTTTTTCATTAGGTACAATGAGCAATAAAATGATGACTAAAAATACGATATATGACCAATAAGACGAGACTGATTTCTAAAATCCAATATAAAGTAAAAATATACCTAAGCTATAATAAAAATACACAAGATATCTTGAATTCAATAATTTCTAATCAAAGTCATACACAAATCCTAGCTCTTTAATTTCATACTGTTCCAGATTTATATGTTACATGTACTGAGGCGTGAACCCACCACAGCAACAACAACAACAAATACATCTTTGAGTTAACACTGAAACTATAAAGGCTCAAATAACCGAAAGATAAAAATAAAACGAAAAACAAGCTCGCCACGTATCCATCAAGCACCTAATCCAAGTGTACGTCAGCGAAAACCATATTAAAGTATTGTATTTATGGAGCAGCCAGAGGTTCCCAGAAGGTGCCTTGCAATCCCGGATCGTATCTCACGGAGTTTTATTGGTACACACACACTAACTCACTCACGCAGTGGCGGACATGGAATTTGCGATACCAGTACATTCATATATGTATATCTATTTTTAAGATAAACAGTTTTTTTATAAAAATAACTTTCAGTTGTGTATACAAATTTTCTGACACGGGAATCTCGCGAGGTTTATTTCACCGATTTTGATGTTTTACATCTCTTGGGATATGATAGGGAATATTAGAGAGAACCATACATGATTTCCATGTTCTTTAATATCTTTTTAAATAATTTTTAATATATGAAAAATTTCAATAGGATTTGTCAGAAATAAAACTCACCTTTGTATCATAAATATTAGTTTTTACTTCCATGTTCCGAAAGAAAGGGAAGTATTGTAATACCATCGAAAATCGTGTCCAAGATATTCTGATTGTACTACTTTCAAAACGTAAAGAAATGTTAATTAATAATTAATAATTAATTTAAAATGTACCGATCTCAATTATTTTTGGGTAAAATGTTTGTCTCAGTGAGTGCTCCACACCTATTGATTTTGGTGCTAATCAGATTAGGGGTTTTGGAAATATTCGAAATAATAAATGTTCCATACCTTAGGTTCAATTGACTACAAATGTACCAAGTCTTATCAAAATTAGTGAGATAATACTCGCAACGTTCACTTTTTAGATGATAAAAGTTACAAAAATTCGAATATTTCTAAAACCCCTAATCCAATTATCAACAAAATCAATAGATCTGGAGTACTCACTAAGGCAAACATTTTCCCCAAAAATAATTTAGATCGATGCATTTTTACAGTAGTTATCGTGAACGAAAAAAAATTCTACACCCAGACACACAGACACACGCACAGCCGCCATACGGAAAACAACTTTTCTTTACGTTTTGAAGTTAGTACAATCAGAATCATTTATTATCTCGGACACGATTTTTCGACGGTATTACAATACTTTCATTTCTTTCAGAACATGGAAGTAAAATCAAAAGCTATTAAATCGAAGGGTAGGTCGGAGAGAACAATTTTTTTTGGTGATTCGTAAAAACCGTAATAAGAACTACAGATTCTATCATTACAATTATTTTTCCAAGTAACAAAGGTTGTCAAGATATACTTGAAAATATATATCGAGGTGCGGTCTGGAAAACTCTAAAGGTGGGTTTTGAAAACTGACTATGCCAATGAAATGCTTATAAAAAATAAATTTTCATGTATTTAAAACTTTTTTTCAAGAGTAAACAGTTACACACTTTTCAAGTGAAAAAATAAAAAAATCATAAAAAAACTTCACCTCTTAAATGACCGTATGAGTATGTATAAAAAATATGTGCCCCTTATAATTTATTGAACTATTTGCATCAAAATCGCTGAGACACATTTCGCAAAGTTCCCTTGTGAGTATCTCCCAGAATACAGAACTTCTCGATAGATACTAACATAAGCTTCCTTAATGACTTAACTTTTATACAGTGTGTACATTGTACTTGTTTTCCGATAAAATTAAAACCATCGGCTTGAGAATACTATTGAAAAGTTTCGCATATCAGATCATAATTTATGTGCATACAGGAATATCCCGGTTATTGCAGTTAATACTGTCAGAACTTTCGCAATAATCAGATACTACAACAATACGTTATTGTTGTCAACTTTTGAAAATTATAATTAATTTTTTTAAGAATTTCTTATATCTAAATTTAGTTTTACGCGTTTAAGTACAAAAAGTAATTAAAAAAACGCAGATTTTAGTTATCAAAATCTATTCAAGTACAACGTATACACAGATATGTGCATGCAAAAATTTTCTCTCCTGTTTATATTCTTTTGTAAATTCGATGTTTGATCCTTACCATATTTTTTTTCTTATAAATCTTTATAAATTTTGTCGAGTACGGTCAAAAACACCAAAAGTAGTTCTTACATATTATTACTAAAATACAGAAAGTAAGATTTTTTTACAACTTTATTAGTTTCGTTATGACTTTTGTTTTTGTTTTTTTTAATTAATACACTAATTTTTGATAACTATAACAGTTATGGTAGCTTTTTAATACCATCTATAACTTACTTTAAAAGCTCAAACTAATGTTTTTAAGAATAATCAAATGTCAAAATTAAATTAATAAAGCTGTAAGAGCATCTTAAGATCTCTATACACTACCCAATTTGATCTCCAATTTACAGGGGCAACCTGCAGGGTCCCGACTTGCCGCATTTTATATATATATATATATCAAAACACATAGTACCCGATTTACCCTCACTGTACCTCCTTACCAATCAGCCCTTCAATTTGGATGATGTATAGAGGCCTTTATATTCTGCATTTTTTTTTAATAATTTGCAATAACTTCTTGCGATGTTGAGCAAACTCAATTACGATATTTAAAACTAATAATAAGTTTTAATCAAGATTCTTGATAAGTAAAAATGCATTTACAAAGCTGTGTTACTCAATTATACACCCTGTATATCCGTTTCCTGGTATTCTGGTAACCTACTTCACTCAATCAATTAATTCCATAGATATGTAATAGTATAACTGGAGGGAAAATTACAATGGGAGGAAAGCGGGCTTGTAGAAATAGAAAATAATATACGAATTTGCTTCATTGCTTATTCCACCTAAAAATAATGCAATGTTTTGACGTAGAACTATGTTTTCCTCGGTACTAGATAATCTTAAGGGCACAAATGCAACGAAGATATATCACATTTTGAAAGCTTATATGTCAGGAACTAATAATCGTAGAGCAATAAATAAAACGACAATAGATAACTTATATAGTCCCATTTATAAATTTTAGCTCGATACGATTTTATCACTTGAAAAGGTTCCCTAGTTAGTTCTATCCGTTATTATTGCGGCACAAAGTTGGTACTGTGCCTCTAGTTTTTAATAAAAAGAGTTATGAACTGTCAGTTTACGCTGTTAGCTTATCATAGCTCGCTAGAAAAAAAGTTTCCATAAACTATTCTATATATCTGTTCTCAGGACAGGTTTTTAACATTGAATTGTCACTCCAATATTTAACTAATGAAACTAAATACAATAAAATACGTGACAACTTATCTAATTAGGATTTTGTTATTAGTAGAATACTTTGAGATACTGCCTTGACATAAAGTTCTAAAAGCATAATAATATCGAATATAATTTCAGACAAGGGATTCAGGGGTTCCCTTACCTCTATCTAGATACGCCACTGCAGATAAACCTAGCTCTGATATAGCTTGTGCCATGTGTTAATCCATCTACCCCTCCCTTTACCCCTTTTGTAGTTCATGTATGTACCTCCCCCCACACCCCGCCGTGCCACTACCGTTGGGAACCCTTTGTTTTATGTTAACACATGTTGAATGATGTAGATTTTGCTTGTATGTACATCAAGATGGAATGTGTAGGTATATAGAAATGTTAGAGACGTATAATTCGGGAAAGCGTTTTATTTGACAGGTAATTGTTAAAAGTGGGTTTGCACAGGATGATTTTTAAGAAAGATATATTAATAATCTTATATGCAAAAGATTAAGCAGTTTATACTCCGCTGATAACTTCAAGACCTTACGAATGATCTGCTTGTCTACGTGGTCAAGATAATATAGCTTTCACAGATTTTCATCCTTTTTCTAAAAATATGTAATTATAGTGAAAATAATACAATGTATAAATAAATAAATAATCATTTTAAAGATTTTTGCTAAAGAGCTGCAAAAATGAATCAAGACGAGAAAAAGCTAGCTCATCTCGTGAAAGTTGAAGCCATCTCGTATCAGTGTTGTCTCGTAAATAATTAAACCTGTATCGTCTTGTTGTGGCTAAGACTAGTATCGGGCACTTATGGATTTTTTTCTAAAAAAACTAGTTGTCCTTTGTTTTGTACCAAATAAACTAATTGTAAAAAATTTTGAAATAAATAATTAAATATTAATTTGAAGATGACATCAAACATTAATTTCAATTTGATCTCCGATTTTTTTTTTACAGATTTTTTACAAGCAAAAATTACTATTTTTGTTTAATCTCAAATAGTTCAGTGGAGAAAAAAACGGAAATCAAATTTAAATATCGGTATGGAGAACCAATACAATGTTCTTATCAAAAAAACATTCATATATCGATAAATTTTAATACCAAATGGCAATATAATTATACTAACTGCCCCAAGGCACTTCCCGATCCCCCCAGTCATCCATGTCTGGTCGTGGCACAATTACGTCAATAACTGGCTGTATATGAACATAAATGCCAAAAAAAAATATATACTAACAATGAGAACAAGTGTATAATCCATAATGCCTATTCAAAATGAATTAAAATGGTGGTTTTACGCCAAACAGACAAATACCAACTTTTTTTTAAACAAAACCTAATACTACTAATTTAAACGCAAATTGTATTAAAAACAATGATTGGAATTTTGTCTATTTGGTGTAAACCCTTCATAATAATAATAAAGAAAACAAAACTATTTTTATTTCAATTTTTTAAATATCCTGTCATTATTATTGTAGGTGTACTATTTTTTATACTATTTTATAAAATAAATACATATATTCTTTGTTGTGACAAGTAATTTCGTAACTAAAATATTTATGTGTTAGTTATAAATAAAATTTAGCATCAAATATTATATATAAATTTTAATGCTTTCCAAAAAGAAAGAATCAGTTAAATGATGAAGAAATGAACTCTACAACACTCTTTCACAAATTACTGTGGCAGAATGAAACAAAATACGGAGGTTGTAGAAAAAGAAATAGAATGATTGTCTGATCGTTAACAACAGAAATGTTCAACCATGCGATTTAAGCAACTAAATACCGACTTGTGCTTTTAATGCTTTTGGGATTTTATAAGTGTAAGGTGGGTGTTAGTAGTTTTATTGAAAATTATATTTGATAATTCATTCGTTGAAAAAAATTATTCATATATTTTTATCGGATTTTTCAGCATTTTAAAAAATACATTTTTCATCATTTTTTTTTTACTTTCATTAATTTTCTTCATTATCATTTATTTCAGAAAATTTACGATAAAATTAAATTTCAAAACTTTATTGTGAAATTCTCATAATTGATATTTCAATATTACGAAGATGAAATATTTAAATGCAAATACCTAAAAGCTGTGAAAAAAGAAACTGATAAATTATGTCTAATGTCAACAATCAATGACAGTTGTTTTGATAAATAGAGTAAATAAAATACATATTTAATATTTGAATCAACAAAAAAACATTTAATCAAAAATTTCCTAAATCCCAAAGATCTTTTATGATAAATTGTTTGGTATTAGTTAAAATTAATTAACGCAAAGCCGTTTCTATAAGTTCATCATTTGTCTTCTAAATTAATTACCACTCAAAACAGAATTTATTTTAATTAATTTCATACTTCCAGTTCGTAATAGGGTTCGTAATGACAACCTTTTAAAAATTATTTCGCTTAAAAATTATGTAAATGGCAATACAGATCCAATATTTTTAAGTATGTACTTATAATATGTAAAAATATTTATAATCATATATAAAAATCCATTCGTGCAATCAAAAAAGTTTTTTAAATGTGTAGTAGAGTTCTGAAACTATTTTTGAATTCTATATGTATATTGTATGCCACATTTCTATCCAATGTTTAGTGACATATTGTAGTTGATATATTAAAAAACTACGAGATCTTACAAACTTTGGAATAGTTATTTTTTAATGTTCATTAAGGTGCAATTTTTTTACCACCCGCTATAGCCACACTTCTATAAATAAATAAACTTATTGGTTTTGTTTTTTCGGATGAACAGAAAAACTGGAATCATGGCAGTCATAGCGTAATTTTTTTTTTTATTTGTATAACTTGTCTAAACTTATAAGTATAAAAGTAAATATAAAAAATCTATAGTAAAAAGTCTTATATTTTTTGTAAATAAAAGTTCGAACTTTTTCGTAGTGAAAACCTAATGTTACTGGACTAAAAATTAGATGAAATAAAGAAAAAGGAAGGCTCAATGATTATGTTAGCTTGTTTTTTATTGCAAAGCATATTAACATGCGAAGTAATTATTGTGATTTGCAAGCTGCAAATCTGCTAATCTGTTTCTGAAATTTGTTTTTGTTGCAGAATAAAGAGAGAAAGATCTTACACAGATACAAATAAGTTGATACAAACAGCATCTAATGTTTTATAGCTCGTTTAACAATTTCATGATATTCATTCAAATAAAGTAAAAAAATCTTAATGTCAACTTGAAAAAATATTCATTTTTGAGTGAAATCAATTTTAAATCTAAACCTTCAAAATGAGTCATACTGATTCTGATTTCACAAAAATGTTTCACGACTTCCAAGTTAAAGACCAAGACAGCTGTTATATATGTATGTTATTAAATCTTTCTCTTTTAGCTAGTAATTTAATAAATACCATATATTAATAGTTAAATAAAACGGTCAAGTGCGTGTTGGACACGCACATGTTAGGTTTCGTAGTAATTCTCACTGCGATTTATAAAAAAGACTTATTTCAAAAATTTTCATAAACTATTTTCTGCTATAGTGTTCGTTATAACTTTCATTGAAAGTACTAATTAAAAGCTACATTCTGTAATTTTTTCAGATTTTTTTTAATTGATAGTTTAGAAATAGAGGGGGGGGGGGGGGGCTCTGATAACATTTAAATGCAAATATATCGTGACTGAAAGGTTAAAATCAAAAGGTCATTTTTTGCTGCATTTTAGGAGACCTATATAAAGAGGTGTGAAAAAAAATGTAGGTACACTTTTCAGTCTATGGGAAAAGGGTCAAAAAAATTTTTGACAGTGTTTATTATAATTTTCTTTGAATGTACTAATTAAATGCTATATTCTGAATTTTTTTCAGATTTTTTGAATTGATAATATAGAAAATAGAGAGGGGGATGCTCTGATAACAACTTTGAACGCAAATATATCGTAACTGGAGGGTTAAAATTTTTTGCATTTTAGGTGACCTATCTAAAGACACTCCACTCAATGGATTAAGTGAAAAAAAAATGTGAATATACTTTACCGAAGGGAAGTGGGATAAAAATTTTTATTTTATTTTTTCAAAAATATAATTTCTGTTTTTGGGTTATCAATCTACGTTCGTATACCAAATTTAATTTCAATCGGTATAAAATTTATATAGACGGACGCACAGAGCAAAACTATAAGGGTTCCCAATTTTCTATATACGGAACCCTAAAAATGAAAGAACATAATTTTACATAGTTAGTGGTGTTTGCACTATTCTAACTTGTGACCATTGAATTTTTATTTAATTAACCTACTTCCATATGCGTAGGTACAAGCTAACATACTTGTATATACAGTTGAATTTTAAAGGATTCAAAGCATTACATTAACTTAATTTCATGACCAAAACCGCACGGTCAGCTGTGGAATTTTAACCGGACACTCGTTTATCCGGAACAACCGCAAAGATCTGACTGTATTTTCCAGACTGGTACGTGTGTATGAAATGTAAGTAAGGGCCCAGGGCCGGCTCGAGAGGGATACGAACTATAAATAAAATAATACTAAACTCTTATCAAGGGTGAGTCAAAAAATCAAGTATATATACTTGATTTTTTGACTCACCCTTGATAAGAGTTTTTTTATATAAAAATATGTATTGATAAAAGTTCGATGGGAAATTAAATCACATTTTTAGACTGTCAACAATGATGTAATATTTGGTATCTTGGAAAGGTAGATTTAAAAAAAATACTATATATTTAAAAACAATCATCAAAAAAAATATTAAGTGAGTTAGCGGTCGCCAAATATATGTAATTTTTTACTTTATTAACAAAGTAAAAAATTCCATTTTTACGCAATGTAGAAACTTTAATTCCTGTTATATATATTTTTTCTCTGAACAGTGGTTCATATGAAGAGTGAGAAAAACTAGAATATATTTCACTCCGGGGGTATTTTTTTACGTGACAATTTTTAAGTAAAAAAAAACTTATCTTCTCTTTGATATCTATACTTTTTTTTTAAGAAATAAAAAAAGTCCACCCTCCTCAAAAACAATTTTATAAATACCTCGACATTGCGGTGAATTTCATTCAGTTTCTTTTCCGAAATTGGCACGAATACGCTACCAGACCTCGCAATATTCAGGGGCGGCCGGCTCTGATTTAAGGGAACGGGTGGCACTCACGTCGTGTCCTCTTTAATTACAACATCAGAGCTGTTTAGTGTTTAGAAGAGCGCGTTATGAAGTCGTTTTGTGGTCGGTCAGAAACAAAATCATAACGACTCCATGTTAAAAGTAAGGTTTTTATTACTGGTGTGTTCGTTTTAACGCATTTAACACACATTGAGTCGGTACTTTTGTGGGAAATATAAAAATGAATGACATAATTGTGACCGGCGATGTGTATATGTAGATATAATAAAAATTGGATCTGACCGAATTTATACAAACGTAAATAATTTTATATTCATATTCTTTACCCCATACAAATCGACAGTAGAAATTGCATTATGTGAGAGGTATAGAATCAAAATTTACCATGCCCACCATAAACCATTCTGAGATATTTATAAATTTAGTTTTTCAATATTTGAAGAAAAAAGTTTGACATGTTTTTAGCAAAACATGACTGGTTTTATTACAATGGAGGGTGGACATGGCAATTTTTGATAGTAACTGCGATTTTCAATCTAAATTTTCAAAAGGTTTTACCCAGTTTTCATTGGTATTTCATTCAGTAAGATCAGGGATGGCTAAAAAAAGAATACAATAAAAATCTCATTTTTTGTGAAAAGTAGACAAGCTTTGTTTCTATATCCCTCAATGAGTAAATCAATTTGGTATTATTATTATTGTATGTTTATAAGCTCTTCTATACACAATTATTGAGATGTTTTTATTTTACCTAGCATTTTTATGTTATAATAATCACTGATTTAATTTACCTCCGTATATTTAAAGAAAATATGATTCTATTTTGTTTCTATATTACTTTCGATTTGAGAATTATTTTTATGCAAAAAGATAAGGTTCTGACACCAGTTATGGCCGCTATATATAAGAGCAAGGTTTACTGTTTTGTGATTGACGGGTTTCTTTTTTGTAATTCTCATGAACTCATGTTACTAATAAAATAAGTAACTCTTTATTTAATCAAATTAATTACCAAAGTCCGCAAATTTTTTTTTTTTTTTTTTAAATTATGGCTTTTTATTTTGTTTCTGTTTTTTCCAATAATGGATAAAGTAAAACCAGTAATGAGTACACTTGTTAATGATTACACAATTTCGACACAAAATATATAAAAGAAAGAATCGTCAAATTTGAAACAATGTAAAGCAGTTACTATGATAATATAATAATTAATAAATAAATTATACTAATAATTAGTTTAAATGTCCATCATTTTGACACCTACTGGCCGATTGTCGTCAAATCACGCTGTAAGACAGTTAAATGTACCTATATAGATTTATAATATATTCAGAAATGGTAGTAATCAAATATCAACAAATATTTCTAATTCGATACATTTAATTAAAAAAAAAAATTACTGGGGTCATATCCAAGACTGGTGCCAGTACCTTATAACTTTTTGAAAGTATGCATTGTCCAAATATAAAAATGTACAATTTCTAAATATACCCGAATATATTAATAATTTAAATACACAATTATACGTGTAGGATACATAAATAACTTAAATTCAAAATCTGTATTTATATGGTATAACACAAAAGTATTTATAATTAAATCTAATAATATATTTCTATAATTAATACAGAATTAAATACATATTATAATAAAATGAACACATGCCCAAAGTATTGAATGAGAATTTTACACAGTTAAATATCACATTACAATTTAAATACCGAAGCTAAAAATAAAATCATATTTCATAAAAAACAAAAAAGAGGTATAATTAACACTCTGAAAACCATTATTTCACAATCCAGGAATAAAAAGCTAAAACAGAATTCGAAAAAAAATATCATCACCATCTGGGAGAGTAAAAATTTATAATTTGTCTTCCCTAGAAATCGATGTCTGTCACGCACAGGGAAAAAACCTTAGTGTCTGGGTATGTGTGTTTTTATATAAAACAAGGTTGGATTTCCCGCCAGTAAAGTTGGTTCTGAATTTTCATTGCTTTTTATTTACGCGGATCAACGAAAAGTTTTCGGAATTGTCGGTGAGAAGTTTTTTTTATAATTTCGGATAATAAAATATATTATTAAAAGTTTTTATTCGTTGTTTTTATTTTATTCAAATACGAGTTCTATTCTTCTTAATTTACATAATACAAAATTCAATTTTGTATAGCATTCACATATTGATTATTGTATTTTAAAATATTAGCGCGTAATTCTTCAGAATTAATTTACCTAATCCATTAGTTAAATTATAAAGTTATTTTATAAATAACGATTTTTATCCATGCTTAAAAAGTTTCCGGAAAGTCTGTCGTAGGAAAATAAAATTTGATTTTAGCACAGTTAATTTATATTAAATAGTTCGCCTAATAGAAAACAGATGGCTCCAAATAAGTAATTTTTTTTATCTCGGTTTCACTATTTATATTCTCAATTTTTTCAGATTTTTCTCCCTATTACTTTTCAGCACATGCGGCCCACAACGAATATTTTTGCGGCCCAACCAACAAAACGGTACGCAACAATAATATCGACTATGACCACTTTACGTCGTAATGCGTTCAAAAATATTAGTTTAAATTAAATTGTCCTTGTTTTTTCTTTATTTCGGAATAAACTTACGTTCCTATGAATAATGAAGTTCGTTTTTTACGGCCCACAAAAGATTTATTATTTTTGGCCCATGTTAGCCTCTGAGTTTGACATGGTTGGTTTACATACTTCTTTTACTTCATACATTTTTGTCTGCTGGCTTAGCCTTTTCAAACAGCTCCTTCGTGATTGATTTTTATCTGGAGTATTTAAATATTTAAATTCCTTTAATTGGCAGTGTTTATTTGAGACCCAACTCACAGGGACTAAATAAAAAAATGTGATATCCTATTAGCTTCCCTCAAAAAGCGCCAAAAAATAAAAGTTTAATTTTATCATGTACATTACTCCAAGGTTTTGACAGACATAAGTGTTATTTTTTCCAATTTCGGTACGGATCACTAGAAATAGATAATTTAAACCAAAATCCTTATCAGCACCACCTACGACCGCCGCAAACGTATCTACCGTAGATATATGGAATTATTTCTCTCTCTGCCTCTCTCGGCGGGTCCACGAAATTAAACATGATGGCAATTCGAAGCTATGCATACGACATTTACACTCACCGTGTCAGTTCCAAGGCGCGTTCTGTTTGTTGTTCTGAGGGTTGTTCTTGGAACAACCACCAAGCACCCACTCACCCCCCCCCCACACACACACACACACATCCATGCCATCGGTACGTTTGTGCGGTCATGTTGTCTGTTTTTGGTGGAATAACTTCTGAATGTATTTTATACTAATTGAGATTAATTGGGTTGTTAGTTTGGTTCCTCTTGTCAACGTTTCGTCATAAATTATGGTTTGTTAAAATAAATAGAAAAGTTTGGTGCCGCGTGTATCAACCATGCTGTATGCAATAGATATCTACCGTGGCATGCTCGACTGTTTGCTAACGTAAATGAACTGTAATGAATATCGGTGATGTATGTATACATAAATTTGTATTATTCTACTCCGTCAAATATTAGATACTAGGTTTTTTTAAACGCTTTCAAAGATGATGAACATGACTATATAGATGAACGGAGACCTGCCCGGGAATATTTTTTTCTTCTAGAGTGCTTGTCGTAAAAAGAAAGACACTTACACTATGCGTTGATGAATAAATCCATTTTTTATCCTTATTAGGGTTGAAACTTGAAATATTGCAATGCACGTTTATTTTTATTTAAAATATTTTGCCTAAAATTAAACATTATAAAAAAAAGTGGGTGCTTACGACAAAATGAAGACATCCCAAAAATTTCACGTTTCTAGGTCCAGGAGTTAGAGCTGAACGTTTATTAGTCCCTACTAAGTCACTAAAATACATTATTGTCATATCCACATGATACTATTATACAGGGTGTGCGCGATAAATTAGCAATAACTTTGCATCTCCTTATTTCATGTGGTTCTTATTCATTTTATGGAATTATGTTTCTAAGGTTGATTAAACATCGTTTCTTCAGATATTAATTATTAAATTCTGAGATCAACCATCATGTCGAAGGAATACGATGTTAGAGTTAGATCAACCATAATTTCTGGACTGCGCACAGGACGAATAGCTAATTAAGTTACGTATAGTTTACAACGTGAAGAATACTGAAGAAGGTGTATAATGCTAATCCTGTCACCTCACCAACAAGGATAATGCAAGTCCAGAGTACCTACACAGAATCCAGGAATTATCAATGAAGATCCAGGAAAGTCAATACGCTCCATAGCAAGAGAACTGCAAATGTCGGATGCAACGGTTCGCAAGATTATTGTTGAAGATAACAGATACAGATCGTATATTCTAATGCCGTGTTTAGACCGAAATAACAAAACAGCAACAGCGTGTCCTTTTAACAAAAGTGCACTAAACCCTATGCATTTTTAAATACGATGTGTTTTCAAACACCGTGTTGCTGTTTTGTTTTCTTTGATCTAAACACGGTATTAGAAGAGGCTAGTTTTAGTAAAATTTTGCCAATTTATCGAGCTCACCCTGTATATAAGATATCATTAAAAGTCTAGACATTTGGTGAAGTGTGTGGACAGATAGTGTAGGTAATAATTTGGCCTCAAGTCTCAACGACTCATAACGCCAAATGTCTAAAAAACATAGTCATTTCATGAAGTGCAACTAACTTCTTGTTGACTTAGACTATAATATTAAACAATTACATCATCCCTCTAAATAGGTAGACATATCGCTCATTTACTGCTACAAAAATTGTTCTTTTTGAGTTTTTTATACAGGAAAAGCCGTTCTTACATATACTTTATACAGCAAGAACGACATATATGAGCTTCTTTAACTAACTACGAGAGAGCATACATTTAAAAAATACCAATTCAAAACTTGAAACGCGTCTCCTGAAAATCACAATTTTTGAGTTATGACGTAGTTGCAGCAAATGAGCGATATCATGAAATAATTAAAACTATTTATATCGATAGTGAAATACTACATCTTTTTTAAACAAAAAGGTTAAAAGTCATAAATATAAAAGTAAAGTATTTAAGCATACATTATTTTTTTACAATTTTAGCATTAAATTTATTCGTTTTGTTTTTTTTTCCATTATACTAGCAAACAAAAAATATTTAATATTATTATTTATTGTAAACAGAGTCAAGACAATTCAAAAACCAAATGCCTTTTTTGTGTGTCTGTCTGTTTTAAAAAAATTCGTTGCGGCGGAGATTGAGTCTACTGTCTCATAGCTTTAATGAGATTTTCTCTAATAAACCAAGCTTTTATAATACCACCATTGTTCAGCGAATGATTCGTCTGTACGGTTACGCTATCGGCATAAACAGCTCTAGTCATTTCATGAAATGTCTAACTAAATTAGACGAATGTAATTGTTTGGTATTACAGTACACGCCCAGTTTCATGCTAGTTGTACTACATGAAATGACTAAATCTTTTAGACATATGGTGTAACGAGTGTTGAATGCAGACCATTACTCTATCTGTTAGCACTTTGCGAAGTGTTCTAGATTTTTCATTTCAAGTAGCTACGGCATACTATTATATAATATATATTTAAGAAAACCTAAATATGTACTAATTTGAGTAAGTATTTAATACTAGTTAGGTATCTACATATATTGCACACTCAAAAAAAGCTACAGTTGCTTATATATGTGTCCTATTGTCGTGCTAAATTTTTTTCAGTGTTTGTATTTATTTATTCTTTTGTAAGGGATCAATGTAAAAAATATAGTTATTAAGTGAGATTATGTCATTTATTTATTTTGTTTTCAAATTAATCACTATTGTTACTAAAATTGACAAAGTTGACAACCTTATTAATTAATACATTTTTAAAAGTTTAAGGGGTGTGCATGTTATGCCCAAGCCATGCTATTTCTATACATAAACGTAAGAAATAATTTGATAAATCATAATCTTCAATATTTTCTAAAATAAAGCTGTAAAAAACATAAATAGCTTATAAAAATTAAATAACATTCAACAAGAAGTAACCCTTAACACAGTTTATGCTGCAAAAAGCAACATCAAAGTGCCTTTACCATAATCGTACAACTTTTGCGTCTTTTAATTGACGAGTGGATAAGTCACAACAATTTACACGCGAGAAAGTAACAAAAAACAATTCAAAGAAAAAAGAGAACAGCGTAGGCATCTACTTTATGCCACCTACAGGAGTTTATGTGGAACTAATTGTTAAGGCCGTACCATAAAATGTTTTTGTTTATGAAATGGTTATCTGCGTTGAATTTCGTACATGTTTTACTTCTTTATTTATCTGTGTTCTTAATAGTTAGAGTACCTATTATATAACATTAACTGATAATAATTTTTAAAATATAATAAAATTATACTGCACACCGTAAGCAGGCTTTATTTGGTAGTGTGTTCTACTCTCGATTTAAAAAAATGTACGTTATAACATTGTATTATTTTATAAAAATGTATATAAACAAAGTTCATAATATCGAATATTGGTAGTTTTTAATTCTTTTGATTTCACTTATTTTTTATGAAAATAGAACCCTATTAATTAAACAACCAAATTGAATATTAGCAAAATAATTGATTAGTAGAGGTATAGTTTCTAAAATTACTGGAGAATGCAGCATCAATTAACATTTGTTGTATTTAAGATTTTAATGTATTTAAGATTAAAATGTTTATATTGAATTTTGTTTCATTACTTTACATCTGTAATAAACCCTCTAATACTGAATTAGTAGTTATTTCAATAATTGAATTAGTCACTTTAAATTTCACTAAAAGAATAGTGATTTCAAATCGAAAGTGGCGCCATTACAACATTTATTCTTACTTCAATTTATCAACGTCTACGAATCAACTGTTTTATGTGAGTTATTAGCAATAAATTAGGCAAGTTTATTTATACAAAACTTAAAAAATCTATCCAAAAATATGTTTTAGTGTGTTTTCAATTATCATTTGAATTTAATTTTGATTCTTTCATAAATTAGCCTATGATAATTGACATATTCATAACTGACATTGAAGTTCTGTGTTTTCAGTTAATAAATAATTTAAAAATATTATTAGAATATTCGTCTTTATGCGCAACTCAAACATTTTAATGAAAAATAGCATTTAATATCAATTTACACTCTCAGTTATAAAACTATAATACCTCCACGTCTTATTTTTTTGTATTTTAGTCGATATTTGTATGACGAGTTGAAGTTCACAGCAAGAAATTTCACTAAAAAATTTCGAATTTTTAATTTCGTAATAAGTATGTTTACTGTATAGAAAATGACGTGAAAAGTTGAAATTTTCAAACCGCAGGTCTGTATCTCAAACCGTTCTCGAGATATAACCTCTCAAAGTTTTAGTTTTTTCAAATTTTTGGAGAAAAAAGGCCATAACTTTTGAACGCGTGGTCGGAATTGATTTTAGTTGACGGATTTGAAATCAGCGTGTCAAAATCTATATAATGACATGTATAATACTTTAAAATTCGACAAAAAAATTTTGGCCAAAAATCGACAATTTTTTTGAATTTTTTCGATTTTTCGTGAAATTTTTTTTTCGAATTTTAAGGTATTATGCATGTCATTATATAGATTTTGACACGCTGATTCCAAATCCGTCAACTAAAATCAATTCCGACCACGCGTTCAAAAGTTAGAGCCATTTTTCTTCAAAATTTTGAAAAAACTGAAACTTTGAGAGGCTATATCTCGAGAACGGTTTGAGATACAGACCTGCGGTTTGAAAATTTCAACTTTTCACGTTATTTTCTATACAATAAACATACTTTTAACGAAATGAAAAATTCGAAATTTTTTAGTGAAATTTCCTGCAGTGAACTTCAACTCGTCAAACAAATATCGACTAAAATACAAGTAAAAAAAGACGTAGAATCATTTAGTCACTATATAAATATTTATATAAGAATTTAAAAAAGTAAAAGCTTGAATTTATGATGTTTCATAACTAGTTTTTTTTTGTTAATAGGAGGGGGAGGATTGACAAAATAAGCTTCCCTTATTAAAAATTTCACGCCTCGCCACTATTCTATATAAATTTATTAAATAGAACGAAATCTATTAAAGTTTATAAATATTAGTTATAATATATACGTGATGTGTTTCAGTGATAATTTACAGCAAATAATATATTTCTAATTATCATTACTAACTTGACATAAAAACGAAATTAAAAATGGTTATTTATTGGTAAAGATTCAAGACAGAACAAATACGTATATTTACAAATTATATATTACTATTTTGAATTTTTAACTAAAAACCACATTTGTTAACTCAGAGACATTTTTTTAAACTCTTCTAGTATGAACAAAATCAACTTTTTTTAAAATGCAATAGTTAGTACGAAGAGTCTAATAGAATTTTATTTTCAGTTTTTTAGTCGGTTTTAAAAAGGCAAATTAAATTTTTAAACGTTTTTTTTATATTTTTTATTATACATACATGAAATGTACTGTCTAATAATGTATAGTAAATAATAGTAATCGTGAAAAAAATCGAACTCGAGATTTTAAAGGAATTACACGTATTGAGGGTATTTGCGAGCTGCTTTATAATATCGGACATAAGTTGGAATAGAGGCTTCATAATATATTTTGTAGAGACGGGAAAAGGGCCCTAAAATATTTTTTTCGGAAGGAAAATAGGGTTACAGTTACGCTACTTCCAGAAGCTTTGAAGCAATTATATATCGTAGTAATAGACTTAAATCTTACAATCACACTGTATATATATGTAGTTATGTAGGTACTATACCTAACTAAAGCTGCTTATATACAAACTGCAGGCGATTTGGAGCGAAAACATAAAATATTGTATTCTTCGTTCTTCAAAATTAAACTAAATCAATGAATTCACAGCGACTACACTAATTTCTAAATCCCTTCAATACAAATCTACCGACTACCTGCACTCCTTTCAAAGCTATACAAATATAGAATTCCATAACACTAATGCCTAACATCTTAGTAATTGAATATAGGTCCTTAAACGGCACTGCTAAATGTTTAAAACTGTACCCGCTACAATTACACATGGATAGGGCTAAGGGATAATAACCCCGACGTCCATTTCAGTTTGCACACGCGGAACGGGGATGTGACGGGAGGATGGAGAGCTCTCCACCGCTCCCTCGCAGACTCGCTAATTACAAGGAGCCAGGTGGCGGCCGTTCTGACGCACCTGTATAATGTTCCACAATGTTCCTGGATCTGTCTAGCAATAATTTTAGCCAAACATAACAAATATACTTGCACGTAATGGGTACAGGACATATGTTTGTGATGTTTTATTATTTTTTTGGCGCTGTTTTGTATGTAATTAATTTGTGAGTTATCGGAAAAGAGTAATTAGTGGTAATACTGTTTACTTTCTTATACGGTCATTAATTAATTAACCCTTTGAACGCGACCATACATAGGTACTTTAAAAAAATCAAAGTTGTCTAAATTTTTTTTATTTGCATTTTCTTTTCATTATGTCAATTTTGCATGAAATTGCATATAAGGAAGTGGATATTTGTGTGTATATTGGGGAATAATGTTTTAGTTAAGAAAATTGGAAGGGAAAATAATACAATCGACTTTTATCGATATTCACGTCCAAAGAGTTTAACCGATTTCGAATTCAAGATTTTTGAATATAAAAGAGTTAAATTCTATATTTAGGATCAAAATACGTATCGCCAGGAAAGCTCCTTTTTTTTGAAAACGATTTTTAAACTTGGATATTTAGGTACCTTCTCTTTTTGAATTTTTCAAATTATTTTTGAAATGGCACGAATTAGATAAAAAAAACAATGGTAAAGAATATTATTTTCTATAATTTATGTTATATTCATTTGTTTACAAAGGAAATATTTAAGAAAAAAAATATTTTAAATGATTCATAACAGAAAAAATGTTTTTTTACAGAAATTGTAGAGAACACTAATTATGTTCCAATAATTTCTTAACAGTTGGCTAAAAAGATTTGTTTTATATGTATAATTAGACACACATACACAGTTGACCATAATATAATAATATATAAATATTTAATAAGTGAAAAACTATAATATTTAATAAACAATTCTTAGAACGCATGAATGGACGCGAGACGCCAACACGGACTGGCTAACACCAGAGTTACCACTACAAAATTTAGAGAGAAAAAAATGTTCAGGAGATAGGATGATTCTCAACCAGAACTTGAGATATGTTAAGTGGACTTTTTATTCAGCCAGAATTTGAGGTAGGTAACCACCTACTTACTCAGCCAGAGCTGGAAGTAGAATACTTTTCGTGTCTTGAAACGATATGTTCTGTGTTTCACCCTCAGGATGAAGTATAAGAAAGTCTCGTGGCATCCATATAGCAGCTTTTTATATAATAAAATTAATTGTGTGATTTAAATTTCAATGTATATCGTACAGTTGAGTCAAAAATGAACTTATTTTGTATATTCGATAAAATAAATAAAAATACATGTAAAAAAATTCGTTTGCGTAAAAAATATTTCATATGCAAAAAAAAACTTCCCCAATTAAATAACTAAACGTAAATAACGGCTCCACCCCCGGGGTATAATGAATAATAAAATGACGTTAAGCGAAAATGATTAACAATAATGGATCACTTGGGACGAAGTAGAGGGTGTATGGGGGGAGGAACAAAATTCCATACGGCGCAAGAATTCAGTTGGTATTCTAAAATTTACATTCTTCATATTAATGAATCTTTTCAGTTCTCTGGGTGTGTACATTATATTGTGGACAATTTAGTAGAGCGAGAGGAAGAATGGTCAAATATTAAAAATAAAGCGAAATAAGATTTCAGATAAAATGATGAAAACAAGAGATGGTTAATATAACAGATTTATATTACAATAATTGAAATTTTTGTAATATTATTACAATAAAATTGCAAATAATACAATTTTACAAAATTCCGCAAATAGCAGGTAATTATCCCAAAAATATTTAATTAAAATTCCCTTATTTAAAAACAAATCACGAAATAATGAACGAAGCATTTATTTTTAAGTTTTAACAAAACATTTGAATTTAATCAAAATCCATGATAGCAAATAAATAATTTCTCTAATAGAATTGATAACAAATGAACTATAACTAGGTATTAGCAATTTATATACGAGATAAGTAAATATTAATTATTGTTTCGTATTGGAAATTAAATAGAAAATGATTTGATCATAAAATATATTAATTTACTAGTAGATTAATATATGATTTAATCAAATAGAAAATATATGGTATGTTGTAAATGGAATAATATTATCAAAATAAATGTTACATATAGTCCTCGGTCCCGGCTTTAAATTTTGAAATAAAAAATACTCCTCTGAAACTTCGTGAGTGAATTCGTTTTGGCGTAACCTACAACTTTTTTATCTTAGAAAATTCTGAGAATTGGGGCGTTTTTGATGTGGCATGCATCAAACGTGTTTAGGGCGTAGGTCAGGACAAAAGACCCTTGATTTTTGCAGGCCACAATGAATCCACTCACGAAGTTTCAGAGGAGTATTTTTTATTTCAAAATTTAAAGCCGGGACCAAGGACTATAGTATATCACATTCTTCACTTATTTTACCACATGTAAACGGAATAATTATTGTAAGACTATAATATGTCAATTACATATATTCTATAATACTTACTACTAAAGAACAACATTCAAAGATATCATAGTGGTCATTACTTAAGTTAATTAAAATATTACATTGCAAATGTTCTTTACGTTCTACAAATATGACATATTGATTTTTAAAGTTGTTCAAAGGGTTAAATATGATTTCCATTTGATTGGACGCAATTTGTTGGATTAAAAGGGATATTTTTAATGAGCTTATGTAAATTCTTCTTTAATCAACTGAATACAGCAACGTATTAAAAACATTATTTCAATATACATATTCAAAACAATATTTAATTGTATAGATATAAGGATATAACAGTATCTACAATAACGTTTGGAGTTAAAATTAAATCAAAATTTTATATAAACTAATTATTAGTATAATTTATTTATTAATTATTATATTTATCATAGTAACTGATTTACATTGTTTCAAATTTCACGATTCTTTTTTTTATATCTTTTATGTCGTAGTACTTATCATTTTATAATCATTAGCAAGTGTCCATCACTGCGTGCTCGTTACTGGTTTTACTTTATCCATTACTGGAGAAAAAACATAAACAAAATAAAAGGTTATAATTTAAAAAACAAACTATATTTTCGGACTTTAGTAATTAAATTGATTAAATAAAGAGTTATTTGTTTTATTAGTAACATGAGTTCATGAGAATTACAAAAAAGAAACCCATAAATCACAAAAACAGTAAGCCTTGCTCTTATAGCGGCCATAACTGGTGCCAGTATCTTATATTTTAACCATTTCACCAGTGACTAGAACACTAGATAATTTTTTTAAATAGATATTTTCAAATTTCAAAAAATATGATAATTTGAAAATGTTAAACAATACAAAACTTTTTCAATTACATTTTCATTTTGATTGTTGACAACATAATAAAACCTATTTTAAAAACTAAACTCCTTCCAACTGACCTTTAAATAATTGTTAGCAATAAATCAAACTACCAAAATTAAATAGTTATTATTATAAACGGTTAACAATTAACACAAAATGAATTATGCTTTCTACCTACGTTATATTCGATTTTAAATGTAAATAGGCAGATTTTAACCAATATGCAAAACAATATCGACAATAAATTAAATTGAAATTCATAACTATTCGGTCGATATACTAATCAAATACACAATAATTGCACGCGCGCGCGCTCGTTTTATTTGAATTCAACACCATTCATAGTAACTACATACACACCTGCGTTCAATACTTTACTGATAATATACATGAAAATAATTGAAATTCGGCCTAAACTCCCTTATTGAAAAAAATTTACATAGGGGACAGTTTGTATAACATTCCTCTTAATTATATTAGTAAAAAAAGTCTAACAAAATAAAATGTTTTTATCTCCCCCTCTTGAATTTTATAAAATGTATAAATTTAGTAAGTATATATTTATCTTATTTTAACCAATATTTTTCGATACGTTATACTTATAAGGTACTGGCACCAGTTATGGCCGCTGTAACAGCAAGATTTACTGTTTTTGTAATTGACGGGCTTCTTTTTTGTAATTTTCATGAACTCATGTTACTAATAAAACAAGTAACTCTTTATTTAATCAAATTTGAAACAATGTAAAGCAGTTGCTATGATAATATAATAATTAATAAATAAATTATACTAATAATTAGTTTAAATGTCCACCATTTTGATACCTATTGGCCAATTGTCATCAAATCACTCTGTGAGACAGTTAAATGTATATAGATTAATATTCAGAAATGATAGTAATCAAATATTAACAAATATTTGTAATTCAGTGCATTTAATTAAAAAATAGCCATTACTGGGGTCATATTCAAGACTGGTGCCAGTACCTTATTTATCTAGATAACTAGCGATCGGCCCGTGTTATTATAATTTTCATGAACTTTTTTATACAATTTATACAAGTACTGTTAATCTGAAACAATTTTTTTTACTTTTATTATGACTGAGCTTTGAATAAGATGAACGTGTAATATTATTTATTTAATTTATTTATTATTTATATAACATAATCAGAAATGTAACTTCATTGATAAGAATGGTAAAAACTTTTTTAATTTAGTTTTTTTCCGAGGCAATTCTACATCCTACTAGTTATCTACATAAAATATGTCGGATAAAGGCCTGCGGTATTGTTTGAAACTGGTTACATTTAAACTAAAAAATATTCCTTTATTAACAATATACAAAATATTAAAACTAACCAATTAATAAAAAATGTATATCTATAACAGAATTTATTTTTATATTGATAACTTTTTATCAAATACAAAATTCAAAGACTAACTGATATCAAAACATAAGATAGAGTCAATATATCTACACGCAGTTTACCTCAATTCTCAAATTAAACGTATTACATGGAGGTACAAAGTGAAATAATATTCAGCTTGTCTTTGATCAAGCTTTCATTAAAGAGTACAGTGGAAAAGGACTTTCTGTGAAATGAAACATTACCAATTCTTTATGATGGATCACTACAGGGAGGGACATTTGTATAATGTCTATTGTGTTTTCAAGGATATTCCATTTAGATGTACATTTAGTTCTAAAAGTTCATATTGTGTAACTCAATAAAACTTGTGTGCATATTTTCTATTTTGCTCATATTTTATTTATTGTACTTTTTATTATTAATATTTATAAATTATATTATTTTTTCCTTATGTATTTGTATAAAAATATAATATAATTTTACAAGTTAAATTTTAATATATATTTTTTAAAGGAAACTATGGTTTTTATACATAAATGTGTAACAATAAATACTATGAAGTTACATTTAGTTTTAAAAGTATTATATCATACCACAGAATAAAGCTTTTATACTTTTGTTCATTTTTAGTACCAGAACTTTAGTTTTTTTTGTTATATGTATTTTAAAGTGAAACTTTTAATAAATATAAAACGTTTAAAGGTATTATTATACACTAGACACTATAAGGTACTGGCACCAGTCTTGGATATGACACAAGTAATGGCTTTTTTTAAATTAAATGTACTGAATAAGAAATATTTGTTAATATTTGATTATTACCATTTTTGAATATTATTCTATACACATTTAACGTTCTTACAGTGTGATTTGATGACTATCGGCCAATAGGTGTTAAAATTGTGAACATTTAAACTAATTATTAGTATAATTTAATTATTAATTATTATATTATCATAGAAAATGCTTTACATTATTTCAAATCTGATGATTCTTTCTTTTATATCTATTAGTACTTATCATTTTGTAATTATTAGCAAGCGTCCATCACTGCGTGCTCATTACTGGTTTTACTGGAGAAAAAACATAAACAAAATAAAAGACTTTAATTTAAAAAACAAACTATATTTGTGGACTTTGGTAATTGAATTGATTAAATAAAGAGTTACTTGTATTATTAGTAACATGAGTTCATGAGAATTACAAAAAAGAAACCCGTCAATCACAAAACAGTAAACCTTGTTCTTATAGCGGCCATAACTGGTGACAGTATTTTATATTTTAACCATTTCACCAGTGACTAGAACACTAGAGAATTTTTTTTAAATAGATATTTTCAAATTTCAACCGAGACATTTTATGTTTATTTTTATCTAAATGATACAAATACAATATTTTTAGAATTTTTCATTACATTTTTAATTTTATAAAAAAACTACCTAAAACCAATTTTTGCAGGGTCCTTTCAAATTGTTTATTCAAGTCAATTTTAAAACAGTTAGGCTAACCTGTCGGACAGATAGACTCTGTTTTTCGTATTGTAGATTTATCAAATGTGAAGGATTAAATACCTTAAAAAAATCAATTATCATACATTTCCAATTGTTCAGTTGCAAACAGTTAATATGGACACGAAAGACGAAGGAGTGCCGAAAACGAAGATAAAATAAAACATTATCAATTCTTTGTAATGAATATCGGTGTCCTTTCGTCCACAACCCCGGATTAATGTTTTATTCAACTAACCTCCAGGGTACAACGAAAAACTTTTATCACTCTGAAGCTACGTAATTCTAATACAGGATCCATAAAACATATTACTTCCTACTATTAATCCAACCATAAAAATTATATAACTGTTCTTACTTTAAAATACCTGTAAACGCGTATTTTGCTTCGTTATTTTTTATATCATGCTATAAATTTAAATTTGGTGTAAAATTTTACCTTAAAAAAAGGATTAAAACGAACATAATTTTGAGATTTCGAAAGATTTTTTCTTAAAACCTGTCTAGTTAATTATGATAAACAATTTAACAAAATCTAATTTCATTATAAGTTAGTAAATTCGGATTAAATATCATATTTCGAAATTTTAGAGCAACTTAAAATTACAATTTGTTTTCGAGGCTTTTAGGTCATAAATAAAATGAAATAGTTATATGAGATATAACATTATTTATTTTAAAACAATGTATAAAATTATTTTAACATTTATAATTTCAAAAATATTGTTTGTTACTAGCGCCACCAAGCGACAAAAATAAATAGTTTTTTGGGTGTCTGTCAAACGTAGAGAATGCCAAATCAATTCGTTTTCAATTGCAGTGTTTTTATTTGGAAATTTTTGTTATAAATAATAGCTTTTACGCTTAATAATAGAAAATGAAGTAAGTTTCTAATTTTTATCTATTCATTTTGAATTACAATTACGATTTCGCTTATTTTTGTCTAAAGGTAAACGAAAAATACATTTGTGTTATCTATTTCATAGGTGAAGATCGAAAATTATCGTACATTTTTTGTATTTATGAATTATGATAAAAGGAGAAGAATGATTAGGTTAGGTTAGGTTAGGTACTGTGCCATAGATGTGCACAAAAAAAAGAAGTGTGTATGTTGCCGTTAAGGCAGGTAAAATATTGGTCGAATTTCGACCATAGGCGACACTTGTAGTAGGTTTTAATTTATATAAATTTATGATTTAAAATAATACTAAAAATATGAAGTATGGAATATAACACTGTTTATTTCCATGTTGAATGTCAAATTATGTGAAAATATTTTTAAATCAAAATTAATAAATATAATATATACTAAAGTAGATATACGTGTATGCATAAGAAAATAAAAGGGAAGTGTGAAATTCCAAGAAAGATTGAAGGTTGCAAATTTACATTTGAAAAGCACTGTAATAAGGTTTTACAAAATAAAAAGATGATTTTGTACTATATATAAAACAACTTTGAAGTTGGTTTTCTTCAAAATTTTAATTAAAAACCGTGTATACTTTAATATCTGATTTCAAACCAGATAACTTATTTATAATTTTATTTTTAATTACGAGAAAGCTGAACTATGTGTGCTATTAAAAACAACAGCGTCCATGCAATATTAAAATTTCAAATTATAACTTTTTAATTTAATATCTTCCTCAGTATAACATTACACATATATACAAAATACACAAAAATGCAACCCTTAAATTAATAAAAATTTTGATAAGGTTTATGAATTCATTTTAATTACCATACATGCCATTTCGGTATTTTTTATTTATAGGCTCAAATAAGTATTATATTTGTGTTTTACCCTATACATCGTTTTATAGGCAATATAATCAATTTTATCAGTTCTAAGAATTTTTGTCTGTATGTCTGTCTGTTTGTTTGTTCCGACTTGACAAAGAAACTATTGAACCGAAATTGATTTGATTTGAACTGTTCGAAAGCTCAAGATCCTAGAATTAGTTTAGGTTATGTGATAATTGATTTAAAACAGACCCACATTAAGGAAAATTTATAATTTATATTTTCTTATAAAAATATAGATAGTTGTGATACTGTTGTTATTAAAACTAGCATCACTGATGCCATTGTGGGTAAACGGTGCTTATGTTTTTAGAGCAACCAGTTGCATAGACATTCACCGATTTTTAAATACACGCAGTCAAAGCCGCAGAAAATTTTTAGCTGAAAAGATACTTACTTTATATCATAAACATTCAATTCGTTATAATGTTCATTGAAAGTACTAATTAACAGCTACATACTGGAATTTTTTCAGATTTTTTGCATCGATAATTCACAAATTAGAGGGGAGACGCTCTGATAACCACATTGAAAAGCAAATATATCATTACTGAAGGGTTAAAATCAAAAGGTCATATAACATATTTGTTGCATTTTAGGAGACTTATGTAAAGACTCAATGGGGTAGGTGAAAAAAATATGAGTACACTTTCAGTCTATGAGAAAGGGGTCCAAAAAACTACGTCCGTATACCAAATTTCATCTTAATCGGTATAAAATTTTTATAGACAGACGGACGGACGTCAAAGTAAAACTATAAGGGTTCTTAGTTTTCTACGGAACCCTAAAAATACTAGTTTATTTATAACTATACGATATGAAGAAAATGTTATCAAATCTTTAATTAATTATTTTATTAAACCAAATCAAATAACCATTATTCGATAAAATAAAAAAATTAAGAAAGCAAACCATAGATGTTATTGTGTCAAGTAAAAATTCTTATAAGTAAATATATAATTATTCAAATAATATACATATACATAGGATAAATAAGTTAGCAAGAACACAGAGAAGTCCTTTTAGCAGAAACATATTTCATTGTTTTTAAGACAAATTTATTTTAATTGCCGCCCTCAACTTGTTCTAAAAAAATACGTTTCGAGCCAAACCACAAAACGGGATTTACCCTACTCGTGTTTAAACTGAAATATTCAAATTCCGTGAATTTTAGAATTGTTTTCAAAGTTTTACTTTTTTAGTCTAATTACATACCACGCATTTCTCCAAATGTAGTCGAGAAAGTTCAAATTAAAAATTTTAATTTCAAATGAAAATGTATGTTGTCTATAATACATTATACATATAGCACGTTTTCTTTTGTCAAAAATAATTCTTTTCTGTTATCAAATTAAAAGTACAACATTGGTTAATTAAAGCGATATTACTTTAAATACTGATTTATATTAAAATTTCAATTAAAGTAGAAATAAAAATGTGAAAATTAGTTTTTGGTTCAATTTTACTCAAATTTTCTTTCTCTATCGATAATAAATTAAAAATTTCAATATCTTTTAAAATTTATGTTTTACACCAAACATGTTAGTGGGACTTAAACATGATTTTTTTATAAAAATATTGTAAAATCGTGTTTTGTCTATTAATTCAGAAACGAACAATTATTTAAACATATTTAAATAATTATTAATATCAATTTCAGAAAATACATATTTTATTAAAGTTTCATACGTAAGTACATTGCTTGACTGCAAACGTTTAGAAAATATGATACAATAAAATACTTACCTATGTATTTTGTGACTTTAAGAATACAAAATGAATGTGGTAATATAAAATAAAGAATAATTTCAATGTATTTCTAAATACAATTAGACCTGAAAATGGCCGATAGGAATCGACCGAAACGTTGTCATCAAAAACGGAACAAGGAATTATCCGGAAATAATCATCAACATCCACAACAGAATAATTAATAATTTTTTTAGAGTATTCCAAAAAAATTATTATTCAATATTAAATCGTGAATTTTTTAATATATTTTTTATTTCATTAACCCTTCGACCTTTTTTCAAGAATAATCCATCACTTTATAGATCTCCTTAGCAGGAATTAAATAAATTAAAAATAAATGGGTCAATTATCATTTATTATCACATATTTCTGGATCATGCCGTATATTTCAATATAATTTAATGTGCCCTTTTTCAAAATCTTTAAAGAGGTGGGATCAAAAATAAATATGATATAGTTTAAATATTTATTAATATCTAATACTGGAATCAAATGTGTATATTCAACAATAAAATATTGATCATAATTGGATCAATACTAACATGAAACAAATCTCAAATTATCGAAGATTTATTGTATTACTTTTGAAAACCATATGCCCATTCAAATAAAATAAAAAAACAGTATACATAGAAACAAAAATAATGTAAACATAAATTTACAAAAATATCATAAATATCAGAAAGTTTCTACTTTTTAACTTACATTTGAAATCAAAACAATTCCATATATTATACATAAATAATTTACGAAAATTTCATGACCACGGAATCAAAAAAACAATCTACAAAAATAAGTAAATAAAATATATATAATGTAAACACGAAAATCTGAAGTTGTGAAACCACTCGACAACGCGGTAGTCAAACCGGAACCGGTAGACAGCAGTCCACATGTACCATACGCAACACAGTGGTGATAAAGTAGCGAGCTTAGAGCTTGCAGCAACACGCGCGCTTCAGCTCGGTGCTCGTCGCAGACTGAGCGACGCCGAGAATCGCCGCGGCGGCGAGTCCGGCATCTCGAATGGAATGCGCTTGTGCGCTGGTTAATTCATAACGTGTCGTGTTTGTGTATATATCTATGTAAATTCTATCACTATATATTGAGAAACTGCTGCTGTATTCCAGTGAATGTGTTGGTTAGAAGCGTAGGAGGATATCGGTTTTGTGTTTAGGAACGTTTTATTGACTAGAACAGAAACTCATCTCGTTTCGATAATCGATATTAAATTAAATATTGATTTTTTAAACTTTTTGTATTTGATACTGAACGGTTTTATAAATTATAAGTATTATATAAAACGGTTGCGTAGGATGTAAAAAAAGCAAAGTATGTACTTTTTTAACAAAAAAAGGTTTCATTAATTAGCATACGAGTATATTTTATATAAAATCCCACTCTTGTTCTTGAGTTTATTGTTTACCAAGGTAATAATTTTCGTAGGCATAATTGTATGTAACATTTTTTTGTGATAATCAAACATATGGAGATATGCACCATATAGCGGCGCCGGGGCAGGGGAGGGGGATTGTTTTTACGTTTTGAAGATAAGTAGTACAAATTAGAATAAGACCTAATCTCGAATACGATTTTTCAACACTATGAACTATCACCATATATCTACTCCCATTTTTGAAAGCATAAAAGCAATTTTGAGAAGATTTCTTTATTTTATGTTCAATCAAAATTTTCAATTTTCACAAATTTGGGACGATAACTTACAATTACATACATTCTACAAAATTGTAATCGGAACTTCATGAATGTTTTTTTAAATGCTAAATTTATAAAATTTGATGTTTTTTTCTGAAAATTCGTTTCATAAATGACATATTGTACTGGCACCAGTTATGGCCGCTATAAAAGCAACGTTTACTGTTTTTGAGATTGACGGGCTTCTTTTTTATAATTCTCATGAACTCATGTTACTACTAAAACAAGTAACTCTTTATTTAATCAATTTAATTACCAAAGTCCGCAAATATAATTTATTTTTTAAAATATAATAATTAGTTTAAATGTCCACCATTTTGACACCTATTGGCCGATTGTCATCAACTCACGCTGTAAGACAGTTAAATGTATATAGATTAATATTCAGAAATGGTAGTAATCAAATATCAACAAATATTTCTAATTCAGTACATTTAATTTAAGAAATAACCATTACTGAGGTCATATCTAAGACTGGTGCCAGTACCTTATTCTATAAGTAATAGTTCGTATGTACAAATTTATATACAAGTAAATCAATTTTGTCGGACAATGTCATTCAGCTATACCAACGTATCTTACCGTCCTATAAAGGTCACAATATCGTAAAGCGTAATAACAAATAACACTGCAATAAAAGAACACAAATTGAACATGAAAAACGACTGAAGAAAACACCGGAAAAAGAAAATTGAGTACATACATACAGATGATGAAAATATCTCAAACATTTATAGAGACTTTATGTTTATCGGAGATTTTTATATACTTTAAGCTCTATGTACTCAAGCTCAAAAACATAACAACAAGAAATCAGAGAATTATGAATTTTCACGTTTCGAAAGCGTATAACTAATTGAAAATGTTCTTTTAAATAAATTCCTTAATTATATTAAAATTAAATTCTTGTCTTTCTAAAAAAAAGTTCAAATATCGTGTTTACTTTTATATGTTTTATTTATTAGTTTATTTATTTATAAAATACACACTGTTTTGAATTTAATTTAATGTTTGATGTTCGTGTTAGATTTCGTATCATCCTATGTGGAAAATGGAAAATTTTTAGAGCAACACAAAAAAACTTTACATTTAATTAAATTTATCCTAAAACAAATAATGAAAAGTGCACATTTAAAAAATATAGATAGATATTGAAAAAATAACATATTTTTTATCTCGTTGAAATTCACGTATAATTTAATTTTAATATATACTGTGTAGTTTAAGTAAATTAATTTTAAATATTTAAGTTGCAAATATCTCGTAAGTAAAATAAACTAGAGTGAACGATAGTATTCAAAACATTGCCCATTAAAATGTTTTTTTTTTGTCTACATTAAAATATTTATTTTATTAAACACTTATGATGCAAATAATTTCACAATATAGAATCATCTGACAACTTTTGATGTATACAGACGATAATCAATTATTCATCAAATTTAGCATTTTAATTTTTATTGATGATTGCTTCCAAACGATAAACAATAAAACAGTGATATGATTTTTATTTATTTTGGAAATAATCCGCTGGAAAGTCTTAAAAAAACATCCGGTAAGTATATAAACTGATTTAAATGATCAATATCTTTACGATGAAGATCATAATTTATTTCTCAAAAATATCTACAAATCGACCAGCTAGGGTTACTAATAAAAATGATATTTTTGCGAAAAAAATACATTGAAAAAAAATTGATTTCATCAAATACTAATCGTTTCAGAAAAAGGCTGTATAGGAAAAGGAATCAGTTTGAGATAATTCACTGTTTTTGATAATACCTCTAAACCAAGCAAGAATACCTTATTCACTGAACAGGTACTGAAAATAAATTATATTGTCCAAAAAGGTAACCTCTATGAGATTATTGAAATTGAATTATTCTCCACGCTATTTAATGTACCATTTCTAATCCAGCCCTGTCTGAATGAAATATCCTAACAAATCAATCCAGATCTCCAGCTTCAGCACCAACACATATCACGTAGATGATATGGGACGAGTTGGTCTCCCGGTAAACGACAAAATTATATAAGAGCAAATAGCCGCGAGTGGTGGAGATTCCAGAGATATTGCTGTCGGAAACTTTGCGCACCACTCATAGATGTATTTCGTAGTCACGTGGTATCTTAGAGTTTTCTTTCTTTATATACTCGGGAAGATATAAGTTTGATTGTCATATATGTCAAATAAAAGCTATTGAAAGTTTTTTTATCGAGTATGTTATACGATAAATTTGAAACATAAGATAAAAATGTTTATATACTTGCACTGAAACTTACCCTTAACATTGAACTATGTAATGTAATAGGTACGCCTTAATTCTTCGTAAAATAAACTACCCTGTCGGCATAAGACTTTTTTATAGATCATGATACAGAAGAAATTACATAAATTAACACTTTCCGCTAAGAAATTGAATATAAACTACATTACATTAATTGTTATTTTTGTTAATGTTTGAGTTATATTTTAATTCTACCTATGTATTATGTGATTTCATTTCAAACGTTTTTAATATAAATCGGTATAATCATTTTTCTGTTTCAAAAAATGTTGTTTTGTCAAAGGCTTGTTATTTAATTTGATATTTCAACAGTTTAAAACTCTTTTCACACTAGCGATTTTTAGTAGCGTGAAGTAAAAATTCAAGTTATATTTTTACATATTGTGTATATTTAAACATTAATACATCATAACGAACATGTTTACTACTAGCTGTATACATCATACTAACTAAACATGAATAATTTAAGATCAACTCCAAACTAATATTCATTATTTAACCCTATAAAAGATTTCCAAAACTTTGCCACTTAAAAAGGGTCAATTGACTCACATGTTCATATGAAGTTTCTTTACCATTAAGTTTTACAACTTACCGTTCAAATTTCTGCACACACTTCCCAAGCAATCAAAGTTTTCATTTAACGTTAAAACGGGAATTATTTTATTACATAGACAGTGTAAGAGGGAGATAACGTTCAATGTGAAAGAAGAAGATAGAAGTATATATTCGAATTGTATTCAAGCATTCACAGTATATAAGTTTGTCATTAAAATATAATTATTTATTGATAGCTATTATGTTGGGGGGATTAAAGTGTAATTAACAGGGCCGTAACAATGATACACTTGATATTAATTTATTGTTGGTGCATTTCCTTGGCTGTCCATTTTAGATATTCAAAAATATTTTAATAATACTCGTACTGAAAAAATGCCCATAACGAGATTTTCGAAAAAAAAATCCATTTTAATTTCTGTTGAAATATTGCCATTTGTATTAGAAGTCATTAGTAGATATTTTTATATACAAAAATTGTATCTTCCACTAATTGTTTCAATAAATCAACCCATAAGTGATTTTAATACTTCACTAAAAATTAAATGACGACATGGTTTTAATTTTCATGAGACGAGATCGACACGAGATAAAATTTGTAAAACTCGTGACACAGACGAGACTTCAGTTCCATACGAGACGAATCTTACCTGATTCATCTTATTTTCTCTTGTGAGAGCAGCTCTTTTTATCATTAAAATAAATCAATTTGTAACCGATTAATAAAAAAATAATTACCACTAAAACAATGTCACACAGAATTAATATTACAAATAAAATTAAAATAACAAAACGCTTTTCAACACTTGATGTGTACATACTATTAAATCTACTACAAATCAATACTTTTAAAGTCTCAGGTAACAGTTTAGGCTGCGTATTGAGGGATTCAGGTATCTACCAACTAAATTAATTAAAACTTTCACTTGATTAATTTAATTCGTTTATAAATATTAACTCTGACATTAGCTACGGATAGAAAACATGTTAAATAAAATAAATAAATGAAAACCAATGGAAGTAACTAAAATGAAATACATACAGATTAATTCTTTACAGTTCTAAAAATGTTTTTACACTAGGTAAGTTACGAAAACTACAATTTTAAAATCTTTTCTTAAACCACATGTTATTACCTAAATATAAGGTTATATTGTATGTATGATATTCGTTTTTTCACACTTTTCACTGCTTCAATGACTGGACTACTAGGTAAGTTACGAAAACAACAATTTTAGAATCGTTACTTAAACCACATGTTATTACCTAAATATAATTTTATATTGTATGTATGATATTTTTAAATAATTTTCAAAATGATCCCTCAAAGGTAGATATAGTTTTCCTGCCCTAATTTTTGTGAAAACTAGATACAGAAAGCCATTTTTTTCTAAATTTTTAGTTGTAAAAAACAATTTTAAGCATGCAATTAAGGTTATATATGTGCTAAGGATTTTATTTATCTCTAAATAAAGTCTATGTACGCCACCACTGTTAGAAACAATACCAACGTTGAAAAATTTAATATCGTAAAGAGCGTTGAAGAACATACAAATTTGCGAAGGTGGCGCACAAAGTTTTAAATACAAGCATATTGTTTTTCAAACATACCTACACATTTTCCAACAGTATATGTCATTATAATTTTCAAGTAAATGTAATGCGTCAAAAAGAATATTTTGTTATGTAATAAATATGTTAATTTCATTTAAAAAATAAATTAAAAACAAACTTTATTCAATAAAATTAAAGTTCTTTTAAGAAACAAATAACGAAGTTAAAAATGATCTACTTTGAAGTTCTTCAGTTACATTATATCCTATAAAATAATATAAACACAAGTATATATTTTTTAATTATTTTTGAAACATTTAAAAAATACTTAAATTTGAAAATTTTACCAAATTTTTATATAACATTAATTATTTGTTTTCCTATTTCACTTAATTGTCTCGAAGAATGTCAGGTCTTGGTAATGAAATTTTCAGGGGTGCTTAATTTAATTTTAATCTTCATTGTGTTCAGTGTAAAAGGGTGTCATTTCTGTTGTACTTAATTAAAATTTGTATAAAAATATGTATGAATTACATTACCTTAATGTCAGTGGATGCAGTTAGAATCCATTCAGCAACTGTAACAGAAATTAAATTATGTTTACAATTATTTGTTTAATATAATTTTCTTTTCTGTTAACTAACAATAAGCATACACTTTTTTAAACACAACACTCCTACAACACTACTTACACTTTTATATAATATCTAATTTCTAATGAATCCCTAAAAGGTAAAATTAGAAACAAGCACATTTTTTCGAATTTTATGTACCATTAAAAATCATCTTTAGACTAGTATTAAAGATATATAAAAATCAAAAAAATTAGATGACAACAACCAAAAAAACTGTGTAATTATTTTTGGATTGACCGATATACATATTTTACAGTCATTATTCATAAATCAATCATTCGAGATGATACTTAACAAAGACGTTATATTATTTATTACAAGTTTGTTTTAAAATTTAGTTTATTATTCATACAAAATATTCCATAACTAAGAATTTAATTAGGTCCATAAGTGCTAAATTTTCAACATAACAGACTTACAAGCTAAATACAAAGTCGGGGAAGGGAGGAAGTTTCTGAAACAAATCAAACTTCAAAAGCCCGTGATATTATCACCAAGTTACGGTTCCACGAACAGGGTACATATAAAAAATTAACAACAAAGTTATGATCGGCAAGAGGGAAAATATTTGGCGAAATTAATTTCAAACGATAGAGTTTTAGCGCGCAAGCATTCTTTATTATACTTTAGTACCAACTCCGTGTAAATTTCTTGACGTCTTTTCACGTAGCCTGGTTCATAATAAATCCAAGAATTCATTATGTCGGCCAAGATTTGTAAATAACATAGTTGAAAAGTGTGTCTAACATGCGCATTTAGTTCTGCATAATTTCAGATGTTTTATTTTGCTTCTGGAATTTATGTCTTCCGTCCAAATATTTTAAATGTATTTTTATGATTCTTAACATGAAGCTGAGATGTTTCTCCTGATTTTCATTTATATAATATACTTCTAAATATCAATTATTTTCAAAATATATCAATTACAAACTCTCTTAAATTATTCTCCTTGAACGTATAAATCTCTCTTAAATGTACATCCCTGAACGGATATTCCACCATTATTATCTTTCTTCACCACTAGACACTAAACTAAGGTTATGTTAAACTTTGAATTGGTTTTGTAACTGTAACATACATAAGTTTATATTATTTTAAATTAAAACATCACATCCATACTATTAATATAAACAAAAAAATATCTGCGATGGGAGCCACGAGACTTTCTTATACGTAATACTGAGAGTGAACAGTGTACGTGTTTCTAATTTTATTAAAAAAGATTTCTGACAAACTAATAAGAGATGGAATAAAATAAATGGGACATAAATTAAAGATAATAATATTCTCTACAACATGATTTTTTTTAGTTATTACTTACCCGGAAACGGATGTTTACTCTTGTCAATTTGAATTTTCAAATTATTTTTGAAATGGTACGAATATAAAAGAAATGTTTTACATAGATAGTCGAGTATATTATTATCTACAGTTTAAGTTCCATTCATTTGTTTCCGTCATTTATTATTTAGCTAGAAAGATTTTTTTTAATAATTAATTAGAATCACCCACACTGTTCACTCTCAGTATTACGTAGATAAAGTCCCATTGTAACTATGGCAAACACGAACACTGTTCTATATCTGTAATACGTATAAGAAAGTCGCATTTCAATGTATTTTTTCAAAACAAATTTTTTTTTAAATAATATAATGAAATAATAGATAATAATATTACCTACAATTTTTAACTTGGTCATTTTTCTCTAATAAAGCGTTTTCAAAAGAGCAGGTTTTCTTCTCAGACAAAAGGTAATCTTAAAAATAAAATATCACCCTTCTACGATTTGTCGTATTTAAGTTACAGCGTCTACAGACCGACCGACACACAGACAACAAGGCGAAAATAGTCAGAATGGATTCAGGGAAGGTAAAAATGGATAATTCCATGAAAATCCGGATTTCAAAATAAATCGACTTAGCAATACTAACTTATGTATACACAATTTTATAGTTTAATTTGATGTGAAATGAGTTTTCATCAGGTAAATACTTGTTGGGATAGTGGTAAAATATTCTTAAATAACGAAAAATATGTCTATTCAGTCATAAATCAATTTAAAAAAATGAAAATCTCAAAACTTCAAACAAATATAATCATACTTGACAAATAGCAACTGTTGAATATCAGAAAACAGCTAAAGTGAATATAAAAATATTGATAGAAACCACCGATCTATAAATAAGGAAGAAGAAACCATGACATTTCCAATTCCGAGCTTTTCTTGCAGTATAGCAACACGTGTCCCTTCGGGAGAGGGAGGAATGATTAAAGTGGCGCGTTGCACGTCACTCCACTACACCTCCACTCACACTCCCGTAGGATCCCCAGACTAGTCGTGACAATTGTCCTAGATTGAGCAAGATATGAGGAAATTGTTTAGAGAAATGTTAGTTTTTCCGTAATCTCAACCGAGTTGCAATTTGCTAATTGTAAATGTAATTTGATAAAGTCGACTGGTTTATTGTTATTATTGCAGTTCGTATTTATTTTGAAATCAAATTGATGTTTCTTTGATTACTGTTAAAACTGTTTTCTCTATAAGTACTCAATATTGTAGAAGGAAATTAGCATTTTGAAGTGATGAATTCGGGAATTTGGCCTTTTTCTATTTCCTCTTTGTATATTCGAAGATGAGTTGAAAATCGAAAAAATTAGTAAAATCGGACTTGTGCGTCTCGAAAAAAGTGCATTTTTGATGCATTTCAAGTGCATCGCTTAACTGTTTTTGAAATATCTCCGATTATATAGGTCGTAGAAAAATAAAAAATAAAAACAAAATAGACTACAGAACTGTATAAGTAGTGTATAAATAGCCGCGAGTGGTGGAGATTCCAGAGATATTGCTGTCGGAAACTTTGCGCACCACTCATAGATGTATTTCGTAGTCACGTGGTATCTTAGAGTTTTCTTTCTTTATATACTCGGGAAGATATAAGTTTGATTGTCATATATGTCAAATAAAAGCTATTGAAAGTTTTTTTATCGAGTATGTTATACGATAAATTTGAAACATAAGATAAAAATGTTTATATACTTGCACTGAAACTTACCCTTAACATTGAACTATGTAATGTAATAGGTACGCCTTAATTCTTCGTAAAATAAACTACCCTGTCGGCATAAGACTTTTTTATAGATCATGATACAGAAGAAATTACATAAATTAACACTTTCCGCTAAGAAATTGAATATAAACTACATTACATTAATTGTTATTTTTGTTAATGTTTGAGTTATATTTTAATTCTACCTATGTATTATGTGATTTCATTTCAAACGTTTTTAATATAAATCGGTATAATCATTTTTCTGTTTCAAAAAATGTTGTTTTGTCAAAGGCTTGTTATTTAATTTGATATTTCAACAGTTTAAAACTCTTTTCACACTAGCGATTTTTAGTAGCGTGAAGTAAAAATTCAAGTTATATTTTTACATATTGTGTATATTTAAACATTAATACATCATAACGAACATGTTTACTACTAGCTGTATACATCATACTAACTAAACATGAATAATTTAAGATCAACTCCAAACTAATATTCATTATTTAACCCTATAAAAGATTTCCAAAACTTTGCCACTTAAAAAGGGTCAATTGACTCACATGTTCATATGAAGTTTCTTTACCATTAAGTTTTACAACTTACCGTTCAAATTTCTGCACACACTTCCCAAGCAATCAAAGTTTTCATTTAACGTTAAAACGGGAATTATTTTATTACATAGACAGTGTAAGAGGGAGATAACGTTCAATGTGAAAGAAGAAGATAGAAGTATATATTCGAATTGTATTCAAGCATTCACAGTATATAAGTTTGTCATTAAAATATAATTATTTATTGATAGCTATTATGTTGGGGGGATTAAAGTGTAATTAACAGGGCCGTAACAATGATACACTTGATATTAATTTATTGTTGGTGCATTTCCTTGGCTGTCCATTTTAGATATTCAAAAATATTTTAATAATACTCGTACTGAAAAAATGCCCATAACGAGATTTTCGAAAAAAAAATCCATTTTAATTTCTGTTGAAATATTGCCATTTGTATTAGAAGTCATTAGTAGATATTTTTATATACAAAAATTGTATCTTCCACTAATTGTTTCAATAAATCAACCCATAAGTGATTTTAATACTTCACTAAAAATTAAATGACGACATGGTTTTAATTTTCATGAGACGAGATCGACACGAGATAAAATTTGTAAAACTCGTGACACAGACGAGACTTCAGTTCCATACGAGACGAATCTTACCTGATTCATCTTATTTTCTCTTGTGAGAGCAGCTCTTTTTATCATTAAAATAAATCAATTTGTAACCGATTAATAAAAAAATAATTACCACTAAAACAATGTCACACAGAATTAATATTACAAATAAAATTAAAATAACAAAACGCTTTTCAACACTTGATGTGTACATACTATTAAATCTACTACAAATCAATACTTTTAAAGTCTCAGGTAACAGTTTAGGCTGCGTATTGAGGGATTCAGGTATCTACCAACTAAATTAATTAAAACTTTCACTTGATTAATTTAATTCGTTTATAAATATTAACTCTGACATTAGCTACGGATAGAAAACATGTTAAATAAAATAAATAAATGAAAACCAATGGAAGTAACTAAAATGAAATACATACAGATTAATTCTTTACAGTTCTAAAAATGTTTTTACACTAGGTAAGTTACGAAAACTACAATTTTAAAATCTTTTCTTAAACCACATGTTATTACCTAAATATAAGGTTATATTGTATGTATGATATTCGTTTTTTCACACTTTTCACTGCTTCAATGACTGGACTACTAGGTAAGTTACGAAAACAACAATTTTAGAATCGTTACTTAAACCACATGTTATTACCTAAATATAATTTTATATTGTATGTATGATATTTTTAAATAATTTTCAAAATGATCCCTCAAAGGTAGATATAGTTTTCCTGCCCTAATTTTTGTGAAAACTAGATACAGAAAGCCATTTTTTTCTAAATTTTTAGTTGTAAAAAACAATTTTAAGCATGCAATTAAGGTTATATATGTGCTAAGGATTTTATTTATCTCTAAATAAAGTCTATGTACGCCACCACTGTTAGAAACAATACCAACGTTGAAAAATTTAATATCGTAAAGAGCGTTGAAGAACATACAAATTTGCGAAGGTGGCGCACAAAGTTTTAAATACAAGCATATTGTTTTTCAAACATACCTACACATTTTCCAACAGTATATGTCATTATAATTTTCAAGTAAATGTAATGCGTCAAAAAGAATATTTTGTTATGTAATAAATATGTTAATTTCATTTAAAAAATAAATTAAAAACAAACTTTATTCAATAAAATTAAAGTTCTTTTAAGAAACAAATAACGAAGTTAAAAATGATCTACTTTGAAGTTCTTCAGTTACATTATATCCTATAAAATAATATAAACACAAGTATATATTTTTTAATTATTTTTGAAACATTTAAAAAATACTTAAATTTGAAAATTTTACCAAATTTTTATATAACATTAATTATTTGTTTTCCTATTTCACTTAATTGTCTCGAAGAATGTCAGGTCTTGGTAATGAAATTTTCAGGGGTGCTTAATTTAATTTTAATCTTCATTGTGTTCAGTGTAAAAGGGTGTCATTTCTGTTGTACTTAATTAAAATTTGTATAAAAATATGTATGAATTACATTACCTTAATGTCAGTGGATGCAGTTAGAATCCATTCAGCAACTGTAACAGAAATTAAATTATGTTTACAATTATTTGTTTAATATAATTTTCTTTTCTGTTAACTAACAATAAGCATACACTTTTTTAAACACAACACTCCTACAACACTACTTACACTTTTATATAATATCTAATTTCTAATGAATCCCTAAAAGGTAAAATTAGAAACAAGCACATTTTTTCGAATTTTATGTACCATTAAAAATCATCTTTAGACTAGTATTAAAGATATATAAAAATCAAAAAAATTAGATGACAACAACCAAAAAAACTGTGTAATTATTTTTGGATTGACCGATATACATATTTTACAGTCATTATTCATAAATCAATCATTCGAGATGATACTTAACAAAGACGTTATATTATTTATTACAAGTTTGTTTTAAAATTTAGTTTATTATTCATACAAAATATTCCATAACTAAGAATTTAATTAGGTCCATAAGTGCTAAATTTTCAACATAACAGACTTACAAGCTAAATACAAAGTCGGGGAAGGGAGGAAGTTTCTGAAACAAATCAAACTTCAAAAGCCCGTGATATTATCACCAAGTTACGGTTCCACGAACAGGGTACATATAAAAAATTAACAACAAAGTTATGATCGGCAAGAGGGAAAATATTTGGCGAAATTAATTTCAAACGATAGAGTTTTAGCGCGCAAGCATTCTTTATTATACTTTAGTACCAACTCCGTGTAAATTTCTTGACGTCTTTTCACGTAGCCTGGTTCATAATAAATCCAAGAATTCATTATGTCGGCCAAGATTTGTAAATAACATAGTTGAAAAGTGTGTCTAACATGCGCATTTAGTTCTGCATAATTTCAGATGTTTTATTTTGCTTCTGGAATTTATGTCTTCCGTCCAAATATTTTAAATGTATTTTTATGATTCTTAACATGAAGCTGAGATGTTTCTCCTGATTTTCATTTATATAATATACTTCTAAATATCAATTATTTTCAAAATATATCAATTACAAACTCTCTTAAATTATTCTCCTTGAACGTATAAATCTCTCTTAAATGTACATCCCTGAACGGATATTCCACCATTATTATCTTTCTTCACCACTAGACACTAAACTAAGGTTATGTTAAACTTTGAATTGGTTTTGTAACTGTAACATACATAAGTTTATATTATTTTAAATTAAAACATCACATCCATACTATTAATATAAACAAAAAAATATCTGCGATGGGAGCCACGAGACTTTCTTATACGTAATACTGAGAGTGAACAGTGTACGTGTTTCTAATTTTATTAAAAAAGATTTCTGACAAACTAATAAGAGATGGAATAAAATAAATGGGACATAAATTAAAGATAATAATATTCTCTACAACATGATTTTTTTTAGTTATTACTTACCCGGAAACGGATGTTTACTCTTGTCAATTTGAATTTTCAAATTATTTTTGAAATGGTACGAATATAAAAGAAATGTTTTACATAGATAGTCGAGTATATTATTATCTACAGTTTAAGTTCCATTCATTTGTTTCCGTCATTTATTATTTAGCTAGAAAGATTTTTTTTAATAATTAATTAGAATCACCCACACTGTTCACTCTCAGTATTACGTAGATAAAGTCCCATTGTAACTATGGCAAACACGAACACTGTTCTATATCTGTAATACGTATAAGAAAGTCGCATTTCAATGTATTTTTTCAAAACAAATTTTTTTTTAAATAATATAATGAAATAATAGATAATAATATTACCTACAATTTTTAACTTGGTCATTTTTCTCTAATAAAGCGTTTTCAAAAGAGCAGGTTTTCTTCTCAGACAAAAGGTAATCTTAAAAATAAAATATCACCCTTCTACGATTTGTCGTATTTAAGTTACAGCGTCTACAGACCGACCGACACACAGACAACAAGGCGAAAATAGTCAGAATGGATTCAGGGAAGGTAAAAATGGATAATTCCATGAAAATCCGGATTTCAAAATAAATCGACTTAGCAATACTAACTTATGTATACACAATTTTATAGTTTAATTTGATGTGAAATGAGTTTTCATCAGGTAAATACTTGTTGGGATAGTGGTAAAATATTCTTAAATAACGAAAAATATGTCTATTCAGTCATAAATCAATTTAAAAAAATGAAAATCTCAAAACTTCAAACAAATATAATCATACTTGACAAATAGCAACTGTTGAATATCAGAAAACAGCTAAAGTGAATATAAAAATATTGATAGAAACCACCGATCTATAAATAAGGAAGAAGAAACCATGACATTTCCAATTCCGAGCTTTTCTTGCAGTATAGCAACACGTGTCCCTTCGGGAGAGGGAGGAATGATTAAAGTGGCGCGTTGCACGTCACTCCACTACACCTCCACTCACACTCCCGTAGGATCCCCAGACTAGTCGTGACAATTGTCCTAGATTGAGCAAGATATGAGGAAATTGTTTAGAGAAATGTTAGTTTTTCCGTAATCTCAACCGAGTTGCAATTTGCTAATTGTAAATGTAATTTGATAAAGTCGACTGGTTTATTGTTATTATTGCAGTTCGTATTTATTTTGAAATCAAATTGATGTTTCTTTGATTACTGTTAAAACTGTTTTCTCTATAAGTACTCAATATTGTAGAAGGAAATTAGCATTTTGAAGTGATGAATTCGGGAATTTGGCCTTTTTCTATTTCCTCTTTGTATATTCGAAGATGAGTTGAAAATCGAAAAAATTAGTAAAATCGGACTTGTGCGTCTCGAAAAAAGTGCATTTTTGATGCATTTCAAGTGCATCGCTTAACTGTTTTTGAAATATCTCCGATTATATAGGTCGTAGAAAAATAAAAAATAAAAACAAAATAGACTACAGAACTGTATAAGTAGCGTTGCTTTCCTAACGCATCCTAACCTTAAAAAAAATTGGCGAAAAACTGTTTTGTCACTAATAATGCAATAAATAACGTAAAAATCAAATGACTTTGCGAAAATCGGAGGAAATATGTATTTTTATGTAAAATTGCTTATTACATGGAGTCGGCCAAAAAATGCCAAATTCATGGAAAAAAAATGTATATAATAAAATACGACTTGATAAAAGATTTTTTGGTCTTTTGATGTAAGAACTTAGGTTTTCATAAAATATTAATAGCAAAAAACATGCTCTGAGAAATTATTATCTAACTATTAGTGAAAACCGTATTTTTGATGAATTCGGCAATTTTTTGCCCATTCCATGTAATAAGTAATTTCACGAATTCGGTATTAAATATATACATACGATATAAATTTACAACATAGTTTCTCTCAAGTAATTAATGACGAGACATATGTAGTAAATAAGCCTCTATGTCTATACCAATAACATTTCCGTATAACACATTACATTTCCTTGTTCAAATATCGACATACAATACATTGCACACATTGCATATCTCGAGCCTACGCAGGTGTGAGTCTTCGCACACAAACAGCACAGAAATAGTTGAAAGCTCTTCAGGATGGATTCCACCACGACGACACGGTATCTCTTTCCACTTCCCCGTCCGTGTGAGATAAAAGTGTAAGAAGAAACTCGGAAACCTCTTTGGCGAACTGTAAATAGCTTTTGTGAATGGAGTTCTTGTTTTCCGTAGACGTGCAGCTAGACGGTGATTGGTCCGTGTTGAAGTAAATTACTTTAAAGTTGGTCATTTGCGTCGCTATAAGGGTGAACCCGCTCCGGGTGATACCCGTCTCATATGTTAAAAAATACAGCCTATTTACCTCCTTTTTTTAGTTATTTAATGTTTCCAAGGAATAAAATGTCTAATAAATTGAGTCAATTTTTTTTTTTGGTCATTGCAAATCTATAAGTGGTGATAAAAAATATCGATTTTAATTCGAAATGTTAGACGTAATTTTGCATCTGATCAAAACTACCAATCTATTATTATTTGAATGGTATATAGTTTTGGTGAACTCCTGTTCTCGATTATTATCTATCTAAACATTACATAAATACTGTCAATAACACGAACGCTCGTGTCTCTCTCTGCTCTTTTACCAAATTACCAAAATATAACTAATTAAAATCAAATCAAATCAAATTAAATAAGCGATGATCAATTGTACTGATGATAGGTTAAATTATTGCAATTTTAATTTCTATAGAGAGCGTCAAAATGCATAGGGTCGACAGTAGTTAGTACCTACTAGAGCTGAGTGCGTGCCGTGAATTTTTCGGGTCACAGCCATGACCATTCTACGTGATCGGGCGTGAGTAAAAAAATATAATTCGTGAGCATACGTGACCGTGAATAATTTTTTTGTAGATGTGAATGAGCGGGCGTGACTAAAAAATTTTCTCTCGTGAGCGTGCGTGATCGTGAGCAAAAATTACCTACTATGCATTCCAAAATAAGAAGAAAAGGTTAATATTACACAGGGTGACAAATTAAGAGTGACCCATTTTTAATTAAAAATATCGAAAAAAGTAACCACTGAGTGGGCCTAATTTTAACTTTATTTATATATATAATATTATTATATATATAATTTTATTTACAACCCTACTTTTCACTTCACAATAAAATATCTATATAATTTATTGAGTGTTATCTTTTTTAATGCTCTGAAATTCAGTATAGGGTTACAAAATTTCATTCTAAACAAACTTTCTTCGTGGATTTTTTTTAGTGTTTTGAAAAATATAGGTAGTTTTTTTTACAGTTTTGCTTATAAACACTCTGTAGAAGGCCAAATCAACTCATTTTTGGTAAACGTTAGTTTTACGTCAAGCAGGACTCGATCACCAAATATAATTCCGAAATTCGAAAAAAATTGTTCATTAAACCTCTTGTTACATCTATCCTGGGACACACTGTATGTAAATGATACTTTTCAAATAAATATAAAAAAAACGACAGCAAAAATAAACGTGAATTCCACAAAATCCTACAAAGCATTATAGTTCGCATTTATTGTTAGAAAATTGTATATCCCATAGATCGAGTAACGTGGAAAAAATGTTTCAACACGAATTTCACATTTCATATTTGAATGGTTTGGCAGTTTTGTGTGTCCGGAATATTTCACACCCTTTCGCTCCATTTGGTTTAAATACTTGTGAGTGTTTGCCAAATACGATGTCTAAAACGTCGACAATTCTAATGGAAGGAATAGAAATATGTTAAATATAATCCCCGCGGGTCAAAAATGTGTCACGGAATAAAAGTCTCGTCAGGTTACATTTAAAGTAAAAATATACATACTTTATATACCTCCATTAAGAGTTAACATTTTTTTCAAACATTCACCATGTTAGCACTTAGTACATTATTGATTTTCTAAATGCTCACTAGCTATCTTCATAAAGTCATGATGTATGGGAGATACAGAGTAATAAATTCATTTAGAAAATATACATATGTACATATACACTGCTTGTCACAATTAGTGGGACACTTTTTCAATGTAACACAGTTTTGGTAAAAATTGTCATATTAATATGAAAATTCAGAAAAATCATTAATGTGGTGTTGTTTCAAAGCCCAAAGAGTAAAAACTTTGTGCGTGCATCGATAGCGGGTGTACAACCCTTGGAGGGGTGAAAAATGGAAAGTGACAATTTCAAGTATTGAAAAAAAAGTTTAAAAACTGTTTATTCCAAGATAATGATAAAATTCACATTAATTTTTATACATAGAACTTATTTGAACCATAAAGGTGTAAACTATATTTTTAAATCAATATTTAGCTCTATTTATCACCTGTTATCATCCCCTAAATTTAGGTTATTAGAAATATAGGAAAATATGAAAGAAATTTTAAAAATCTTCAATGGTTGTTAGAAATAATCACAATAAATATAAATTTACAATTTCAATAAAATCCAATAATTTTCAACCACTTTTCTACCCTTTAATATTCAACCCCCTGTGTAATACAATTAATTCGAACAACGTAGGTAAAGATAAATTTTTGAAATTTACAAAATGGGTAGTAAACTGTATATACAACTGTACGGTATGTTAAAAAACACAAATAAATTATAAGGGTAGGTATCAACCCTTAAATACTTAACCGCCCCAAATAGTCGGGTAGAATATTAAATTTCAGTGTGATTTTATAAGAAATCAATTAATGCTCTTATTTGAAGATTTTTGTGAAAATTTTGTGTACCACAATTGACCCCTACGGATGTAGCTACCCTAAATTTACAAAATATATACTTTTTTTAAACATCGTATCTAAAAATTCAGTGGAATTTTTTTGTCATCCTTTCGTAATATAAAAGGTCGACATTTGATCTTTCTACACCGGTAAAATTAAAACAATACACTATCAGGAACTACCCTTAAATTATTATTTCTTAAAAATAAAATAAATTTTATTTCAATTAATATTGAAAATATAGGTATCTATGGAAATTAATGGACAATTTACGAGTTTTTCATAAGTTTAACTCAAATTAATTCAATCGTTCTGAGTCGTTGAAATTTACTGAATGTGTAGTAAAGTATGTATACAACAGAATTGTATGTTAAAAAACACAAATAAGTTTTAAGGGTAGTCATCAACCCTTAAAAACTAAATCACCCCCGATAATAGGGTTGTAAATTGAATTCAATTGCGATTTTATGAAAAATCAATTAAAGCTGTTATTTGACAATTTTTTTGAAAATTTTGTGCACCACAATTCACCCCTGCGGATATAGGTACCCTCAATTTAAAAAATATATACACATTTTTTTAAATATGGTATCTAGACAGTCCGTGGTATTTTTGTTTCATCCTTTCGTAATATAAAAGGCTGACATTTGTTCTTTCGTTACCGGTAAAATTAAAACAATACATTATCAGAAACGTGTCAAAACGATTGGATTAATTTGAGCCAAACTCCATTAATTTCCATAGATACCTATATTTTCAATATTAAATGAAATAAAATTTATTTTATTTTTAAGAAATAATAATTTAAGGGTAGTTCCTGATAGTGTACTGTTTTAATTTTACCGGTGTAGAAAGATCAAATGTCGGCGTTTTATATTACGAAAGGATGATAAAAAAATTCCACTGAATTTTTAGATACGATGTTTTAAAAAAAGTATATATTTTTTAAATTTAGGGTAGCTACATCCGTAGGGGTGAATTGTGGTGCACAAAATTTTCACAAAAATCTTCAAATAAGAGCTTTAATTGATTTCTCATAAAATCACACTTAAATTTAATATTCTACCCTACTATTTGGGACGGTTTAGTATTTAAGGGTTGATGCCTACCCTTATAATTTATTTGTGTTTTTTAACATACAGTACCGTTGTGTATACTGTTTACTACCTATTTTGTAAATTTCAAAAATTTATCTTTACCTACGTTGTTCGAATTAATTGTAATACACAGGGGGTTGAATATTAAAGGGTAGAAAAGTGGTTGAAAATTACTGGATTTTATTGAAATTGTAAATTTATATTTATTATGATTATTTCTAACAACCCTTGAAGATTTTTAAAATTTCTTTCATATTTTCCTATATTTCTAATAACCTAAATTTAGGGGATGATAACAGGTGATAAATAGAATTAAATATTGATTTAAAAATATAGTTTATACCTTTAGGGTTCAAATAAGTTCTATGTATAAAAATTAATGTGAATTTTATCATTATCTTGGAATAAACAGTTTTTAAACTTTTTTTTCAATACTTGAAATTGTCACTTTCCATTTTTCACCCCTCCAAGGGTTGTACACCCGCTATCGATGCACGCACAAAGTTTTTACTCTTTGGGCTTTGAAACAACACCATACTAATGATTTTTATGAATTTTCATATTAATATGACAATTTTTACCAAAACTGTGTTACATTGAAAAAGTGTCCCACTAATTGTGACAAGCAGTGTATACAATTAGTGGTATATAAAAGATGAGTGTTCAATAAAATTAAAAGGACATGTATTTTGATCAAAACACTGACACCAAGGATCACAAAATTTACATATAGGTAAATTGCTTTTTTGGTGAGCTGATTGACGATTTCATGTAAACACAGATTGTAATTAATGTTAGAACTCATATGGCCATGATTTTTATTTATTTTTAACATTTCCCACTTGTTCCACCCGTTACAACATTAAAAATATCATAAAAATTATATTTCTAAATCAAATATTTTAACAATATTATCTATTATTAATATTATACATTATATTATGATTATCTAGTTTTTTAAATTTTCATATCCGGAAGAGGCGGGTTAATTAGTGTCCCACCCGTTACTAGCAGTTTAATTTTAATTTTACACCAAGAATAGTAAAAAAATCTTAAAGTAACAATGACATTACCTCATTAGGTGTACTATCAAGTATGTAATACAAGTATACAACTGATAACAAAACAAATATTATACAAAATATTGTCAAATTTTCTAGTCAAAAAATCCCACCCATAACAATGCAATGACACATTTTTAAACTTAAATTATAAAAATAGTATAATTTCAATTTTTGACTGTAAAAATATCGAACTTAAAGTCTTCAAATCTAAGTATACAGAACTTAATTTAAAACAAAATAATATACAATTTTGAGTATTAATAGATACAAAGGTTTCTGCTACTGCAGACGAAAAAACCACACGAACATACAGAAATTGATACATCTTTAGAAAATAAGCCATTACACATGTTTTTATCAGCTTCTAGAAATCAACAGGCAATAATAACATTATATACAGTACGGATAACGTAATATATAGTACGGAAAATAAATTACTAATCGACTGAATCCAGAAATCTTCCCGTTGGGTGCGCACCTTCGTAATAGAACAGAACATAAAACGCATGGACGTAGTAAGGACTAGGGGCATAATAATATGTCCCCCTGAAAGTCCAACAAAATATTTTGGAATCATAAAAAAATATTTTTGGAAATTACAACTGTTGCATGGTTCTTAAGTATAAGCTTAGTTTTCTTGACTTAAGGAGGAAACCCACTGCGGTGGGTCAAAAAATTGTCAATGTTTAGGAATTTTTTTCACAGGTATAACTAATTATTTTAGGGTTGAGTAAAAGACATTTTATTAAGTATATATTCAACTTATTCAGAACCAATTTTGATTGAAAAATATTAAAAATTTACAAGGTTATGAGTCTCGATGTGACGACCTAAAAATATTTTTCTCCATGGTCCCATCGAAATTTTGGGATTGTTTTATCAATATCTATGGTTACATGTAGCCATTTTTTTTTATTTAATTTTTTCAAAAATGGTGACGGTTGAAAAAAATTTGTCATTTTTAACACCTTTTTTAAAAAATAGTAAAATTTATATAATATAAATATTAGCCACTGTTTTTAGGACAATAAAAAATAAAAATAAATTTAATCGGTTCATTTGCCTTTGAGGAATTTTTGGGGTCAGGTCGAAAAAAAGTCGTTTCGAAAAAATGCGTTTAAAGTTTTTTGAGAGCCATAAATGACCACGTTATATGCTCTTACTAAATTGACTGTAACTCATTGTCAGGCAATTTTTGGAATTTTAACTTTTTTTATATTTTAAAGAATGCATAAAAAATCGATTTTTTCCGTGGCAATGGCTTTTCTCTTAACGTTACGTTGAAAATTATTGTAAACTACAACTAAAAAAGTCCTGTCTACGCCCTTGGTAGAGAGGTTTGGATTTATTGCGACCTCATTTAATTTTGCTCGGAGGCGATTTTCTTAGGTTTGATTCGCCTTTTGTCGAGCTCTCCTTATTTGGGAAACAAATCCGTTTAATTTCATTATCATCGAGTAAATACAATAGGAGTGTTCTGTTTAAAATTTTGTTCAACAGGGAATTATACCCCTTCAAATGGATTTATCTTCGAGTTTACGCACGGTTAAATATTTACCACACAAATCAATACTTTGTATTAGATTTAAGCACCTATGTATTGTATTGTATTATTTTATGAAATAAGGAAATACTGGTTGAATTCTAAAGAAATACATATCAAAATATGCTTAGGAGTTAGAATAAAACTTCATTTTTGATATTTATCTTTTAAATGTTAATTGTAAATATATAAAAAGTTGCTCATAAAAACAAAACGTGACTTGTATTACTGTTATAAGTAATAAACAGAGAGCTTTCTGATGATTTTTTCAATGTTGACTCTTCTACAGAATTGCTACGATACGCAATCATATATTAGTATTTTTATATTATAAGCTAATAATATATTATTATTTCCACTGACATCAAAGAAAAGATTTTGTAAATAATAATATATAGACAAAATATGAGATATTTTACATTACACAAGACACAGTATTAAATTGCTTCCTCGCAATTTCAAGAGAAACTTTGAGATTGTTTTAAAATGAGATAAAAAATTTTTTCTCCGATTTCGAAATTTTAAATTTCCGTGTCTCTCTGTCTGTCCCATGAACCTTTATCACACGCAAAACTCATGAACCACTAAACCAAAATTAATGAAACTTGGTTGGTTGGTTGGGTTTAGCTGAGAACGGTCCCATTTCAAAATCATCAATGCAAAAGGGAGGGGTGACATCCCAAAATATTTATTTTTTCAAGATATCTCAAGAACGACACATGTTACGTGAAAATTTTACAGAATCTTTTTTGTAGAGCTTTCAATTTCCTATAATATAGGTTTTAAATTAAAACTAATTAATGACCCAATAAATTAATTTATTTGATCGTTATATTCTTTTTTGATGCTTTCCAAGTTTCAGTCATTTTTCAATACTTACTTCGTTAAGTTGCAGTTAATGTGATCTGAGATTATAAAAATTATCGTAATTTTTCGTTTGCAATTTCATTAAAATTGTACAGGGTTGTATGCAAATAAGAAAGATAAGCATTACATAAGAAATAATTACTCTAAAAACTTTTACTAAAACATTTTTTTTAAATAATAAATATTTTAGAAAATATAAGCAATTTTTCATAGTTTTTACTCACCTATAATAAGGGTCGATTACATTGAGCGAGTTTACTAGCTACAAGCCGGCGAGTTTAGAAGCGGGCGAGTCAGGTAATACGATAGTGATGATGACACAAAACTTTCCACTTGCTTTAGTAGCCAACTAGTTAGCAAGTAGACCACGTGTTGTGAATACATTTTGTAGATACTGAAACCAGGAATCACCGAGATACTCGCAGCTAGTTCACTAGCTACTATGATGACACACGGCTAGTTTACTAGCTAACAAGCCTACACGCCAGCGAATAGCGAATAAAGTAGCCCGGCTTTCAACTTTTGTCACAGATTGTTTACAATCTGCTAGTTAGCTAGTGAACATGATTACACTGGGCGAGTTTACTAGCAGCTAGTGAATTCGCCCAAAACTCGCTGAATGTAATCGACCCTATATTGTATTTTTATTTTTTTAGCATTCAAAATACGTGAATATTTCTTAGGTATATAATTTTTAATTCTAACAACAAGATGTATTATAAAATGTATTAAATTTTCATGTTGTGGTCATTGAAACCTGTAATTTATTAAATACATTAAATTTGTCTTCACATAATTGTAAAATATATTTTACTAAAAGCATCAAAACATCGAAGATCAGTCCTGAAATTCCAAATGAAAATACATCAGCGTAATTTCCTTTTGTTATAGTACGTCTGCAGCAGCAGCGTACACTAACTCAATATTGCGCTTGAAGAAATTAACTTTCCTGAAATATTCCACTTTTACGCGTCATCTCTACCTTTTCACGCGCGTCCCCCCCCCCTCAGCCGTTTACTTGGCCGCCTACTCTTTCCTGCTGGAATGATAAAATTTTCAAAGACCTCGTCTTGTTTTCAAGAATTCAATGCGATGATAATTCTGTATTTTGTACAATTTTCTTAGAATGAGATGTTTCAATTTCCACCTCTGACATTTTGCTCTATTTAGGTTAATAAATTAAAACGTTTAAATAACATGAAAATATTTTGTTAACTTTTTATGATTCGTGTGAACATTTTTTAACGCACTATAAATAACAAAAAAATGTTCAAAAACCGTTTTCAGATGATTATTTCAATTCAATCTACTCTCTAAAAGTGAATCAGTGAATACACACTGATTATCAGTGACTATAATCTACTCTGCACTGTGAAATAGTGAAAAGTAGACCACTGATAATCAGTGAATAAGCACTGCTAATCAGTGGATTATTACTGAACAAATCAGTGGATCATTGTTTATATGGCCAAAATCACTGGTTGATCAGTGAAAATTTTTATATACCACTGATTTCAGTGATTTTTACGTTCACTGAAAGAATCAATGGAATTCTCACTGATTCAGTTTAAGAGAGTAAGTATATAACCCTTATAGTTTCACTTTGTCCGTCCGTCTGTCTGTCTATATATCACAGTCCTCGTATTCATATAGATGAAAGTTGATATACAGACGTAGGTTTATAACTCAAAAACAGAAATGATGACATTTTTGAAAAAATAATTGTTTGAACTCCTCTCACAAAGACTAGAATAGATTATGATACTTACCTCATTAAGTGGGGTGTCTTTAGATATGTCTCCTAAAATGCAACAAAAATGTTTTACGACCTTTTGATTTTAATTATACAGTCACGATATATTTGTTTTCAGTCTTATCAGAGCGGCTCGCCCCCCTCTAATTTCTAAACTATCGATTAAAAAAATCTGAAAATTTTCCAAAATGTAGCTTTTAATCAGTACTTTCAATGAAAAATTATAGCAAAAATATATAGTTTATGAAAAATTTAGAAATAACTATTTTTTTATAAATCGTCACACGTAAACTTTTAAAGAGGTTACATCTTTCGTTTTAACATGAAATAGCTCTTGATACGTATTATCAAGTAGAGAATTTTAGTTAAAGAGAATGCTAGTAAGAATGGTAACGGAATGTGCGTGCCCAACACGCCCTTGTCCTTTTTATTTAATAATGATTTTATCATAATTAATTGCATGTATTTGATTAGTTACTATTTCTAATTGAAAGCAAATTTATTGTTCTGTGATTGAAAGACGTGGAATGTATTGTTCAATTGAATGAAATTAAAAAAAACTAGAATGTATTCATCAGTACAAACATAAAAACAAATGCAATAATAATAATTGGCCACTGAATTCAAGTTGGCGTTATCGATAAAATAGTAAATTTTTAATTAATAAATATTGAATCACGGTTCGAATGTAACAATTTTTGCAACTCGGAAAAAATTATGTATAAATTGAAATGAAGTTGCATACAAGCACATACAAAAGAGTTAATAAAAATAATAAAAGCTCGCGTATATATGTATGTGTGTGAACATATTTCAATCGAGGAAAAATCATATAGCTGGTAGCATGTTTGAAAACACTGTGAAAATATTATATTCTGTAGTAATATTTGAAAAGGATGTTAACCTATGATAATGAAACTTTTTTTTATATAATGTAATACAAATAATTCGCAATATAAAGATATTTATATAGTTTGGCTTGTTTTACATTTCACAGTTGTGATATTATTATTTTTTTAATATTTATATTAAAATATTTTTAGAGATTGAATTTCGGAAAATCCACTTGTATTTTTATTTTAATATAAAAGGATTTTGTCTGAAAAATAAACGTATCATGATAAAAAAGTTAATTATTTTGTAGTTGAATTTCGGAAAATCCCTTCTTAGCGAATGCTTGCGTCATAAAATAATAAATTACTGTTTCTAGGTTCAGGGATTTGGGCTGGTCTTTGATGAGTCGATCAATCAGGACCTCCCTGTTAATATATGTATGTTTATAGATTATTTTATATGTAGGCACTTAAATGAAGTGGTCTGGATTCATTAAATTAATAAAAAATGTGAACTTTGCAACAAAAATTATTGAACCAACATTATATAAAAGTATCAACATTTGTATTCAAATATAGTAAGACTTCGATTATCCGAAGTAATATGGGAAGGAGGTATCTCGGATAAACGAAAACTCTGATAACGCGGAAGAAATAAAAAATTCGAAAATTTAAATCTGATTGATTGTTAAAGACCAATTGTTTATTTTTAGCTCGCAACAGAAGGCACACAAAACGTGTTGTAATAAGTTTATGCGTATATGTACAGTAAGATCTCGATTATCCGAAGTAATGTGTACATAAACTCGGATAACACGGAAAAAATAAATAAATCCATTGCCTCGGATAACGCGGAGACTCGATTGATCGAAGGACAGATAAACGAGGTCTTACTGTAATCAAGTTGGCCTCCTGCTAACGAAAAATTATCTCTTTACCACCTTCCTGATGTAAAAACTTTCCATCGTCGCTAGCTTTCTGTTTATTTTGATTAAGTTCATTCTTATAATCTCATCATATCAAGATAAAATCATATTGAAACAATTTTAGATTTGATTGATTTTTTAATGAATGGTACAGAAGCAGTATTGAATCAAAAGGGATGAAATAACATTCCTCTAAACAAAAATATATATCAAATCTTTTACAACAAAATTTATGTCAAAATATTTATTTAATTTTGTTTAATTTACATTTTTTTGCATGTAGAATGTTTAACTGAGAATGTGTGTTTTTAGGCAGCAGAATTGTACCTACATATAAAATATTCCCCTCTCTAGAATCAACACCGAAAAGTAACAAAAATAGTTAAACATCAACTACATATATTCCTAAATTGTATTTTGTTTTCGTTTTTAACAATAAAATAATCCATTTTTATTTTAATTAAGTTTTATTTCTTTTCTATTTTCAATTTTATAATTATAATAAGAAGGAAATTTGGTAAATAATTTGATGTTCGACTCGATTTAAAATTTTAACTTTAACCGGAACTGAACCGGAACCGAACCGAAACTAAACCGGAATTTTTCGACGAACCGAAACCGAAACTGGAACGTAAAACATTTACTTGAAACGTAACCGTAAACCGACTCTCTGGATATAAGGTCTTAATATTAATCCAGTTGACATAAAACCCATGAAGAAGAAGAAGAAGAAGGTCTTAATAATTAATGTTACCAAATTTTACGTCATTATAGTTTCACTATAGAATAAATATAATAGAACTATTCGCAAACGAAATAGAACAATATAAAAAACAAACATTATATTTATCCTACATCACAATTAAGTTAGTACTACATACAAAATAACACAGTTCCAGTCGACAACACTTGAACAAAAAATAACAGCAACAACTGAAAAAAAAACAATCAACCAAAACTCTCCAAACAAAAGTTAAACAAAACAACATCATCTCGAAAAAAAATATACACACATTGAATGTAACAAGTCATAATATGTGTTATTACAGTTACAACAATAACTGTAGGAGCTTTATCGAAGACGGACAGGGTTGCTAATCTTGGAAGATTAATCGAGAATACCTATTAATTAATAAAAAATACATGGATTAAGAAATACACATTTATAAATATATTTTTGAATAAATCACGTCACCGCCGATTTATCTAAAAATGGCGACCTTGTCGAAACTCTTAATATGAGTATCTCTAAGATAAATATTAGGGTTTTTTCCTTTTTTCGATCCCATTAACCTATGTTTTAGCTTTGGATCAAAAGTTAACTGTCCTAAAATTTCAGACTCGTTGATAAAACCTGTGAACGGCGCAAACCGAGTCTTTTTCCCATTTGATTACCATGGGAAAAAATATTTTTTTTCTTAGGCGTGAATAGTTAATGGGAAAAAAAATTTATTTCTCAGAGCATCATTTTGTAGAGAATTAAATGCTCAATTCATAAATCCATTAATTTTTAAGATATGTTTGTTTAAAATCATCATAAAAATTGGATTTTACTTTTTATGATAATGTTTAAACAAACATATCTTTCAAAATACTGGATCTATGAATTGAGCACTTAGGATCTTTTTTGTAGGAAATTTAAGTCTCTATAAAACTCTGCTGTGAGAAATTAAAATAAATACATTTTTTAACGAGATATTCTGCATAAGTAAAAAAGTTATTTTTTACATGTTAATCAAATGGGAAAAAGACTCATTGTCAGTTTGCACCGTTAACAGGTTTGATCTACGAATCTTAAATTTTGGAACAATTAACTTTTGATCCAAAGTTAAAACATAGGCTAATGAGAACGAGAAAAAAATACCCTAATGTGGATGAATAGTGGTAGAAATCATTTAACAATATTTTCGAAACATAACCGAAAGTAAAGCTTAATATAATATGAAAAGTAATTATTAAACAATATAGTTAATTACAATAGGTGTCTGTACTTAATTAATTATGAATATCATTAATTAGGATACATTTAAATTCAGTGTTTACATATATACAATATACCATGTTTGGTAGAGGTGTGTGCTGTCTGTCAATCAAACTGACTAAAAAAAATACTATAAAATTCTGTTTTAGTTTATATAAATTAAAAAATTATAAACACCAATATAAGTTTGTCTGTCTTACTGAAAAATAATCGCAAAAGAATACAAAAATAAAAAATATTCGAATTAATTTCATTCATAACGGGTTGCTACTTAAAGCACGTAATTATATTTTTTAAATATTTATATTTTCTTTTCACAGAAATGACGTTGGCATCCCTAGCACCCTTCATCATCCCCTGAAATAATCTTCCCCCCACTGACTCAGAAACGGAAACGAAAAGCTCTGTTAGACATTGATAAGGGCCAAAGCCGGCAATAACAATGTCAGTTAGAATTGGAAAGAGACGGTTAGACGCGATTACCGCGTATGAAGAGACCATTGTAAACGCTTTAGTACTTGTCCAAGCTTCATTAACACGATAACCGGACATTGTCTGGCCTTCTCCGGTATCTGAAAAACACGAACCGCTTCAAAACCCAATCATTGTTTGGTAATTATTTTTACCACCTTTATGAGTTTAGCGAACACAGCAGTTGTTTACAGAAATAAAACGCTGATATTACCTATCCAAGATCTAGATTTTTATTTTCATCAATACAAATCTGTATAAAAAAAGATATTATTTATACAGAGCCATAATTAACTGTTCTTACAGCGACTGAAAAAAAACGGAATCATATACAACTTTGTTATTTTAAATGTAACACCCTTATGAAAAATCTAATTGTAAGTTAAATCAAACAAATCGAATAAAAAAACACGCCTTTCTACGATTTTCCGTACTTATTTGAGTTACAGCACTTATAGGCATTAGCAGACACACAGACATCATGGCAAAAATAGTCAGAATGGAATCAGGGAAGGTCAAAATGAATAATTCCATCAAGATCCAGAATTCGAAAAAAATCGGCCTTACAATACTTATATTATATGGCATATTTATATTTCATATACAAAAAGACATTTATATTTCTTAATAATCCCCTACAAATACATACATACATAACGTATTACACAAAAGTAATTTAAAACTTTGTACTTGTTTAAGCAATTAAAACATCTGAGATAATACGACATTTACAAATGTATAAAAGACGCACGTACACTTTTCTTCAGCCCAGGTATACACATTCACATATAAATACAGGGGTGTACGCGTGTATTTACTACAAAAATCCAGTATTAAGACAAAAACTGTTTCTATCTGTTCACGAAAAATTCATTAAAAATTCAATCCAAATAAATTAAATAATTAAAATAAAATGCTAGATTCAAATTTTTCTTGGTTGATACATTGACATTAAAATATTATTATGTTCTGTGCATTAAATATATCGAGGGTTTCCTGTATTCTTGTCTGTGTGGAGATAAAATATGTAGCAACTAGTTGCACTTTGTTCTATCATGTTTTATATTTATGAAAACCTCTTACAATAAGTGTCAACATAAAACATATTTCCTCTGTGTAGACCAGCCTTCAACACGTTGGAGAAACATTTTAACACTAATGTTTTTTCTATATGCAATTTTTCTCGGCATTTGCCATGGTGGGATGAGCGGGGCCCTCGCGCTGGATACAAAAAGGGTAAGACGATTAGTGTTATAGAAAATAGCAAAAAATTATCGTTAAATTGTAAATTTCATATTAATTAATCAGTTTTGGCCATCTTTAAGAAAATCAACAAAACGTAAAGTTTCCATTAATAAGTTTTTTTCTCTAAAAAAAATATAGAAAGAATTGTCGTTCCACGATTGGCTGGGGTTCAAAATTTGTGTCTTGAGACAATAGGCTTTGGTCTTATTTTAAAATATAGGAAATAAAGATAACTCAAAAAACTATAAAAAGAAATACAAATATAGAATTTTTTTTTGAGATAAGAAATATGTAACACAAACGAAATCTGTCCTATTTTGACCATATTTGGTATGTTTTGTATAATTGTTTAAAATTGGGGAGGGGCGGTACAGCCAATTTACCCCAGGCACAAAATAACCTAGCTACGGTACTACCTTCAGTTCACACATTCAGTATTAGTGTAAATTATTTTACCAACGTGTTAAGTATTGAAAAATCTCAGTTCACCTCTGGATACCAGCGTTTATATGTATGTATATATGATTGTGTACACAGTACACATCCCCACACACATACAGGGAGAATTTAACACAATTACAAGAAACGCTTGTCGGACTTTCTTGTTTAAATTCATTACTCGAAACTTCGCGCTGTCGGATATCTTCTATATAGCAAACGTCAAATTTATGGAAATTATTAAAATGTATTTTTCAATTATACGCCAGAAGCTCTTTACTTGCGTGGTTTATGTATGTATGTGTGTGTACTGTGTATGTGTATATATACATGAATATGTATGTATATGTACCTATATTCTAAAAGGATTTGGAGTGAAATGTGATGCTGTTTTCTTGTAACAAATGTTTGAAGTTATTTTTTTATCAAATGTAAAATTACATTTTTTTTAAATACAAACATTACTTTTAGTCCACGGAAGTTAAATTAAAATTCGTCAAATAGAAGAAAAAAATTATAAAGTTTTGATACTATGTCCACGAACTCTCAGTTCGGAATAAGAACCCGAAAAGTTCCCACCTAAATCGTGGATGGAACATCCCCTTTCACGTAAATAAACTACTTTTTCTCATTTCTCATACAAACCATTGTTCAGAGAAAAAAATATAACAGGAATTAAAGATTCTACATGAAATACTGCGTAAAAAAGTCATATGTTCTATTCGGCTAATTCCCAACCTTCTCTCGCAATCGATACTCAAAGTGAAGGGTAGTTTTGAGAACGAAGTGAAAAATCTGCATTGCATGATTTTTCACCGTAAATATTTCCATAACGGCGGACTTAACGTAAAAATGATTAAAAAATGAATTTGTTCTTCTAAAATATCTAATTTACTTGGACTATTTGTGTTATAGTATAATTTACAAAATAATTTTCAAATCGGCTTATTTCAAACGATTTTACGTAACTGGACATAACTAACTACGAGTATATTTCCTCTAATACGCTTTATATTTTATATCCTAAATCGACAAAAGATTACAAGACATAAGAACAAGAAAGGGTGGAGACTAAATCAAACAAACGTATTTGCTATTTTCGGACATATAAAAGTATATAAATACATAGGCGTGCTAGCAAAAAATGTGTAATTATATTTTTTTTGGTGAAATGAAGTGTCTTCTTTGAACATATTGCAATAATTTACAATCTCAAAACTGATTTAATATCACACCACTGAGTAATAATTACGTCACATTTTAAACGATTGGACAAAAAATATATGCATACTGACTGTAACAGTCAATTTTTTAAATATTATTTTTTTAGTGAACTGAAAATATTTCTTATCGTCTCGTGTCCCAGTTAACCAATGCTCTAAAACAGGGCTGGCCAACCCGCGACGCTCTTATGTGCGGCCCGCGGCCACATATGAGCAAATTATATTTTTACAATGTCTATTTTAAGTATCAGGTGCTTCAGAATGACTGAGGTTGGTTTTAATTTTCCGTTGTTTTCTTTAAAATACTATTCAATTTATGTGACTTAACTAATCATTTTAATTGATAATTTTGTTTTATTATAATATTTTTGTGAATAAATAAAACCATTATTTATTAGTATTTTAAATATTTGATACCATACAGATATATTTTGTTATTGGTAATTTTTTTTTTTTTAATTTACTATGATTAAACACTTGTTTAATTTTCTGTGACAGGGCGAAATATTGAGATTATTTTCGCTATTTATTTATTATACAAAATCGTAAATATCTCGGTTTCTAATCAAGGTAGTGGGTAATTTTTCCTTAAAACTCCTACACTTATGTAGGATTTTTCCCACCGGATCAAATAAGATCAATAAAACCCTTCATCTGTGACAGGGGGCGAAATATTGAAGGTCGGCTAATATAATCAATGATATGATTATTAGTTCCGGAGATATAAGCTTACAAAGTGTGACCTAATATAGCCGGGGAAAACGTTAAAAAAAATTGATTAGAAAAAAATTCAAAACCGGAAAATCTAAAAAAATTTACAAAACTTCTTATTTATGTACGACCCTCGGAAAATTTTAGGTTGTCAATACGGCCCGTGGTGCAATTTGGGTTGTCCAGGCCTGCTCTAAAATCTAATACAACACGACCCTCTATTAAAATCTAGTCCACGCGCCTATGAACTAAAGGACTTATCTACAAATCAGACTCACAAGTCAAAAAGACAAAAGCTCCTTACATGCCGTTTGTTCAGCTAATGGCCCAATACAAAACAAAGAAACTACAAGTGACGAGTGTGTTAGTGTGTGTTAGTATGTCTGCATGTGCGTGCAGAGTCAGACCGAGATAAATACTACATTTATATCCGTGCTTTTCAAACAAAAACACATTCAGTGAAAAATAATAAATTATCAGTTCATTAGTTCATTTATGAAATCTGTGACAGACTCTGTCAATTCCTTTTTGACGTGAATAACGTCTAGTGTTTCCGGCCAGCTAGATACTGGGGAGTTATTTCAGAAAATGGATGTAACGTTTTCAGGGTGATATAAAACCACTGAATAACTGATAAACTAAAAGTCTGGTTCGGATGATTTTGGTATCATTTTAACTGATGTATTGGTCTGTATCCATTAAACAGTGAGCCACGCCCGCGGAAATGCAGTAAACGCGCAGCGGTCATTTTACGCGCTAGTGTAAATTTACAATCAGTATAATTCGACACTCAGAGCAGCTATCACGTTGATTTTCATTTCAAGTTATAGATCTCGATAAGATCTACGAGATACAAGTACGAAACAAATCATTTAACCAATTTTAATGAGTGAAAAACTTATAAACATATAATAATAAAAATAAATTCATAATGTCAGCTAAAACACGCACAAAAGCCAGTATGAAATATAAAAGACGCATAGCATTGGAAAAAGCGTCTCAGCAGCTATCAGAAAATATACTATTACCAGTATACCAAAGTGTCAGGAGATACAGAGCACGCCAAAATGCGGAAGTCAAAAGCTTGGTCAACGACGGCGCAAACACATCATCAGAGTTTTATTTAACCCCACTGCCACAAATGACTCAAACTTATTCACGTCAGTCCCTCGACTGTGCATCCTGACAGTCACACCCATTTTTTACCGATTTCGGTACGGAAAACTAATAATTCCAAAATATAAACAATAATCACTGTATAATCTTAGAATTAGCATATCACTGAACATCCAAAACGTTTTTTTGTTATTAATGTATACATATTAAAAACAGGATATATACAATATTAATTTTGGTTTACGGACCTGAGTAAAGAGAGATTTCTGGTTGAGGGCCCGGGTATCTCTTACATTAATCCGGCGCTATGTGTGTAAATGCATGTGTATAGTGTAGTGTTTGTTCAGAATGAAGTGAGATACATATTGGTAATTAGAGACAAAACACACTCACTGTGTCAACATCGACATGTGAATGAGCTTTTCCCGAGAAAGATATCCAAACATTTTCTTTCTCAAGATGACTCAAACATGTCTAGTAGAATTGAAACTAATTTTCTTCTTCCTTTTATTCTTAAGTGGACGGAATTATACTTAGAAATACAGTTGAACTTCAATAAATCGATTATATTCTTAAACTAAATAAAAAACTATAAATATTCGTACTATTAAAAACGTAATTTTAAACCTTTCATAAATAGTTAGTTCAGTTTTTTACTTTTTCACCTACGCTAGAAAAATTCTAAAACACTGTAGAAAAATTCTGATGTCAGATTTGACCTCAGATATAAGATATCAGTTTTTCCGTGCAAAAATAAAATCTCTATAAAAGCTCGATTTTTTTTCAATGTTCCTCTCTTTCCCCTAGGCTGGGAGAATTCTGAGGTACTGTAGAAAAATTCTTATGTCAGATATGAATTCAGCAACTCAAAATACGGAAATATATCAGCTTTTTCATGTAAAAATAAAACCTTCGTGAAACCTCAAGTTTTGCTCAGTTTTCCACTTTTTTCTCCTAGGCTAGGGGAATTCAGAGGTACTGTAGAAAATTTCTAACAAAATAATCTATTAATTCAAACCAAATGAAGTTTACGGTAAACAAAAAAGGTAATTTTAATTAGAAAAAACAATTTAACACTAGTAAGGCGGCACTATCAAATAAATATGTCAAAGATCTTTGACAAAGATTTAATCATATTTCTTTGATAAAATACGAGATTTTGTTTTATTACACTACATAAAATATTTGATAATATTTTCTCAATATTATCTAGGGATATTTTCTTCTTTTTTGGTGCTTTTTGAATATCAGTGCGTGGATGTTAGTCAATTGACGCGATCGAGGTTTGAATTTACAACCGTGTATTGTGGTTTTTATAATCAATAAGAAGATTATCATATAATACTGGATTTTGTTGATATTCATATATTAATAATTATATAACTGTAACTGTCAGTGATAACTTGGTAGTCGCCATTTTGATTTATCTGTCAAAAAAACTTTGATCAAATATAAGAGACTGTCATTAACTATGATCATTGATCATATAAATATTATGAAGGTAAATATTGTAAAAGTTGACTTATTACACTGTCATATTTCTTTGATCAAAGAAATTTTATCATATTTCTTTGATAGTGTAATAGCCGCCTAAGACGCAGGAAGATATAGATAATGCCATTTTGTGCTTAACTCAATTTTGACAAAATTGTCAGATACCACATTTGTACTTAGCAGGGTAGCATACATTATTACAACCGTATCTACTTCTTATTTACGACAATAGAAAAAGGATCAAAGTACCCATGCAAATAGAAAACTTGTAAGAAAAACGACAGCTCGCTGTTACTACTAACAAAGTGAACTGTGGCTGGTGAAAAATGAGAGCAGTATGGCGGAGGACGTCTGCTTGACAAGTGACGGATCGCGTTTGCGACGACGGCCCCGCACACCCACACACCCCCGTGTCACGTCGCAGTGCACAAACACGAAAGGACAACCGTGTGAACGATGGGACACGGTGCTGTCACTCAAATTCAAATAACACATAAATATACGTGTTGATCCGGCCGGAGTGTTATGTGTCGGTTGGTTTTGTCGCGGCGGCGCGGGTGTGGGGAATAATCACCATATTGCAAACAAAAACTGATTTCATTTTTAATCCTTGTTAGGGTGGAGACTGTTTATAGTGAATAATTGGGATTTAGGATAGTAAAATTTTGAAAAAAATACATTTGTTTTTTATGTAGTTTAAATATTAATTTGTTGAACTAAATTATTATTTATGCAACGTATAAAATATGGAATTCCGACTGAAGTATTTTTAATTGATTTAATATGAAAAAAAGTATCTGCCAAGTAAATGCACAGTGCTTCCTCCTGCTAAATTAATTATTGAAAAATTTAAATAAAAACCGATAAATTGTTCAGTCTCTCATATATTTTGTCGAACAATTTTTGACACATGCTAACAATTAAATATTTTGATTGAAAATTGAAATATAATAAAACATTTTATTACCAAGAAAGGTAAAAAATCAAAATTTATTATTATGATTCTTGCTTATCTATTTATTTGTTTATTTTTGAATTTCATACAAATTTTAAGACAGGACTGGAGTTTCCTGGGAGTTAGAAAATAATTTTACACGATTTTCTCAATAACTACTGAATGGTTTTCACTAATGGATAGGTTAGGTTTGGGTGTATAATTTTTGTATATTTTATGTAAATTCCATGAAGTTGGAAAAAATCAAGTCACGGTGAACCGTGTGTTCTGAGCATGTTGGGTCCAATGCGTTAGTGCAAAATAAAAATGTGTCACCCTTTTAGCTTGATATTAATAATTTTCATATTTAAATGACCACCATAATCATAATCATTCAGCAAAACTTTTTAAATATTAATATTTATTAATATACACCCAGTAACGGACTAAGGGGAGGGGCAAAAGTGAGGATTAAAAAGTGACACCTAAAAAGCAGTGGCGAGGCGTGAATTTTTTAATAAGGGAAGCATATTTTGTCAATCCTCCCACTCCCATTAACAAAAAAAACTATGAAACACATTAAATTCAAGCTTTTACTTTTAAAAATAAATTCTTATATATTTATATAGTAACTAAATGATTATTTGTCTTATTTTCTTGTATTTTAGTGGATATTTGTATAACGAGTTGAAGTTCACTGCAGGAAATATCACTAAAAAATTTCGAATTTTTGGTTTCGTTAAAAGTATGTTTATTGTATAGAAAATTGCGTGAAAAGTTGAAATTTTCAAACCGCAGGTCTGTATCTCAAACCGTTCTCGAAATATAGCCTCTCAAAGTTTTAATTTTTTCAAATTTTTGGAGAAAAAAGGCCATAACTTTTGAACGGGTGGTCAGAATTGATTTTAGTTGACGGATTTAAAATCAGCGTGTCAAAATCTATATAATGACATGTATAATACTTTAAAATCCGACAAAAAAAATTTCGTCAGAAATCGACATTTTTTTAATGTATACCCCTTTGAATTTTTTCGATTTTTCGCGAAATTTTTTTTCTCGAGTTTTAAGGTATTGTACATGTCATTATATAGATTTTGACACGCTGATTCCAAATCCGTCAACTAAAATCAATTCCGACCATCCGTTCAAAAGTTACGGCCATTTTTCTTCAAAATTTTGAAAAAACTGAAACTTTGAGAGGCTATATCTCAAGAACGGTTTGAGATACCGACCTGCGGTTTGAAAATTTCAACTTTTCACGTCATTTTCTATACAATAAATGTACTTTTAACTAAATCAAAAATTCAAAAAAATTTAGTGAAATTTCCTGCAGTGAATTTCAATTCGTCATACAAATATCGACTAAAATACAAGAAAATAAGACGTAGATGTATTATAGTTTTATAATTGAGCGTGTAAATTAATGTTATTTTTGCTTTTTGGTTAAAATGTTTGAGTTGTGCATAAAGATGAATATTCTGATAATATTTTTAAATTATTTATTAACTGAAAACGCAGATTTGTATTAATTTACCCATAAACTAAGAGAAGCACTGCTTCCATGGACGCTTCGCCACTGTTAAAAAGGTCTCTCTACAGAAGGGCGCAAAAGTAATTTTAGGGGGCGCCAAATTTAATTACAGGAGGATGGTGCATAACTAACATTCCACCCCAGGTACTAACTAACTTTCTGTCACTGGATATACATAGTATAGTATAAGTAAAGTTATATTTTATTTTTTGTGTTTTATTTATACCTACTCTACTCTTCTTCAATTATTTCATTACTGTCCGGTATTATACAGAATTTGATTGGCTGCAAATGCAAATTAGCTCCAAGCTAACGCTATCTACTAGGTGTCAAATTGTTATGAAATTGCTCGATATTTTAAAACAGTGTTAATAATGTAAATGCTATGCATTTAAGAGGTACACTTGGCAGTACTTATTTTAAGTCACTGATTATATGTTTGATTCCATGTGAGTGGTTGTCATATACACTCACGGAAAAAATTAAAGGACCACTTTTATTATTCGAAAAAATTGCTTATTTTCAAAGTAATGCCGATAGGTCAAATATGATCCAATTTTTATTTATAAGATATGAAAATTGAAGGAAATTTTATCATCTTTTCGAATTTAGGGGTATATTTGTTTTATTAAACTTATTATTGTGACCAAATCGCGGTTTAATAAAAAATAAAAAAAATGATTTTTTTTTGCAATTTTGAAAGATACCCACGGGGATGTAAAATTTTTTTTCTAAAATTTCAAGATAACCATTTTGTAGGAAATTTGTTCAGCTTTAAAACGCTTTTTCAAATTTGTTTTATAATTTTTTGTTGTTACGATATTCGAGTTTGAATGAAAAAAGTACCAAAAAGTTTTAAACGACCATAAAGGGCCTAATGTTAGTCGCACAGAAAAGAAAAAAAAAAGAATATTAAAGCTTAAATAATCACCTACTGTCTAGTAGCATTTATAAAATGTTTAATTTTAACTTAACCCTTCAAATACGAAAAACAAAACAGTGTTCGAATTTAAATAATCCTGTAAAAATAACCTTTTTTTAATCATAGATCTAATGTTTAGAATGTATTCAGAAATTAAGTTCTATCAAAGAATATGAATATTAGACTTATTACCTTCTATGTGAACAAAGGTTCCAGTAAAAATCTTTTAATTTGGCTGAGAAATTGCATTTTGAATTTTTTGTATACGTTTAGGATTTGACCGTACTTTTTATAACAAGTTTTTCTTTGGGATTTTTTTTTCGAAAAACAATCAATTTTTGAGAAAAATTGTAAGAAGGAAAAAGTTTTTCTTTCTTGTTAAAGAATATTCATAATTTTTTTCAGATGTTTTATATCAATATTATGGGATTAAATTTATTTTTAATAGGGTACTTTTTCATTCAAACTTGAATATCTTGGCATCAAAAAATGTGACAATCATTATTTAAAAAGCATTTTGAAGCTGAGAAAATTTACTAAATGATGAATATCATGGAATTTTGAAAAAAAAAATCATACATCCCCGTGTGAAATTTCTATAACTGCAAATAAATAATTAATTTTTTTTAGTCAACTACGTGTGGACCAAAAAAATTCAGTTACTTTGAACGAATAAGCGGTGAAAATTCAATGAAAATTAATTTAACTGTCGAAATCAAGAGTCTTTAATATGTTGTTGAACGTTTTTTCATGACCACACGCAGTTGACTGAAATTAAAAATTGAAATTTTTTGTAATTATGGAAGTTTCACACGGGGATGTATGATTATTTTTTTTCAAAATTCCATGATATTCATCATTTAGTAAATTTTCTCAGCTTCAAAATGCTTTTTAAAAAATGATTGTCACATTTTTTGATGCCAAGATATTCAAGATTGAATGAAAAAGTACCCTATTAAAAATAAATTTAATCCCACAATATTGATATAAAACACCTGAAAAAAATTAAGAATATTCTTTAACAAGAAAGAAAAACTTTTTCCTTCTTACAATTTTTCTCAAAAATTTATAGGTTTTCGAAAAAAAAATCCCAAAGAAAAACTTGTTATATAAAGTACGGTCAAATCCTAAACGTATACAAAAAATTCAAAATGCAATTTCTCAGCCAAATTAAAAGATTTTTACTGGAACCTTTGTTCACATAGAAGGTAATAAGTCTAATTTTCATATTCTTTGATAGAACTTTATTTCTGGATACATTTTAAACATTAGATCTATGATTAAAAAAAGGTTATTTTTACAGGATTATTTAAATTCGAACACTGTTTTGTTTTTCGTATTTGAAGGGTTAAGTTAAAATTAAACATTTTATAAATGCTACTAGACAATAGGTGATTATTTAAGCTTTAATATTCATTTTTTTTCTTTTCTGTGCGACTAACATTAGGCCCTTTATAGTCGTTTAAAACTTTTTGGTACTTTTTTCATTCAAACTCGAATATCGTACCACCAAAAAATTATAAAACAAATTTTAAAAAGCGTTTTAAGGCTGAATAAATTTCCTAGAAAATGGTTATCTTGAAATTTTAGAAAAAAAATTTTACATCCCCGTGGGTATCTTTCAAAATTGCAAAAAAAAATCATTTTTTTTATTTTTTATTAAACCGCGATTTGGTCACAATAATAAGTTTAATAAAACAAATATACCCCTAAATTCGAAAAGATGATAAAATTTCCTTCAATTTTCATATCCTATAAGTAAAAATTGGATCATATTTGACCTTTCGGCATTACTTTGAAAATGAGCAATTTTTTCGAAAAATAAAAGTGGTCCTTTAATTTTTTCCGTGAGTGTATATTTAATACCTAGTAGATAGCGTTAGCTAGGAGCTAATTTACATTTGCAGCCAAGCAAATTCTTTATAATATCGAGCATACATCGGGGATAAATGCCAAATAAAACAAATCTGTTTACATACTTAATAATAAGAACACATTACATTATAACAACACATAATTATAAAAACAATGGTGTAAAATAAGATATCACATATCAACGCAATTTGCCACAAACAATTTCACTCAAACGGAGTGCGTGAAACTTATAACCAAAAACATATTCTAATTTACAAATCCACATTTCTCGTGTCAAATATACACAAAGTAGGCATCTCAAACAGCTTCTGTGAAATCTTCATTAACAGATTTACATACAAACTTGAGATTAACAATATTTTGATGGCTACAACGGAACTGAAGTTTTATCTCTAATAAGTTAAATTATATGCTACATGTACTGCAGGGATGGGGACAAAATAAAAGGGTGCTATTTAACAGACAAAACTTTACACTTACAGAGCTATTGTTCATCTACAACTTATTATTTCTCTCTCTCTCATTGTTATCATATTTTTACTGATTCTCATTCGCTTGTATTTCATTCTTTCTCACGCATTTCTTTCGTTTATCTCTACAAGCATTTTCTCTTTGTTCAACATTTTCTCTCTTTGCCTTTTTATTACCTTCCTTACTATCTCTTTCATCTTTGCTTTCTTGTACACATTATCATATTCTCGTTCTTTGTCTTTCTTCCTTTCTCACTCTGAAAATGTTTTAAAGTACATAATCCTCCCCCAAACAGATTCATAAATAATTATTTAAGTTCTAACAACTTCAACTTATTCAAATAGAAATAAAATGTTAATTCATTTTCAAATAATACCAAGACATTTCTAAATTAAATATAAAGAGTATCACTTGCATTCAAATAAAATCGTGATATAAAATTTATCAAATATATATTTTTTCATCTAACTTTTAAAGAGTTTCGAAATGCAATGTATTTCATCCAAACTGAAATATAAAATAATTAAATTACTATACAAACACCTGTGAGCACAGAACTTAAGTGTTCTTTAAAAATTATAGGTAATATAGTAATTGACATAAGGTACTGGCACCAGTTATGGCCGCTATAAGAATAAGGTTTACTGTTTTGTTGATTTTTCCTAATAAAACAAGTAACTCTTTATTTAATCAATTTAATTACCAAAGTGCGCAAATATAGTTTGTTTTTTAAATTAGATGCTTTTATTTTGTTAATGTTTTTTCTCCAGTAATGAATAAAGTAAAACCAGTAATGGACACTTGCTAATGGTTACAAGATGATAAGTACTACGACACAAAATATATAAAAGAAAGAATCGTCAAATTTGAAACAATGTAAAGCAGTTTCTATGATAATATAATAATTACTAAAATAAATTATACTAATAATTAGTTTAAATGTCCGCAATTTTGACACCTATTGGCCGATTGTCATCAAATCACGCTGTAAGACAGTTAAATGTATATAGATTAATATTCAGAAATAGTAGTAATCAAATATCAATAAATATTTATATTTCAGTACATTTAATTTAAAAATTATCATTACTGGGATGATATCCAAGACTGGTGCCAGTACCTTATATATTTATACCTATATATTATAACATATATAAGCGAGTATGTAAATATATATTCACTCACCCATGGACGTATGAGATTAAGAGAAAATTGCTTCTATACCGTAAATCTCGGATATTAGTTTCTTCTTATCAACAATATACTACGAACTAATATTTACTTTAGTTACATCAATCAAAGTCAACATCTCTATATGACTATAATATATAAAGTATGAATTCCGTTTTGTACATATTAAGTACGCATATATATTTTACATAAGTACTAATATTTGCTAACAATTTACCAACATTATTTATAATACAATAATTCCAAATTAATTAAAATATTTATTATTATAAGTTTCTGGAGCTTTAAATTTTTCATATTCCTTGGCAGATACATTAGTATTTTTATCGCATAGAATTAAAAAAAATGTATCGGTGTTTTTTTAAAGACTTTCCAGTGGATAATTTCCAAAATAACGAATTTTCAGAGAAAATGTTTCGTGGTTTCGAGGGGGCTAAATATTGATAGGTTGACCTTGAAAAAGTTACTTTGTTGGGTTTTCAGATTCAACTTTTCTTTTTCAAAACCCATATTTTTTGTTGCAGATTCGTAATTTACTAAGAAAAATAATTAAATATTTTTTTCTGAAAATATCCATTTTTTATGATTTAAATCTAAGCACTCTTGGGATTTTTTTTAAATTCCTAGTATTTGAGTAAAAAATTATTGAATATCCAAAAATGTTTTTTTGTTTTGCTCCATATCATAAAAAATTGACATTTTTAGAAAAAATTTTCAACAACAACTAATATGGGTTTAAATTTGAAAAAGAAAAGTTAAACCTGTAAATCCATCAAAGTGACTTTTTCAGGGTCAACCCATATTGTCAATATTTAGCCATCTCCAAACTATGAAACTTTCGTCCGAAACATTTTCTCGAAAAATTCATTATTTTGAAAATAACTCGCTGGAAAGTCTTTAAAAAAACATCCTGTATATGTATTAAGCTACTACGAAATTACTGATACCTTAAAAGTACATATATTTAAATAAAGATTTCAGTATATTTAATGTTATATGTTATATTCAAATATTAATATCTAAAAATAAGTACCTACGAATGTACATTTAAAAATATTTATAAAAACTAATTTTATTTTACACCACAACGCATATTTAATAAAAAATATTTCATCCGGGGGAAATTTAATTTCTAAAAAATATATATTCAGGCATTCGCGCCAAGGAATTTTGATTTCCGTTCAGAGGCGCAGTTTTAAAAAATAATTTCCAATATCCTTCGAATCGTTCAACACGATTAGTTCGAATTAATATTAGATTTAAACATGGCAGCAATCGGTTTATCTGAAGGAAATGATGTCTTCGAATGCATATTCCAGGTTCGCATTTCTTAAGTTGTTCTACAGTAAAAGCATCAAGGCATCAACCTCCACGATTCAAGCTACGTTTATTTTTATTTGTTTTATACAACTATTTTTGATTTGAACGACACAAATATTATAGTACTTATCTTCGAGGATATACTTTCGTGGTTTTTATCTTAATTAAACTTTAAATTTTTGGGTTTTATTCCGTATCGCATTTTTATTACACTTACATTTCAACCAATACCACAAAAGTGGAAATGGCCGCAAAGATAAACATACAAATACACTCCTATCATTTTATAAACTAATTTTTTTTGTGCACATCTATGACACAGTACCTAACGTAACCTGCTTTTACAACAAAAATTTTCAAATAAAAACAGTTAACTGAACGCGAATTTAAATCTCTATACATATTTTCTACGTTTGACGGAAACCCAAAACTATTTATTTTTGCCGCTTGATGGCGGAGAGGGAAAACCATGTATGTATGTTAACTTTATTTTACCTGCCTTAACAGTAACATACACACATTATTTTTTTGTGCACATTTTGGCACAGTACCTTTCGAAGTTTCATTCATCTCCTTTTATAATAAATACTAAAAACGTACGAGAGTTTATACCCTTAAGTATTTATTTATTTGTAATACATACTTTTAACATTTATAAGTCCACCATTTATAACTTGGTCCTATTTTTTGTTCTAGAATAGTATATTTGGATTTGTATTACATTATTTATATTAAATAATAATTCAATTTATTATTAATTTTTAGTGAATTAAATAGAAGATACTTATTTTTACATTTTATATTTTTTTTTCGTGAAGTATATTACTTGTATAAATATTTCAAATATTTTAAAATGAATCCATCCCTGTACAAAAACCGATTTCTGTTCATCTTGATAACTTCTACTTGATGGAGAAATTTCTATAATTGATAGACGGCGATAAGTTCATGCACAGATCAAATCAAATAACCATTATATTAAATTAACTCTTCATTTCCACCCATTCCTGAACCAACCCTATTTGCTCTTATCATTAATCGTCATTTCATCAATTCAATTAAGAGCAAACACTAACACACTATATGCGTCCATAAATTGTACGTAATATTAAATTATAATCAATATTTGTTAGTACCTCAAGCAGCGTTGAACCCGGAGATATTACTCCATGAAAAAAATGAAAATTCTGAGGGAAAGTAACTTTAGAATGATAAAAATAGTGGGGGGGGGGTATTACTGCCACCTTAGACAAGGAAAGATAAAGGACAAATTACACATTACCTAGCGTTGTTACCATAACGCTCCACGAGTCATTCAGATTTTAAAATAAATATCAATAGTTTTGAATTATAAAATTAATTAATAATAAATATTTTATATTGCCTTTAAAAGTATTTCAGTGATAATTGATTAACAGATAAAACATATTTGCATATTATAAATTTTAAAGAAGATGGCCGCCTTAAATTTTAGTAACAATTTCATATTCGGACTAGCATTGATTGTTATGTATCCATAGTCTTTCCTAATCTAAGACTGCCACATTTTATTGTGTACATTTCTGCAGCATAAATATCCCCTGTATTTAAACAAAATTAAAAACAAATATATTGACATAAAAATCCATATCAATGAATATTTTAACTATAAGTATATTCTGTTATAAAATTAACATTTATATTAAAATAATTTTAAAGAAATTAAAATAATTTTGACATTTAAATTTTCTTTTAACGAGGAGAAATTCCTCCGGCACCCTCTCTGGATTTAATACATTCTTCAGGGATCATATTTTAGCACACAAGAAAATTGACGTAAAAAAATAATCAACCTATCTTTTCAATTTGTACTATTTATATTAGGATATTACATATATACAGTTCATCAAGATTAGCAATTGTATTGTAATTTTGGTTTTAGAATAGAATGACATATGAATGTCAAATGATATGTAATCCATTAATTTTAAAAAATCAATTTGTTTTGTTTCAACAGAAATAATTGACATAGGCAATTGTATATTTTTATAACACAGACAAACAATTCACAAAAAATTAAAGCGAATTGAGGTATATAAACTGTATACTATACTTACAGTTATTATTTTAATAATATTGTAACATGTAACATGTCACAGTGTTAATTACTATAAATATTAACGGAATACCGTAATTTCATTTTTTTTTAAACAAACCAAATTATAAATCACTTTACCTGAAGTGGAAAATAGCTGTTCATAATTGTAGACTTAAAATTACTAGAGCCTGACAAAACTGAAATTATACTAAAATTAAAAAAAAAATGCACAATAATCAAGATCTTAAGTAATTTTTTGATTCTATGTTTAAGTCACATTATATTCTTGCTCAATGCATTGAACTTTGCTAAACATATCAAAAAGATCAAACTTGAACTCTTACAAAAATTGTCAAAGTAATTCGAAAAATTCAAAAATCGATGTCAGTAAACATCTGTATCCGGTTCTTCCCAGACAAAAAATAATCTTATAAATATAATATTTCACCCTTCTACGATTTGTCGTATTTGAGTTACAGCGTTTACAGACAGACAGACACACAAAAATCATGGCGAAAATAGTCAGAATGGATTCAGGGAAGGCCAAAATGTATAATTCCATCAAAATCTGGATTTCGAAAAAAATCGACTTATACTTATACTGTATGTATAAATATCTTTCAAATAATTGCGCAATGCTTCCTCGTGCTATATTCGCAAAAGGTAATTACTATCGAAGAATTTCAATAAATACCGTATTATTAAAATTCTTTATTATATTAGTACTCAGATGAACTGCCATAGGTAAATCATAAAAATTTTGTACAACTTTATAACAAAATATTAGTTTTAATTTTTTCCTAATTCGTATCTATAAAATATTCATTATTTTCTAATAATTTGAATCTATTGCTTCCTCGCAATATCGAAGATACGAGAAGCTATGTGATCGTTTCAGATTGAGACAAAAAAAAAGTTCTCCAATTTCAAAATTTTAAATTTATTTATCCGTTTCACGTCAAGACAAACACTTTTCGTTCCGTGTCTGTCTGTCTGTCCGTGTGTCCGTGTGTCCGTCCGTCCGTCCGTCCGTCCGTCTGTCCCCTGAATCCTTGTCACACGCATAACTCATGAACCACTGAACCGATATTATTGAAACTTGGTCGGATGGTTGGGTTTGGTTTGAGGACGGTCCCATTTCAAAATCATTAAAATCGTGTGTAAGGGGGAGGGGTGACACCCCAAAATATTTATTTTTTCAAGATATCTCAAGAACGACACATGTTACGAGAAAATTTTATAGAATATTTTTTCGTTTGTTGTAAAATATTCCCTTACAAAGATTTATCTAAATTAATTTTTTTAATTCGTGTTTTGTTTTTCTAAATTGATATTTGATTGGATATATTAAGTGTCATTTTGACGTTTTAAATGTCACTTTGGCGTTTTAAATGTCACTTTGACGTTTTAAATGTCATTTTGATATTTGCATAAATTTAGATTTAGATTGAAATTGTCAAAAAATTAAAAATATATGAAAAAATATTCAGGTGCGTTTTAAGAAAAAATTCGAACTAAGATTTTTTAGTAAAATTTGTATAAAAATTAAATGGTTAACCAATGCCAGGCAATTTATCTGAACACTATCGGTTTTAGTGAATTTAGCACGAGGAAGCACTGTGCATTTACTTGGCAGATGTTTTTTTTTACACGTCACAATGGTATTAAATATATCAATGTAAATGACGATTGTTTGAATTTTAGAAAGCAAATGGATATAAGTATATCTTCATAAGAAAATATTTTATTACAAAATACATTTTTATAGATAATTAAATGCTTTACAAAAAAATATTCTATAAAATTTTCACATAATACGTCCATGAGTTATGCGTGTAGAAGGATACAGGAGACCGACAGACAGATACAGAACAAAAAAGTGTTTATCTTGACCTGAAACTAAAGATCAAGTGCAAATTTTTGAATGTGATAACACATTTTTTCTTCAAAAACTACATAATAGAAAAAATGAAATAAAACACTGACAGTGAGTGAAACAACAAGCTTGATTTTTATTTTTTAAAAGCGCTATCAGACGAGGAGTAATTAGGTTGCAATTTTCTCATCGACCGAGTTTGATTTTAAAATTTCCGCGAAGATGATTAACGACATTAAGCTACGATGCTTTCAAGCTCTACACAGTAATTACGTTTTTTTCTTCAGGTTGTTCATTCTTGATAAAAAGTCGTTGAGCATATACATATATACATATAAGTACCTACCTACACACATACATAATCTTATAAGATAAAAATATATATTTATAAAACAAATACAGTTGCACTGGGTTTTCCATCCATAAAGAAACAGTAACGAATTTTTGCAGCTTTTCTTCGTATACAGTGCATTCCAAAAGTTCCGGGCCACCTAAATAACTTTTGAATGGTTTAAAATATAGAATTGAAATTTATAGGAATAGAATGGGATTACAAAGTCTATTATTTAACAACAAAAACACCCACCTACTCACCCTCGGGGGGAGGAGGAATCTAAGAAATCTTAAATGGCACAATGGGTTGAATGAAAGCTCGTTCGAAATGGCTTTCCAAGACAGAAACGATGTAGGGTCGCCGAGGTCTCTACAATTTTTTTTTCGAAGAGTTATGGTCATTTGAACATTTCTATTGAGATTAGGTTAAATGTATTTTCAAAAATGTTCTAGTGGAAAAAAACTGACGATCAGCAAGTCGTGTCATCATTGTGTCACAAAATTCTACTTTTCTGTTTTTTTTTTTTCAATTAAGTAAATTTTTGAAAATGCATTTAACCTAATCTTAATAGAAATGTTCAAATGATCATAACTCTTCGCGTTATTTTTGTCTTGGAAATTTCTTTCGAACGAACCCTCACTCAACCCCACGTGCCATTTAAGATTTCTTAGATCCCCCCTCCCCCCGCTTTTCGGGGGTATGCAGGTGGGTGTTTTTGTTCTTAAATTTTAGACTTTATGATCTCATTGTATCCCTATAAATTTCAATCCTATATTTCAAACAATTCAAAAGTTATTTAGGTGGCCCGGAACTTTTGGAAGGTACTGTACTGTATATAATATGCTTAACTGAAATATAATTAGAAATGATTTTAGTAATGTAGGTAATTTACAAAACAAAATAATTAAAATAAATCGATCGATCTTATATTATTAAAAGTATGTGAATTTTTTTTTTATTGTATAAAAAAGTTATTTTACATTTCAGAGATTCCAATAATTGTATACATAGTGCGCTTCGCCGACCGACACGAACATCGTCAATGTGACACACGTTGTGTAAAGTGAGCTACAGAACTGACAATAATGACAACACGATAGACACAAATGTCACTAACATTGTCTGCACAATATTAAAGTTAGATACATTTAAGGAATGTTAAACATTTTGTAAACGGTTACAGAATTGCAACTAAAACATTTAGATATATAAACGTTTTTACTTATGTAGTATTTTAAAAATGATGACGTATCTACTATTCAAAAGTTAATGATATAATTTTCATTTTTATAAAATCCTTAAAAATTCGACATTATGTAGAGAATATTTTAATGACTTCCTTTTTAAAAATCCTGCCTGTACACATTTTTCTATAGAGTATTCATTAAAATATTTCAAACTGGAAAAAGCAAGAATCTTGAATATGTATACAGTTTCTATATCTATTGAAAAGACTTCCTAGTTCATATTTAACTAAGAAAAATATAACGGTTCTCTCAATAGTTAAATAGAACCGAATATATAAATATTTAATAAATGCAAAAAGTAGTTTCTATTTATAATTTTTTTAATACACAAAACTTGAGGAGGTAATTAGGTAACTACTCCATGGCATTTAGAGAAATTTCCACTTTGCAAAATCACTAAGAGAAGACTGTTATGTAGACTTTAAATATAATTTTTATTTTATAATAAAATTTAATATAATAATTTTAATTTTTCCCTAAACTTATAAACCTCTCTTAAAATCTACAATTTACCTCCCTAAATGTATATTATTTGAGGTTAAGTTTTACTTCACAACATTTGTATAGTTTAAGTTGAGCAGGAATGAATTTTTTATCAAGTATATGTGGGTAGAGGATAAATATACGTTTAAAGAGGTTGACAGGCCTCAAGTGTATTCGTTTAGGAGGTTCTACTGTACTTTCATTTAAATCTACATAGACCTTCCCTAATAAATAATAACCATGACTAATGTCCGGTATTATAAAGGAGCTAGCAAAATTTGCTAACTAGCAAGCACTTTCAAATGGGGTATCAAATTTATATTACAGTTTTATTGGAATTTTTGACAGATAATTTCATGCATAGGAAGTAAAATTAAAGATATGTAAAGTATATTTACTAAAGTGTATTTTCTAACCTTGAAATATATCTGCTAAAAACTCAAAGAGAACTGTCATATAAGTTTGATACCTCATTTGAGAGTGCTTGCTAGCTCGCAAATTTGCTAGCTCCTTTATAATACCGGACATAATAATTTTAAATTGTAAACTGTTAATTTGGGTATTTTTAGTTCTCCTAAAGTTCCCACAATAAACCATTATTACGTACTGTAGGTATAAAGTATAAACCACCAAAAATAACGATTTTATTTGAATCCTATTTGTACGGTTTAATTGAATTAGTATGTGTTACAAGAAACAAAACACGGTTAGAAAAAGAGAGAACGTTACAAAGTCGTTTAAAACAATACTAGTCAATCGTACTATCAGATGTCCACCGACCTTTTATGTACGAGCATAGGCGTCGTGTTCGCAGAAAACCCCGAGGGTCAACCATTAACAAAATGTGTGACTGACAAGATGCATATTTCAATGTCAGCATAATCGAATTATCACGAAGATGAAACCCGAGGTAATTTCATAAAAAAATATTTCACTGAAATTGGAATTGTGAGTGGAAACTGGCATATATTTTTTAAGGATGGCTAAAAAGTCAAATTATTAAAATAAAGCGAAAGGGTATTTTTTTAATCTTGGATATTCGCAGTACATTGTCTGTATCTTTCTGGCACTTAAATCATTTTATTAAAATAAATTAAGAGAAAGATATTTTCTAAATATTTTCAAATAATTCTTTGAGATTCTATTATAATTTTTATAATAGAAATACAAAACCAAAACACGGTGATTTTAAAACAATTTGTATAGATTTCATTTGTTAATATCTTCTTCGTGTACGACCACCGTAATAACTTCATCTAAAGGTAGATCACTAACATTTACTAGTAGGGGAGAGTGGGGTAATCACGAACGCGGGGTAATCGCAAATTCGATGGTTTCAGTATGTAATGTTCTCTCTGCACTTACCGACAGTTGGGCCTACGTCTAGTATCGGACCGTTAACGTTCAGTGTAGATCACGCTCACACTACAAAGTAAACTTAGTTCCATTTTTATATCATATTTCATCTATTTTTTTATTAAAATAAAAGCCATGTAATAACTAATATAAAATTAATATAAATGTGATTAAGTAATGTTCCAGTAAGCCTCGATCAAACAGTATTTAATGTCATCCGTATTGTTTATTATTTGATCCTAACCTCAAATTTTCTTCAAGCTCGTAGGGTAATGACGAACAAATGAAACGGAGTAATTCCGAACGTTGTAAAGACTGATGAAAACTAGAACTAAGAAAAGTGTAAGGAATCGCAGTAATTTTAAAGAAAATAACAAAATGAAGAAGACTGATGAAGTATCAACTAAAAAAAAAGAAGAAACGAAGATGTTGATAAAGAAAATAACTTTTTTTGTTACTGCAATGAAATACATTAAGATCCTCCTGAAGACTTGGTATGGGCACATGATAAGTGTACCAATGGTCAAAGTACATCCCGAATCTTTCGCTGCAACTTTTGTACCAATTAGGTCTGATAATCACGAACAACTAAAGTTTTATTTTTTTTCGTTAATTTTATATTTTATTAAAATTGATACCGAAAATGTATACGTAACTAATATTAATATTAATTAACACCCATTGGTTTCATTTATTTGATTGTTCCCTTGATATTCGTAACTACCCCACTCTCCTCTACATACATTTATATGAATATTGCGATTATATTTTTTGTCTTGCTAAATATATAGTATACATAAGTATAACGAATCGTAAATCTTTAATAGTATCGTGAACGAAAGTAAAACAATAATCACATAGTTTTGTATTGAGAGATTCAAATACAGATTCTCATCTAATTACTTTGTTACAAAAACGTAGTACAAATTAATAAGAAAGCTGTACAAAACAATCCCAAGAGAATTTTTTTTGTTAGCGTTACCCGAATATTCACTAATTGAACTTTTAAAGTAATAACTATTTAATGTCTTACCAATTTAATTAATGTAAATAATTAAAACACTACCATATTTAAAATACTAAGTAGGGTATTATTTACCTAATATTTTACATATTTGACTGAAATAAAAATTCAGACTTCATTACTTTAATTACTTTGTTCATTCGGTATCTACTGAGCAACCCTAAACATTACTTAACAAACTTTTCTCATTGAAATTACTCTATGATACCATATTTGCAAGGTTCAATTTGTTATTTTAGAGTTTATATGTATACTAACTCAACAGAAAATAATAAATAAATACGGTTTTTTTATTGAATAATTAAGAAATTATTTTAATGAGTTTTTTTAGGTTGCTTCAGTTTTTGACATCAAAAATAAATTTTTAAAAAATACATAGCTTAAAAAGTGACTGTTCACAAGGTCAAATAGTGTATAATTCAAAAAGTGAAGAAATGTCACATATTCAATGAGTAAATAGTCACTAATTGATACTGGTATACTTTTAACTATTTCTCGCTAATTCAATTTTATTTTAGATCTTTTGATTCTATACAGTTGTTTACTACATTATTTTGTTCAATATTTAACGGTTTAGGCAGCATATTACAAAAGAACGTGGTGGCGGCAAACTTTTTTCCGACTTGATTTACTATTATCGTCACTCCTTATTCTTTATGTCATCTAACGTAAAAAAATATATCCTATAACCTGGCCAGAGAACATATCTATGAATTAAAAAAAACACGTAAATCGGATAAGTGGTTCTCGAGTTATAAGCGCACTAACGGGCAGACAGAGAGACAAACAGACGTTGAGATTTATATATGTATATTAAGGATAAAAACTACTCAAGACAAGAACAAACTTATGAAAAAATAAAATAAAAACACGCACATGAGGTAAAACAGTGCACACGTATTTGACACGGGGGATGATCTCGTATACTCATACATACACACGCACGCAAAGTCAGTGAAGGGGCGCACACTGAAGTAAAAGGTTTCGATAGAGGTGAAGCAGAAACAGGCCGGATTGGTGCGACAAATAACTCACCAACTGTTATCTGAGTGCTGCAGGTATGTATATATAAATATATAGTAAGCTGTATACAGTACAACTTCAATAACTTCTGAAAAAGTCTAGGAATTTTTTTTTTGTTTTTTTGATTATAGAAAAATAGAAGAAAATTTTATTAGTTTGGTCTGAAAATAATGCTTTTTTGACTCTAGTTGGCATATATTTTAATTCACTGTACTCTTCAAGACATGCACTTGAATATAAAAAGAAATGTCGTCTAAAACTAATTGTAAGAACTACTATTGCAAATATTATTTTGAAAAACGATTGCTCCATTTTTTCGAATAACCCATTTTGTAAATTATAATATCGATGTTCCACTATAACTAGTGCAGTTAAAATACTGCACTACAAATAGACTTATCTCCGATCCTGAAATATAGGGAGCGTTAAAACCTGAACGTGAGTTTGAATTTTATTCAAGCTAAATGTTGTGTGTACAATAAAGTTTTTTTGAATCTCTTTCGCTTTGCAGTACGAATTTTTATTAGAGGATTTAAATCTACTAAAAAAAGAAATTGCCTGATGTATTTTAGATAAAATATTCTCTACTGGCTTTTAATTTTAAATATTACCAAATTATAATAAGAATATTATTATAGCGAGCAAGAAAACTTTAGTCGTGAGGAGATATCATCATTAAATGTTTTAAACTGAATGTTCACGTTTGATAAATTCGTAAGACGCCATTTACCAATTAAGGTACTGGCACCAGTTATGGCCGTTATAAGAGCAAGGTTTACTTTTTCGTAATTCTCATGAACTCATGTAACTAATAAAACAAGTAACTCTTTAGTTAATCAATTTAATTACCAAAACCCGAAATATAGTTAGTTTTTTTAAATTATAGCCTTTAATTTTGTTTATATTTTTTCTCCAGTAATGGATAAAATAAAACCAGTAATGAGCACGCAGTGATAGACACTTGCTAATAATTACAAAATTATAAGTACTACGACACAAAGATATAAAATAAATAATCGTCAAATTTGAAACAATGTAAAACAGTTGCTATGACAATATAATAATTAATAAATTAAATTAGTACAGTTTAAATATCCACCATATTGACACGTATTGGCCGATTGTCATCATATCACGCTGTTAAGATAGTTAAATGTATATAGATTAATAAATATTTAGAAATATACAGATTATATTCGTAAAATTAAAATACAGAAATGAATGTCCTACTTTAATTGGAACTAGAACTCAATAACAAACAATATTTTAATTAGTTCAACTTCCAAAAATTCATATAACTTATAATCCTATAAACTCCATTCCTGCTGCTTTTCAAATCATCAAAACTAATATCTTTACATAATAAAACTCACAACAATTGTGTTTTAATTAATGCATTAAATGTATTCCAAATCCAATATCGAATATAAATAGTCGTGGAGAGAGAAGAGGTGGAAGGTATCGCTTACAAATGCCTCATTATACAACTGTTTGAACAAAACAAACTAATTCATTATTTTAATTATGTATTTATTTATACGTCAAAACAAATCATACACGCACCTGAATAAAATAATAATCTAATTTGCACAAACTTGTTTTAATTAATAATCAATAACGACATAAATGACACATTACTTATGCATTTATTGTTATTGAGAAAGATACCAACATTGATTTTTATTTATTACCTATATTCTTGTTTCTATGTAAATACTCGTATATTTATTATATTAGTAGCGCATTGGACTTGAGGATATTAATTCAATTAAACATAAAGTAATCATGCCCACAACCAGTACCGGCTTTAGGGGGGGGGACCAGGGCGACCGCCCGGGGCGCCAGGCCAGGTGGGGCGGCGCACAATGGAGCATAAGTCACTTTTTTGGTTCAAATCAGTGTACAGGCTATAATTTTTGAGTAAACTTTTTTTTGTCGATCAGTTAAACCCGATTAAGAAAAAAATATAGCTAAATATAAACAATGTTAATTTGTAAAAAAAAAATCGATTATTTGATAGCTGCTAACTAACAAATACTTATTCGGCAGATTTGCTAAGGCCGGCACTGCCCACAACACACGATTCACTGCAAATTGTTTTTTTCCAACTTCATGAAATTTACACAAAAAATCACAAATTATATACCTAAACCTAACCTATCTATTAGTGAAAACAGGAATAAAATATCTTCAGTAGTTATTGAGAAAATTGTGTAAAATTATATTTTCAAACTCCCAGGAAACACCAGGTCTTAGAATTTGTTAGAACTGTTAGGCTCCTGATGAGGAAACACGTGTCGAGTGACATTTTTTTATTGTGGTTATGGTGCATAGTTTCACACAAAACTGATAAGTGCATTTAGTTAACCAACTAGTAAATAAACAGATTAATAAAATTTATTTTTTCTCCCAGTTAAATTCCATAATGGTAAAACATGTACGTAAATCCAACAATAAAAAAGATTTGACTGAGGGTAAGCAATCTGTAGCGACGTCCGCTGAAGACTCCCACCCACCAGACTCCGACACTGAGGACGCCGGTGGTTTCACCGGATGGTTGAGGTCCTCGGAAGGCATGGAATTACTTCGTCTGTTTGTTATTGGGAACTCGATTGTTTTATTTCTTACAATTACCTGGCCACAAGTCCAGCAAACGTTTGATATTGTTAAAAGCTTCATTTACGGAGACGAGGACGACCTTTAAATGTAAGTAGGTACGTTTTATTTATTTTTTAATTTGCATTAAACAGTGGCGATATTGAAGTATCACTGTTCTAAATTCCAAAGCTAATCCATAGATACTATCACATAATTAATACCCCATTTGAAAGTGCTTGTAAGCTAGCAAATTTGCTAGCTCCTTTATAATACCGGACATAAGTTTGTTATTTTTATAAATAATAATTAATTAAAATTAATATAGAAAAATAACAAAGAAAACTTAAAATTCTAGAAACATTCTTCCAAGATAAAAAAATATGCCATCACAAATGAATCATAAGTGACATTAAGAATTCTAAATATTTAACATATAAATGCGCATTCAGAAACTATACAACACAAATTTATTCAAATAAAAAATACATTATTAAGTAGATAGATTTCATGAATAATTTATTAAATTATAATCGAGAGCGTAAAATGAAACATTAATACGATTATTAAAACAGTTAATGTTAAATGTTCTCCAAGCATGGCATTCAGAATATATAGGTCACTAATATCTGAAAACATCCGTACATACCTACCTTAATTTTGTTTAAGGAGATTGCTACAACCTCTAAGAGACCATTACCATTTGTAAAAATATTATTTTTTCATAGTTCGTAAGAGTAATTGTTCTAAACAATTTTGCTATTGTATGATTGAGTTTTAAATACAATAATTTTGTCCCATTATTCATTATCATAAGAGTATGTATTAAAGTATCCATATTTAGTAACATTAAAACGATACATAAGAATTTTTTTTAATTTCCATTTGATCTCATTAGAATTATGATCTGTATAAAAAGATCGACTTAACTATTTTTGTTTCGATATCCAACTTCCTTAATATTAAATTTTAAAAATGAAACTAAAACCTTTACTTGACCTACATGTGAAATTTACATATACTTATATTATACGACATAATAAATATAATCTATGAATAACTATTTATTTACTATTACTGTTTCTACTTCCAGAACGTATTACACAATAAAACCCTTCTCTACACTACCAAAGATGATAGCCGTGCTCTTCCGGGGTATCCTGTTCACATCCGCGATGGCTTGGTACAGTGTCGGCGTGTTCAAGGTCATCGACGAGTATTTCAAAACCGAAATAAAGAAGCAACTAGACACCGCATACAAAGAGAACAAGTACCTGAGACCTGACGCAGTTTTACCGTCGACTAAAGGTTATTCGCTCCACGACCCAAATAACTTGCAGAAGAACAACATCTTTGATAATACTGTTGAACAGTGCAGTGCTCTGGACCCGCAAAACCGCATACAAGATATTCAATACGATTTGAATAAAGAAGAGTTAGAAGACCTAACCTCACGAAATGATAATGAAGAGTTAGATAAATATAAAGAAAAATCGGGTCAACAAGATTACAATAATGTAAGTACTGATTGTGATTATGAAGAATTAGGTCAAAGAGATGAGGAATTACCCCAGATATATTCTTTGGATAAAGATGGATCGAATGAAAAATTAGATTATTGTAAAGAGCATGATGTAGAAGATGGAAAAAATTCTCGAGAAAATGATTTAACTTAACATAAGGAAAATAAATTGCGTAAAGATTGTGACTAGTTACATAAATATAATATAGGACATTATCAAATAGATGCTGAATGTATAAATGAACAAATATTTCATATAGATAACATTCGACAATGTATAGAAAATATAAATAAGGAAAAAGATAACTATTGGCATTACCCAAAAAACGAAAAGAATATGGAAGTTATTGAAACTAATAAATTCCAAATGCAACTTATAATAAGGAAACATCCATAAAACACGGAACACTTTTTTCTAAAATTGTTGGACCCCCATTACCCCCGCGTAACGCCATATAGCCTTTGACCCCCCCCCCCCAACCTTTACTAACATTACGTAACGCAGTACCATATAATATATATTACAATAATGTTTTTTTAACTATTTCAGCTTGAAGTAAAGATTATAATAAATATGGGACACTCGTCTATCCATGTTTTGTTTTTATTTGTGTGAAAGAATATTATGTAACATTTACATATAATATGTAATCCCCCCCCCCTCCCTAAAAGTGTAACTTGGTTTATGGACATTCCCTAATAGGTACTCTTATCGACACCAGAACAAAGAAAAAAATATGCTTCAACTACTAATTTATTTATTTTAAATTATTATTTTAAACTAAAGTATTAGTAAGGACGAACATAGAATTGTGTTAGATCAGTTATATTGTTTTTTTTTTATAATTTAGATACAAATAGTATTTTCAGCAATAATTAACTCGTTATACTATAACTTACGATTAACAGGAAATATATATAATGTTCAATTCAAAACTGGAACAGTGTTTTACAAACGGTTACAATAACGGAAAATGCAAACTCACACAGATCTGTCGGTACAGGACCAAGGACATATTGTGATGCTGGACTATGAAATGCAAATGTTCAAAGCAGGCCTGATGAAATATGGGTGCAGTGACAAATCCTACAGGGCCTGAGTCAGGACCGAATTATTAACTATTCGCAAGATAATATTATATTAAGTTGTATAAGTACATTATATTATGACCTTTCTCTCTTTTTAATTAAATGTTCTTTAAATACATTACATTAAAAATATTTGTAAAAAATATCAATCAAAATAAGTGTATTATTAATATATATACAGGGTGGTCCGGTTTGGGATACAAATATTTTCGTTTTAACTCATTTTATACCCACTTCTAGCTCTCTCAACTATTTTTATAGAGAATTAAATTTTCTACATAATTACTATTTAATTTATTTTTATAGAAACAATAGTTTAGACGTACAATTTAACAAATAAATCACTTTGAATGACAGACACTTTTGTAGAGAATTTTATCTTCTACAAAATGATGTCCTTAAAAATTTTTCATCGGTTATTTAGAATCAGCAATACCAATTTTAGTACTAAAGAATCATTTTACATGTTATTTAAATGAGAAACGGAACCCCCCTTGCGGCGCCTCTAAAATTGAACTAGAAGGTAATCTTTCAGCGAGGATTTAATTTAGGTTATAAACAAACTAGCAAATATTAATTTTTTTTGACACACCCTAATGTATACATTATAATAAAATCGACATAATTATTGTTTTTTTTCGCATTATTTTAATTTATTTTAATTAATGTACTTTTTGTAAAAAAAGATTAAAGACAATATCAATAAAATAATAAAAAGCACTAAAAAGGTCTACAACTTTTACCTAACGGTCCCTGTAAAGGACAACACCCCGAAGGATAATCCCTAAGTAAATTCTAAAAACAGGAACTATAGTTCAAAGATATTTTTTCAATAAAGTCCCTTTCCTTTACATTTGTCAAACAAAACTGAAACCAGGTATATGTAATGTATTCTGAGATTTTGTTTGAAAATTATTTGTTTATTTTTATTTTATCTTGATTTAAATCGATATATTGTTATTGCAACTCTGACATAATAATAACACATGGAACGAAATGCGTGGGAGTGTAAAAAAAAACAACATTATCAAATTTATAACGATCTTTTTATATTTAAAATAAAATACGTTGATCATTAAAATACCGCGTAAAATTATGGAAATAAACACCTTACTTACCTCAAATGACAGATTCCAACAGGTGATTGCTTCATTAAAATATAACGGGCACCAAATTTAAATGTCAAAAAATAACACATAAAAAAACACATAAAAAGACACGAACAATTCAAATCAAACACATCAAGTCACAACACTTTATATATATTTCCAACCGCGGACACAAAAATCATGATTATGTTCATAAACAATTATTAAGTTTTAAAATACAATCGCTAATAAGATAAGTAACCGTCTCAACCGCCATCTTACTAAGTATACTTGTGTGACAAAAACTTTAATCGTACATGTGAGGTAGTCATACACGAACGAATTGAAGAGAGCCGATTGTGCGCCATCTAGACGGGATAGATGTAAGCTTTAGCAAACATACAAACCTATTTTAATAGGAATCTACTTTATTAATTTTAATTTGAAAATAATTAGGTGTATAAACTATAAATTAAATAATAATAATGCAATTAAATATAATATAATAGAAAACAGTTAAAATAACTTTTATTTATATCATATATTTAAAAAAATAACATAATTAAAAACAATTCATTGAGTGAACCAGGTAGTTTTCGATTGAAAAAATTCAATATAAATCTATATTATGAATTATAAGAATTAAAACAATCAAAAAATATATCTGTATATTTTCAGAAATCGTAGTTATCCTGAAGTTTATTTTTGTACCTTTGTAGACATTTTTAGAGATATAGAGCGGATGTTGAACAAAGTGGACAATTACTAGATGATTCAATTGGATTTTACAATATAATTTGACCTTTACTGGACATAAGCTACTAACATTACCAGTGTATGTTTTTATTTTTTAATAAAACACGTTTAAATTAACTCTTCTGTGAATATTATGTTAAAAATACCTGCATTAACATGTCAGGTTTCGTTTATTTGAAAAGGGGAAGCATACAAGTGCAAAGGGCAGCCAAAGATGTCAAAGGTTAGTCTATAATTTTATTTTTTAATTATTTATGTTCAGTATTGATCCGAAATTTTTGGAAATACGTGTTTATGAAATTTACTTTTATACTATAAATTAATATATATATTATACTTATACTGATTGTGAGCTGTCGAACTAGGACTAGATGGGTAAAAAAAAAAACAGGATGAAAATTAAAATTTTCATTTATATACGACTTATATCCAGAAACGAAATACCATGGAGAAAATCATAATAAATTTTTAAAAATGTTTTTTAACTTATTAGTAGAATATACAGAACGATTTAGTAAAAAAAAAAACTACTGCGCTCCAAAACTTTTAGCTATCGTAAAAAGACCAAAAAAAAGGTCTTCAATTTTTATTTTTTTATATTCTGGAAGGTCCTCAGTCACTACTTAACCCTGGGCTCCCGAATCTGAAATTCAAATCAGTTGCTTTACTATTTTACACCATGTTAGAGAGGATCGACCACCAGCACATCCTGACCGTGCTGCTGACGGTGGCATTCGTGCTCGGAGGCGTCATCGAGCAAAGCTCATCCGTGGCGTTGCTTGCTAACAACAACGCGTTCGTATTGTCAGCTGAAGAATTCGCGCAGTACGTCGAGAACACCAGCTACATCACGAGGCTATGCAATCCAGCGGAGAACAATACACGACTACGGCAAGACCATACCGGCGAAAAACAAGTGCATGTCGTTCTGTCTATACCGCACATTGAGGTAGTATCTAAATGCCTATATGTAGTTATATTAACAATTAAGGTACTGGCACCAGTTATGGCCGCTATAAGAGCAAGGTTTACTGTTTTTTGTAATTCTCATGAACTCATGTTACTAATAAAACAAGTAACTTAATCAATATAATTACCAAAGTCCGGAAATATAGTTTTAAATTATTTTGTTTATTCTTTTCCAATAATGGATAAAGTAAAACCAGTAATGAGCACGCAGTGATGGATATTTGATTACAAAATGATAAGTACTACGTTACAAAAGATATAAAAGAAAGAATTGTCTTTGAAACAATGTAAAGCAGATACTATGTATATGGGCAAATCCACAGAACGTGGCCGCATTAGCTTTAAATTAAAATACTCAAATGCTTCTTCAAAATGGAGCATTGAACGCACACTCTTCTATGTTGTCTCAAAATCTTCGTAACAAAGAGAAGAATAATTGGTCTCAATTTCAGGAGTGTGCTTCGGATGTTCCAAAAGTTACAGCAAATAAACCAAATAAAAAACGCTGAAATTGCCGTTCGCTGGATAAAACAATCGCGCCTTTGAAACTCCGGGAAAAGGTTCATTGTACCAAAAAACATATCCAGTAAAAATTTCAGATTCATTGGTTTGAATCTGAGAAAATTGCGGTGGTATGAATTTTTCTTTTTTTAAAAGTTCCATTCTGAAAACGTGAAAATAACCGATTTTTCAATGCAGTTAATATACATTCCCACACGCGCACTATTGCCGTTCCCCCAAAGCGGCCACGTTCTGTGGATTTGCCCATATACATATAATAATTAATAAATAAATTATACTAATAATTAGTTTAAATGTCCATCATTTTGACACCTATTGGCTGATTGTCATCAAATTAAGCTGTTTTAGACTTAAGTGTCTATATAGTAATCAAATATCAACAAATATTTCTAATGTACTACATTCAATTAAACAAGAATCGAACACTGGGATACGATCCAAGACTGGTGCCAGTACCTTATATATCTTTCCTTTAAATTGTGCAGTTCTCAAATAAATATTGTTATTATTATATAGATCCCGATGTCCCAATCAGAGCACACTGAATCAATACTGCGTGAAGCATTTATGTGGGGTTGCGTAGTGTCGCCCCTGGCAGCGAGTCGCATCGCCGTCCACGTAGGCGCCGAGAGGGTGTTTGGGTACGCTCTCCTCCTGGCCGGGTCGGCCGCAGCTCTGGTACCGGCTGCGTGGCTCAGCCCCTTCCACGTCGCGCTCAGAATATTCCAAGGGGCTTGCATAGCGGCCACATGGCCCGCAGCTCATATCCTGGCTGTGACATGGATTAAACCGAAAAGGACTAGTTGTTTTGTGTCCTGTTATACAGGTGTGTCAAAATATAATAGTTTTAATTGAAAGAGATTTGGAATTTTTTTAACAGCAGGAACGCACTTGCACTAGACCTTGGGTGGCAAAGAAGCGCGAGCATAAACATTTTTTTAATCAACTCCTATAATTAAAAAATATATATAAAATATAATAGGGAGCGGTAAATCTTATTTGCCAAGGTTGCAAAGTTTTCAAGTACATTACTAACAATGAGTAATGGTTATTTATTGTAAAAATAACATTTAAGGAAATATACACAGTAAAGTTCCAGATCGAGGCATGAATAAATGAAAAAGACAAAAAAAACTTTTGCATGATTTTTATTTTTCAATTACAGAAAAATAATTTATAGAATACGTTCCATAATGTAAATACCCATACTTTGAAAAGATCCATATATTATAGTGTAAATTCTCTCCATTTCGTACTGTTTATCACCTCCTAGTTTTTTTGGCGAATCATAAGATATTCATGCATATGATAAATTAATTACAGTTGTTTCAAAGATGCTTACTTAATATTTTAATTTTTAGCTGTAAACCTTGGCTATGCAGTTGTAGGATTCTTAGGGACTCCACTTGTTCGGATTCTTGGTCAAGATTCTCTATGCTATTTCATATTTTTATTCGTATTTATCTGGTTTTTTACCTGGTGGAGATTCATTGAAGATAATCTGGCATTTAGAACTCCAAGAGCTGAGGTACTTACAATAAATTAATAACCTAATGTAATATATTGAATCTTAAATATACGTAACGTATTTTTTTTACAGATAAGTAAAACTGTTCCATGGAGACACCTGCTTTCCTCGCCAGCTGTCTGGGCCTGTGGTCTGGCAGTACTTGGTGGACAGTGGGCAGATGCTACTTTAATGTTAGGTGTTCTGAAGTACCTTAAACTTGTGTACGGTTACTCTACAGCACATGTGAGATTTGACATACACAAAATAATAAATTCTTGAATTTTCTAGCTAAAAACCCAATAAAACACCAAACAAGCGACTATACTAATAATTTTTATTTTTGGCGACTAGTGTTTAAAAAAACTTTTTTAACAAATAAGTAATACCAAGTAAAATAAGGTCAGCTTAAATGTTCGTACTTCCCCCCCCCCCTCAGAAAAAAATTTGTTCCACTGTAGTCAATGTAAAACATGTTGATAATAATTATTATTATTTTCTTTTCTAGGACGATATTTTAGCATCTTTACCCCACATTGGACATTTTTTCGCTGCAATCACGTTCGGTTTAGTTATTGATCATGTCATTGCATCAAAGATTGTCTCAACCACAACCGCTAGGAAATTATTTATCTATATTTGTAAGTACCTACACTACCTACACAAGTTTTACTTCAAAAATGTATTTACCTTTATTTCTAATAATTTTCATCGCTATATTTTAGCACATTTCATTCCTGCGGCACTGATGTTCATTTTAGGATATACAGGATGCGACCCAGCTGCCCCAGCGGCCCTTTACACAGCTGCTTTGACCCTAACTGCAGCAACCCCTGCTGGTGCCTACGCTAGCGCTGTCAATCTAGCTCCAGAACATGCGGGTAAAGAAACAATGCATTTTTCAATCGTCTAGCGCATGAGCTATATATTTTATTGATATTTAATTTTTCTAGGAACTATATTTGGCGTTTGTTCGACTTTAGGAGGTGCTGGTCTTTTAGCAGCAAATTACGTTGTTAGGGAAGGTTTACATGGATCGGTAATATAAATATCACATCTATAATTAGATTGACAAAATTAATTTCTAAACATATATATATTTTAGTTTGTAGGTTGGTGGCGGTTGGTATTCGGAGTTGCTTCGGCAGAACTTTTAATAACGGCCATTATTTTCATGATGATTGGAAAAGGCTGTCCACAACCTTGGAGTTCTTATTACAACAACAAAAATATTGATAATTCTACCACTGAAAACCATATGCCAACAATACACGAAGTCAGTCCTGTTGTACCGTCCATTATTATTGACGAAGTTGTTGATGATATTGAGCAACAAAATGAATGAAGGAGATCTCTTATGTGTATAGAATATTTTGTAATTAATAAGTATATGTTATGCAAATATTTAGTAACGCAAATATAAATGTAGTAAATCTGTAGATAAAACCTATTATATGTAAATAATCTGTGAAATAAAAGATGTCTTACTTATTGTTTTGCATTAAATTTTCACATATTTATATTTTTCTCAGGTTTAGTTAGGTAATTATTTTATTTCATAGAAGACAGGAACTTACTAAATCAATTTTATATCTATCACAGTATATTATTTTTTATTACACTTTTGTACAAATAATAACTATTATAATAATAACATATATCTACAAAAAATAACATTTTCTTTAAAAATACAAGTTAATAAAAAACATATAAAAATTACATCCTTTGTATAAAAAATAAATACCTATTTATATTTGGTAAAAAAAACAATGATGTTTTTATTTAAAAACATTCAATCCTTTGGTTTAAAAAGAGTTCGATAAATATGCATTAGAAAGAGAATCGATTAAAAATTTCAAATATTCTAATTTGATTAAAATTTTCTTTTATAGATTACAATTTCTCGAACTCGTATTAAGATTGGCAATAAATTAACCCCATGATAAAATACCTTTGAAACATTCAAAGACGGGAATTTTTAGTAATTAATTTTCTTTGGCAATAGCTATTAGTAAGCGAATAAAAAGAAATTATATTTCTGAAGATCATTTCGTTAGATAAAATTATTTAGATTAATAAAACCTACTCATAGTAATCCATCATTTCCTCTTCTTCTTCTTCTTCATTATATCGTTTACTTCTAGCCGTCGATTTCAAACCCTCCCTTTCTTCTCCAATTATTTTAACGTTTCTAGTTGGCTGATGATATTTCCTATGTTTCGGAGGCGGCGATGACATTTCCATCTGTGTTGTGGCCGCCAATTCAGAGTTTATTGCCAATTGTAACATTTTATAAAGCAACATTTCCCTAACATCAGGTGGCAGATAGTCCTGGGGTACTTCGTACGGGTTAGGTTGATACAATGCTCTTCTTGGATCGTTTCTAGGGTCATTCCTAGGGTCATTTCTAGGATCATTTCTTGGGTCATATCTTGGATCATACGCTCTTGGATCTTGTTCATATTGAGGTTGGTAGTGTCGAGGTTGTTGATGGTAACCTTGTGGAATGTGCTGGTACCTACTCTGCCTTTGATATCCGTAAGGAGCTGGTGTAAAAGGTCTCGGTACAGGTGCATAAGGAGGTTGATATCTTGGATTGTAAACCGACTGCTGTTCTTGGTATTGATGTTGGTCGTTGTAAACTTGTGGGTTATTTCCAATAAATTGCTGAAGTCTACTCTGGACATAGATCAACTGATTTAGCAATCTTTGAAAATCTCTTGTTGATATAGGTGGACCTGATTCTTCGGGGACATTTTGCTGCTCTGTATGTACGTAAACTGGAGTAGGAACTGGAACCGGAATCTGGTAAACTTGATTTGTGTATTCTTGTTGATAAGGATTTATTTGTACTCCTTGCTCATCTACAGGTACTGGAATAGGTATTGGTCTTGGTCGTCTTGATCTTGGCAAATAAGATCGTGGTGTTGTTTGAGGAAATTGCATTGGTCCATTCGTAGGAGAAACTTCTCGTAGATAATGTTCGTTATCGAAAGGCACTTGTGTTACAACGAGCCTCTGATCTACTGGGACTGATTGGCTTGGACTTTCTCTTAAATATTCAGTATTAGGGATTCTGTTGGTCTGGATATATTGATGGTGTCTGGGATAAGGCCTTCTTACAGGAGCTGCTTGATTTTCTGCTGTATTTGTTTCTTCATCGCGGTAAGCTGGAATTTGTACAACTGGTGATGGTTGGTATGGATTTTCAGTTACTGGAGACTGGGTAGATGTTGCTTCTGTTACTGAATCTACTTGGTTTGTTCTTGGACCTCTTAAGAAGTTTCTCCTATAGCCTATAGGCTGGTGATATTGACCTCTTTCAAATGGTCTTGGGATTGGAGCTGGGAGAACGCGTGGCCCAGGTGTTGTTGTGAATAAAGGTCTTTGAGTTCCGATGGATCCAGAGCTACCATATATATCCGTATTGTCCTCTCCTGCCGACTGTTGATAATTCAATATATGCTGGTGAGGATCAAACTCTCTTTCTTGACTCAACTGACGCCTGAATGTATTACTCCTGAATGACTTCTGTCTTTCAAGTTCTTTATCATTTATTTCTTCAAGTACTGGCTTAATATTCGAAGGCGATGTTTCAGTGGTAGATGATATTTCTAAAGGCGGACCTCGTGATATTAGAACTTTACGTATAAAATTACCTTCAGTTACCGGTCTATTCGTCGTGCTATCATAATTGTTTGGCCTTATCAGCTGGCCCTCAACACCTCTAACATGTATTTGTGGAGGTATGGTCGAACGTACAAACTGTACATTTTGCAATATCGGTCTTGAATATGGAGTACTTGACAGAGGCGCTCTCGTAGATGATGGTGAAGTTGAAGAAGCTATAATTACCCTCGGTGTTGTTGATTCAGTTGATTGTTGCCGAATAAAATGACCATAAATCGGTCTTGGAGATTCTGTTACCGTTGAAGCCGATGTTGATGAAGTAGTAGTGGTCGTCCTTCTCCTAGGTATTGTTTGAATTACAGGAGACCTTGTCGGGGTTGGACTAGGTGTTACGTGAGGATAAATCAATGATGACGGCCTTCTAGTCGTAGTACTGCTAACAGTTCTGTTGAACTCAGTTACTTCTTGCGAAGCCCCCGTTTCTGTCTCATTGCTAGATGTATATTGTACTCTCTTTATATCACCTTTATTATCCACGTACCCGAAAGTACCCTTTACGTTACCCAGAACGTCCCTGCTTTCATATTTGAATGTCCCATCGTCAGCTTCGTAGCCAAACGTGTAGGTACCATCTTGATTATGTTTGTTTATTTCTTTAATAATTACTTTTTGGTCAGTGCTTTCAACAGCTTCTAAAGGATCGACCTCAGGTGATTTCGTTGTCAGATCTGAAGCGGTGGACAGCGTACAAAATGTCAGAAAAAGTATTACCCATGTCGATATCTGAAAAATAAAAAGAATCAGAGACTTTTCAGAAAAATACACAAGATGGCTTAAATGTTCTTTATTGAAGAAAGTCATTAAATATTACTCCTTCCACTCATCAAACTGTCATAATCAAATTATGTTTGGATAAAGTCCTTGCTGTTATTTGTCATAAATAAAACTCAATGATTAAATGGAAATTAACTATTTGTTTCTTTCTAGATGTCCCTACAGATAATGAGATAATATTTTCACACTTCGTTAAGTTCACAAGTAAAGTGTTTTATAATGACAGGTACAAATAAATGTGTACCTTCAATCAACATTAATGCTTAACAAAAATTTTTAAACAAGAACTTTTTATACATTTCGTATAAGTATCTAGATAGATTTAAGATATATCTTCAAGTACATTTTTAATAACCATTACGAAATCTATTTTAGATGAAGCCATTAATGATATTACTATGGATGAATTTCATTATAATATTTTAAATATAATAACAAAAGTAACTTTTAGGTTTTAAAGTTATTCACAGTAATCTAAAACTGGTAAATATTGTTTTACTTAATAAACATAAAACAATCACATTTTTTAAATAAATTTCAATACCTATCAATTTTAAAATTACACTTTTATTTTCTTAAATTAACTTGATATGTCTCACATTTAACTAAAAAACTTCACAATATAACTGTCGAATTTAAAATTATTATTATTATAATTAAATCACAACATACCAAGTTAATTCCAGATATTGTATCACTAGTGTACAATCACATTCTTACCTTACGACAAAACCACATCGTCACATTCACATCTGCACTCACTCACTTGTCGCAATTAACTGGTGGACACAAACATAAGATGGGGGGATTTATAGACGCTAGCGTGAAGAAGGGACACGCAGCCTCCGACGGTGACGCCCTTGAAAATAACAACAGTGAAAGTGATTACTGTTACACATACATCAAAATGTTTAGAACCGCTGATTAGTATAACGTACATAGAACTTCTCAAATCAAACAATTAATCTTCCATTAATTTTATATAAAAATGATTCTTTGGGAGGAGCAAAAAATAGACCTCAAAAATTAAAATACCCCAATAATGACCTAATTAATAATATAAATGTATGCAAGTGTAAAGCAGTGCTTCTCAAATAGCGTACTATGAAATTTTAAATTTTAGGTAGATTTTTTTTATGAATTGAATAATATTGATACAAAATCATATAAATTATATGTAGTATGTATGCTGCTATATTTAAATATTTATATTATAATTATTAATTGTAATTATGTATATTGCTTATTCATTGTTTTTATCGCCTAAAAAACTATTGGACCCACTGGCGTAAAGATATTATATATTATAGTCCAAAATTTTTTATATTTTCAAATAGTCTATTTTTTTATTAATTTTAAAGATACATATTTGTATTCTCGAAGTACGTCATAATATTTAACACTATTTATAAACATTTACATATATGAATTTATATTCGGTTTCTGGGCCAAACTACTATAAAGACAATACCAATTTTAAAAATTAATTATAAAAAAGGATTATAACAAAGATTAACTTAGGAGATAACCTGAATGATTTATATATTTATTATATTTTTATAATTGTATAACATTAACAAAATATGTCTTAATCCATCTATCAAGAGATTTGTCATACCTCCCCTCAATAATATTTAATAAATGAAGAGTTTGTATCATAACACTCGTTGAAATCACCATAGGTATGTTAACTATCATTCATTAAAATCACATTTTATTAACTACCTATGTTATGAAGAATATTGAAAATAGCTTAAAATTGATTTTATTAAATTAAATTTTAAAAAATAAAAGGCATATAATGTATATTGTACCTAGAACTATACCGTATAGTCAGAACCGACCTTAGCAAGTCTGGCGCCCTAGGCGAGATTTATTTTTCCGCTCTCTCTCCCCCTAAAAAATGTTTAAAAAATCATCGAAAATGTTTATTAAAATTGATAAATTAACATGAATAGTTAATATCTCAGCTTGGCGCGATCCTACAGACCCCAACTTTTTTTTTAAATATAGCTTACATCATTAACTTTAAGACTATAAAATGCCCTAAGACCGTTGAGACCCCCTTCCCCTCTTATTAACAAATACAAATGATAAATTAACAAATAAATTGAATAGTTATTATCTCAGCTTGGCGTGATCCTACAGACTCCAACTTTTTTTTAAAATATAGCTTCTATCATTAACTCTAAGCCTATCAAATGCCCTAAGACCCTCGAAACCTCCTTTCCCTATTATTAACAAATTAAAATTGATAAATTAACAAATAAATTGATTAGTTAATATCTCAGCTAATACCTAATTAAAGGTTTGTTAGTTATCAGCTATCAAATAATCGATTTTTCTTGAATTTTTTTCAAAATTAACATTGTTTATATTTAGCTATATTTTTTGCTTAATCGGGATTTAACAGTCAAAAAAAAATTTTAAGATTAAAAAAAAGTTTACTTAAAAATTAGAGCCTGTACACTGATCTAAACCAAAAAAATCACTTATGCCCCATTGTGCACCGCCCCACCTGGGCTAGCGCCCCAGGCGGTCGCCCTGATTTACTCCCCCCCTCTAAGTGATATATACTAAACATATTCTTGCTATTACATTGCGTATTTATATTTATTTATTATTCATGTGTAAATATTAAAAACAGCATTTTGAATAGTTAAATTGAAAATTCAAAAATCAAAATAAAATTATGTAAAAAGTATACTGTCCATTAAAAACATCTACACAAATAAAGTGCATGGACTCTCGTTAATGTAGTTTTTAAAAGCAATTTCTAAGTCTTCAATGTTCTACGAAATCACTATAGTTGCGACTACTGTTTTTCCCATGATTCGTTCCCTTCCGTGTTTAAGAACAATACACATTATTTACATACATATCTTTATAACATGTGTACCAAAAGTGTCAGGATTATGAAAACCATATACGTATGAAAATATAATACTCATTTGCGTGATAGTTTTTACACCACGTAAGTGATCCTATTAAGAAACTATGAATGAACTCTGTTACTTCAGTTCAATTGAATATTATATTAGTAATATATTCAGTTTGATTCTGGGTTTCTGCGTGTTAATAATTTAAAAGGAATGCAAAGATTAGTTGAAAAAATCAACATGTTGCAAATTAGCAAGGAGAAATATAAAATAACTATCTGGGTAATAATTCTCCCTTATCCTAATTTGAAATGACCTCACACAATATCAATGTAATTTTGAGTACAGTCAAATTGATTGAAACTGAAAGACTTTCTGATCAAAAGTTCACATGGACAGAAGGTCCGAAAATGGCCAGTTGTTTTAGTAATTCAGTGTCGAATGCTAGGAATTCAAATATCTACTTATCAAAAGTATACATTTTTTTTTTGATCCTAGTTTTTATCTATACAGCAGGTTATAAAATATTATTGAATTTGGAGAAAAGTTTACTGAGCCCATAACCTGTCAGATTCTTTAAATAATACATACCTATTTGACCCTGAATAACTAAAAAAAACTGTCCTTTTTCAGACTTTGTTCCCATGAAAAATTTTATTCAGCAAGTCACTAGCTACATCATACTTCAGTTTCAGCCAATTTGACTGTTCAAACAATGATTTTTTGAGTTTTTTTAATTCACCTAATATTGTACGGATACCCTAGTACACATCCAAATGCTGTGTTAGTTTCGCGGAATGTATTGCGAAAAAGTTCTAATAAACAAAAATAGAAAACGATGCATGATACATCACAGTGCGCTATGACTATGGCAATATAACGCTACATTCAGGGCAGTGCATGCATGTACGGCGATAATTGTTGCTCTGTAAACGATCCATTGTTTAACGTAAACCGTTGTCTCTTTCTGCCCTTGTTCTGTCCACAGCATACAATTAGATATACTTACATGCTGAACAGATCCAGCTTTTACTTTTTAATAACAAATTAGCATTGTTATTGTTAGAAATTATGATATTTCGTTAAATGTAGTGAAAATGAAACGTAATACATTTTTGTTATTTTTAGTCTTTATTATCATGTTTAACGTTTTTTCTGCGCGCCGTACTTCAATTATTTTCCTAAATATTAAAAGAAATAGGATCATTATACCGTTTAAGAGCAAGGTTTACTGTTTTTGTGATTGACGGGTTTCTTTTTTGTAATTCTCATCAACTCATGTTACTAATAATTTTTTCTCCAGTAATAGATAAAGTAAAACCAGTAATGAGCACGCAGTGATGGACACTTGCTAATGATTACAAAATGATAAGTACTACGACACAAAAGATATAAAAGAAAGAATCGTCAAATTTAAAACAATGAAAAGCTTAAATTATACTAATAATTAGTTTAAATGTCCACCATTTTGACACCTATTGGCCGATTGTCATCAAATCACGCTGTAAGATAGTTAAATGTATATAAATTAATATTCATAAATGGTAGTAATCAAATATCAACAAATTCATAATTCAGTACATTTAATTTAAAAATAGCCATTACTGGAGTCATATCCAAGACTGGTGTCAGTAACTTATTTTGTTTTGTTATTTTCGGTAAACATTTCATCAAACGTTGAATTTGTATTTTCAAAAGTGCAAATACAGAACTAATTCTTATTTAAAGTTTTGCGATTCTTTGTGTGCTGGTGTTTTTTAAAAGACAGAACAACATGAGCTAGCTAATTTTACCAAACAATAGCGTACACACTATTCATTGTAGGTATGTAGGTACATATACATATTTTATAATGGTTTTTTATCTATGCAAGTTCTCACACTTTGTATGCATGATTAACAACTTTATGTGTTTGTTATGTAATTATATTTAATTTAATAGAAATCAAAAGTATATTACTGCATTATTACCGATTATGCATTACCAATTTATTTAATTATCTTTATGAAATCAATATTGGTAATACCAAATGATATTTTTCTATTGGAACTTTTTTTTAGAATAATAAAAGAAGCAATTAAATGAATTTTGGGGGGTTTATTATACATGTCTCAAAACATATAAAAAATTGTTTTTATTAAATATAAAACAAAATGGTGATTTTAGAATTGCTACACTCATTATAAGTGCAAGGATAAAGTTTTTGTTATGTGCTCCACTGCGGAAAACAGAACTTCCATGGATCAATATCCAGAACAAAAAAAATCTCGTTATTCACATGAATTTTTCCATCGAAGTACACACGATTACTAAAAAATTTCGACTTTTGTAAAATTTTGTACAACTTTGAAGAAAAAATCGCGTTTTCAATTTAAAAAACAACCTTAAATTGTTTATAAAAACCAAAATTATTAACCAATCGTATGTACTTCGATGTAAAATCTATCTTGGAAGTTACAGTTAAAATTTCCAGTCGATCGGATGAAAAATGGTCAAGATACGTTTTCCGCAGTTTTTAAAAACGTGGTTTCGATAAAAATGAGTTTAAAGATTGAAAACTGTTTTACTACATGCAAACATCGACGATAGGGCAATTGAACAAATCAAAATACAATTAATAAAACAAAAAATGCCAGGAAAAGAATTCTATTTCAGTAGAAAATAAAACAATGAAATGAAGGTACTTATTAAAATTTCACAAGAGATGTAAATGAGCAGTTATAGTAATAATATATTTTAGACACTTCCAATTTTTAATTATCTAATAATAATGTATACAAGGCTGATTAAGAAGCCTGTACGCACGTATTCTAGTATTAAAGTAACATTAAAGCTAATGACGGATTGGTATTGTTCAGAAAATCTTATTGTTAATTATTTTTGTAACTAAATTTGATTGTAATTAACTTAACAACTACGGAAAAAGAAAAATATAACAGTACCGTAATCAAACAGAAAATAAATATTGTATTTAATGGAATTTTTCCCTGAAATATATGTTATTTTATTAGTCTACATAAATCCAATCTTTACAAGGATTTAGTTGTAGTTTCTTTCTGCTGTTTCAGAAATGAAAACTGCAATTGTAAAAGCTAATTTGTGTAGTTGAAAAATTGCAACTAGAAAGAAAAATATAAAAAAGTGTGGAGCAAAAAAAAGGTCACTATAATTTGTAAGATACATACAAAGTGTAGAGCAAAAATCAAAAAAGGTATTTGCAGTTGAAAAATGTTCTTAAAATAACCCCTGAATTCTTGTGAATTGCTGATTTCATAATTACATAACCCCATCCACGTTTCTCACCAAACAGGCAGGCCCGCCCGAAGAAGGTAGCAAGCAGGACATCACTCCGGGCGCTGTATGCCCCCAACCTTCCCAAGTTTCTATTCTAAATATTTTGGATCTATCAATTCAAACCAAATTGATGATTCAATTATTGATTATAAATAGAGAAATGCGAGTGGGCACTAATCTGAAGCTCACCCTGGACGCCAACTTCTTTCACGAAAGGCCTGTCACTAGATATACAGTAAGCTACATAAATTATAGTAATTGTGGCACGCCGATAATTTTCTATTTATGGCAGCCACAGTCATTACAGAAGATCTGAAATAAAAACTTCTTTCAGTTTAGTCGTTAAAGTGCAATAAAATAATTCTTCTTTTTGATACTAAACATACGTGTAAAAGGCTCGCGGCACATCTGGATTAAATTTTTTCAACTGGTGAGTAGAAAATTTCGATAATACAAAAATAATAAAAAAATTAAAATAGTACTTCAAATGTAACTTTAAACTGATAAATCATATTATGAAAAAAGTGTGGTTGTAATGTGGTACTATGTACCTGGAATTCTTGTCACTAAAAATTATATCTTTTTGAGGTGGGCGAGTACAGTTTTGCCTACAATCTACCGCAATTGAGCTAACCTATTTTAATTTTAATGCAACGACCGTAACTTAAAAATAATCAGTTATTTTACATATACGAGTACATACAACGAAATCTACTTTAGTTTTCATGTCAAAACAACAAAACATCTGTCTGACTTCCTTTGTTGGACAAAAAAATATACAGAAATTTGGAAACCAACTTTGACAGATAAACTGACGTCTCTAAAAATTATGTCTCCATTGAAAACCGCGCGTACAACGTTAGAACATATTTTACATGTATTTCGTAACGAAACTGAAAACTTTATAAAAAACAAAAGCGGTCGGCCTAATTCGCACGCGATTGCCTACTATTACATCAAATTGTGATCGCAATTCCGCGCGGCAGGAGTGTATTTAGTTATTATTTATATACCTACATATGTACGTGCTTATTTTCAAAATTTTCAAAATACAGAACAATTAGTTGCTGACAAACTCACGGTCATTATTATCTGCTGAATGGACGTCTAAAGTATTCCTTTCGAGGGAAGATATTCATACTTTCTTCGTATGCATACGGTACGGTTAATTGTTACAAATATTTATTTGCAATTAAAAAAATATGTGTGTCAATTATAAAACGTATAGAAGGGAACCTTTCCTTGAATATGTTTTATATTAGTAGAAAAGTCTAATTACGAGTAAACTTCTTAGTTTTTTAATAACAGCTTTTCAGCGCGCATGCATCAAGATCATTTATATAAACCATACCATTCATTATATCAGTCAGTCGGTTGTCATTTATATTTAACACCCTGTAGATAGTGTTAACTTAGCTTTTGCTCGAGTACATTAGAAGTCCAATCGTGAAATAGTAAGTTGTACAATACAATTAGTTTGAAATTAGTTAATTTATGTATTTAAAAAATCAAATATGAAATTCTTCTTCACCCATTGTATAATAGTAAATACCAGTAAGGCCAATCCATACCAAAACACAAACAAAAACCTCGAGAGATAAAATGTACACGCCACGCTCAAGGAGCTAAGCGTATCTAGGTTACAAGAATTTTTCTCATGCGTCATAAAACATAAAACTGCTTCATTATGTTGGATGTTTAATTAATGAAATGGATTCGTTATAAAAGTCCCTGGTTGACCAAACAATGGAGCTCAACAATAGCGACCAGTTTATGACAATTGTTCGGATTATATCACAACATAACCTTTCCCAAGACGGTTACGAAACAAGCAAAAGTGTCATTGTACAGCTAATATGTGTAATTCTGTGCGTTTCGGAAGAAGGCGTTCTTTAAAAATGTTATTATTCCGGCAATCATCGCTCTAGAGTCTAAACTTTTACAAGTAATAATCAAATAAATCAGAAGACAACACGATTAGAGCTGGGCGCGTGAATAATTTTTTCTCATAATCACGCACGCTCACGAGAGAAAAAAAATTAGTCACACCCGATCACGATCACGCATGCTCATAAATCCTATTTTTTACTCACACCTGATCACGCTCGTGACACTTTTTTATGTAATTGTTGTAAATTAAATTTTGAAAATTAATGTTTTTTACGTGCAATATGTATATTTTATATTCATATTTTTTCTTCTAAACTGCATTTCCAGTACAAGTATTTAGCAAACAAAACAATAAGAAAATAAAGCTACATTGCGTTTTTAAATCTTTTTTGGTGTTCCGATAGAGTTGGCAATACTGACTATGTGAAAGTGCTTTTAAAATGACATTTATTTTTTATACTGTCTGTTTTAATGTCAAAATTCGTTTTAAAATATTATTATATTTATGCATTATTAGTTCAGATATTAAAAAAAAATATCTTCAAAATATACTCGCGGACTCACGCACTAAACAAAAAACGATTTTATTTATTGTACTAAGTGTAACGACTATTATTATTACTTGTTCCTACCTTCTGAGTATAAGCTACGTTATCCAAAATTATTAAAAACAAGTACAGTTCTTGAAGACCCCTGAATCCACTAGTATTAAATATTCTGTAAGGCATATTATTAAGAAAACTAGCTGGATAATATTTTGAACGTTGTTTAATATTGTAATTTTTTAAGATATTTATTTAACTACATACACATATCTAATTGCATATACAGCAGTGGCATAACTAGCGAGGGGAAGAAGGGATCTGGCTCGCACTACAGTGGCGTAACCAGTGAATATTATATATCTACACTATATAATATACATATATCTGTAAAAATATATACATATCCTTGCTTGTAAATGTCCTTTCCCCCTCAAAATAATTTAGTTACGTCACTGATATACCAATCATAAAAATTACTCAAAATTTAATCCAGTATCTCTAGTATTTTCTTCAGTCCATCTATCAAACTGTTCGATTATTTCAGAACTTAAATCATTTTTGTGTCCTCCAATCTTTCCTTCTCTTATAAAACCACCCTCAAGGTTTTTATAAATTGGATGATCTTTAAATCCGTAAACGGGATTATTTTTCATCGAATTCAGTGACAAATATTCACATAACTGGACAACTTGTTCCTCTGTAACAGTTTTATTCAAAAACTGAGCCACTTGTCTAATGATTGCTGACAAATCTCGTTTCATATCTTCATATTTGACGAACAAAATGTTCGATTCATTTCTACGATTCCAGAATTCAAAAATATGATCCCAGTATTGATACATGTCTACAAGATAACAAAGAAAAAAATTAAATTTTCAAGTTTTATAGAATTTTTATGGCATTTAAATTGTAAATTCATTGTTTTAGTGTGATCTATTTAATAATATTGGAAATTAATAAGGTAAATTACAATTGGTAGATTGTTCAATAAGGTAATGAACAATACCCCAGTGGTGAACATTTTGAAATTAAATGTACTGAATTAGAAATATTTGTTGATATTTGATTACTACCATTACTGGATATTAATCTATATACATTTAACTGTCTTACAGCGTGATTTGATGATAATTGATCATTTTGTTTAAAATCAGTGGACAAATAATTATCGTGGTTAAGCAGACTATCAAGAAAAGTGTATTTTTTTATGTAAATTCTTTATATTGTTTATTTTATAACGATTGTGTAGCAGTACTAATCATTTTATAGTATGTAGCAAGTGGTCATCACTGGATGCCCATTACTGGTTTTGCGTTGTTCATTACCGGAGAAAAAATATATAAAAAATAAAAGGCCATAATTTAAAAAACAAACTATATTTACGGATTTTGAAGGTTAAATTAATTTAATAAAGAGGTAGCTGTTTTATTAGTAATATGAGTTCTTGATAATTACAAAAAAGAAGTCCAAAAAACAATATACCTTGCTCTTAAAGCATCCAAGACTGGTGCCAGTACCTTATTTTACTATTCAAAAATTTAAATTAATTAATCATTAATTATTTCTTATAATTTTTAAGAAAAATAACCATTTTACTCAAATAATATATTTCCAACATTATTCATGTCAAGCTCTTGTTTTAGTATTTATAAACTTACAGTATCCTTCCAAAAACATTCTAGACAGAATATCTATACTTCCAGTGAAGACTTTCAAATTTCTTAAATAATAATATAATGAAACTAATGTATCTTTTGGATTCCGAGTAATGTAGATAATCTAAAATTATTATTAAAATTTTTCAAATCAAACAACAAAATAAACTGGAAATGTTACCTACTTTTGGTTTAACAGTATCGTCAGTCATTTGTTTCGGTAACCATTTCCAGGGTAGATGAGTTTTGATACATCTTGGTCTCTGCATTTTGTCTACATATTCTACAGAGTTATAAAAACATTGATATTTTTCTTCGTTTCTATCAATTGTGTTGTCTGTACCTCCGAGAAGAAGAGTTGAAACTAATAATTTTCCTCTAAAATGCAAATGATAATTTAGAAGCATTTTTGCTTTAATAGCAACCTACATTCAGTGACGAATAAAAACCACGAATACTCGGTTTGGGCCGTATAAGAAAAAGATAACGCAACATTTGCGTTACCAGAGAGAGACGTGGGGCCTGGACGCCCCTCACAGTGTTATAAGTAATACAGGGATTATGCAAAATAAATATTGATAAAGATGTAAAAATGTACTGAAAAAATAATTTTTCAGGAGGGGGGGGGGGGGGGCACTAAGGAGCTAAAGCTAGGTAAAAAAAATATTATATACCAAGGCATATGGCACGTTAAAATGTATAACCAAACAAGCGGAATTTGACCCTTTTTCTATTATCAAAAAAATTGTATACCAAGACGTGAGGGTATCAAAATGTAGATCTCAATCAGTAGAATTTGACCCTATTTTTTATTTTTTTCTAACTCAAAAATGGCGCTTGTAGGGGGCTAAAATCAGTATTTTATTTTGCCCCCCCCCCCCACTAACTCTGTAAAAATGATGGAACTACCAACGACAAATACTAAAATCAACAATATAATTTTAAATTTTGTAATTATAGAATTTTTTATTTTCATATCTAGGCATCTGGGATGTCGAAATGTAGGTCTCAATTAGTAGAATATGACCCTATTTTTATATTATTTTCTAACTCAAAAATACACCTGTGGCTCCAAACAGTCTGCGTAGTACGTACTTCGGAACCCTTATGGCATACACCCGTGTATGTCTTGCCCGAATTATCCTTTAATGGAACGAACGAGTTCTGGAACTTATCGCCTCATATATTTCCAGTGCAATTAACACCTGTGTTATGTTGTCAAGCGATTTTAGCAATCGTAATCTATTGAAGTTATCAACTCATCAAAAACATTTATAAAACATGGCATTGAACTATACAGATAAATTTATAAAATAATTTTTTAAACTCAATCAAATAATATACAAAATCATCTAAAAATTAAAAAGAGTATATTAAAAAGCTTCGACAAGAAATAAAAAAAAATTATTATTATAATACATCTTACTCAAGTAATGGAATTCTAGTATCCAAATTTTTCTTTACGCCTTCAAAATTCAAATCATTTGTAAGAAGCCATACCATTTCTTTAATCCAAGTTGTCCCTTAGAAGAAAATGAAAATACAGTTTATATCTATCCACACATTTATGCACCAAACAGGGAAATTTATTTTAATTTGAGTTACCTGTTTTTGGTAATCCACAAATCCAAACATCATCTTCAAAAATTAGAAAATTTTGTACGCTTTTAGCGAAATCTAAATACGGCTTAAAAACAACAACCTGATTACCATTGTTTTCTAAATGACCCATGTATCTCCATCCTGCATAACTTTCTGCACATTTTTTCATAAAATAATCATTGCAATTTATATCAAAATAAGTAAACTTTCCTTCCATTTTTTCTTTACTGAAGTACTGTGACAATTCATATATGTATTGCGTTGCTTTTTAAATTAAACATGAATTTATATATGTATATAAATACGTGTATATTAATCATATGATAAAACAAGATAAGATAATTTTGATGCCATAAAATACATAAATGAATGCGTAGATTAAGTCAACAACACAATCTAATAAATCAATTATCAATAAATTATTGCACTTCATAGTGACAATCTTTTAGCAGTTTATCTCTCAGCATCGTTTTAAAGGATGATCCATTTTAAAGCGGTCCATGCCTTTTAACTTTTCTATGGCGAGGTTCTATCAAAAAACATTTCAGACTAAAGTTGCATGGTTTGGAGGTGGACATCAATATAATGTAGTTTTTTTCTTAAATGGAAACTCCATATTTTTGTGCATAAAATTTTAATTATAAAAAAAATCCTATAGGATAATTTAAATATGCTACAACTCCCTTATTTCGATTCATGGTTAGAAAAACACCTTTTTAAGAAATTTTTACACAATATTTATAAATATAAAAAAATGTCTTATAAAATAGGCATGGTGAAAAAATAATTATGAGTTAATGGAGCGTTGTGTGGCGCTATTAACTTCATCTTATTAATTTTTCAATACTTTCACGTAAGCAATAAAAACACTTAATATGCCTAAATACCGTGCATATTGTTTTCACTTTTTCTATAATCATATGATAAAAAATAATGTTTGCATTTAAATATGGTTTGAATTACTTAATACAGCCTTAATACAGGATGGGGCATTTAAAATGTTACAGATTTTTATCTCAGAACCATCGCATATTTGAAAAAAATGTTTGATTGTGAGGGGGAATCGAATAGTAATATTTATTTGTTATTTTATCGTAGCCTTCAAGGTTATTTGAAGGTCAACATCTTTTTTTTAAATAGGAACCTATAGTTTTTATTTAGAAATCTTATTCTACGTGAAAAAAACACTTATCTTTCATTGAAAACTTTTTTTTGAACAACCTAAACAGTAACAGTGCAAGAGTTCCAACAAAATAATTTCGAGATTTTGAACATTCAAGAATTTTTTACTCAAAAAATATTTAGACAGAGGTTACACGATCATTCTGGCATCAGTTCAGTCCGTGACCTTAATCGTGAATGGAATGATACCAGACTGACGGAATGATGGAGATATTACACGTTCAATCCAGACTGACATCAGTCTTCTCGATAACGCTGTTAAAACAAAACATATTCATAGAAAAAACGATAGATTGTTATAAAGAAAAAGCTTGTATTAAATATAAACGTGTTAAAAGGAAAAAATGGACTAAAGTATGGCTACAGAAAAAATTGTTTAGAAAAATAATTTATTATCTGATATTGTGTAAATGTATTAATTGAGTTATTATATTGCAAAATTTCACTTGAGGTAATTACATCCTATATAAAATTCAATTATAATCTTATTGTCGTAAATTAAAAACAGCAGTTTTGTTCATTTTAATTGAACGTATTGATTGGACATTTTTTTCTGTTTCTATAAATAAAAGCATTTTATTATCTTTTCATTTGTTTACTTTAACATTATTGATTAAAAAAAATAAAGAAAAGTACAAGCTTCAAAAAACGCCACCGCATCTCTCTCTCTGTTCTGAAGAAATGTTACACCATTATGTTAATACAGAATGCGCAGTCCATGTTCTATATCTATGGTGTCGATCATCTTTTTTCGGGACGCATAAATGTTTCGTTTATTATTTTATACGCGGTGTAAGCGGATACAAAATTTCGGAGCAAAACTTGTTGTAAAATGAAAATTAATGCATGTAACGTACTCTAAATTTTTCTACTATTTAATAAGTGTATTTTTAACAATTTTGCAAAATTTCATCAATTTTCAGTAAATTCTAAATATGTATATTAATTTATAAATTCTAAAAAAACAAAAGTAAGGGTATTTTTTATTAAACTTGTTGTATCTATTTTGCACCCTTTTTACATCATCAAGCTCCCTGGCCAGCGTAGACATCAAAACTCACACCAAAGTATATGTTGATTTTAGGCAACTAGGTCACAACACTGTACCATAAGAAAATTTTAACTTTTACCAATAGGTACTTATTATTATTGTTAAAATAAATTTTCTGTACCATTGAACAGTTAATATATTAGAATTGTTTTTTTCTCGCATGTTCAACATGAAGATAGTCACAGATGATGACCACTTAAAGGTATAAAAGTTGAGAGTAATTTCACGCACTCTATCACAAACATTATTACGGTGGTTAGTGAAACAGGTGTGGGATCAATAATACATTATCGATAAAATGGAATACAAATATTTGGTAAGTAAAAAACACTAATACCATAGATATAGAGTATGGACCGCACATTCTGTATTAACATAATGGTGTATCATTTCTCCAAAACAGAGAGATGCGGTGGCGTTTGGGATATATCTATCTCTTTTTCTAATAAGCATGAAATAGACACTCCTGTTTAAATAAGGACAAGTATATCCCAAACCAGTGTCTATCTTTTTCTTTTGTCACAGCTCTGTTTTCGAGTCAAATGCGCGGTCCATGCTCTATGTCTACGCTTTTTTAATATCAAAAACAATATTTACTTTCTTAATTTTTAATCAGTGTAAAAAAATTTCACGTAAAATTGTAAAAAGGAATCTTTGAATTCTGTCTATTTGTTTGTTTGTTCTTACTGAACCGATTTTGATGGAACTTTCACTATTAAAAAGCCTTAAGACACTAGAATTAGTTAAGGGTATGAACCTGTTATAACTATTATTCACGCTAGTCTTTCAAGAGGCTAGGAAGTTTGTCAAACATGCATACAAAAAATTAGTGAATTACTGTTAAACCGATTTTAGTATGGTTTTCATTTTTACGTAATGTCAAATCAGTGTGATTTTTATTCCTAGTGGAGATGAGGGGCCTATGCAGGGTTAACATTTATTTATTTTGAAATAGCACACAATTTAACAAAAAAAGCCTGATTTTAAGGAAAGCACTTGAATAATAAAAAATGCTTCAAACAGGTGTTACGTGTTCGTACCTACACAAAGTAGTATATCTTCTAAAAACAAAGTACCTGTAACCATATCCCTACGTGCTAAGAGCACAGGAAATTAAATCAAACCTATTTCTTTTTTTTATAATATTAATAATACATATCATTTTTAAATATACGTGGTCTATGAGACAAAATCTATTAGGTTATTTAAATATTATTATTTGGTGACTATATTTAAGTAAAATATTAATTTCTGTTTCCAGATATCTTTCGTAATCATCTGTCATCTAGACATGCCATTGGCAAGCAATGAGTAAGTAATATAATGTTTTATTTTTATTTTTAATATTGAGTGTAACAGTATGAATGTGTCAGTACAAAGACCTACGACTCCAACACCGACATTGAATTTTTTAGGGTCGATCCAAACTATCGAGCCGATCTCAATCCAGTCTCGCTCCAATCAAATATAAATAAACAATAAAATCATTCACACTTTAGGTATCGGTCAGGTCTTGGTCCAATCTCGCTCCGATACAGTATAGTGCAAAGAATATTTTACTGAAGTGTGATCGAACCTGGCTTGGATTGTACCGAAACCGGACCGAGACGGCGGGGAGAGCGTCTCATTAATGTAAATATCATAAGATTTGATTGGAGCGAGATCGAACCGGGAGCGGCACGATAGTATGGATGGTTTTTGTCTTTTTAAAAAATTTCATCAGTTTTCATGAATCAGTAATAAACTTTAGTAGTAAATAATCATTTTCCCATGTTATTTAAATGGGAAACGGAACCCCTCTTGCGGCACGTTTTAAAATTGAACTACAGGGTAATCCTTCGGAAAGGATTTATTTTAGGTCATTTTTTTTTGACACACCCTTATAAATACAAGTACTAAAGTTTAATTAATTTTAATTCCATTTTGTTCCTTTACTGTGTTGTGTTTTTTGTTTTACAAGTAAATTTTTCTCGTGAATTTCAGTAAAACATTTGTCATCCACGTTCCATACCATGTGAAAAATATAAAACATTACCATACAGTCTACAAAGTTGTTCATGATGAAGAGCCTCATGATACAATCCACGAGGGAACTCACGAAGTACCCGAAAAAAGAGGTCACGATGGACACAAACACCGCGAAAGACAGAGGGGCCATCAAAATTCAAAACCTGTAAAAAATTATGACACACCAAAGAAATACGAATCATCTAAAGATAATATAAGAACTAAACATTTCGATGGACCGAAACAATTTGATGGGCCTAAACATTTTGATGGGCCTAAACATTTTGATGGGCCTAAACAATTTGATGGGCCTAAACATTTTGATGGACCTAAACATTTTGATGAGTCTAAATATTTTGACGAACCTAAGCATTTTGATAATCTTAAACATTTTGACGGACCTAAATATTTTGATGAGCAGAAGAGATCAAAAGGTTATACCAGTCCAGTTGATCATTATGGAGGTCAGAAAAAAAACCACAATGGCCCTCACCATCATACTTTTTCTCGTGGAAATAACCTATCGCATAAAACAACATACTATGGAAACTTCCATTACTAATACTAAAGAATATACCAAGGTTATTAAACTATACAGGTTGTCTCATACTCATAACTAAGCATTTGAGCAAGGGGAATGAGTGGGAGAGGGGTGCATGTGATGTCACTGGCCGTCTTGTCAAATTAAAATTTTGAATTAATAGTTAATAATTGGATAATAATTAGTAGTTTCCTTGGATTTTGACGGCTAGCTACGTCACTAGCCGTCAACCAATAGCGTGAAACTACCCCATGAGACATTGTTTAGTATAGTTTAATAACCTTGAAAATAAACATAATATTGAAATATATTTACCGATGTTTATATTTTTTTGTTTTAAATACAAGCTATTTTCTTATTTTCTTATAGAAATATTCTATTCTAAAGACATATAGCTATTTAGTGTTTATATTAGAATTATAGTTTATAGTAACTATGAAATTCATAGATATGTATATAAATGTGATAAAAATAATGATAAAATATATGTTCTAAATAAAAATAATAATGTACCTATCTAGATTGTAGATACGTTCAGCATTACATTTTATTGTTGGTTATTATTTGTTAAATAAAATACGTATATAAAATAAATATAAATTGTGTTTTACTTTTAATTAATAATATTATGAACCCTAAATAGTATGCTGTATGCATAAAAGTCGATTTGTTTTAATTTGCCTATTACACAAAACTAAGGGCCAGGCTTTCAATCTTATTGTTAGAGAGCTGCAATTTTTTTTCACTCGGTGCACGCTGCTAAAGTTATAGAATTTTATGAAAATTTACAACCATTATTGGTCTGTAACATTTTAAAATGTAAATAAATTATTTTTTTTAAAGAATCTTAAATTATTATTGTGATCATCATTACCAATACAGCAGTTTGAATATTACACATTTTTTTGGAAAAATAAAAATTCCTTTAATTTTTTGACGAATACTTAAACGTTTATTTTTCTCGGTACCACATTTATTTTTATATATAACCCCGCAAAATCTAGGACCGGCACAACAACAATAATTGAATTAACAAATACGAATACTTCAGCATAATTAACAATAAGTGATAATTTCATCATAGTGATACCAATTGTCAGTAGCGTGGCTATATAGAAAGTTGTATGAGCCCCTAGTGCAGGATATAAAATGGTCCCTCGAGAAAATCATATTCTATTTACAAAGTGCTCTGTAACAAATTATTAACTATATTGATTTTGCATCCTTGTCAAAACAGCCCCCTTTCCAGTCCTGGCTCTGGTGCGTTGGCACCACTTGCACCATTGTAGCTATACGTCACTGATTTTATCTACTTATTATAAATTGTAAATCGTGTATTATTATCACAATTTATGAACTATAATAACTTTCGTCTGCGTGAAGATACGATACGCTCTTACAGGTTTTATAATTTTTGCTATATTTAAATATTTACTAACAATAAAACTGCTACATAAAAATGCATAAATACATACTAATTTCAATATGTATAATTAAATTATTTTCTAGATAAATAAAGTTGTGAAACTTATTGTTAAATCTAAAAACAAAATTGTTTACCGATAAACCACGAAAAACATATATTTATATATATTATATTTTATATATATATTTATATATATATTTCTCTCTTACAAATTATAATGATCTTTTTTTTGCTCTACACTTACACTTTTTTATATTTTTCTTTCTACTTGCAATTTTTCAACTATACAAATTAGCTTTTACAACTGCAGTTTTCATTTTTGGAACTGCAGAAACAAGCTATAATTACACACTAAAATAATCTCTGTCATATACCGTTTTTTTACTTTCCAGTGGATTATTTCCAACCTAAAGAATTTTCAGAAAAAAATTTTGCAAGACAAAAGTTTTACGATTTCGAGGGCGCTACTTATTATTGTTATGGGGTGACTTTATAGAAAGATAACCTTGAGTTTCCAGGTATAACTTTTCTTTTCCAAATTTAAGCACATATTTTTATTGCAGATTCGTAATTTACAGGAAAAAATAAGCAACTTTTGTCTGAAAATGCCCATTTTTTATATGTAGCATGTTCCAAGTACTCTTTAATCTTGTGAATTTTTTCTCATAGGTTACGAATCTCTTAAAAAATATAGATTTCCACTTGAAAAAGAAAAGGTGACATTTTAAAGGTCAATTCATATTGTTAATTTTTAGCACCTTCAAAACCATGAAACTTGTTTTAAAACATTTTTACGAAAATTTGTCATTTTGGAAATAATCCGCTGGAAAATTTAAAAAAAACATGTATATTTATGTCTATGCTGCTATATGATTTTGTATTCAATTGTAGTATTGTGTCGCCATCTAGTGAAGACAAATTGAAATTAACATTAATTTTCAAATTATATATTGTTACTACATGATTGTTATTATTAATTAATATAGTATTACATATCATACCATATAAGTATGTATATGAAATTAGTATAAGTAAAATTTATCAGAACTTATCTGTAAGAAAATAAAATAAAATACAGAGATCAAAAAATATGTTATCAAATAGTTTTATTTTTTATTACATTTTTAATTTTTACTCACTACATAGTTAATTAAAATAGTTAACTTTATGAAAAATACAATGAAAAAACGCACATTGTAAAAGTATATATAAAAAACTTTAAAATACAAAATACAGACAATCCTCAACTTATGACAGTTTGCACTTACAACTTTGTGTTTTTCTCTTTAATACATTTATTTATTATTTGTTTTATTTGTATGTTAGTATGTACCTACATATATTAGTGAATCCCCGCAACTGTTTGTTATTTATAGGAAATGCGATTCATTTCACATCAAGGCAAATGTAAAACGCAAAAATATACACGTATTGTACGCATTTTTTTTTAAACTCGACTTACAACCAAATCTACTTACAACTGATGTCTAAGAACCAATCTTGATCGTGTCAAGGAACTTGTATTTCATATTAGGAATATTAATATCTTTTTAATACCTTTATTATAATTTCCACTAAGTGAAAAAACAAAATATTTAATTATAATTGTTAATAACTAAAGCTGATTCTGCAGAAGCTTGGTATAAGAGTGGTGCCAACTGTTGACTACACAAAGAATGGCTGCTTCCATGAGTAACATGAAGTATATCTGCAGCTAATCGTAAGTAAGATAATGCCTCAGCTGACTGATTTTCAAAAACGAGTATTTTTCCGATTTTTAAATACAGAAGTCCCAACAATGGATGCATTTGACCATAATATTTCCTATAAATAAAAAACAATCAATATCAAATAGAAATATTATATTTATATATATTCGTACTTGTAACCAGGAATTAATTCGATTCCAAAATTTTTAGCATCTTCCCACTGGCCAATTTCAATACTACTCTCAAAAGCAGAGTCCAATGTTTTTACATGTAACAGGTTCAAAGGATGAAGAAAGCCATGTTGTTTCTTTAGGCAAACATTACACACATCTAAATCTATATTTATTGAGTCAAGGTTCATTATTTAATTATTAAAATTTTATTAATCGTATCATATAAAAAACAATATGTATTTGTATTATTAGCACACATTCCTTCAGATCATCTGATCCGTGCAAAAAAAACCAAGATATACATAGTCCTTATGGCACAATATTTCTAACTGTACATCTGGAGCTAATACTGATAACATATCATTATAGAAAGGATACAAAGAACAGAAGATTGTTTCATGTTTTGTAACTGAATATTCGTAAAATCAACAGCGTCTAAAAATTCATTAACAAAATCAGGCAGTAATTTTGTTTCACAATTAGAACAAATGTTCTCAGCTCCTTCTTCTGGATTAATTACAATAGATTCACCACATTTTCCATTCGGACAAATAGCACTGTTCATTATATCTGTAGTTTTTTCAGTTAAACATCGTGGACAATTGCAAAGAAAATAATAAGATTGTTTAAGTTCTTCTTGTCTGTCATTTGGTGAGTTAAGAAGGTCTATGTAACTTATAAAAATCTGTAAATTTAAATAGCAAAATAAATTGAAATATTTATAAATAAATTAAATCAAAATTTTAACTTTTATTTACCTGTTTGAAATCTAAGCTTGGTAAATTTGTCAATGCTCTAATGTATATAGTTGTACCCTGAAACACAGCCAAAGCATTTGGCTCACATGAATGATCAAGAACAGAGCAACCCAGATAGATTCCTGTAGCTACACTCGTCATTTCTGGATCCAATATATTAAAACCATTAATTATTAACTTAAAACAAAAAATAAAAATATTAATTTTCAAATAAACTACTACCTTAGGACATAGGTACATATAAATAGTAATATTTGATTTTGATTTTATCAACTAACCCTTCCATAAATCCCCATCAATTCAGCAGAATTAGGAACTAATACTTCTCCAATAAACTCAAATAATACTGCACATAAAGATGTAAAATGTTCCATCCGCTTCTGGTCCAGTTTTATATCAGAATAATCTGAAAAGCAAACGAAAAGTGTGAAAAATGTACTTTTATAAAATTAAATATAATCTACACACGTGACATTAAGTCTTTAAATCTCCGGAATCCTGTTTCAGTATAATATCCCCTTTCTTGATCACCACCTTTTTGCATTTTTACGATAATCTTCGCCATGAGTCTTGCAGCATCAGGTACAACCCTGGGTGAAACTTTACGTAGATTTGAACACTCGTGTTTATGTAATGGCCATGATTCTTTCTGGCATACACGGTTGCAATAATATACATATTGGCAACCAGAGCATTTTAATAGCTTTACTCTGGAAAAACAAATTTAATAAATATCTTTCATATAATAAAATAAAGTAAAAAATAAATATACATCGGACATTTATGACTTACTTTTGAAGACAATTATCACAATATTCTGATCTTAATTTCGATTTCAAAACATAAACAAAAGGTTTTTCAGTTATTAAAACTGATCCCTTTTTAATAGGCTCGTTATTTTTTATTTTTGTTCTCATTGTTAAAAGCACAAACAAACACAAAAAATATTAGTAGGATTAATTGTTTCAAGCGGACTCGTTTTGCACAAGGTGAGAATATTGTGTAAGATGATTATTTTAGTCAATCATGATTAGCCTTACCCTTACGCAAGTAAAGGAAGGATTGTTTGTGGTAGGTCGTAGATTATCAGATCAGAGATTATCTGCGTATACCTGTAGGTACTAAATTTAAACCATGTTATTTTTGTTTTTCACGCACCAGCCATAAATACCTCGTATATTAAATTTAGATAACGAACTTACACTAAAAATATTGTAACCGACGAGAACTGTCAAAAACACATGTTTACACATAATTCTATTGGTTTAGTGACACTTGTGTCATCTATAGGTTCTTTTACAATGTACTGTTGGTAAAAATGCAGTGTTAAGAGAGTAAAAAAACGTGCTATGTTTAATTGATCTTTTGATTCAGATTTTTCGCGAATAGTATTTTTAAAATTAGATTGCTCACGTTGCAACATCTATTTATTTGTCTTCAAAATGCGTGAGAGTTGTTATTATCAACAAGTCATTTGCTGAAAATACTATACGTCTGTACGTGTTATTATTTTTATCTTAATTTTTTTTAAATTAAAATAACGTGAAGTTATCGTTATTATGATAAAATTACCATTGTTATATGTACCAGCTGATCAATCTTTGTACCAAAATTTGCATATGACAGAATGTGATTGTGGATTTGTGAGTCATGTTAATAAATAATTAAAATGGAAGTAGTTCAATTATTAGACAATCTTAAGGATAATTTAGACGTAATACAGTATTATCCATGGTTTGCAAGTATATATGAAAATATTACTTTCCAACAGGTAAGTTTCTTAATTAAAATAAGATACCCTGTCATTCTGAAATGACATCTCTTTGTTATGCATTTATTTTTAAAAGTTATAGTAAATCCATTAAGTTTTTGAATTTATATACTATAAATTCGCAATGTTTTAATATGTTTTTGTCCTTAGTCCTTGACCTGGTTATAAGAAAATAAAAACATTTTGCTAAAATTAATCACCAATAAGATGTTATCTCCACCTCTTGTAGCTTCCCCCACTATAAGTTCAAACTTTTATCTATTTCTTACTACAATTCAAAACTACATATATGTATTTACAATCAAAATATGATCAAAATAACATTAACATGTATGTAACGACTATTTTTCAGACAATATACCTTGCAATATTATCAATATTAGTGACAATAATTTCTACTGCTGGATTCGTTTACAAAAAATGGCGACAAAAAGGTAATAAATATAAAAATGTTTTCATTTCTACTCCGTACTAATATTCTTTTATTTTGCAGATGTCGATCATATCACAGTCGGAGCCCAAAGACCACGATTCAGAAAACGTGATAAAGTTCTTTTTTATGGAAGGAAAATGTTACGGAAAGTCAGATCAATATCAGGTGAAATGAGAGGGAGTCAAGGACGTAAAAGAAAAATGGTCATGAAATTTGCTAGAAGAATATTGCAACTTAAAAAGGATAATGCACCTGTACAATTAAAGGCAAGTTATAATTTTATACAATGAGGTTTTGTTATCTTAAACAAAAAAATTAATGAAATTAATTTTCAAAATATATACAAACTATTTTATTTATATATATTACGATAATACAAATTTAAAAATTTCATTAAAAAATTGTAAAACATTTACTAAAACAACGTAGGTACAAGTTATAAAATATCTACTGAAAAAATTTTGTCACTAATAGCATTATAGCTCTTCTGCATGTTTTAAAAAAAATTGTTTATCTACATAGTTCTATGTAGATAAAAAAATTATAGCAATAAATATGAAGGCCTTATTTATTTTAACCAAGGTTGCCTTTTTTAATTTAATTTAAAATTTACAATGTTAACAGAATTTTTTACTCTATTCTTAAAAATATGTTAAGTAATATATTAGTAGTACAAAATATGACTTAAATAAAATGATCATATTTATGTATATTATAAAAACCAAAATTTTGGCCATTTTATGATAAAAGTGATTTAGTTGTATGTGTTCTTTTGTTTGGTCTATTCACGGTATTTGTATTCATTTGAAAAATGGATTAAAATAAATAGTAATTCAATAATATATGAACCAAACAGGTACATTTCATATTTTGAAATTACTTTCCAGAGAATTTTTATGCAGTTTTTATGGAATGACAGTATGACCCTGTGGTATGACCTAAGACCATTAGTATTTTATTTGCAATAAAAAATACAAATATTTCTTATATTTTTAAATAAAAATTATATTTGTTATTTAAGATTTTACCTAATATAAAGAAATGTGTGATTAATTAATCACACATTTCTTTTAATTTAATTAAATTGACACAACCCTGATATCAACATATACATATACATTTATTAACTAATGTACATACATACATAAAGAGTTAGTTGTAACCTTGGTATTATAGTGTTTACTATAATCTTTATGTGACCCTCAAAACTTTATATTCAAGCAAAAAAATGTGACATTTTTCAATTCATTTTATCATTATTTTCATCTTGTACCTTCTACAAGCAAGGTCAGCATATATAATCTTTAAATGTTTTTATTAAAATAAAAAATACATAATTAATTAAATAAATAAGAGATTTGTTAATCTTTCTTTATTTATGGTTATTTATAATAAATAGAAATATTGTTTTATTTATTATAAATTAAACTAAATTTTTTTATTTTTAAATTAGCACGATCAGAGAATATCTTATAATCATTATAATGCATTATCTTTAGCAATTTATTTACATTACATTATTAAAAAAATAAGTAATAACTATATAGAAACCTTAAAAATGTCCAGATGCGAATTAAAAATAACAAATTCACATAAACTATATATATATAGAAATCTTGTATATAATTTAATAAAATTAAAAAAAATAGTCCAGATGCGTATTAAGTGATATTTTAGGTCCATAAGTTAAATTACCAATTCACATTATGCCTCTTGGCACAGATAAAGGGTTGTAAATGATCTCATTCGATCCGGCAAGAAACTTAATATGGGGTTGTATGAATTTTAGGGAAAAAACTACCCTCTATCTTGCATAGGAGTTGAGATATTTAAGATATTCTATAATGAATAAATAGTGAAAAGAGAAAAAAGAATGTTTTAGTAAACAGAGGGTGAAAGTTTGAATTTGTTCATATTCATTATAGAAAATCTTAAATATCTCGGCTCCTATACAAAATAGAGGGTAGTTTTTTCCCTAAAATCTATACAACCCCATATAAAGTTTCTCGCTAGATCGAATAAGACCAGTTACAACCCTTTATCTGTGACAAGAGGTGAAATGTGAATTTTTTAATTTAATATACGGTCTTAAAATATCACTTAATATGCATCTGGACAACTTTTTTAATTTTATTAAATTATATACAAGATTTCTATAAAGTTTATACGAATTTGTTATTTTTATAATTGGGGCGTAAAATATTACTTAATTCGCATCTGGACATTTTTTTTTAAATTGATTAAATGTAATAATAATAAATAATAAATTGCTAAAGATAATTCATTAATGCATAATAAGATATGCTCGGATTGTGCCAATTTATAATTTTATAAATTCTATTAATTTTATTTTTACAGCTTATGTTAGCAAAATGAAAATCAATGACTTGACTAAAAGTGTTTTCTTAGTAAAACCTTGAATTATTGCAAAAATTAAGTAATATTGATTAATTATTATAAACAAATACAACCTACCAAACCAGTTTCTATAAAATTATTATTTATTTTAACCAGAAGTTTCAAAACTTCTCATATATGTACTTATAAAAATAATATTTATTTTCAATATTCAACAATCTTTGTTCATTTTTTATATCTTAGCAGTTGATTACTGAAGCACTCTTCTATATTTCATATATTTACTAATAAATTGTCGACAATTAATCTTGCTTTAACTTCCGATAAATGTTCATACAAACATCAATTTTATATTCATTTTATTAATTAAGTTAGTATCTTTAGCTTCTAAACAATTTGGACCTGGGGCATAATATTGACAATTTATTCAAAACATCATTAATCATCAAACAAAAGATTGCATTTATGATTGATGTAATTTTTTTACAAAGATTATAATAAAATGGCTATTTTTTTAAGAAAACTAAATAATTTTTTTCAAACAAAAATTGATGTGTGTTATTAATTAATTTAATAATAATAATAAGTTATTATTAATGTTATAGTATACCAGTATACCTAAACAAGTCAAAACGAAAACTTTAATTAAAAAATAGTCAAGAAAATCATTATTTTTATAAACATGCTTATTACTCTTATTAGAATGTTAAATGTGAGACAAAATATTTTTTTTTTTTTTACTTAAAAGTGTTATTTTTATATTATTATTTTTATATTTTTACATGCAGGTCTTAGAACCCCCTGCTGAATATCTTCAAGAAGACTTGACCAGCGATGAGCGTGTTCCCCCTGATGCCCTGTACATGCTACAGAGCATACGGGTGTTTGGCCATTTTGAGAAACCGGTGTTCCTTAAATTGTGCAAGCATACAGAAATACTCAACCTACCCTCTGGATCATATTTGTTTAAAATAGGTAAAAACACTTCTAAAATATTAATTTAAAAACATCAGTTAATTGATTATCATTTTGTTTGTAGGTGATTTGGATGAAAATGTGTACGTAGTTCAAAGCGGCAAAGTGAATGTTTTTATAACAGGAACAGATGGAAGTACATTGTGTTTAATGAAAGTTGTGAAAACTGGAGAATCTGTCACATCTCTACTAAGTTTTACTGATGTTCTTACGGTAAATTTATTTATGTATTATATTTAAGATTCAAACTAAATTTATAATAACTGCAAATAGTTATATGTGTTATACAGTTGTACATAATTATTTTATTTGATTGAATTTTAGATGACAATATAATTTTTTTTGTGTTTAGGGTCACACTAGCCCTTATAAAACTGTATCAGCCAGAGCCGTTGTTGATTCGACTGTTGTCCGTTTACCAATGGCTGCTTTTCAAGAAATCTTTCAAGAATATCCTGATATTTTCATTAGGGTTATGCAAGTCATTATGGTTAGATTACAAAGAGTTACATTTACTGCTTTGCATCAATATTTAGGTCTAACTACAGAACTAATCAATCCGGTAAGAACCATTAGTTTTTCCTAAAGAATTTCTATTATAACTGTAAAAATTCACAGGGATCTCAGAAAAGGAAAGTATCACCATTTGTTTCATCACCTTATAAAATGAAAACTCGTGATAACACTCAACCATATAAGGATGAATATTCAATATCTGATGACGGGAATATGATGCCAGATTCAACCAATGATAGGTACGCAGAAAGTACACAGCCAATTTTAATACCTGGACATCGTAGATCTAGATCAACTATTGAAATGAAGTATATGTCGCATTCTGTGCCAAATGCCCCTGACATGGTACCAGAGTTTGATCAACCAAATTCTTCAGGAATGGTAAGAAACATATAAACGAGGGGGACCAAATTAGGCCCCTTTCTACCATAATGAAATAGTGATTATTCAAAAGCTTGTGGTTGATAATAAAAATTGTAAAAAAATGCCCATTAAAATTTTTGATCAGTAATTCATAGTCTTTGTATGTATATTTCATTTATGTAGAAGGGGCCCAAATTCCCATATAAATTAAAAAATTATTGAAAAAAATATTCAATATTTTCTTATTCTAGTCACCAGATATTTATCCTGGATATTATCGTAAGCGCCAGTCAGAACAATGGGATGAAAAAACTTTAATAGATACAGCAACTGAAGCATTTATAAAAGAACTACAAATAGAAGATCGTTCATTACTTGAAGGAAAAGTAGAAATTCGTGAAATACCAGCTGGTACTTATTTAATGAAAGAAGAATCTAATAAGGTACCTTAGTTTATCTTTACATTAATAATTACACATTTTCATTTGTGCTTCTTTTAGGATGTAGCTTTAGTATATTTAATATCAGGAACATTAATTGTTTCACAAAAAACTACCGAAGGTGATGAGGTTTTGATGTGGTGTGCATATCCGGGTGAAATTGTTGGTGGCCTTGCTGTTTTGACTGGAGAGCCTTCATTCTTTACCATAAAGTCAAAGCATTTTTCTCGTATTGCACTTTTATCGAAAACTACATTTTATAAGTAAGAATTTTTATTTATTATTTAAAAAAACGGTTGACAGCAATATATAAAACGCTGACATTAATTTCCATTACAGTATAATGAGGGAACAACCACGAGTGGTTTTACATATTGCGCACATAATTGTACGAAGGTTGTCAGGCTTTGTACGTCAAGTAGACTTCGCTCTTGATTGGGTTTTCCTAGAGTCAGGACGCGCAGTCTATCGGCAAGATGATGAAAGTGATTCTACATTCATAGTACTATCCGGACGTCTGAGATCAGTCATAACGCACAGCAATGGCAAGAAAGAACTTGTGGGTGAATACGGAAAAGGTGATTTGGTGGGAATCGTAGAAATGGTGACTCAAACAAAAAGAAGCACAACTGTCATGGCCGTACGAGATTCAGAGCTTGCTAAACTTCCTGAAGGATTGTTTAACGCAATTAAGATGCGTTATCCAGTGATAGTTACGAGACTGATTAGTTTATTAGGACATCGAATTTTAGGTGAGTAATCAATTTTAAAATATAAATAATAGTTTTACTTTATTAATCTTTATGAAATAAGTAAATTTATCTTATTGTAATGCACTTTCTTGCATGTTCTTATTAATTCAAAGTATTTATTATTTATTCAATTGATTTAATTTTCACTGATGTTTTATCGATAAGTAGAAGCGAAAAGATTTTACAATGGAGTTAGAAACTGGGGGTTAACTAATGGCAAGTTAAATATAGAACAATCAAAAAGACTGTGTGCTTTGTATAAAATATTTACTTTATTATTAATCATTTTAATTTCATTTCATTAAATTCATGAAAATGTTAAGTTAAAATACAAATATTTAAATTACTGCTGCAGAGAGACTTTTTGATAATTCTGTATAAGCAATTAATAATTGGATTTAAACAGTTCATTAAATGTATGGTTATTTTTATTTAAGGTTCATGGCAGAAACCTACAATAACTCAAAAGAGAAGAAACAGTGTTGCAGTTGATAGTAGACCTATGCAGTTAAATTTCTCAACAGTAGCTATTGTTGGTATATCAGATGATGTTCCTTTAACTGCTTTTACATATGAATTATATCATTCTTTATGTTCGATAGGTAATTTTAATAGAATTTTCTAAATTAAATTATTCTTATTTTTATACACATTTTCAGGTCCAACTTTACGTTTAACATCTGATGTTATAAGAAAAGCTTTAGGTTCTTCAATACTAGACCCAAATAATGAATATCGCTTAACATCTTGGCTTGCACAGCAAGAAGATCAGCACAAGATATCTCTGTATCAGTGTGATTTTATATTCTCTACGTGGACGCAAAGATGTATAAGACAGGCTGATTGTATTCTTATTGTAGGTCTTGGTGATAACAAACCTACATTAGGAAAAGTAAGTACAATAGTTGCAACTGATTAATATCAAGACTTATTGAAATTTCAGATTGCCATTATTCTCATTTAAGTGATAATATAATATATATATTTTTTATAGATAGAGAAAGAAGTTGAACGGTTAGCGATGAGGACGCAGAAAGAGCTTGTGCTCTTACATCGTGAAGGAGGTGATAAACCTAACAATACTGTCGCGTGGTTGAACATGAGAACTTGGTTATCATCACACCATCATATATTATGTCCAAAAAGAATGTTTACTAGAAAATCACAATATAGAATTGTATGTTCACAATATTTATTAACTCAGTAATATTACTTAAACAAATTGCCCCAAACAGCTTAGTTTAAAAATTAAAATGTTTTATTTTCATAGAATGAACTGTACAGTAAAGTACTTATGTCCGAACCAAACATACATTCAGACTACAGCCGATTGGCAAGATGGTTGACAGGTACTTCAGTCGGTTTAGTCCTGGGTGGAGGGGGGGCACGAGGTGCTGCGCATGTTGGTATGATCAAAGCTATCCAAGAAGCGGGTATACCCATAGACATGGTGGGAGGTGTCAGCATTGGTGCGTTCATGGGTGCTCTGTGGTGCTGCGAGAAGAACATCACAACTATGACCCAGAAAGCGAGAGAGTGGTCCAAGGTAATGTTGTGTTATGTTGTATTTGTATTGCGTTTGAAGAACTGTCAAATTTTAAAATAAACTAGAAACTTTTATAGTTTATATAAATATAAAATTTAATTAACTAACTTAGTCCAAGTTCCAAGATAACTTTCTATATCCTGTTTTCTTTTTTTCAGAAAATGACTCAATGGTGGCGTCAAATATTAGATTTAACATACCCAGTAACTTCTATGTTTAGTGGAAAAGATTTCAATGCTACAATCCGTGGTGCTTTTGGAGAAACGCATATAGAAGACCTCTGGTTACCATATTTTACTGTAACCACTGATATAACTGCCAGTTGTATGAGAATACATACGCATGGTAAGAATAATACATTTCTTTTATATTAATGTATCCAGCATTTCAGTTTTCATTTATACACAGAATGATTCAAAACATAATTTACCTACATCGTTCGAAGTGTGATCGAGGTGACCGAGATGAAATTTTTTTTAAATGTTCATATTGGTCACCTGTATCACCCCTTGTACGTTGTTTTGAATCACCATGGACATTTATAAATTGAAAAATATTCAAAAATGTCTAATGAAATACTGGAAATATTAAATTAGTTATAATTGGACATTTTTTAAATATATTTTGTTATTGAAGCACATAATAATATGCTTTATGTTGAATATGATATATATTTTTAAATACAACAATCATGTCAATTCGCACATGTACATTATTTAATATATTATAATATCATTTTAATTTTATTTTTGTTTCGTTAAATTGGCTTGTGATTGGTTGCCTGGTTACGCTGTTAAATTATAATATACCCAGCTTCAAACTGACTCAAACAGCTGGGAAAAACACAGTCACTTTTTTATATTTTATATAGATTATAATACTTTATTTTACTGTAAGAAATGCTTTTTTTTTAACATAAACTTTATGAAGCAAAGTAAATAAATTTAAATAAGAATACATACTCATTATTGCTTCATAAAGTTTTATTGTAATAAACTAGCTTTTAGATTTAACAGCATGGTATTATTAGATGCTTTTACATATCATCTAAAACAACAGTCATTTGTGTTTTATCATATTCATTTATGTACAGCATCATCAGGGATTTATTTTGTATATAATAATTAATTGCATATTTAATGACCTCACGAGATTTTATATTTTTGTCTCTTGTAGCCATTAATGCAAATGTACCATTATTTATTACATAAAAAATGAATCCTTGATCACACCGAATGGTATGTATCGTTTTAGATCTGCTTTTATCAATATGTAGTTTAATGCTTTTAACATTATTTATTAACATAAATGCATACTTATACAGTATTTATAGTAATAACATTACTAATACTATATTTTAACAATACCATGTGCTTAATTGAAATACAGCGTTGCCACGACTACCGAAATATTTTTAAGTAGTTTTAATCATTTTTCTAAATTTTGTTTTATTTAATATTATTAAGTTATATTATGAGAGGCAAGGATGATTTCTGCAACGATCAGTAGGATGGCTGTATTTACATTTTTATGTTGTGAAATATTTCCCTGATGTAAATACTGTCAGTCTGCCTGTGCTAGATAGTTGCATTTCAGAGATATAGCGCCTAGAAGATGCCTTATGATTGCAAAAAATGCACTTGATACTTGTCCCTGTGCCAATACGAGTGCCAGTATCGATAAATAAATTAACCCTTCTGAAGTTCCTAAACAGTGATTTGAATTCAAATTTAGAAACATATTATTTCTATTATTAATATTATTTACCATTCAATGTAAATGTACTATTAAAAAAGTTATTAGAAGTGAAGTGTGCACAGCAAACATAAATATTTTTATAATTAATGGAGGTAAAGTTTAAATTTTTCACCTATATTTCTTTTACAGTTGCATTTTTTGGTAACAGATGAAAACTTAATGTTTTATGAATGAATTACTGTCACAATTTTGTACACCACAATGTTTTAGTTTTTCTTTTATTCTTGATTGCATTTTAATAATTTTAATTACTTATTTACAGAATTTTTACATTATATTTAAAAATTTCAAATACTTAGCTGTTTGGAAATTTCAAGTTTTATCCAATAGGTGGCAGAGTAGTCACTGACCATAGCGAATAAAATACATTAATTTAAAGTTTAAAGCAATATATCGTCATTGATACAAAATACTGGAAATAATTATTTCATTCGGCTATAACTACAAGACGCAACCAAATATTTGTTCAATTTTGGTACTACCAAGCTAGTATGGATTGATACTTTAATAGTGCGTAATATTCAGCCATCCTACTTATCATTCATCTTTTGCAATCATATGGCACCTTTTAGGCGCTATATCTCTGAAACGCAACTATCTAGCACAGGTAGACTGACAGTATTTACATCAGAGAAATATTCCACAACATAAAAATGTAAGTTCAACCATCCTACTGATCATTGCAGAAATAGTCCCTGCCTCTTATACTATTAGTTACAGGTTTAAAAATTCTGATCAAATGCAGTGTATTCTCGATTATTCATTATTATTTATTTCTGTTGATGCTTTATTAGAGTACGTAGGACAACGGATCTTTTAATTTAATAACATCATAATATTATGAAATGAAAACAAGTATTCAAGATTATACATTTTGGTTATCCTGCATATTGTGTCCAATCTATTAAAGCAGGTAATCGAGAGTATGCTGTATTCAACACAAGCCTGTAGTAAACTTGACACTGGTTGAGAGTGTAATTAGAAGCACGTTATGGTTGGTGAACAGGTTCTTTGTGGCGATACGTCAGGGCTTCTATGTCATTATCGGGGTACATGCCGCCATTGTGTGACCCAACAGATGGGCACCTGCTCCTGGACGGAGGCTATGTCAATAATTTGCCAGGTTAGTCAGTATTGTAGAAAAAATGTTTCACGCAGAGTTGAAATTATATAACATATTATGTATCAGGTTAATTGTTAAATATTCATATTAAAAAAGAAAAAGAAAACAAGCATAGTGTGTGTAATAGACAAGAGGCTTAAATAACTTCTATGAGAAATATTCTTTTTTCAAATTTTTTTTTTAGACTCAATATTAAAATGTTTCACTTGATTTTCATAAAAAATACTTCTATGTTTATTTTCAATATTTGACCATTAATTGATTTTTAAATGCCTATCTGCAGTACCGTCGTGATATAGTAAACATCCAGGCAAATGCCTAGGGAACAAATTGGATAGGAGTGCTTCATCAACGTTACTTACTAATTAAAAAAATTTAAAGGGTACCAAATGCTTGATTTGCTTAAGGAGAAAAAATATCTCACAGCAGCACTGCTTATCTGCCTCTTGTCTATTTAACTACATATATTTTCTTCAGCTCTGTTATATTAGTATTATTTTTTTATTCTTGTATGATTTAATTTTAAAATCATAGTAAAAATACTATATTATGTATTTGTTGCATGTATCTATTGTGAAACAATAAAAATATAGTTATATTGTTTGTGACAAAAATTAAAAACTAAAACTATTCATACTGCTACATTTTTTTCAATTGTACACATATGAAAATTAGATTTTATATATCAATAACATATTTCTAGGTACTTTAGATTGTAGTTTTACATTCACATATGGTGCAATATGTATACATTATGCATATTGACTATATTCGGTGAATATCATTACATAAAAGAAAATTTTGCTGTCGTGATTGTGCTGTCAAAGGTAAGAACCTAGTTTGTAACTGTATTTTTCTTTTTCTTTTTTGGAAAACATACACTATGTATTTATACAGACATTGAAGGCTTTTGCACATTTTATTTATTAACTCGCTAACCAGGTAAAAATCACAAGAAAGTTTGTATTTTATTTTAAACAAAAAATTGTACACATTTTTGACATAATATTTTTCGATTTTATTTTTCTTTGATTTTCATATGTATACTTCCATTTTATATGATACTTAACACAATATGTATGTGTACAATTGATATTTAGGAGAAATGTGGAGATATATACGGGCAAGTATGTCCATCGCAGGAATTTTCCCACCGATTTGTGATCCTATAGATGGACATCTACTCTTAGATGGTTGTTATACAAATAATGTTCCAGGTAAAAAAAAATCATTAACTATGTTTTTATTGTTCACAATATTGACTTTCTTATAAATTATAACTTTTAATGGGTGCCTGGTAACTTTATGTTATAAAATTTTAAGTTTAAGTAGATTAAATTTTTACCCATATCAAGAACTACAGGTATACTATGTTCATTGATGTATAGAAGTTACTTATTTGTGGATCATCATGAAAATCATTTTGATTAAAAAATCCCAAAGTTATGACATAAAGATATCAGACATTCTGCATATGTATATTTATCAATAGTTAATGAATATATTGTGTATTCAGCTGATATAATGAGAAGTAATGGTGCCCGCCATATTCTTGCAATAGACGTAGGTTCTGTGGACGATACTGACTTGACAAATTATGGAGATGATTTATCGGGCTGGTGGTTATTGTGGAAACGCTGGAATCCATTTACAAGTAATGTGAAAGTGCCTAACCTACCAGATATTCAATCAAGATTAGCATACGTTAGTTGCGTACGACAATTAGAGGTAATTGTTGAAAAAAGGATATATGATTTTGAAGTAAAGTATAAATTTTCAAACATTTTTTTAGGAAGTGAAATCGGCAGATTACTGCGACTATATACGACCACCAATAGATAAATACAGAACTCTCCAATTTGGTAGTTTTGATGAAATCAAAGATGTTGGTTACCAACATGGCAAAACATACTTTGATGGACAATTGAAAGCTGGTGTTTTACCACTTTTCAAAGCAAATGAAGCTAGTAAGGCAACGACATCACAATCGTATTTAAATAGCGGGAATGTATTTACAGATCTAGCACAAATGGTCTGCACAATGTCAAAGTTAGTGATACAATTTATTATTGGTGGCGCTGATGCCGACTATTATATAAAATTTCTTCATGATCTAAACCAAACCAAAATCATTGAGATATTTTCAATGCAATTGAAAGTTCTGTTATGTAACTGTACTTACACTTTTTAAGGGGGGAGCCTATGTCATTTTTTTCTTTTTGCATAAAATAATTTCAACACAAAAAAAACTTTAAAATTCGCTTATTTTTGGTTGCCTAGAGTAGGCTTCCTCTTTAAAGCCTGAGACACAAAAAAAATTAAAAAGGTGTTTTTATTATCTCAGAACCCTAGGCAATTGTCTAATTTTCGTACTATATAATGCATCTCTGTCCCTCACAAGGCCCCCAGCTAGCCCTTCATGCATCTGTTAATAAGTGCAACTCAGCAGTTTCTACAAAGCATTTTTATTATATTATATATTAAAATACCTTCCTAATTACATAATAATAACATAATTTAAAAAGATGTTAGTTTGGTTTTGATTGTGGGTAAATTATAATTTTAATGCTGAGCATACTTTTACAGTAAGAGTACATACAATGACATGGATCAAAGTTCCTCAGAAGAAGAAGAGTATGAAGATAATGAAATGGAAGAAGGACATGGATATGTTTCTGAACCATCTGCTGGTATATTAGATGTGAGTTATTTTTTAATTAAAAACTGAATGCACATAATATATTGCTTAATATTATTTAATACGCACGAGCATGTTCTTTTTATTTACATTGTTTCAGAGAGATTCTATTTGTAGTCGCAGTTTTGATGATTCGTATTTATCCACTTCTTTCTAATTGTATTTTGTATAGCTTAATATTAACTTTATTATTGGTAATTTTTTTTTATTGCTTTTGCTTCAACTAACGCTTTTACATAGCTAATTTTATTTTCAATCATAATATTGATATCATTATTAATTTGTTTTATACTATTTTAGAATGAAAAAAGTCATCTTCGTAGACGTGCTGGATCTTTATCTTTTTCGGAAAATGAAATGGAAATGGAATCAGACAATGAATTTGAAATACAACCAAATAGTTTGTAAGAAAAAAAGTCATAGTATTTACTAATTTTGTTTATTGGTTTATTTTTATTTTTTATAGTAATTAAAACGAATATTTCTTTACTTTATTAACAAAATTTTTCTTTTTAACCAAAAATATTTTTTGTTTGAAATATTAAATTGAAATAATGAAAAATAATAGTATTTACTATAATATTTATTTTTAATTTAAAAACTAGTCAATACTAAAGACAAATGTCTACTAGTCTGTAACAGACACGTCAGAAAGTGGCGCTATGTGTACAGTTCTGCCAATTTGTCACAAAACACTTATCCATTTTTGCAAATGAGTATGTATAACACTATTAACAGATCTAATTACAATTTGCAATATTAAATTTAAAAATGAGAAAAAAACCTGTAAACTATAAAAACCAAAACTAAAGTAATTATGTTATACCTTATTCCTGACAGAATGTGTCGTAAACAAAAATACACTGTGGTAAACAAAGTTCAAATATGAGTTGGATGTGAATTTTTTTATCACAATAATCAGTGAACACATCCCATTAAAAAAGTTTTGTATTTCCAGTGTGGACTAGTAGACGCTTATCTCATGAACATTTTTAATAAAAATTTTGTTATATAGAAAATGCATATTTGAGTTTAATAAGTTATAATTTTTTTTATTATTGGTTTTTTAATAGACAAAAATATTTTATTTTTACTAGTCCATTTATGGCCTTATTGTATTTGATATTATCATACGTTTTTATATAATAGTTTACACATTTTGTTTATCATAGATAAATTCCAATTAGAACGACTGACATAGATTTTAAAAATATTATTTTTAACATTTTAGGAATTGAAACGATATTGACAAATTTTTTATTTTCTTATCCATAAAATATTTGCTGTTGATGTGCCATTTAGTTGTATTTTTTACAATAGTTAATAAAGTGCATATATGCTTTAAACATAGCATTCCTTAATCAGGACTAGATCATAACCATGTGACCCTTTTAAATGTGTATTGCAATTTTGATATTAAATGATATTGAATTAATATATACTAAGGAATCTCCTAAAAATAGTCTAAAACATAGTATTTGGGTCTGAAAAATGTCAATCTGGTATTGCCTTCAATCTAATATTATTTTGCTGAAAATCATAGACGTCAAAAGCAATTATAAGATTTGCTCTAATACAGGTGTTGCTTACTGACAGTTTCATTACTATTGGTACCCATGATTAAAGGGTTAGAACAAAAAATAAAAAAGACAATTTGCATTAATATTATTTAATTTAGCTCATTATACTCTAACTTTAAAACACACTCATATTTGTACATAGTAAAAAAGTAATCTATAGCTACTTACAGAATTTTCATTCTGAAATAGAACAATTTTACGTTAATATTGAAAACAGTCATTAATGTAATATAAAAGAGCTAAAGATTACAATGTAAATATAATTTACCTTCAGACAGCAAATGCAATGCAGAAATATCACCAGTATTATTTTTCTATGTTAATCTTGAGTATAAATCTATGAAATGATTCTCCATAATAGTATTGCAAAACATGTACAATGTATATAGCTATTATACATAGGTAATAATCGTATTAATAGATGCCGTCGTTTGAAGGTTAGAAGTGTATATATTTTTATATAAATAATGTTTGTAAATATTACTTCTATTTCTGTATTATAGAAATATTAATGTATTTTAAATATCACCAAAGGGTATTTATAAGGTTTTTAATAAACTATTTTGTGAGATTTATTTCCCATTTTATTTATAAATCTTTATTAAGACCATATAAGGTAAAGTACCCAGTTATGGCACAACGCGAAAAACAGCGGCTATTGTGGAACACACGTATATTAATCAATTTTAATAATATTCATACTTCGTTTTGCGTACTAAAAAAATTTACCTAGTGTCATTAAACCTTTTAATTTAACTATAGTACTAAAAATCAAAGTATTATTTAAATATAAATAGTCGAAAAAAATTATTTTATTATAGCCTACATAAAAGTTGGTATTCACTGACATGTTTATCACAAATGTAGTGATTTGTACAGTTCACTGTTTTGATGTAATTCTTAATATTTCAAGTATTTTACGATATAAATAATAGTTCAAATTGTAGGTAAGTCTTTAATAAATGATATGATATAATTATTTCATAGATTTAAGTAAAGTCATTATTGATAAATACATGTTTCTTTATAGGAACGTTGAATGTCATTATTAACCAATATATGAAACAACCGAAATGCTTGTGCCTGGAGTGGGACTTTTTCAATCATCTGTTGGAACGTATTGTTTGCAACTAATTTGTGTCATTATCGTATTATTTCTGTATTTGAATTATTATTTTATCATCAAAGTGGTGTGATCAATCAATATTCATGCATTTTATTTAAGAATATAAGAAATAGGTGAGTGAAATAAAGTAAAAACCTAACCTCAAAATATTACCTGTCAATAATATTTATAATTTAATCCTATACTTATATTTGTTTTAGCAATGAAAACTAGAAAAATAAAGAGTATTAATCAAAATAAATAAATAAAAAAATAAAATTAGAAGGAAAAATAATACATCTAAAACGATTCAGTGTCAGCTGTCACATTATTAAGAAAGGAAATGTTTTGAATTCTTCAAAGGCGAAAGAATTGATTGAAATAACAAATGTTCTAGTATAAACTGGACTAGATAGATTAAAATTACCATCTTAACCTCTCCGAGGTATGTACGATGAAAGATACAGAAACTTTACAATGCAAAATAATGAAAACGCATTTGATCAAATTATCACAGTGGTTACCAAAGAAATATATTATTATGAAGAAGGTGTTACAAAGACACTTAATGATCCCTTAATTGTATTCGATGGTAGGTACTGATTGTTTGAATTAATTAATTAATGTTGAATATTTATCTATATTATTTATAATTCTAGATATAGGTAATTGATTTACAACACAATGAAATTACCATCGTAACAACTGCAAGAAGAGAAACGAATGATTAGCTGAAAAAAATAAAGAATTTGAAGAACAAATGAAACAATTAAAAAAATAAAACGGCCAAGTGCATGTTCGGTACGCACATGATGGGTTCCGTAGTCATTATGATTTGTAAAAAAGTTATTTCAAAATTTTTCATAAACTATTTTTGCTACAGTGTTTGTTATAATTAAAAGCTACATTCTGGATTTTTTTCAGATTTTTTGAATTGATAGTTTAGTTAGCTCTGACAACGACATTTAAAAGAAAATAATTCATGACTGGAGGGTTAAAATTAAAATATAACATACTTTATTGCATTTTAGGAGACCTATCTAAAGACACCCCACCTAACGGATTAAGTGAAATTTTTTTTAAATATACTTTTCAGTCTATGAGAAGGGGGTCCAAATAATTTTTTTTTTTTCAATAATCTTATCATTTCTGTTTTTGGGTTATCAGTCTTCGTCCGTATACCAAATTTCATTTTAATCGGTATAAAATTTATATAGACAGACAGATTGACAGAGCGAAACTATAAGGTTTCGTAGTTTTCTACGAAACCCTAAAAATTAAGCAAGAAACTTAATTTTTCATAAACTTTGTTACCTTATTTTTAATATTTTATATTTTTCATATAGGTACAGCCAATTCTGTTTTCAAACAAATTTTTTTTACACGATTTTGAAGAAGCACGGTCGATAACAATAAAAAACTTTTTTTTATGCGTACTGATTTGATTTTACATGATCCATTTATTCTAAATCACTGTAAAATTTATACAATTTATTATTTTCATACAATGAAGTTCTTTTTCTTGTTAAATTTTAAATTAATAGGCTGAACGTATCGTGAGAAAACAGAATTGGGTGTATTAAATTTGTATATTTAAATTTTATAACTTTATATTATTGATATTTATATTTTATTATGATTTATAACATTTAAAAAATTTAATAAAGTTCTGCTTAAGATTAATGTATGTTAATGATGTTTTCAAATTATTTTTCTTATTTCCTTTCATCATTAATATTATTTTAGGTGCATTTCCAATAAAAATAAAAATCTAATATTTTAAATCCAATTAATATTACTGATACACTGCTTGTCACAATTAGTGGGAGACTTTTTGAATGGAACAGTTTTGTTAAAAATTGTCATATTAATATGAAATTTCAGAAAAATCATTAATGTGGTGTTGTCTCAAAGTCCAAGAAATAACAACTTTGTACGTTAATCACTCCAACCCCAATTTATTACAATTAATTCGAAGGACACAGGTAAAGATAAAACTGTGAAATTTACAAACTGGGTAGTAAACCCTGTATACAAGGGTACTGTATATTAAAAATTTAAAATAAATTATAAGGGTAAGAATCAACCCTTAAATACTAAACCGTCTTCAATAGTAGAATAGAAGATTGAATTCAAGTGTAATTTTATAAAAAAAATCAATGAAAGCGGTTGATTTAATTATTTAAAATCAATAAAATTATAAAAATCAATGGAAAAATAACTTATAGAAGAAAAACTACTGTTCCATATTAGGTGAATGAATTATGGAACATAGGTGCCAATGCAAAAATCTTGTTTCATAATAGTGGACATTAGTTCATTCACTTTTTTTTTTATATCATGAAAAATATTATATTTATTTGAGTTTTGTAAGTATGACGTTATAGAGGAAACATAGGCCCATCAAATAATGTATTACAATGTTCCATTTAATAACTTATAGATTTTTTATATGAGCGCAAAAAAAAGGTGTGGAAAAATCGTTCCATAACTGGGTACTTTACCTTATATACAAGACAATATTATTAAGCCGGTTTGAGAAAATTGTTTCCTAAAATTTTGGTTACTTAAAATACTTATTTAGAAAAAATAAAAATAATAAGTGAGCAATTGACTCTACCCAAGCAATTATTTTCTTGTTTAATGAAAGCAGTTTAGTAATAATCACAAAAATGTAATTCTGTCATAACGTTCGACTTGATTAGGTTATATCGGAAATTGCAGATGAAATAATATTTTTGTGTGTATTATCAATATTGTTACTTAAATTTGTTTTCAATATTTAAGATATTCATTTTGTTTAGGTAATATTTATCATTCTCTAATCCTTTTTTTGCACATAAAATAGCCGCTATTGCAGCGAACCGCTTTTTAATTTTTTTTCAATCCCACTACTGTATATACAAATATATATTAAGTAATTGAATTATACCAGACGTATCAAACAAACCGATCTCGAGCAATTTATGTAAACAATATATAAATATGCATATAATATGTAAAATGTAATAGATATTTTTAACCCCTTTCCCCAATCAGTGTTTTAATTAAAATCGGTCAAGTTAAAAATAAGATTTCAATCATGAAGGTTGGGCAACAATACATTATATGATTATACTGAAGTTTCAAAATAGAAAGTTAAAAAATTTCAATTCAGTACTGTTAAGAGACGATTTTATTAAATACATTTTTCTGTTTTGAAAATAATTATTATAAAAATAATAATATGTAGTATGTATGTGTACTGGATTCGATTTCTGAGTATAAAATAATTTTGTCAATATCGGTTCATGAATATTCTGATATCCAGAAATATTTTCTTGTTAAACATATTTTTAACTAATGTTATTTTCAGGGTTGTAGTTTTAAAGCTTAGATAGTTGATATAAAATATATTAGTTACAATTTTTCAAATTTTATAATAGGCAAAATTGATAGCATTTTCGAGACAAACTTTAATATTATTAGAATATAAAATTGAAAATGTGATCTCAATTAAATATAAAGATATGCTTCGGAACCAAAAAAGAAAAATTATTTTTTAATACATCACAGTTTATTGTTTAGTCAAAATTAATTTAATATTTTGAAATTTTAAGCTAGCTCATATACCAATTAATGCTTTAAAATAAGTAAATAATTATGTAAATATATTATATAAATTTTATATACACATACATATCTATTTGACAGAAAATAATTTCTTATATTTGTCAATAATAGATTACATTAACTTTTATAATAATTATATTTAAATGCACCTACTAAAAAAATAAAACTTTAATTTTCTAAAATATCTTACTTGTTTTATATAAAGTTAATAACAAAATTTACTTATTTATATTATGTTGAATTTTAATTAAATGAGCAAAAGTAACAAATTACTTGCGTCAAATAGATACAGATATATATAAATAAAATATTATTTTATGATAGATGTGTTCAAACATTTACTTAATTTTATTTAAATTGTAATGCACAAATTATAAATAAAAACACTTCAAAAAAATAATTTTTTTTTATTCATGTATAGAAAAACAATACAAAAAACCTTATAATTAGAAATTGAACCTTCTATAAAAATTTCAGTAACAATTATAAATAAAATAAGCGTAATTTATAAACAACTTCAATAACCATTGAATAATTATAAAAATTTAACAACCAAGATTATTTAAAAGTAACACAAGTGTTTTAAATCCTCTACGTATCTACAATTCCATTCATAGCATTAATTCTACATAATATGTATATATACCAAATGGATAAAATAAAAACTGGGGCAGTTGCCAAGGGTGTCAGAATTACATCTAACATTTAAATGCAAAATAAAATTGAATAATTAGCCGCCTGTTGCTATTTAAATTTGAATACACATTGTTTTAACTGTCATATTGTCAGTATGCACAAAAAGTTTTATTTATCTACTTGATATATAATGCTATTAATTACTAATAATGCACTATAATTTTATTTCATTTGGTATGTTTTTTTATAACACTTTATATTCCTATACCATACAATTATAGCTTAAATCGACATCAATTTTGCAGCTGCGGTATTTTTATCATATTTAAAAAAATATTGATATACAATTTGTGCAATCAAAATTACATACAGCAATACCCTTAAATTATTAATTATAATTTTAGACATTACACTAACCAAGATTTTAAAAGATAAACTAAAATTTAATTTAAATTTAAGGGGCTATTTTACTTCTTTGGATAAGAAAAATTCATTTTATTTTCTTCTTTTGACAGAATTTATCTACAGAAATCATATCCAACGGTCAGTACAGACCATTTCTACATACATTAACTTAGTACAACGCGCCAAAACAGTGACGCTCTATGTGTGCGCTTGAACAACTCTAAAAGCATATTTCTCAAAATGATATTTTTGCACCTGGTGCAGGTGATTGCGCAAAAACCATTTGTCCAATCGATCTGAAATTTTAGAGGCTATTCAAAACTTACATGACTATCACCGGTACCTCAATTATTGTTTTTTAACAGAATAACGGTGTGAAAAAAACCTACATTTGTTACTATTTTACGAAAATCGCTGTCATTTTGTTAGTTTTCAATGAAAATTAATAATTGAGGCACACATACAGATTAAGAATCTTTTTTAATTTTTTATTTCAGACCACCTGGAGAGAACAAATCACCTGCGCCAGCGAGAAAAATTCAAAGAAAAAAAATTAATTTTATTGACCCGAAGAAGTAGAATAGCCCCTTAAAGATATAATTGTAACATTATATACTTACATAAGTATTTGATCAATGAAATATTTGTTTATAAAACTATACATTTTTTCAACTAGTATTTTCCTGGTGTTAGTTGCTATGGGTTATTGTTTTTAAATCTTTTAAGGACAACAAAACAAAGTATCACAGTTTTAATATTTCTATAATCACTGATCACAGCTTTTATTGGAAGATTTAGTTGTTTTTTTTATAGCTTCACACTTTTGGCTAATATTTAACAGCCTCCAAATATTAAACTATAAATATTATAAGAATGAGTATTGCTGTATTCATGAATAAGTTTTGTATTTGAACGAATACATTAGTCATTACTACTAAACCAAAATTACTTCTACAGATTCAACCTGCAAATCAATGATATTTATTTATGTATACATATTTCTTTTTTAACATTAAAGCACAAATTGATAGCCTTATAAATATTGTAGCTTTTTGCAACAATCTAAAACAGTAGTTTCAAAATGAACAATTAGTAATATATCACCAAATATAAATATATAATATAAAAAACCAATAAAAAAAATTGAGAAAACTAAAATCTGTTCCAAACAAGGTCAGTTATTGTTTTCAAAATGCGGATCAAACAAATTGTGCCATACTTTAAACTGGTTTCTAAAAAAAAATACAGAAATTCATACATATTTCAACAGAAAATATTGTCATTTGGGAACCACTGATCTAAAGTAAAGGCGATAGTAACACTTGATGGTATTGGAATGCACTTAATTATTGAAATATTTGTACTTTTGTGGTAAGGGTCCTCTAAGTAGCTGTAGAAAACATTATTATTCAATTTTATTAATGTTTGTAAGATCTGGATCTATTAGGCTTAGTACGGCTCCGACTAAATGCAATGAGCCTGTGACTAATATATCATACTGCGTGCTTGGCGATAGGTATTCCAGGGCGTCTGTGACACATAGAAATAGTTTCACTTGCTGAGATTCATTATTTTCATTAATTTTTTTCCAGATTTCTTCATGTTGTTTACAACGTAATAGTTGGCGGTCATTTGGGTTATTGTAATTTATCAACTCTAAAATGAAATGTGAAATAGTTTAACTAATAAGCCACCAAACAAATTTTTACCCAAATATAAAAAGCATTCAGTAAAAAACAACTATGACCTTTTGTGTAAGTGCTATGACAGAGTACTTTAAAAAAAATTTGCATTGTAAATTAAACAGATTTATTCATATATTTTACCTGATGAAATTTCTTTGAATGCAATGTTTGGAAGAAATAAAACGTAATCAAAATTGATGTCTTTTAATGGTGACAATAGTTTTTCAGAATCACGATCTCCAGTTATATTAAATAATAACACTTTCTGACGACTTGGATTCCTGAAAATTACTTTATAAAATTGTCTCCTATAAAAAAATATAATAAAATATACCTGACGTTTTTCTTAAACCAGTCTACACAAATTTTAATACTTTCAGTAGTGTGTGCTCCATCAAAGTAGAACCTGAAATTGAAATAAGATAATTTCTCATATTTAAAAAAAATTAAAATACAACAAAGTAAAAAAAAAAAAAATGTTATTTTAATATAGTAAATATACTTACTGCTTATTATCTTTATTTAAAATCTGACTCCGTCCTGGCCAAAAACAGTTAATTAAACCCAATTTTGTTTTATTTGGTATTTTTAATAAACTTACGTATGGTTTATTTGTCTTTATAAAAGACTTTTTTCTTTCTGGAAAATCACAATAAACAAATAATACCAATAATATTTAAAACATTTTAAATATCAATGTCAGTACCTTGTTGGTACATCCAAGCATGACTTAATTGTATAGCCAAAGAAGCATTTATTTGCTGAATATCTCCATCAACTCCAAGTTTTGGTGCCTTTTCCGTCCATTCATACTGACTGAAATCTGGTACAGATCTTAACGTACACTAAAAACAAAAAGTTAATAAAAATCTTGAGTTAAAAAATACTAAGAATCGTTAAGAAAACTGAAAATTATAGTAATGTTACTTTAATTCAAGTTTTACTTACATTTTTTTCAACACTCCGATTTTTTAATACTTGTAGAGCAGATTCATTCTGAGTAACTGTAAAAGCCTGTCCATTTTTTTTCAAAATTCCTGCTTTTTGCCAAGCTATTTCTTCAACCGTATTTCCTAAAATACTTGTATGATCAAGACCTAAAGATGTTATCCCAATAACAGGTACCTTGCTGAAAAAATAAATCATAATTGAATTATTTATCTTTACTGGTAACAATATAGAATTTTTAATTACCGTAGCACATTTGTACAGTCGTATTCACCCCCAAGTCCAACTTCAATTACTGCAACATCGATATTTTCATTTAAAAATATATTAAAAGCAAGTATTGTCAAGAATTTGAAATATGGTGGCATATCTTTATCATATTCCTAAAAGAATTTAATTAATATATAAAATAATATAAAATATTTTAACAAACCCACAGACTCGCCTGTTTTTCATACAATTTATCGTAAACTTTCCAGAAATAATAAGTGAACAATGATTCATTAATTGGTTCACCATTAATTCGTATTCTTTCTTTGACAGAGACAAGATGTGGTGAAGAAAAAAATCCTGTACGATATCCATGATGTCGTAAAATTGACTCACAAAATGCACATGTAGAACCTTTTCCTTTGGTCCCAGAAACATGAATTACTGATAATTTATCCAATAATTCAAATGTCACATCAGTTCTAAAAAAAATAATTTTTGAATAATCAGTTAATTGTTGCAAATTTTTCTGTCATAGAACTACTTTATCGACATCGACTACATACAGTGATAAAGTTGTATGACATTATATAGATGGCGTTTTAAAATAAATTTAAATCCGATTGTTAATGAATTTTTACACCATTGTTGATTTTTTTAAAAGCATGTACATATAATTTATAGTTGATACGGTTGTTGTAGACAAAAATAAAAGGCGATGTAGGTACTATGTTGGCGTCACTAATGAATCAACAATCGCTATCACAAGAACGTTGTTTGATACCAACCATAAAACTTAAACAATGTAATTAAAAAGATAAATGTTTGTTTGTATTGGATGTGACGGTCGAGGTACATATAGTAGCATTGTGTATAATTATTTAACTATAAACTATAATACATTCAAAATAGGAAACCATGCGTTAATATCAATTTTATTTATTGATTCGTTATTTCAACAAAAAATTATTATTTATATATGTTACACAGTGTGGGTATATTTATTACGTTTATCACAAGAAATGTTTATATTTTGCTTGTACTTCATTTTGAATTGCAGAAAATACACAAAGGTACGAAATAATAAAAATATGTAGGTAACAAATTTTGTTTGATTCGCTTTCGTTCACGCGATATTTATATTATAGTTTATATAAAAACGGTATGATTTTGGTTGTTTGACCCATATTGAATGAATGCTGACAATATCAGTGTTTCTAGAATATTATTTTTACAGCAACGCGTACGCACGTCTAAGGTTCCTGCAGTGGTGTAGCTAACATGGAGAAATTAGAGCAGATTGCTCCAAAATCCAAATAGATGATCGCAGGGATGGATATGGATAACAATTGATAGCTAATAAAAGATAAATACAAAAATATCTGCCATGGGAGCCACGGGACTTTCTTATACGTAACACTGAGAGTGAACAGTGTACGTGTTTCTAATTTTATTGAAAAATACTTCAAACTAATTAAAGAAATAATAAAATTAATGGCTCCTAAATTATAGATAATAATATTCTCTACATATTATTATATCAAATGAATTTGTTTTAAAAAAAAATGAATAGAACATAAATTATAGATAATAATATTACCTACAGTTTTTATCTTGGCCATTTTTCTCTAATGTATGCAACTGTTTAAGTTCGTTTTCAAAAAGAGGAGGTTTTTTTTACCAAACAAAAATTAATCTTAAATATAAAATTTCACCCTTCTACGATTTGTTATTTAAATTACAGACTGACACAGACATCATGGCGAAAATATTCAGAATGGATAAAAAAATTGCCTGCACAATACTTATACTATGTATATTCCATATAAATATATTTCTATACGTCGCTTCGTTTAAAGATGCGGTTACATCAAGCGCGCCGCGCTGCGCTGCGCCGAACACGCAAAATGTTTATGCTTGTCTGATTTGAACGGCAAAACGCGCACGAACGCGCACAAACGCGCATGTTTGTGCGCGTACGTTTACGATCCGCTCGGAGTCGGTACATCAAAGAAAAATGCACGTTCGTGCGCGTTCAGTTTAAACGGGTTGAAGAACTTTTAACTGAAATTTTGAATTGGACTATTGTAGTTGACAAAATGAATGACTGGTGTCATTCTAAAGTAAACTAAGAAATCGATGTGTACAGATCAAGGTATTAATGCGTTTGAGAATGTTTAATTAATTAACAGTTGTATCGCAATTCATGACGAACTAATCATGGAACCTACAAAAACGCTAACGTTCATTGACAATGGTAGGTTTTCACGAACACAATTTTTTTATTTTGCTTGATGTAACCGCACCTTAATATGTAGCGGGGTCGCTGTGCCGCGTCGAACATGGGAACTAATGAGCCTAACACTAGTCAGAGTTACAGCCCTTACACACTAGCGACTTTTAGTCATGGCATGCTATTAACTGCTATTGTATGCAGCGCGACTATCGTCACAATGTGTATGGGTTTTGCGATTTACATATAAAACAATGTAAAATGAATGTACGCGATAGTCGCGCTGCTAAAAGTCGCGCGACTAAGTCGCTAGTGGTAAAGGGTCTTAAAACTCAATGATGAATTATGTAAATTCATTTTTTTTTTTTTTTGGACAAACGTTATACTAATAATGAATTAATTCCCAGACAAAACCGCACTCAGTAGTATCGTATTTATTTTTTAATCATACATAAGAGAAAAGTTTTAAAACTACTGATCACACATTTTCATGCAGATAAGCTAATTAAATTATAGCAAAGTAGCACGAAAAATCCACACAATGCCAAGTAGTGTTTACGCAATATAGTACTTCGGTATTTTCTTCCTACCGATTAGTCACTGACGAGACTTTGCATTAATATTTTGCATAAACTCATAGAATCCATAATGAAGTAGGTAATAGTTAGGTATTATAGTAAAATTTCATTGTTATTAACTGACCGTACATTAAAATCAGTACTGTACATTCTTTCTTACTTGGCCACCTGCAAACTATCAAAAATTGATATACATAATATGTATCTACCCCCATAACATAAAATAATTATTATGCAACAATAAATTAATCAGTGGCGTATCATTAATTTATGGTTCAGGAAACATTTATTAATATAGGTAGTTATTAACTTCCCAGCATGGGGCATAGTTATCAAAAATATATGTGTGTGCGTGTATGCGTTTATTTTTTGCCGCAATTTTTTCCAAGGTACTGATTTCAAGGTATCGAAATTTTTCTGTAAAATGGTTCATTCTATTTTCTACATAAATGCACTCCGTGCCATGTTTCGAAATATGCAATTTTTTCAAAATTTTTAATTAATATAACATAAAAACCTTAAAAAATGAAAAGATGTTGAAGAACGAATTGCAGCATCATAAAGTAGAGTAAATTTCCTTCATTTCAGAAAAAATATTTCAAAATGGTTAATTTTTTATCAATTTACAAGCATTTGAAAAAGGGCAATTTTTACGTGTCCCGTTAATTAATGTGCAGTGAGGCATAAGTAACTTTTTTGTTTCAAATACGTGTACAAGCTGCATTTTATGATTTTATGCATTTTTATGTTGAGCGATTTTGCTAAAAAATATACAATGTTAATAAAAAATTTTAAATATTTTTAAAAACCGATACGACAACGGTGACTCTAATCATAAAATTTATATAACAACTTGTATAGTCACAGAATTAGTTATATAAAGGTCGCATCCCCGGCGAAAACAGAAAAAAATATTACCGAGAACCTTTTTTTTCTTCGTTATATCCATTTTGACGCCCCTTAAAGCTGACTTTTGTGCCTCCCTGGTGTCAGATAAGAACTTTTTTTCGTACCCCATTTTGCGACACCAGCGGGAGCCATTTTTGCCAACCCCTAGCTACATCAGGAGGTATACGCATATATATAATAAGACTATATCGCGCATTCTCCATACAAGCAATGATATAAACATGTCCCCATGACTAGGTGATAGCATTATTGGGAAAAGATATATCTGTCTCATAAGTTAAGAAAGCCTCGGCTGCGCATGTCTAAAATTTCCGCACTAAATTCAAAATGTTTAAAATTTAATATTCACAAACAATTCATACGTTAGTTATTTTACAATAGCCACTTATTATTTTCAATTTTTCGTTAATTTATGAATGTTTGTTTCATTTTCTCATCAATTATGTTCTTTTTCACTAAACGTCATTATAGGATTATACCGCCATATGCAGTATAACAACCAATAGTGTTCAAGTATTAAAGAACATGCGCAGATCACACCATCTCATTTAACATATTCTATCTTCTAGTGTGAGACCGACGCCTCTCTTTCTATGCTCAGTATATTCTTTTATATGTATATGGGTATACGTATATGACGTCACGATAACTACTCCAGGCACATAGTATAGTATAGATTAATACAATCTAAAATACAGTACGTACTACGAACACATTTATACAGTTTAGCATTGGTGAATAGAGCTATAATGTTGATGTCTCATCATATGGCAGGAAGTAACGCGAGACCTTATTTAGATGTCATTTTATAACAATACCAATGTAATTTTACACTTGTAAACGTGGATTCTAGAAGAAGTGTGTACATTACATACTTACTCTAGAGAAAAAAAAACTGTGATATTAAATTAATCGTTTTATATTATTTTTTATAGTGAAAAAAGTATATTATTTTATTAAATTAAAATATGCAAATGTGTTTTCTATATTTAAAAACGAGGTAAGTGAATCTGAATTAATTATGCCCGGTATTATAAAGAATTTGAACTCAAATTTGCTTTCAGCTAACGCTATCTGCCAGGAGTCAAATTGTTATGAAATTGCTCGATATTTTAAAGCAGTGGTAATAAACTTATTTTTATTTATTATTATTGGCAACACTTATTTTATGTCGCTGATTTTTACTTAAACGCACGCGTCAAAGTCATTATATGTACGATTTCATTGGCTACGTCTATCAGTGGGTGTCATGTATATTTAATACCTAGCGGATAGCGTTAGCTGGGAGCTAATTTGCATTTGCACTCAAGCAATTTTTTTTATAATACCGGGCATTAAAATACTATTTATAAACTCGTGTAATTTTTGGCGTCTAGGGAAAAGTAGCATCCTATGATAGATATTTTCATACAATTTTCGTAAATAAATAACAATACCTATATTATTTTTTTAACAACAATTACATACAACATCGGTGTTGCTAGAGAGTGCAGTAAAGTGAGTGGGGGGGGGACACCCTCAAGGTGGTCATGTAAAAAAATAAAGCCTATTAACTTTTTTTGGTTATTTAAAGCTTTCAGGAGCTAATATGTGTAAAAAATAGAACCCAATGAATTTTTTGAGTCATTGAATCTATAAGGAGTGACAACCGTCAAATTTATCAAAAATAGAGCCCACTAACTTTTTGGTCGTTAAAAGTTTATAAACAAATAAAACCTATTGCGGAAGCCCCTTCTTAGCGACGCCACTGCATACAATCAGGGTTGGATATACGTCTAGGCAAGGTAGTAGGTAGACATCCTCGAGTGGAAGGGGGCCCTTAAACATTTATATTTTGCATCGTAATCTACATTTACAATTAAATTTTTAATTTATAGCATATTTGTTGTATACAACATTATAGGTACCTGCTGACTTTTATAACTTTTGGTATAGAGTCAATGAACAATCAATTCTAAAACCGAATCAAAATAATCAAGTACAGTTTTACTTAATATCATAATCAGCTTATATTCTCATTAAAGCTTATTAAAAACGCCTACTTTAGAGAAAACAAAAACAAATACTTGTATTTTGTATACAGTAACTTTTTACCTATTATATAAACATCATTTGCAATTCAATGCAAATTTCTGTAAAAATAAAAATAACCATAAATATTAGTTATAAAGTATGACTTATCTTAATTGATTTCAAATACTCCGCAAAAGCGAATTAACTTTACGATAATAATTTTTTATCAATTGCAATGTAATTTTATGTAGGTGTACTTTCTCGATAAGACTTATCGACAAAATACTGATAAAAATAAATAAAAACAGGTGTAGCATGGAATGGATAGTAATAGTAGTATGTATATACTCAGGGCCGTAACTAGAGGCTCAGGGGGGCCGGGGCAGCAAGTTAACGAGGGGCCCTTACTATATGCAAAAAAAAATTAAGACCTTTTTTATTCTTTTCGTTGCTACCTCAGACCACAATTTTTGCTTGTTACTAAATTTAATTACCTTTTTTTTGTTCCTCAATCTTAACGCTACTACGGGGACCCCCTATGCTCAGGGGCCCCGGTGATAGTTACGGCCCTGTATATACTATAGTTAATGGTATATTATTTTAAATAAAACCAAAAATAATACATATTTCTAGCTCGCTACTTTTTTATTTAAAATACAACAATCCTAACTATTATCAGTGTCCTCATTAATGATTCTTAATTGTTTGCTATAAATAGCATCGTTATGTTGTCATAATAGTTTATGTTTACAACGTTTACAGCATTGTTTTACAAAATTTGCATAGAAGAGAAAGATAGACATAGTTTATATCATAGATATAGAGCATGGACCACGCATTCTATATTAAAACATTTCTCCAAAACAGTGAGAGATGCGGTGGCGTTTGGGATATATCTATCTCTTTTTCGAATAAGAATGAAATATACACTCCTGTTTAAAAACGGAAAAGTATATCCCAAACTACTTTCTATCTCTTTCTTTTGACACGGCTGTTTTCGAGTCAGATACGCGGTCTATGCTCTATGTCTATGGTTTATATGTAATATTCAATAATGATAATGATGGGTAAACGGATACATATATCTTATGATATATGACATAAGCATATAATAATATATGCAGTTAATTATTAGAACTAGCACTGAAAAGACGTTATAGCTTTTGAAATTAAAATCAACAATGGAAATTTTTCAAAATTTAAATTTATGAATTTTTCAAAATTATAGTGTTATTTTGTGTGCCAAACCTTTATTATATAAATGTATATTTGTTTATGCACAAATGATTACCATTTTGTTTAGATAATTTTATTTACATGAACATTCTTAAATACATAAAATAAAATGTATATATTATGATTAATAGTTGTGTAAATATAGATTAAAACATTTTAAGATACCAAAGTATATTGTTACTAATTGTGAAACATTAGAAGTTAATAATATATTTGTGATTTTTATTGTATAATAAGTGTATATTAGTGTACAATGTTTTAAATATGTAAGTACAAAAATAATATTTTTATTTTTTATAATAAATTATTAATTATTATAGTAAATTTACCTTAATAAGTACTTTTTCGAATCTTCAAATCTTGTAAATGAATTTGAAAAATTCCCTTGTTGTTTCATACTATGAATTACAGAAGCATTACTTTGTAGAGAGTTTAAAGTTTGGATGGCCTCCTACAACCAAAAACAACAGTTAATACATTATAATATATAATTTAATATAGTCAGTTGTTATATTAATGTTATTATATTAAATGTTTATATTCAAATATCCCGCGGAAAATAAATAGTACGCCTCTGGGCCAATAGCCGACGATGGGCTGACGTCACATAATAACAGTTTTCCAATTGGACATCGGACATTATAACCTTTCGTCACACGTTTACAATTTTTAAGAAAACGTGACAAACTATTCCCAAAGGGGCAATGTTTCTATGTTTAACTATATTTTATATATCTAAATGCATATGTATAACTTACCTCGTAATCACGATTCATACACGAATGTACCTGTTTTTCTAAAAAACCATCCGCTGAAACGTTTTCCTGTACCATCTTAGAACTCTTTAATCGTATACACAAATGCAGCCGTATTCGATACGCATTTATATGTAAATATCTAAACTAAAATTTATAAAGGTCACAGTGCAATGATTAAAGATATCGAATAAATTTGATTTAATTTAAAAGGTGAAAAATGTCTACCAATATCATTCCAACCATGGTCGCCTGGGCCTGTTTATATCCATAGAATATGATTATACTTTTATTAAAAGATTTTAAAATTTAAATGCCCCCGCGAACTTACACGAAAAAGTATCGTTTTTACGTTCCGCGGCAATAGAACAATTCAGTTCTCACTGTTTCATATAGGGAAATAAGTACAATATACAGTTGGCCGATTGCAGAGAGTGGGGATAAACAAACGAGTTTTGATCGTTTTGATTTTACGAAAAACGTCTTTTAAGTTTTTTTATTTATACACAACCGTGTTCATTCATATTGAATTTGTATTTTTATTCACATTGTGTATTATTATTTTTCACATACGTTGTGTTGCATTTCAGTTATCTGTACGTTTGGGAAACAAGAAAATACTAAAAGTTGTTGGTTAGCCTGAGCGAGATTGACATATTATACAGATACAAATATTTTATACATTCATATAAGTTTGCATAATAATTGATTAGACTGACCCTTGGAGTGAACTATATATAAGAATATCATAAATAAATTTAACATAATCCATAAAACTTTGATTAAATGGGTCACTTGATAAGATGCATTTGAATATTGAATGCAGGTATATAAAACTATTCCTGATATCGTGAGTGAGCAGTTGAAAATAAACCAGAATGGACTTACAACCTAGTATATTCAATAAAGATATAAGTAGAAGAGTATTACATCAACGAAAGAACCCTGTTGCTAGAGATTTGTTTGGTACAGGTGCTCTCAATGATTCGGGGGCATTTGACAGGTTTATTCCATGCCGAGCAAATAATACTTGGGAAACAAACTTTGCATCGATATCAAGCGGAAACAAAAACACTAACAACACGAAAAAAGCAAGAGATGGATCTGATGGCACTAGAGATAATTCTGTATATAGCTGTTTATTAAAGAATGAGTTGTTAGGTGATGGAATCGAAGATGTTAAAACACAGTGTGAAGATCGGCAAGTTCTAACCCCAACAAAGAAAAGTTTATTTAAATATGGAACCCCCACAAAAAAGGTATGTATTGAATAACCAAATTTGTAAGTTAATTTTTTATAGAGAAATTACATTACTTAAAGATTAATTGATATTAATATCTATTAAGATATTTTAAAATATATATGTATGTACATCAAACATTGGTTGTCTTCATATCTATCTGCTACCAGGAAACAAAAAACCTGGTTTCTTAGGCACTAAAACTAAATATATATACTGTAACCACAATAAACCAATATCACTCGTCACATGTTTCATCTTCTTTAGAAGCCTTCATCAGGAGCCTAATAATACAAGACTGACATTATTAGACTTCTGATGAGGACTTCTTTTGAAGTCAAGACACATGTCGAGTGACATTGTTTTATTGTGGATAAGGTGTACATATTTGGTTTCACTTACCTATCTAAATAGAAATAAGTAGATAACAAAAAATAAACATTATTTAAAATATATGAAACAATTCTCAAAATAATTACATGAAGTTCAGTAATGTAGACTAAAATAACACAAATGTGTTGATTTGTAATGAAAATAAACCAATTATCATATTATTACTAATTATATTTGTATACTTGCATCAATATTATAAGAAATTTTTTATTCAATTACAACATAATTTATTATTTATTTATTTTTGTTAACTGCTAAATGGAAAATTTATACCAAACTCATTACTATTAATTATAAATTACTATATAACTGCGTTTTATTTTTAATTCTATATAATTAATGATTCTATTCTATTCAATGAAATATTTGAACATGCATTTATATAATAATATATAAATATTATTACAGATACATTAGAACAAAAAATGTTTGGTGTCATAGTTCAAAATGCCAATCTTAGATGATAGTGTAATAATTAATCAAATATTTTTTTCAACCGATGCATTTGTTATCACAATTTTAGATACCAGTTTTTTTAATATTCAGTTAGTAATAATATTTATTTATTTCACAATATAACGATAATGTAAGTTATGCAAATGTCTATTTATTTATTTGATCATTATCACTTTTAAAATGAATCATCAAACAATGTAATTAGAGTCTAGACTCAGACAAATAGTTTTAGATTAGTATCAATATGTACTGATATATAATTTCTGATAAAACTGTATGGGTAAATGTTTTAAAAACTAATTTATGAAGAAAGTCTTGAAATATGTATAATTTGTCTACTAGGGATAATTGAGCATTAATAGACTATTATTATATTTAGTACTTTGTAGTTTTACACCTGAAGCTATATTCTGCTTTATATTGAACATAATTTTAATTTTTCACAGGATACTCCTACCAAAGATGCTTCTATGCCATACTCGCTCTCGCCGCTCAGTACACCCAGTCAACGACTGCTGCGGTCACCCCACAAGGCCACAAGAAAAATATCACGAATACCATTTAAAGTACTCGACGCTCCAGAACTACAGGATGATTTCTACTTGAATCTCGTCGACTGGTCGATGCAGAATGTGCTCAGTGTCGGACTTGGTAGTTGCGTTTATCTTTGGTCTGCTTGTACAAGTCAGGTAATAAATAAATCAAATATTTCTTAATCTCGCTTGCATTTATTACCTAAATTTATTGTTATTTTTAAAATATATGAGCTAATCTAGTACTTAAAAAAACATAATGAGGGCAATGGCTTTGGCTTGTTTCTTAGTGCAAGTTTCCATGTCCATATGCCATATAGATGTAGACACTAATAAGTTAATTCACTTAGGAGTAAACCGTTGATTATAGAACTATAAAAATAATTAATGAATTTGCATTCTATATAATTGTTTTTAATTTGTTCATCAAGGTAACCCGTCTATGTGATCTCTCTGGTGATGGAAATGCTGTTACATCAGTCGCTTGGAGTGAACGAGGTCACCTGGTAGCTGTAGGAACACACCATGGCTATGTGACTGTGTGGGATGTGTCCGTAAACAAACAGGTGAACAAATTAGTTGGACACACAGCACGCGTGGGTGCTCTAGCATGGAATGGAGACGTATTGTCATCCGGAAGTCGAGACAGACTGATTTTGCAACGTGACACACGGACTCCGCCAAGCTCTGTGCCAGAACGCAGGCTCGTTGGGCACAGACAGGAGGTGTGTGGACTCAAGTGGTCGCCAGATAATCAGTACCTAGCTTCGGGCGGTAATGATAATAGATTGTATGTGTGGAATACAGCATCTGTGCTGCCTGTTCAGACTTACGTGGATCATTTAGCCGCAGTGAAGGCGATAGCGTGGTCTCCGCATCATCACGGCCTGCTAGCGTCAGGTGGCGGAACTGCTGACAGGTGTATAAGGTTCTGGAATACTTTGACAGGACAACCTATGCAGTGCGTTGATACTGGTAAGTTTTTACAAGACTGTGTTAAATTTTTTCAGATTGGTGCATATGAAATATTGTTTTTTTCTTATGCTCATCATTTTGGTTAAATTGTGTTTTTACTTTAAATTGATACTGTTTGTTGTTTGTTCTTCATATTAACATCAACTGTGTTTGTGGAACATTGTACGTAAACATTGTATTAGCTTTGGTATCGCAATATGAGTAACAGTAAAATACGCATTATTATATACTATGAATTTTAACTCGGAAATATTGTGGCTGCTATAACTTGCAACATTATTAGAGTTTATGGTGACAATACAGTTGACCAACAGACCATACAATGTTGGTTTCAAAAATTTCGTGGTGGAAATGAATCTTTTGAAAATGAACTACATGGCAGACCTGCCATCATTGCTGATAACGATGTTTTGAAAACCTTGATTGAAGAAGATCCATCTCAGACTTCACAAGAACTTGCAGAAAGGTTAAGTGTTGACCATACTGCTGTTTTACAATATCTCCATGCCATAAGAAAAAAATAGACAAATGTGTCTGGCAGGGACCTATTCTATTACACAATAATGCAAGACTCTGCACTTTGGGAATGCCAGTTATGAAACTTAAAATGAACTTGAAATGATTTATCTTCAACAGACTTAGTGTGAGAACACATGAAGTGTTTTATGACGAATCGGCAGCCGATTCATGTGCCGACTTGGCAGATAATTCACTTGAAACCAATTAAACTGTACATATAGCGCTGCTAGCAACCTTCAGACCAGATACAACAAAAGCGTTTTTTGACTTCAATACTAGAAATATGCTGTAAAATAAACCTTTTCTTTTAAGTTCTTTAACAATTAAATGTTCCTAAATACGCACATACTTTATTTTTTCATTCGATTGTATAAAACATTATAAAAAACCTAAAATATTGATAAACTTTTCATCTAAATCTATTTTTATTCGTAAACTGACAACTTTCTCTATTAACAATGCTTACTTTAGCACACATGCCTCGTGTGTTCTTAGCCCATCACTTTTTTAAACATCTGGACCAGTTCATATCAGGCATAATTTTTAACAATGAGGAAACGATTAAAAGTGCTATTAATGATCTCATTGATTCTAAAAATTCCAATTTAAGATGGCATACACGCCCTTGTCGATCGTTGGTAGTAGTATATTGATACAACTGAGTCTATTTCAATTAATAAAAAATGATTTCATAAATTACAATGTTTTAATTTTTTTGTACAAAATCTGTCATTTCATATGCACCAACTTAGAAATAAGTGATCTTTTATAATATTTTTATTTTTCAGGATCACAAGTATGTAACTTGGCCTGGTCAAAGCACAGTTCTGAACTAGTGTCAACTCATGGTTATTCTCAGAACCAAATACTTGTTTGGAAGTATCCTAGTTTGGCGCAGGTTGCTAAACTAACCGGTCATTCGTACCGAGTACTGTACTTAGCTCTTTCGCCTGACGGGGAAGCAATAGTAACTGGTGCGGGTGACGAGACACTGCGGTTTTGGAATGTGTTTTCTAAAGTTAGGTCACAAAAAGAAACCAGATCCGTACTGAGCCTCTATACAGGCATACGATAGTTTAAATTTAAATATACATTCATTATTGTATAAATGTCATGTACCCCAATGTCATTTTTTTTATATAGTTTTTTCTAATTTTCTGTAATTTTTTCAGTTTATCAATTCAAATATTTTGAAAATTATAATTTATTTTTCTATGAAGCAAATGATTTCTACTTTTGGTATTTATTTATTATTTTCTAAATTTTTGTTTAAATATCTATACAAATATAGAATGTGTTTAATTTATTTATATATTACATAATATTATAATTTTTATTAAGGAAGTATATTCATTTTCTTGAATATTATATATTTTATTTATATGACTTGTATATATATTTTATTAAAGAACTTTTCACTTATCTTTTTATATTTATGTACATTTTGTTTTTAATTTTCTGACTAATTGGACTAAAAATATATGTATATAAAAACGCAATAAAAAATATAATTTATTAGTTGTTTTTTTTTTCCAAAAACGGTTTCAATATGAAGAATTTAATACCAAAACTGAATAAAAACAAAAACTTTTTTCTGTTTGAAAAATAATATCATATAAGGACTTATAAGGTAGTGGCACCAGTTATGGCCGCTATAAGAGCAAGGGTTACTATTTTTGTGATTGAGGGGCTTTATACGCTTTATGTATTTACTTATCTATGAATACATACAGGTTTGATTGTATATCTAACTCGCAAATATCTGTAATTTACGTTAATTTTCAAGTTATAAATATAATTGAAATATACGTTAACGTTATTAAACAGACGAAAAAAACAATAATATGTAATCAAATACGTAAACATTATTTATTTAATGTTATGTGTATCATATTTTCAAGAATTTCTCTATTTTACTGCAACGTTTATAAAACCTTTCTAGGGTTAACTTTTCCAAGAATTTCAAAACACTGCTAATTGTCTTGTGTCTTGTGTTTAACATTTATGACTATTTCCTGCTTACAGCAGCTTACACAGATCTTCAAATTTATGTAAATTATGTGATTCTACCTAATATATCATAAAATGTTTGCCAAATATATATTTCGTTTGATAATTTAAGATGTAAAAAACATATGTGTTTTATGCACGCCTGAGTTATGACCAGAGGGTAAAATCATAAATTTGCACTGCCCAGTCATAAAATTGTGTACATACAATAAATCCTAATAAAACGTACAGTATAATTTAAAAAAATCTCATAAAGTTTAAACATAAACAGTTGGATGATCTATGGTTGGATGGAAAAGAAATCAAATGTTTTATCTATGGATTTTTAAAAATTATTCTGTCTATTCTGTGATTTTAATAGCTAACCGTTTTGTATTTTATTCTGTGTTTTGTATGAAACTTTTGTTTAAATATTTGACAACTAATATATCGTAAAGCTTTTTTTAGCACCGTATCTTTTTCGTATAATTGTTCGTAAAAATGACTTATGTCAATGAAAGTGACTGTTTCAATTAAAGTTGAATAGGTTATTTTATTGTATATTTTGAAATAACACAATGTTACAAGAAGAAAATACTAGTGCTCCAAGTAAATCAGAATATTTTCGTACGTGCTCTGGTTCTGTTTCTAAATCAATTCAAAAGAGATCAGCAGTGAAATCATTTTCTTCTCTTAGATCAATAGGATATTCTGCACATAAAAAGTAAGTATTTTCATTCTACGTTTTCTACTTTATTTAATACTATATTTACTATATTTAATTTGAAATAATTATTGCAGACCTGCAGTTGATATAAAATTTAGACCTGTTCGCTTATTGCCAAATGATTTATACAGTGATAGTGATTTAGAAGAAGAAAACGAAGCATTAACAAATGAGAAACCAACTATAGAAATTAAAGAATCATTAACAGAACAATTAAATACATCTTTTATTGAAGAAAAATCTGAAAAAGGATGTAAACAAATTGAATTATTAAAAGAATCGGCTATATTAAATAATAATTTAAAAAATGATTCACTTTTAACAGGAATATTATGTCTAGAAACTCCTGTAAAAAGCAAAGTTGAAAAATATAATAATTTGGATTGCAAAGTAAATGATTCTGAACCTTACAGTGAAATAAAGAAACAAAACTCAATTTTATCTTTAATTAAAAATAAGCAAGTTGCAAAAGAACAAGCTGACCGTTCGAACAGTTCAAGTTTTGATAGTGGTAAATTTTTTGTAAATGATAGTATTTTTATTAATAGACAACGATCTACAACAAAAAAAACTGATCAGAACAAAAATGAATGTTTTGATTCTATAGCCAAACGTGAAAATATTAAGTCGTATACAACACCTTGTAAGGAAATTGTACAAATTGATTTTTTGAGTGCAAGTAAAAATAATATTAATACTGGTTCAAAATATCAACACACTTTTGAAGCCATAGATGAAGATGGTGAAAAAAATAATAAATTGGAAATAATTGAAAGTGTATCAGATACTTTTAAATTCATAAGACCGACTGAAAAAAGCGGTAATAATAACAAAGAGAAATTGACGGAGAATGGAGCAGTTAAAACAGAACATCCAAAACCAACCAATCAGCATTCAAAACACGAAAACATTCAATTTTCTATTCCTGCATCTTTACCAGTTAATAAGCAGTTACAAAATATCATTGTTAAAGGAAAAATATATACAGTATTTAATAAACTAGGAGAAGGTGGTAGCAGTGAAGTTTACCAAGTGTTTGATAATGAAACATCGCAATTACGTGCAATAAAATGTGTTAATTTAGCTGTAGATCAAGCAACGGCTACAGGATACTTAAACGAAATCAACATGCTATCTAAGCTGCAAGGAAGTGATCGTGTGGTACAAATGTTTGATTAGTAAGTATCCATATTATAATTTTAATCATTAATGAATTTGCATATGCAATAACTTAATCCTGAAATGGACAAAACTCGATTATAAGTAGCACCCTTATTTTTAAATACCAATAATAAAAATAAAAACATGTAAACTTTATTATATCAGACAAAGTCATACAATCACGATAAAAATTCTGTCAAGGTACACACAGGTGTATGCCATAAGGGTTCTGAAGTACGTACTATGTGGACTGTTTGGAGCCACAGGTGCATTTTTGAGTTACAAAAAAAATTAAAAATTGGGTCATATTCTATAATTGAGATCTACATTTTGATAACCCACATCCCTAGATATAAAAATAAAAAATAAAAATTCTATGACGCCTCCCTATTGTTCCAAAATTTAAAATGATATTGTTGACTTTAGCATTTGTCGTTGGTGGTCTCGCTAAAGCCTCATCACCAAATTTTTTTCAGATTTTTTGGAGCCAGTAGTTCCCGAGTTAGAGGGGGAGGGGGGAACAAAATAAATTACTGCTTGGAACCCTCTGCAGGCGCCATTTTTGAGTTAGAAAAAAAAAAAAAAACGATCAAATTTTACTGATTGAGATCTACATTTTGACACTTCCAGTAGTATACAATTTTTTTATTTGCTTTTTTTGATTTTACATGTTCAGTAAAAATTTTACGTTTTTAGCTTATATAATTTAGGAGGTATTTTGCTGTGACTGATAAAAGTGAGATTAATAGTTTCTTCAGAACCCTAAAAAAGGATTTAAAAATAAGTGTATTATTGTAGGATGCCATCGATTATAAAAAGTACCCCGAATTCAGAGACACCAAAATAGGAAAAAACATGCATCTTGTAATCAAGGAAATGCGGTTTATATAATTTTTTATTTCAGTGAACATCTAGTAGAACAAAAACAACTATTTGTTGTAATGGAAAAAGGAGACATTGATCTATCCAAACTTTTAAGAAATGCTGCAGAAACCTCTAACTCTAACTTGCCATTATTGATGATTTTGTATTATTGGACAGAAATGCTTACTGCTGTCAAATATATTCATGATCATGGTAAGTTTTACTGTTTTATTTTTAAATTCTGTAGAAATCTTTAACTAAATTTGTGTTTTCTTCAAGGAATTATCCACTCTGATTTAAAACCCGGTAATTTTTTACTTGTAATGGGCAGACTGAAGCTAATTGATTTTGGTATCGCCAGTCTTATTCAAGATGACGTTACGTCTGTAATAAAAAATACTCAAACCGGCACATTTAATTACATTAGTCCTGAAGCTTTGATGGATTCACGAACTTCACAATCGAACAGTCCACTGGGTAATGCACCAAAAATAAAGGTTGGTTTGCCAATATAGCAATAAAACTATTCCTTGAGACCTGTTTTTTCTACGGTTCGAGTTACATTTAGGTAGTTGACAGGCCACATGTAAGCCAAATTGTACTGGCATTAATTTAATCAATATGTGATGACATATTGAATTAATAACCAGAACAGCGTGGATTACATCAGAAACCTTGAAAATAAACTATATATGCATTTCTATCATCCATTAACACTAGAAAATTATTTGTTACATCTAATTAAAATGTACCATAATTAAGTATACAATACAAATGCCAAACTGTGTTTAGTTCATATTTTACTGTTTTCAGATAAGTTTCAAATCTGACGTTTGGTCCCTCGGTTGTATTTTATATAATTTAATCTATCGACGAACACCATTTCAACATATCACACATCCGTGGGGAAAAATGAGAGCACTGACTGATCCAAATCACCAAATAAGTTTTCCTCCTGCATCTCATTGTTCTGCAATTCTGATAGAAACACTGAAGAAATGCCTCAGATATGAAATGAGGTCTAGACCATCTGTGACCGAATTACTTGAAATATCTTACATTGCTCGATAAATATAACTTATATAATTAATATTGAATTCATGTCTTTATTTATAATGGAAACACATCTTACTAAATATTATCATACAAAAGATAAACATTAAGTTTTGATAACTTTTTAGTGGTAATTGTGGCATAACTAGAAACTATAGGCATTTTATGGACTCCGTATATTGAAACTTATATTTGGCAGTTTTTTTTATCCATCATTACTGCATATTTATTTGGTTATAATAGTTTAAAAATGTATAAATACCAGTAGCAGTGTGCTAGTTGTATTCACGTGAGGCCATGCGAGTTACTATCATAGACGCGTTAGGTTTTTTTCGTGCCTTACGAGATTGCAATTCTCTGCTGTACCAATTATGTTGAATGTGTCTGATCTTAACTTTAACAGTCACTAGACTCACATGAACACAGCTTGCACACCGCACAATCTTGGGTCTTTGTGTAAAAGGTTGACTCAGATAAATCCATAACCCGTTGTTGTAAAGTAAAAATTATACATATGAGGCGTTTATTTTGAAAGTGACCTAAGTCCATTTTCCACTTTTTTTTAGTTGACTATAGTAACGTGTAACTAAGTCCACTTCAGTATTGATAATGTTGTTAATTTATCACAATGGCTGGAAAACTAAACCTTTTTACGGAAAATGTTGGGTACAAAAGTTTTAGGATTTAGCGGGGCAAACCTAATGAAGGTAATAATTTTGACCTTGAGTGGAGGTTTTAAGGTCATTTTGGGGTCAACAAATTTTTTTTAAATGGAAACTTAGTTATTTTTTTGAAGATTTGTATTTTGCAAAAAATTAGAAATAATTTTTGTCTGAAAATTTTTTTAAAAAACTAATTTTAACGTATAATTTTTTTTTGTTTTACTTCAAAAAAATTTTTTGTAACCAAAATTTTTGAAATTATTATCTAGATTTTTTTATAATTTCATAATTTTTTAAATCAAAAAAAAATTTTTTTAATGTAACAAAAAAAAAAATTAAAATTTTTATAAAATTTTTCAGACAACAAAAGTTGTTTCTTTTTTTCTGCAAAATACGAATTAAAAAAAAAATAGGTTTCGTTTGAAAAATAATTGCTGACCCCAAAATGACATTCAAACCTCCACTCAAGGTCAAAATTGTTACCTCTATTGATTTTGTCCCTCTAAATCCTGAAACTTTTGTACCAAATATTTTCCCTAAAAATCCATAGTTTTCCCTATATATTTAAAGCAATCTCATAGTTTTCCATATATTAATAATCTCAAGATTAAAAAATCATCCTGTATACGTACTTACATTTCCTGAATTGTATAAATTTTTTAAGAGTTATAAAGAAATAATATAAATTAAATTAAGTGTTTTTTTTTTTAATTTGAAGCATTTTATGTTACAACAAATGGACTTGAGTTCTTTTCAATTTATAACAAATGTAATTGTTAATTTTGAAAGTGGCTTAAGTCCATTTGTGGTAAAAAACACATATTATTCATTTAATATTTGGGGTTATTTTAATAGTAATTGTAAATTGGCACATTGATATCTTACACGTATATTTTTAATTTTATTGAAACGCAAACCCTTAAATATCTCAGTTTAAACATAAGTGGACTTAGGCCACTTTCAAAATAAACGCCTCATATATATTTTTATGAAAATATTGTGATCTACTAAATGAATTTTTTTTTTTACCTCTTAATAATTAATGATTCTCTGAAATCTATAATATAGTTACATTTATTTTACATCTAATTTATTTTCAAATATCTACTGATATAAAATAAATTCATGCTAATCCACCCTTCTCTGTGTAATTTATGAAGAGTGACCCTAAAAATCGCTCATTTGGGAGTCCACAAATGTTTAGTCTAATAGTTAATCACAAATGAGGTCACTCTTTATTTTAATTTAGAAATTATTCAATTTCTATTAATAAAAAGTTAGTTTTAAGAAATTATATTATTTACAAAATTATGAAAATATAAATATCACATTAAGAATTAGTTATTTTTTTGTCCTTTTACTTTTTTATACATCGTTGGTTTGTAGGCAAAAAACTTCATTTTGAGAAAATTAAGTGGAATTTTTCATGATTTTGTACCTCTATTTGTTTAAATATTCAACAGATAAACTAGAATGTTGAGATTAACTATGTACAAGGTACTGGCACCAGTTATGGCTGCTATAATAGCAAGGTTTACTGTTTTTGTGATTGACAGACTTATTTTTTGTAATTCTCATGAACTCATGTTACTAATAAAACAAGTAACTCTTTATTTAATCAATTTAATTACCAAAGTCCACAAATATAGTGTTTTTTTTTTTTAAATTATAGCCTTTTATTTTGTTTATGTTTTTCCTGAACTTTATGACATATCTAATAAAATAATTTGAGATTTTGGACTTTCAAGTTTTTTTTCTCAGAAACCATGAACATTAAAGAAAAAGTGCAAGATATAAATATTTATTTTGGTCTAATAATGCTTGGAGAATTATTCTAGAATTCTTTTAATATTTGGTATTTTTTTGTTTTTGCTCAATTTAAAATAATTATTAGATCAAAATAAATATTTTTGTTTTCTACTCTTTCTCTAAAGTTGATGTTGAAGTTAAAATTTTCTGAAAATTTAAAATCTCATGATAATAATCTTGGAAAGTTTAGGTTGTTCAAAAAAAGTTATCAATGAAAGAATTCATGATTAATAAAACTATAGGTTCTTATTTAAACCATGCTAAAATAACAAATAAATATTACTATTCGATTTCCCCCTCACAATCAAACATTTTTTGGCTCAAATATTTTTTTTCAAATATGCAATGATTCTGAGATAAAAAGGTATATGTTATAATGAAAATGTCCACTAGTCGAAACCAATTAGATAGCAGTTCACATTGCTTAAAGATTTGAAACAACTGTATCTATAATGTTATTAGTTTAAAAACAGCAACTATAAAGCAAATAACCTGAAATAATTATATAAAAAAATACAAAGCAAATAGGTTTAGAAGTATATATTACAACAAAAAAATAATAATTATTAACATAAAATGTATTTTACAATATTATTTGAAAGTCTACTTCTTATATTTCAAAAAGCAGTCTAATTTATATAAACTATTCAATATACAATTTAAATATACATAGTAATACATATCAATACATATATGTATATATGATACAGCAAAAGTGAAATATTAGTTAATTCCTTGTATTTTTAATACGTTCAGTCTTAATTAAAATATAAATTTGATTTTGCTAATTAATCCTTATTCATAGTATACAGAATGAGTCATATAAGGTAGAACAAATTTGAACAGTTGATTGAGAAATATATATTATCAAGCGAAAAAGTGTCTGAAATTTCTTCGGGAGGGAGCTAAAGATGTTCCCTAAAATTAGTTTTTATTTAATATCTGGAGAACCTATTGTGATACAGTAATGAAATTTGATTATCGGTTTAGTATTAATATGTTATCGATTTCTAGTATCAACCAATGATTATTTAGACCATATATTTTCGTTCTTAAATTTTGTTGCTAAGTTTGACACTTTTATAAGGTCATATGACACAAAATACACAGAAATATAGTTTATTAATTTATCATAAGATCAACCATTTACGAGAAATATGATAGTAAAGATAGTATTGCAGAATTTGACTTAAAAATTTATATTATTGTTTTAGTATTAAAAATAAGAAAAAAAGTACAAAGTTGATGGAAATATACCTCCAAAAATGCATCCTTATCAACGGATAGCATTTTTCAGTTTTGTTTTTTAGTCAAACTAGTAGTCGTATTACAGTAATACAACTGGCTATAGATAGGTCTATCAGGACTCATATTAAGAGGAATATTTACAACTGGTCTAAAACTCTAAATAATCATTGGTTGATACTGGAAATCGATAACACGTATTAATACTAAATTTGGTATCAAATTTCAATACTGTATCATAATGGATTCTCCAGATATTAAATAAAAACCAATTTTAGGCAAAATCTTTGGGGGCCTGTAGCTCCCTTGCGAAGAACTTCCGGACACTTTTTCATATAAACTTTTTTGCTTGAAATATTTTTCTCAATCAACTGTTTTCTACCTGATATGACTCACCCCGTATATAGGGAGAAAATTAATACATATAGGATGTTTACATAAATCGAGTGATGGTTTTTTGGGATTGGTGGACTTTTTTTTTGTAATTCTCATGAGCTCGTGTTAGTAATAACATGTTTTTCTCCAGTAATGGATAAAGTAAAACCAGTAATGGGCACCCAGTGATGAACACTTGCTAATGGGAGCATTCACATCTGACCAAAAAACAGAACAACAAGCTTTGATTGGTTGATTCATGGAATTTCTGGTGGAATGTACCAGAAATTAAAAGAATGTAATTTTTTAAGCGTGTAAGTGAGAAAGATGTAACTAGAAAGAGATTAAAACTAGTGACCAGGCTAACCAAAGAACTTTTATGTTCACTTCATGTTGAGCGTTTCTGCCAGAACACTAGTTTCTATCTCTTTCTGGTTACTTCTTTCTCACTTCCTTACACGCTTAAAAAATTACATTCTTTAAATTTCAGGTACATTCCACCAGAAATTCCATGAATCAACCAATCAAAGCTCATTGTTCACTGTTTTTAGTCAGTCGTGAACGTGACCAATGATTACAAAATGATAAGTACTACATCATGATACAATTAATACAGATATGACATTCCCCGAGTTTAATTTTGACACTGCTCTACGCATAACATCACAAGAGAGTTTGTATGTTTACATGTGGTTAATACGTTTATATGGATACATAACACAGTGGTTTCTTTTTTATCGTTCTTGTAGTTATCCAAATTATATTTTATATTTAAAGACATTAATCAGACACACTGAACACGGCATGTATATATGTATTAAACAAGTTTCATCACGGTTTTATAAACACCAAATAATTAGACTATTGTCTTGGACTGTATTAATTTGGGTTTTTATCTTGTGACGTCATCTGACAGCTACGCTGAACAGAATGAAGTTAGTTGATTGGGCAATGCCATACCTTCTTATAATTGTATCATGCTACGACATGTAAGTTATAAACTAAAAAATCGTGAAATTTGTAATAATATAAAGCAGATGCTATCTAATAAATAGATTACACTAGTAGTTAGTTTAAATGTCCAGCATTTTGACACCCATTGGTTGATTGTCATCAAATTACACTATTTTACAGTTAAATCTCTATAGATTATGATTCAATAATGGCAGTAATCAAATATAATATAATAATCAAATGTTTCTAATTTAGTACATTTAATTAAACAAGTGTCCAACACTGGGGTATTGTCTGAGACTGGTGCCAGTCTCTTATCAATATTTTTTCAAGAGGTATAATAAAATCAAATTTCAGAGATATTTAAAAAGTATACAATAGGATGTTCTAAAAAAATATAATATGTAATATAATTATTATAATATTTTATCAATAATAACCAAAATGATAAACATGTAGCGTATATATGCATGGAAGTACATAATGTATCATATGTCCTATTCTACATCTGTATATTTGTATATATATGCAATATATGAACTAGTTCTATGTACAAATTAAACATAGTTTATTCTATATTGAAAAATAATTGTAAACATTTTTCAAAATTTTTTTATTCATGTTAGTTATCATACCTAATAACCAAATGATAATATTAAAATTTAATTGGAGATGATTTTAAGGCACATGACCAAAATTATGACAAAAATCAATTAGATGAATAAGTGAAATTTCAAGTACTAATACTTTACGAAGATTTATATAAAAATATAAATAACAAAGTTATTTTATAAAAATAGTTATATTCAAGCACCAAAGCTTTATGCACCAAAACACGTAAAGATTTCGATTTGATAAAAAAAAAGTATTGCGTTAAAGAACATGGAAAATCAATATTGTCAAAACATGTAGTTATTTTTTTTTAATTACTAAGTTTATTAACCCTTTTGCTGCAACATGCATTTTCAACTGGTTTTTGTATTTACACAATAGTGACTATTTTTAAAAATATTTATGTTTATCTTATATTATTTTTTACAAAAAAAAAAAATATTGCTGGAAAAATATACACTGAAAAATTCATAGAAAAATTTTTTTTCATTAATTTATTATGTAAATAGTAAACAACTTATATTATACAATTTAGAATAGTAGACAATTTTTAACATGTTTTATTGTTAACCAAATCAAACATTTGCAAGCTTGGCTAGTCTTGTATATTTATCCGATTTTAGCAGTTAAAGGGTTAATAAAATATAATAACTAGTTCCACATGTACCAATTCAATATTACACAGGCTGTTAAAGTGTTTTAAGGACATGCAGTACTTGCTAAGATGACTAAAAAAAATTGACAAACAAAGACTGCAAACTAACTCATTTTATCAATGAGTAATTCCGTTATGTTAAATTAACATGCACATTTTCCTTAAAATCTGTTTTGAAGTCTAACAAACACCTAAAATTGTTTTCACATGTTGTATTGATAATCTACTGTAAACGTTGCAGTATTATTATGAATAATGCGCTCTGAATTTTTCTATAATATATTATTTTTGGTCATATATGTATCATCGTTGACATTAAAAGACGCAAGCAGTAAAACATGTGGTTTACATTTTTGGTCTAGGTTAGGCAAAACACAGATCATTAAAATAAATATACCAGTAATAACATTATAGTAGCACTCGGAATTTTAGTCACTACTATAAAGACCCTTAAAATTTCCTACACTTTTTTAACACCTTGTATATTTATTTATATCGTTTTTAAGATCTCACTTTGAATTCTGAAGAATTAAATACAATGTTACCCCGAACATTTTTTTTTACCATCCATATTGTAAGTTCTATGTCAAGATTTAACTGTCTCCAGGAGGGGTAACATTGTATGTAACTTCTCTATTAACTTGTTTATGCAATCTAAATATCAATGTTAACAGAAGTTTGTTAACACATTGTGTACCATATATCAAATACATATGAATGACACAACATATCACAAACGGCCATGTCTTTCATATATGAACGATACCAATACAAATACTTGAGAATTTTTGCAATGGAACCTGTAACGTACATGTTCAAGGTTTTAGTTGTCTAGTGAAAACTGTAGATTTACATTACAAAATGTTAAATATTTTATGTAGTATATTTTTTTACAATTTCCAAGTATTTACGCATAATTCTTAACTTAAATTTGCTTACTAAATGGAGTTTGAAATCACATTTAGTAAACCTTAACAGCAGTTAGAAAAGTAATGTTAAGGCGTGTTTATGTGAAAATGAATCAATGTTAACATCAATGTTTACCTTTACACAAACATATCATATGACAGTATTATTGCTCTAGAAAATTATAAGTTTTTAAATAACTTTACATAGATTTTTTATAGATATGAGGACGTGAGTTCCAAAACTCGTTCATTTTTGTTTTGAAACTCACCTCCTCATATGTATTCATTAAATGAGCAAATTCCAATTTATTTCAAAATAATTTATGTCTTTCAAAAAGATAATAAATATATTTACATTTTTTTAATATCAATTTTATAAATAAATGTGATGTGATATAAACATTTTTATTATTTTAAATTAAGAAATTGCAAAATTACAAATAATGGAATTTAAAGTCTGATTACATAATATTTTCAATACAAATAAAGTAATACATTTGACTCTAAAAAAAAAGCGCTAAATTACACTTAATTATCATTTTTAAATTAATAATAATTAGGAATATATAATTTATAACATACACATAAAATAGTATATTAACCTGAATATAATATATCAGTCTAAAAATTCCAAAAATATATATTGTAATGTAAATAATAAAATTCAGGTCAATATAGAAATAATATCAAGTAAATTTCAATTTCTTCCTTTCGATCTGGTAACTTTAGATATGCTAATAAATTATAAAATGTTATTCCATATAAGAAAAAACATCAAAATATAACTCAAAGTTATGAGCATTTTATGACATATAATACTAAAGAATATATACAGCATTCCTTAAAAAAAATTGTCAGAAAATATTTACAACCTCTTTATTTATTATTGCAACCAATAAGAAAAACACAAAAACTGCTAATAATCATTAATTTTTTTAACTGAAACGAATCAATCTATTTTAAATAAACATAAATATTATAAAATTCACATTTCCAATACATGCTGGATATTAAAAAAAATCAAAAAATTTATTTTCTTTATGACTGCAACAATTATATGGAATTAATACAACGTTCTCAAACATATATCAAAAATATATAATTATTTTAATAACATACTGTGTACATTCTATCACAATTACTTTATTTCACATCCATGTGTTATAATCTCCTCAGCGCAGCAGCGCCCAAAGAAGTGCACTTTGTTTTTCTCGTTGGTTGGACGGACATAGGTGCAACCAGAAGTTCATTATTGGTAGAAGATTCACTTGTTCCGTTATTTCCTAATTCCTGTCAAATATAAAACTGCCTTTAACCATTTAATGAATACGTCAAGACTTTTCTTTTTGCTGTCCCATGTTTTACAATATATTGCATAGAACTAAATTCTTTATATGTGTTTTTGAACATACTACATAACCTTTTAATAGATTATAAAATGTAACTAATTTTTGTAAAAAAATATTATACTTTACTGAAAATTGACAAGATGGCCACCATCAAGTTTCGGTAATAGTTTCTACAAACTAAATTGCTTGTTATGCATCTATAAACATTCCTAATCTAAGATACTACTACCACCAAGCCGATTCCATTTTTGCAGCGAATACATATTACAAAAATGTTTTGAAACCCATATAATAAAGTATTGTACAGTAAAATCTTTTTTTATTCGGTAGATACATTCCACAGAAAACTGTATATAAAAAATTGCACGAAAAGGGACATAGCGTACATTGTAAAATTAGAGATAGATAGATAAATTTCTTTATTTTGGCTTTGTACAATGGATTAATAACGTTCTGTAATTTTTTAAAACTGCGTAAAACCAAAGTTGAAGTAAACCAAAAATCACATAAAAAAGATTCTGAAAATTCATTTATACATATTCCCAATTTATTTTTTTAAAGATATAGCCTATGGGCAATTTAATGATTTATTTATTAAGGTTTTTGTAACAAATTAATTATTAGATTTTATTAATGATTCTAAAATCATTAAATTTACCTACATAATATATTTTAATATATATATATGTTATCGACTTATCAATAATAATATATTTTACCTAAAAAAAAATCAATGTTTAATTTAAATGAGAGATAGCTGAAATAGACACAAGAAATTAATAAAAAATAAAATTCTTAAATCGAGATTCGAACCACAGTTCGCCGCATTCCCAATCTAGCATGTTAACCGCTCGGCCACATACATTAGTACATATGAAGTATAACAATTTTCAGAATTTTTAATAATGAGCATTCAAAAAAATGCTCAAACATGTGTCTTTTTATTTCACCTCCCAAAAGCTAACTGAAATCCTCCATCCATAAACTGTGGCATCCCCTTGTTAGCATGGTTACTTAATGTGAATACTTACGTTTATGTTATTACAACTTGCAAGCCTCATCTGTGCTAACTGCGATGCCGGTGTCAAATTTGTAGAACTACCGAAAGGTGACATCATTGTTGAAACTGCCCTCTTCAACTTTGATGGTGTTTTGTTAAAGCTAAACGCCCTTCCAACTTTCATTCTTGTTCTATTGGCAAATTTGAATGCTTTTGAAAATGTTCCCAATGCTATATCACTTGTGTCGATATCTAAAAAATAATTTATATAAAGAACTTTACCACCAGTTTTTGTTATATATAAGTTTTGCGAAGTTCAATTAGTTCTACATAAAAGTCTGCGAGATTATATATCTCTTCAATATTTAAGGTACTGGCAACACACACTAAGTTTATTTTCAACCTGCATTATCTCAATAATGACCTAAACTACATAATATAGGTTTCCAGATTTAAATAGTACATTTATCATAAATCATTTTAATATGCAAGACATCAATTAGAATAAATGTTTCGATGAGCAGAGCATTAAACAACATTGTGTATATTCACAATTTTAAAATACACATGAGCAAAGCTGCAGGGAACTGCTAGTTAAGGTATAAAAACAATTCAGTAAAATGTTTTAATAAGCTTTTTTTCAATAAAACCACATACCTAACTCTTGTGAATCTTGCGTCACCAAAAATGTTTCTGCATCTGCTTGACAGACTGTGTTTGCCATTTGACGGCAAAGCATCCTCAAAAATGTTAACTTTATAACATCTTCATCAGTCATTATAAATGAAAAAATCTTTTCTTTCAATTCCTGGTTATTTCTACACCTCAATGCAAACCCGTTATGGCACTCATCTGACTCTCTTATATTTATAACTTGTTTTATTGTAGATAAAGGCATCAGTCTCACATGTTTGTATGGTTTTATTGAAGAATTAACTTTTACATGACCATTAATTGTATTAGGACTTTTTAAACTATTATATTTAGATCGTTTTTTACAAACTTCGAGCATATCTGTGAAGAGAAACAAGACCAACATGTCGCCTCTTCCCGAAAGTCCATCAGAAAGTTCTTGAACTTCGCATCTTGACACAAAACTTCTATGAGATGACACTAAATGTGGAGGACAGTTATCTATTTCATTAAACACATCAAACATAACAAGCTGTCCTTCGGTTTTTCGTTTGTCTTCATTTATGTGAGTCATAACTTCTCTTATAGCAGCCAATGCTTTCTCGAGAGCAGAATGGTCAGGATTATTTTTTGACGTATGTTTTAAGATATCGCCTAACAACAAACTTATACTTGGTAACCTTTGTACAGGCCGTATTAACAACTCTTGTAAACTCTGTCTTCCACATTCAGGTTTTGTCTGACATACTTTGAGAAAAGCGTGGAATCGTGGTTTGTTTGTATCACACTGAACCAACATGTCTTTCATTGTCTCAAAATAATTAACAAATGGAGGGTAGGCCTTGGTCAGGTCTTTGGCATACTTAAGAACTATATTTCCTACAGATGTATCCTCTGTCCAGTTGAGGGAAGCATTACGTAGCTCCTCAAGCATACTCTTGTGTGTTTCATATATTGGTGGTAGATTTCCAAAGATAATTTTCAGTTCTGTGTGGTTGAGCAACGCTTCTTCTTTTGGCATTTTCTCCAAATGACTTTTGAACATCTAAATTCATAAAATAAATAAACTATCAAATTGTGACTATTTGAGCATAACTAGTAATGTTTTTATACTTCAAAACTAATTGATATTTGTTATTAAAACTCATTTTAAAATAAACAGCATTTCTAGTAAACTTACTGTCATAATGGTATCTAAAATATTAACATAGTTTGATTCCGTTTGCACCAATTCAATAAAAACCATCTGCCGGGGACTGAGCTTTTTAACAGAAGTCTTCTGCTGATCCACTCCCTCTGGCTCATCCAATAAAGACTTGTCTGGTGAAGTTGTACAATCTAGAAACGATCCCGAAACACTGAGCAAACCTGCATCAGATACAGACGATCTACGTTTTCCATGGAGCCCTGGAGATTCAGCCCCAGTAGTGATTGACGCACCTCTGACCAATTGGCCGAGCGTACCGTGCAATCGTTTACGTTTTCTACGAGCTGACCCTCCTGGTGCTGAAGAAGGTGTGAGGATAATGTTAGATTCTTGTCTGCTAGGTGTGTTTAATTTCTCCAAAAACTGTTCAATAAGAAAAAATTAATATTTTCATTATATTAATAATTACAATATTTAGTTTTTACAAATACTTACTGTATCGAAGAGATAATCTTTCCCATCAACACAGGCTGCATTCTGAACTGAAGCCCAAAACCACTCTGCCTTAACAATGTATGCTCTTGAATTTATTTCTGGTCGTTCCACTACAGCACTTTCGTCTACTACCTGCATAAAATATTAAGATTAAATAAGAAAACAAAAAACTGTATACATACACACATATATTATCATTGTCAGAAAAATACTTAATATTTTTGTAACAAATAAAAATCATTTTAGTATTACCGCAGTTTATAACACAATTTTTTTTTTCGTAACAATGACTATATATCATTGTAAATAATACCACAAGACAAAATATCATATTTAGGTACTATATTTATTGTTAGCATTCATTCACACATAATTCACTGAAGATATATATAATAGGTTCAACAGTTGCATTACATCATGCATTTGTATTTAAATTGTAAAACTATGTCAGTATATAAAGCATTTGTATTCTATGTAAGAGATAAGTGATTCTAATAGTTAAAAGTGCAACAGATACAACACGCTACATATCAATTACTATTCACGGTTACACACAAAAGTGAAGCGCCACTAGTGTCGTAAGCTTATTAAATAGTATTATGTCAAATATTAACTATGGTTTACATATTATTTAGAATTAATTGATTCACAGATGTGAAAGGTGATAAATTATGTGAATATAAATAAATTAAAAATAATACAAGAAAAAGAAAATCTTGTGGAATTATTTTTTTAAATAATTTTAAGGTTAATAGGAACTAAGAATTAATAAAAATCAAGCAATGGTCAAAAATATTATTATTATTATTATTTTGTGACAATAATCATCATAAAACAAACTTTATTCTATTTGTTAATCTTGAAACTACCAAACAGGGTTGTCTGGAGTGGAACTGTCCTACGCCCCACTCAAATTTCATCCAATACTGTAATGATCCGTACTTTACTCGGATACAGAATTATTGTCGAAACAATTTTGAATTTTGTGAGCAGTAATATAGTGTTGAATCCAAGAAGGATCCGCCCCACAATCCCGTTATTTTGTTAAATGTAGACTTGCAGACTTTCCAATTTAAACTATAGTTTAGTTTTTATCGAATTTCTGAAGATAACACTTAAAAAATCAATTTTAACTATTTAAACAATGTCCTGTCAGAGTATTTAAAAAATTTGACAACCATGATACTAAATCATATTTTATACTAATTATAAATTATAAACAATAACTAAGAGAGTCTAAAGACAGACGTGTTATATTAATTAACACTTGTAACTAATTATTACTCACAGTATAGTTAATGTATCTCGGTTTTAAGATTAATCACATATCAAAAAAGTAACTAGATTCAATCAACTATTAGTTTCATAAAACTAACATTGTGGATCTAATCGTAAAATGTTTACATTAGGTTTCATTAATTAATTAAATTATATTGCTTGGCATCTGTCTAAAATTACGTTTTTTGATTTAACATTAAATATTTTTGAACATGCTTGATTTTGACATGAAAAACGTATCATCATGAATTAGTACCGGTTTTTGGATCCACCGCGGCTCCAACAATGTCTGCTGCCCGCTTGGTGGAAGTCGGGAGAAATCTGAGAGGACAGAAGGTGAGGGAAGGTTGTGTTCTGACGATACAACACAGATAGAATGTCTTTTTAATATTGTCTTCTTTTGACTGGACATAAAACCGCTTTTCATTTCATCACCACTTTGTTTGTTTAGTTCTCTTTCTACTTTATCACTTTCGTTTATTGTCTCCACATCTAGACCTATCAACTTTCGCATAAGCTTTGGTTTACGCAATGACTTCCTTGATTTTTTACCTCGCCCCGCCTCTTCTGAGAAACAGAATGAATCTTCTACTTCATTCGTGAGAGGCGTAGAACAGTTTTTACTAATACTTAGATTTTCTAAACTTTCCGTAGGTGAAATACAACTTTCATCAATTTTTGATTTACGGTGAGGGGTCAATAAAGCAATAGGGGTTTTAAGAATGTCTGTAAATCGTGGTGTAATACTTAATCTACGTTTTTTCACTACTTTTAAAATAGGTGTTGCTTTTGGATCAACATCAAAATCAAACTTAAATGAATTTTCAGTAACTTTAGATATATCTGTCTCATCACGTTTTCGTTTTAATGGTGATTCTAACTTTACATTACATTCAGTTTCTCCCATTTCAGAAATAGGTTCTAATGTTTCTAATTGGTCAGCGTCTACTTCGTCAGAAGGGAAGGATGGATTTGGGATGGTTTTAGGCGTGCAACAAGAGGGCCCCTGTGTTATATGAGGTTGCGTTAGATTGTCTTGGTCGTCCATCACCTGAAATACAGATGAACCACAAGCTAAAAGCCGTCATATTCAATAGAAAGTGCTATTAAGTGAATACAAATTATTATTATTTTTAACAATTAAAAATAAATCAACAGTGAAGGGATTTTTTAAATAAAATTATTCACGTAAAAATCTAACGCATTTTAAAAACGTTGTATATTCGCAAGCAAAAGAACAAAATTAACAGTATTAAGAAGCCATCTAGGATAAAGGACTAACATACCAGGAACATTGTTAGTAAAGGACAGATAAGCAAAATAAAAAAATGAAAATGTTTGCAGTGTGCAGAGAAGATGTATTATTTGCAGTGTGATAAACTCAATACACTATTATAATAAAACTTACCACATAATTACATAAAGGATCATCAACATCAGTTAGAGTCCCACCATTAGCTTCCAACACTTCTTTCATGTGCTGTGTTTCTTCAGTAGAAAAGCCAACAAAGCAAACTTTAGTACCATAAAATGGCTGAAGTTTATGTGCCTCCTGAATAATAATAAAATGTGTTAATTATAAATTAAACTTGCAAGAATCAAGGTTATATGTATTATATCACGTTACCTGAAAATCTTGTTCGGTAGCTTTAAAAACCATATCAGATCTGTTATCCCAGGCGGCCTGCACCCAAGACGCAGACATCACTGGGACTCTGAATACAAACGCATACTGGTACTTATCACCGCCACTTACGTTCGCTATCAGATGAGTCACTTTCAGCGCCATTTCTTTACGTATTGATCCGCCCATGTGATGTATTAAAGGTATCATTCGTGTCTATCGAGATTAATCAAATGTTCTTTATATAAATAATAAACAGCTGTATACAATATCTTAAAATTATATCATCATAAAAAGATAAAACTTACCAATTCTTCTTTTTTCCTAAACCCTGTAAAACATACAACTACTCCTCGCATTGATAAATTATATAAAGGCCTCGTATTATCAGGAAGAGGTTCTTTTAATTCTGCTATTTGCTTCAAGGCAGTTGCTCCAAGAATTTTATGGTTAGATTTATGAATAGCTTCATATAAAGGTCCTTCAAACTTATCTAAAATATATACAGTAACGCAAGATTTATCTTCTATAAATTCTAAACCAGTTTCCGATGTAATAACAGGTACACCAAATGTCTGTGCAGCTTTACATGCTGCAGAATCGTCCACGACTTCCCCGACAAGACAAATTCTTTTATCCATCGGTAGGGCACAAGCTAAAAATTAATAAGAAAATACAGGAATTTGCATTGTATCTATGCCATTGTTAAGGTTAGATTGACAGTTTCAAGGTAACATTAAAACATTGTGGAAATGAAACAATTTTTAAATATCAAATGTACAAATCATCTTACATTCATTTTTGAGTGGTTTTTCCCCGTCAAATTCGCTTGTAGCTTGGGGTTGTCTTTGAACGTTATTTTCGTCCATCTTGACCAATTATGTCCAACGTACAATTTTATTAAAAAAAACACACAAAAACAAACGCATGTATCACAACTTCCCACTTAATTTACTTATCAAATATATCCACAAATCTAAACAAGCGTCTGCAACACCTTTTAAACATGTCTTTATAGCACATTTTATATTAAAAAAAGTTTTTCATTAATTACCGTTTTCAGGTGTAAACTTAATGCATTTGTTCGGTAAAGAATCGCAATGCGATTGGTGGAATTGCGTGTTGAAGAGCATTGTGGGATCACGATTCAAAATAAAATTTGTATACATACATTATACAAACGTAAAAATTATGAATAAATTATTTATTTTTCGTTATTCAAAGCGTATAATATTGAGCTACAACAAATTTTTATTTTTATCAGACTAAATTGAACTATCAAATGTAAATATATAATACTTTCAAAATAAAAGTTTTAAAATGAAGTAATTAATTTTGTCTATTAATTAAAATCAATCAATATGATATAATACCACAGACCAACGCTAACTAAAAATAACTAACACATAAAGACAACTTTTTTTTCAATATATTATGTATTTTATTTTACATTAGAAAATCAATATACAATATACAAATATTGCAAAAAATAAATATGTACAGGTACTCTACAAAAACAATGTATATATTACATATATATTAATTAATATTGTTTATAGTATCTTTAGTTATATTTTCAAGCTTGTTTCTCTATTTTTAATATTGTATTTGTTCAATAAAACATCATTTTGGTAACATACCATCACACTAAAGTAACAAAATCAGTGACACCGGAGCCAGAGGCAGTTGCCCTCTCAAAGTTTTCAATTGGAGGGTGGAAGCTATGACTACTTTTTGCTCCCCCCCCCAAATTTTGATCGTTTTTCCTTTGGGCAGGTTTGAAGCGACATGCAATTATAAAAATTTGTTTTCTGTATTTTATTTACTCTTAAAAATTCTTTAATTTTTGTAAACTGATGTTAAGGCTCACAAACAAAATATAAAATGTAACCACAAGTCTAGTCAGATACAAAAAAAAATTGTATGTCTATTTATTTATTTTAATTTTAATCAAGCTAAAGAAAATTTAACTCAATTTTGAATTTCAAGAACGTCAGGTAAAGTTAGGTCAGCTTAATTGTTGGTGTTTGTACCTCCCCCCCAAAAAAAATTGGTTCCGGCGCCACTGAAAAAAATTACAAAAAAAAAACATTTTAAGTGAGACTATATTTTTTCGCTGATATATAAAATAGTAACAGATACATGACAGGCTTTATTTCATTTGATTTACCTAATAATAGTGTATAAATAATATTTTTATAAATAAAAACAATCAAATTACAATATCTCTGTTTGTACAATGATTTTTCTAATACACAACTAATTATTGCTTGCATAATTTCCGATCAACTCTAAAAAATTGAATATATGATTCTGCACCTGATCAACAAACAAAATCAATCATATATCACAGTGCATATTTTATCTTAAGCGTGAGTTGTTTTTTCATGCGTAAAATTAAGAAAATATATTTTAATAAAATAACTTTAATTTTTTAATTGTTTACAGTATTCGAGTAAGAACAATATTTCTAGTACAAGAATAAGTAGACGTTGCTTTCAATAGAGAAAAATGACTAAGAAAAATATTTTACTAATCGTAATGAATTTTTATAAACAAAGTTAATGTTTAAGACCGGTATAATATTTATAATTAAAATATAAATATTTTCATAAAAACATGAATTATTATATAATATATATTATTTTATAACAGTCTTACACATTTTTTGCTTAAGAAAGTCATCAAATAAATATGCAACAATCGGAAGTCTTATTTTCATTTTGTGTACTTTGTTTCGTCATCTTCATCATCAGAGAACTCTGCCGAGTAATAATTATGGGCATTATTTTTGTAACTCAATTTTCGTATTGTGCCTTTGTCATATTTTGCACTCTTTCGTGGTGGAGCTGAATCATCATTATCCTGTGAATCTCCGTTAAGTGAATTTGAGGAACTAGAAACTGAACTTTCTCTCGAAGGTGAATTTGGTGGACTTAGTGCTTGCATTAATCGTCCTTTAGATTCGTTCCAGATGTGAGACAATCTTCCTTCACGTCCGAAAAGCAGCAAGAATGCATCTATAAAATCACGAGATTTCTCTTCCCATTTCTGTATCATATCTATACGTTTTTCTCCTATATTTTCCATCACTCTCTTGCCTTTGTCTTTTAATTCATCCATTTTGTTTTGAAGACGGAACTTTTTTTCATTTAAAAATGAGACATTTAATTCTTTGGCGGAATACCCACGTGCTAGATTTCTTCTAACATAAATATCATAGTCTTTAACTATTCTTGCAACAATATCTGATGTTGATACTCCTAAAATAGAAGTATAAAATTAATATTTTCATTTATTATACATCCATATATTTTATTGATCACATTGATGCCAATTAAAAGACAAAAGAAAACAATTATATTAATAGTTGATGACCAAGTACCTCATAAAAAGATAATATTAATGAACATACCATTGATAATGATTAAAAAAGTTAGCTTTCACAATATAACATAAAAAAACAATATAATAGATTTGTAAAAAATGTCTATTTAATAACAGTAACAAATTTAAAAAAAAATCAAGGTTGAAATGTAACTGATAGCATTATTTTTACACATATTTTTATCTAATATTTAAATAATAAACAAATCAAATTTACCATAAAGAAGAAATTTAACTTTTTTTTAAAGTGAAGTGAATAAATTTAATTCAAATCAGAAATGTTAATGCTACATATAATTAAATCCTTGTACATATTTTATTTTAACACCACCTATTTCAAAGATTAGATCTACCAGAAGATAGAATAACAGTAAAGCTTTGCATTTCCGAGCTATAGGATTTTAATATTGTGTGATTCCCCAATGGTGTAATTAGATTATTTTATTTGTTATATGGTGTATCCAGCTGATTACACCACTGCAAGGAGGCCAGACTCCAACATTAATAAAAATAAAAATTATTTTTATTGATACATATTCAAGTGAAGTTAACTCATTCTGTATCACCTATGTTTTAATTTAGAGGTATGATTAAAACAATGTAAAAAATAAGCAAAGTAACACCAAAAAACACATACAACCCCTGAATTTTTCTGTGGAACCTACATTGGGAAATCCTAATTTCTAATTTTCATGCCAATTACAAAACAAAAAAATCGAGAAAGTAAAAGTTTTTATGGACGAACTTATTAAATAGTAAATATTACAAAACTCTTTACCCTCAGTCCGTTGCGTCGCAACAAACATCCCTCTCTCCTTGAGATGCGCGTAAACATCATTGCTGTCGTCAGTCATATACGGAATCTCATCATGTGCAACAAAATCTAACTTGTGGAATTGAATGAACTCATCATCTATCTCCCACGGTGCGTCCCGGACAACTTCGTTCACGTACCGACAGTGTCTAATAGCCTCGTATCGTTCTGTGTCTGTCATCACTGTCCGGCCCTTCCTAGCGTGTGTTAGGTCATCACTACATACTGTACAAATAACCATTATTAATGGAACATTTCAAACCTTCACATTTTATGTAATTCTTGGCTTTTGTAAATACTTTCTTTCTTGCTTTCATTCTTGTATACGTGTTGTTATATATTGCACACAATGTGCTGAAAATATTTTTCCAAAGTCAAGAATTATCTATATATAATCATATTATGAATTACTAATAATTATAAAATAAACTATCTAAATCAACAATAGTGAAGATAAAAGTGAAAATTATGTCACCTAGCACTATATAGTAGTTTAACTTTGTTTTATAATCCTTATTTATATTATATTTCAAAATGTAAAAGCAAATAATGATTAATTAAGTTATTACCATTTACATCATAAAAATAAAAACAAATATTACCTCCAACAATGAGGTAGACATTAGGAAACAAATTTTTCGCTTGCATTAGTTGCCTAGCGTGACCCTGATGAAACAAGTCATAGATACCATCTGCATACACTCTAATAGGCCTAGGCGCTGTCCCGCTTTTAGCCATCTTTAACGAAATACGTTTGGTGTAATCTGTCCTCTCTCTTTCTCTAATAGCATCCACTTCATCGCTAAATGGAGCTTCTTTACAAATTGACTGAAAGAAAATGTTTTATTTAATTAATGTGTCTTAAAAACATCTTTTATTGCCTGCTCATTTCACACTTAATTTTTAATTTATTTTTCTATAGAATATATGTATATATGATTTACTAAAATAAATTTAAAGTGTTTTGTATTATTATTCTTGTATAGTTTTCTATCTGTAAATATTGTTTTTACATATTTTTATAATAAAACATAAGTTTATATTGAGATAATTTTTTTGTCAATAAAGATAAAATAATCTAATTTGGTTGGCAAAAATTCTTTAAGTCAATGTTTTACCTTATTAAGTGGAAACATAACTCAATGTTTTATATTCAGTAGAAGTAATATACAATAAATAATAGAAATAAAACAGCATACAATAATGTAAAATAATATAAGTCTTTCTTTTTATAATAAAACAATTATTTTATATATAAATAAACAAATATAAAAAAACAGTTAAATATCTTGACACATGACAATTAATTAATAGAATAACAAAATAATGTTTATTTATCACATGTTTTTAGTTGAAAAAAATAAAAACAGCAAATGAAATAAAATCTATAAAACTATTTAAAATTTACTATTATAACTTTTAAAACAATATTGTATTGTTTATCTACTTTACAACAACTGCAATAAGTAGACAATTATAAACTATTTTAAAGAACTGATAAAAACCAACGCATAAAAATCTTTATCAAAAAGTAAATAAAAACTTATGATAAAGTCAGTAAGACGAAATATGTAATATCAATTATATGTCTTACGATTTTGATTCTTCTAAAGATAAATATTGTTTCATAGTATTTTTAAACAGGTGATATGAAAATTTTCCAAACATGTACTTTTTTAATAAAAGATATATGTTTAGATAAAAAGATATTTTTGGAATTCACCAATATCTATAAATGATAAATACATTTGTTTATTATCAATATAAGGAAATTCTTTAAAATGTTACCGTTAAGTGAATTAAGGATTTTTTTTGTGCCTTGCGAGCAAAACTATATGCTATGTATGTACTAATATATATTTAGTGTACTTAAATATATATTAGTGTGTTTAACTATAAAACAATCATAGAAATGGGAAATTTACACAATGTTTACCATTAAATATACATATTTAGAACGTATAGTACATGATTTACAACTGAAAAAGAAATAGAAATATAGATAGGTGTTACTGTATATACTCACTTAACTAACTGCTAAAAAATATAATGATCAAAAATTTTATAGATAATGATGACACACATAAATTAATGTTCTACTTTTCAGTCAATAAATAATTCATGAAAGCTATTGTATCATTTCATTGTTTCAAAATGATTTGTTACATTTTAATATTAAGTATAATTTCACACATCATTATCAGTACAAGAGTTATTTAATTTATTAAAAAAAATTATTTGATACATTAAATTCACCTACTTTTTGTTGTTGACATTAATCGTAAAATATGCAGCTAGGGAGCTACTTTTACATTCATTAATAAATTTTAAAAATAGTCAATTTTATATACTACGAAAGTTCAATAATTAAACATTCAATATTATCTGTATTAAATATTCATTTATATATATTTATAACAAAAATATATCGTAGTTATTTTTAGAAAAATAAGAAAAAATGTATGAGCCTCACCTCAAATAAACATTTATTATTCAAATTACAAACTTCGAGGACCATTTTAAAAATTTTATTTTTGAAAAATTGAAAACTACCGGTTCAAATTTTGTTACGCATCAAACACACACACACTAGGTCAGGACATTGAAACTAAACTGAATGATTTGATAACCAGAATGTTGTCTGACCAGTTCTCCACAACTCTAGTTGTGGGTCACTACAATCAGTGACCAATCAACTTTGGACTATCATCTGACTGAGGTATTACTACAAAATTGGTATAAAGAAAGAGGAAACAAAACACCACTGATAATAATACACTAACTAAAATGTTATTAAAATGTTACTATGTAATTGTTATGTATAGCTATTAAAAAAATTGTTATGAGGAAATCTGTTTCTAAATTGTAATGTTAAAAGTTCGAGGAAGGATATTTGGAAAATGTATCAATTAATTTTTTACTAATATGACTTATTTCAATCTGATTATAAAAATATGATTACATCATACTCATTTTAAACCGCATTAATAATAAATAGATAATCAAAATTCTGAACTTGCATGATCTTCAATGATATTAAACATTAATGACTAATTGATCTCTTCACATTTATTTACACATGAGCTATAATCTAATATTTATCATTTTTATGAATTAGATAACATTTAAAAAATGTTACATTATTTGAGTTGAAAATTAAATATTGATACAACTTACTGTATACACGCTGATTTTAAAAAAATAATTAAAATGTAAAGAACTTGGTAAATTTGTGAATAATAATGCATGTAGGTAGTAATTAGAGGTGTTAATTATGTACAGTTATTCAGTTTACATGTCATCGTTGACACGGAAAATTATATCATATTGGGAGATAAATTTAATTAATTTACCAGTTCTAATGGTTGGATGGTTCTTGAAGCCACAAGAGATACGGAATCTTCAGACTGACTTCTTGCTCGTTTTCTTGACATTTTGAGTATTATTTAATTAGATAAATATTATGAAATAATGATCATCCAAAAGACTGAAATAAAAAATTATTGAATCAATACACATATATTAGTATCGTTACACGTACATAGATCTGCATATTTTCAATATAATTTAAAAAAATATACACATACCAAAAAAATTTAGGAAACATTACATTTTTGTATTCATTTAAATTTACAAAAATTAAAGCTTACCTTACACGAACTTACTTTATACGTGTAGATATCAAAAAAACTCACAGGTGGTTATCTTTGGTTCCTAGATTTAACGTAATACGTTTTTATAATCCATATATATGTACAAAAAGTACTTCCTATATAAAAAATTTGGCAGGTTCTCAATCTGACAGAAGTGCAGCAGCAGTAACTTTACACGTTTCTGTTCGGTAAAACAGTTTTTCTATATTCGTTTTCTTTGTTCAACACGTCATTTTCACGTGTTTTAAATAATTACGACGCGCGGAAGTCATTTGTAGAGCACGTACAGCATTTACCAGTTCTGCAATTCTGCCATTATTCATATGCATACACATATTTTATGATTACTAATTATTCACCTGAGCGTTAGAAAATCAAGCCCATCCTTGTCTAGCATGACGTGTACATACGTGGTGAAGTGGTGCGATTTTTATCAAATGTCAACGCCAGAGGGCTAATCATAACCTATCCTTAGACATTGTACATATTTATAGAATTTATAGTAGAACATCACGTAGAATATTTTAAAGTTTTAATAAGTTTTTCTATTTCGCTTTTAAAGTACAATTTTAGTTATGATTTTATAATTTAAATTAATTACGTTTCCACGTATTTTACCTTGGGTTGCATAAAGTATAAAATTTAATAATCCGTCTGTTTTTAAAACCACGGCGCAAATTCTTTCTAAACGTAAAAAACGAACAGATCTATTTGGGTTAGATTTGAGAAGATCCAATTCTAGTATCTAGTCAGATCTACTTGGAACTGATTAGATTTACTTAGATCTGATGTCATACTTGATGAACTACGTCTAAATCTGATTAGATTCGATTTTATATACAACCAGAGCTAATCATATCTGCTTGGATTTAATGCCATATCTAATTACATCTGTATAGTTCATGGACATTAGATCTAATTCTATATCCAGTCAGAGTAACATAACTTGCTTACAATGATTTAGAAACTAATTAACTAATCGTTATTACTTATGTTTTATGCAACCCACCATTAGTCTATGAAATTAAATGTTGAGGAAAATTGCTGATCTTAACATAAATTTTAAAAACTCATGGGCTATTTTGTTCTGGTCCATATAACGTTCTTCTAAGCTAAATGTTTTACTACTTCTAACTGGAAGCATCTTCAGTACTATTGTCATGACTACTATAGTCACGAAAAATTTAGAAACACAGAATATACCTTAATATATGTTAAAAAAAAACGGAACGCTGACAACGGAAAAATAGCCCAAAAGTTTTAACTATGAGCACTGACTATGAACCTTAAAAATAATACATACTTCTAAGTTTAAGTTCTAATTTACATCACTAATAACTTAAGCCTCGATTACATTAGGATAGTAAGTAGTAGAGTGCGTACTCCACCATTACTAACCTAATGTAAACACTTTACATTAGGCTAGTAATGGTAGAGTAGGCACTCTACCTCCATACTCTACTACTTACTATCCTAATGTAATCAAGGTTTTAAGGTTTTAAAAAAAGAAAACTCATAAATAGCATAGACAAAAATATTTATTTTAAAATACACCTACTCCAAAGTTATCACATCCACTTATGGAAAATATAATTTCCTATTTCATAGGTATATCATAGCATGTAGGCACCAAACTTCATTACTATCGATGTAATATCGTTTGCTGTAGGAATCGTTAACAAAAAAAAAAAAAACGTACAGTACATGCAAAAATATATTATATATATATTATATAATTATGTATATACCAATCATTATTCTTTTTCATGCGCAGAATTGTTAAATCAATTATAAAATAAACCACTTATTAAAAATTTGCAACTACACAAAAAATAATTGATACTTTTATTAAATAATACAGATATCATGATTTTAGAATATTTACATTATTCAGTTAAATGATTAAAATAAACAACAATTTGTACATTACTAAGGATTTAAAAAAATATCTGTATTTATCGAGGATTTTTAAAATGAACACTTCTCGAATAAAATAATTTTCATGCAAAGAAATTACTTGCACAATAAAGTAGGGATATATATTATTTAAGAAATTATAATTAGTTATTCTTTATAATATTTTAACAATTTAGCTGCTGCTACATTATCATTTTAATAGATTGTTACATAAGAACAGCCAAATCTACATGATAAATAATTATTTTAAATGTATAGATATAATATAACAAATTTATTATAATATATAATATTATGTACTATTTTTATTATTATTTTGACTGCTCCGAGACAAATATCATATTAAAAATTATGCAGCATGCTAAAAAATACATAATTTATATAATATTAAAGTGTACTAAAATTAATACAATTTTCTAGTTTGATTATAAAATTATTATGATTTGAGCATGAATTTCACTTGGAATAGTCAAAATTTTGTATATTTTTTCAGCTTTAACAATATATTTTAAATATTTTCTGGTTGTATGATGATAGTTTCATTTAAAAAAATTGGCTAACTTATAACTTATAGCAGTTCTATAAATTAATTTATGAAAAAAATAATAATAATTTAACAAGTAAAAAAATTAACACTGTGATCATTAAAATCGCTTCATCGTAATAAAAAATTGTGACAGTAATTTATAAATATTCACATTTTGAGTAGTTAGTAGTATATGTACATAATTTAACTTTAACAATAGGGTTTATATTGGAGCTTTTCGATTATATAATCGCAGTCGAAAGGGCTGTGAGTAATGCCTGTTGTTGCTCCTGTGTAAGAGCCGTCATGCAAGCTTGGAACACTCGGTCATTGCTCTGAAAAGAGAATATTTTGTTAACTAAATATTTTATAAAGATCAACATTATTAAAGGTTGTCAATTACCTGTACTTGTCGTACAATATTACATAATCTCTTAGCAACTTCATCCGTCGGTTTGATTGCTTCGTGGTCAAACGCAGCTGCGATTATTCTAATCAAAGAGGGCACATTCGTATTGTCTGGGCCTAAAACAATCCGATGATTCGCTTCTATCAGATCACACAGATAACCGTACACGTGGGGCGCTTCATCTTCATCCTCTACAACGGGTAATGAATTTAACCAATGAGGTAAGACCTCATCAACATTAATTTGAGAACTATTAAATTTTAAAATTTTAGTGACTGCTGAAATCGCATTCTCTGTAGGATTGACGTTTTCCACAGATCTACTTTCGGGACTGTTTATAACTTCCATCAATACCGGAATAACTTTAGCCAGATGAGGCGCAAACTGTTCACCACCAAACTGAGCCAGAACGCCTAGACCATACGCAGCCGCTTGTCTGACTTCACCCGATTTATCTGTAGCATAAGCGATCAGCGGTCTTAGAAATAGGGACTCATATTTAATACAAGCTGGGCCACCGTATTCTATAACATCATCGAATACACACAGACCCCACTGATGATCACTCCAGGGACGTTCTGGTGCCAATAATTGTGCAAAATATGGGCAAATCTGGTCAAAATATGGTAAGAAATCTGCACGGTAAGCTACAAATAATGCGTGCACAATGTCAGCGACTTTAGAAAGTGTATATATATCTTCATTATCTTCATCTTCAAGTTGCTCTTCAACTACTTCATCATAATCTTCGTCTAAACGTTTTTCATGTCGTTTAACATCTCTGTCAAAATGTTCTTTGAGGAATTTGTGCATTATGCGTAACAGTTCCGTCATAGCTTCAGCAGTCAAACATCCAGTACCTAAAGTTTCAATACATTTTGACATTGAATGCATCAATTCAAACCTAACTTCGCTCTCTGGTTCAGTATCTATTGCTTTGAGTAGTTCTGGACATATGAAAGACCACATGCTACCGAGATACTGAGGTCCTTTGATCTTGGCACAGTCCAAAAGATAAGGCAGGGACTCGGCGGCTGCTGTACGTACGCCGTCGTGGAAATAGAACTTCAACATCGGTACCATGAGTTTTACTACTTCTTCAGCATAATCTGCAAAACCCTCCTTGAGTTCACGTGCATAACAGACCAACATTTCACAAGCTGAAGCTTTATCTTCCAAACCTGTAAAAATAAATCATGCTGTACAGTTCACTTTATATTTAGGTATAAATGTTGCATTAATAATTAAACATACCAGCTGTTTTTATTCCAAAATTCTGTTGTTCGCCTAAAGAAACAAACTGCCAATCTACATCATCTCCAATAGACTGCATATCGTCATTGTCTAATAAAGCGACTTCAGGTTTCAGAGAAGCAGTCTTCATTACAGGTCCCATGACCACAGGTAAATACTGTTCAAACTGTTTACCCAAAATCTTGCAGATTCTTGCCCAAGCTGATATCAGATAACTCGTCTGAGGATCATCGTCAGGAAGTTCGCCCTCTGTATGAGTTTTCAGCAGCATGTCCATAACCTACCAAATAAAACAGGCCATGAAAAGTATGTAAAATACAGGTACTGAAAATAGTTGAAATAATTAGAAAACTGTAAAATGATACTCAAGTCAAAACAGTGATCTCCGATCTCTGTATTAGAAAAAAGTAAATAGTACAGACTTCAGCACATATATTTTTTACTATGTAATTTTAATTTTACCTCGCTTGCATCTCTCATGAACTTCTCAGCTCCAACAGCTAGACCAATGAGTGATACGCATTCGATTGTTTTACCCCTGAGCATTTTCAGTTCTTCGGTTGTAGCATTTTGTATTATATATTTTAGACAAGGCATCAACCGGTCATAATATTTCTCAAATTCTTTTTCAGATGTATCAGCAACAGAAGCAATTGTTGTCACGACTTGTTCTAGCACCAATTTTGTTCCCTTTTGAAGTAACTGTTGAAATTTAATTATTTAAGCATTTATAAAATAATGGCATCTGCAATTGATACACAAACCTCATTAAATTTAGCAGTAAGAATAGCTTCTAATTTTCCCATGATTGCATCAAGGTATTGGGTAAGTATATGTTTTGGACAATCTTCAGAGAAATTAACAAGCGCAGCTCCAGCATGAGCCTGTACACGAGGGTTTTCATTGTCATCCAATACCATTAACAATCCAGGTACAATTTTATCGTGAAATTTCTTTTCAACAATTGGTGCAAAATCAGTCGACATCTGTCCTATGGCGTTACAAGCAGCATAACGAACTCTCGGATGCTAGAATTAAAAACAAAACTATGTAGTTACGACTTATCATAGATTTCTTTAAATATGATATGAACATACTGGATCTGCTAGGAAAGTTAAAACTCCATCCATTATTTGTCCTAACATGGCTTCCATTTGTTTATGACATCCTTCACCTACCGCACTGACTGCCATCAGCGCAGCGTGTCTCTGTTTCCAATCTGAACTATTTAACATACTGGGAATGGTTGCGACTACATGAGGTAAGACAGTTTTACCTAAATAAAAAGTTAATTGTTAGACACAGAAAATACCCACTATATCTTTGAAAATAGAACAATTAAAAAAGGGTGCCGCAAGTTGAAAAAGTTTGGGAACCTCTGAACTATATAATAATCCAGTGGTTCCCAAACTTTATCACCTCGCAACGCCCTTTCTGAAAAAAGCATGACTAAGCACAATCAGTGTATATACTGTATATTATGAAAATAATACAAAATTTTAAAAAATAATTTGATTTATACAGTACCAAAAAACACAGTAACCAGCAAACGATTATAAAATAATTACCTCCAAGTCCGCAAGCAATTCTATCCAAAGCCGATTCAGCTGCAACATTATTACAATCATTATCATCTTCTATAATCTCATCGCTGACCGACCAATCATCTTCATCCTCTAAATCAGTCATCATTTGTAAGACAACCGGAATCAATGCCTCAACGTACTTGCCGGCTACTTTCCTCACCATTGCAGGAGCTGTTTCGGACAATGTGACCATTACTTCCAGAGCCAGTTGTCTCCAACTGTCCATCACCTCTGTATTGCCAAAAACTTTCATAAATATATCGAATATTAGTTCTAACTGTGGTCGTAGATATTTTGGTATACTTTCAGCCATGTCTATTAAAACTTTTAACAGTGTATCATCTTCTTGCTTTTCAATACTGGCAGTGATCACCTTTTTAAAGTAAAATATATGTTAAAATATTGAATTTCAGCTCAAATTAATATAAAAATCTATGATAAAAAGGTCATAAAAATAAACTACATTTTAAATACCTGTATCATAACAGGAAGCAAATCAGCAAAATGTTTTAGAATAGGAATTTCTTTTTCATGTAACAACAAAAATGCTCCAGCCGACCTCACAGCCTGAAATCTAACTTCATAAGGTGACGTAGGTAGTAGTGACTGTAGTAACATTTGTTTAATCAAATCCAAATAATTTGCCTGTTGGTTACCAAAAACACCTGGGACTACAGCAAACATTCTAAGTGCTGCTTCTTTCAAAGCTGGATTTGGTGCATTTGCACACTGGAACATAAACTGTAAAAACTCCGGCCACTGATTATTTCCATCTTCATCTACTAAATTTCTCGCCACCTCTGCAGCTACTTCACAAGCTTTTCGTCTCATGGAATCACTTTGATTTTGTTGGACAGCCATTAAAACACGTTCTTTTAGTTGGACTTGTGCTTCGTTATTTAGTTTTGGATAAAATTCCATAAATTCGGTGGAAAATAACCTTCGTAACAGCACCGCGGCCATTTGTCGTGCATCCTCTGCCATTTCACCATTATGAATTATTGTAAGTAGATGGGTTACTTTGACTTCAACCGATAAATTATTATATGCTTCCTGAATTGAAAAAAAAATGTGATTACTTTTAGATAAAAATAATTGTTATAGTAAAAATGGGTAGATTTTTGTTCAAAGTAATATATACATTTATGTTTTCAGTACATGTAGAAGAAAAATAATTTTAGATTGTTATTTATATTTAATATAAAAGCATTCCAGAACACGTGCGTGAGTAGAATTTTAACATCATTGTCAATTTTAGCGCCATTTTTGGATTATAATCATATTTAAAATTGTAAGAAAGGGCGTAATAATATCATATAAAAGTCACGCAGAAAATATTTCTTACTAGGACGATACAAGACCTACACTAATTTCTTGTAAAATTAAATATTATTTTTTCCCACCATGCGTTTCTGACACTGAATTGAATGCAAAATTCGGCTAGCAATAAAATCGTTAATATGAGTAATTTAGCGATCGGTGAAGGTTTTTCTTGTATGAAAAAAAATCAGTTAATATTCCTACCTCTGCCTGAGCCCGAATATCATTATCGGTTGACAATAATGTGTTCAAAATTTGATGAAATTGTTCTTGATCCGCAGCCATAGTTAATGCGGGATGTTGAACAAATAGCACAGATTAAAAATAATTGCAAAGTATTTCCATTGACAGGGTATTAAAAAGCGCCATGTGACAGCTTTCAATACCACCCGCAAAATTTTTATTAATTGATCTAAAAATAATTATTTCTGTAATTTCTATTTCCAAAATCTGTAGCAATTTTTCTAAATATATATCTTACATTAAATATAAGTTACAAAACATCAAAATACAAATATATATTCATTTCTCTGTTTTCCAATCTAAAAGTCGATCAAAATTCCCTAGATTTCCTATACAAATTTGACTACTTTGTGACTGCTTTGACCACTTTGACTGTTTTTTATTTGACTATAACAATATAGTTTAAGACGTTCATAAGGTGGCACTGCTGGGTTTAAAAATGAATTTTGCCAAAGACAACACGTATATTTATAAGGTTAAAATCGTTAAAATTATAAAAAAATAATAAATTATTAATTAATGCGGTTAAGAAAATTTAATTTTCTTGTTAATTACTTACAGTATTTTCTATAATGTTATTTATATCATATAATATTTATAAAAGTGATCTCCACGGTTCTAAATTTAAAAAATAAATATGTAAGTTAATATATTGACAGTTTTTACAATAAGTCATTTTGATAATTCGTTTCACATATTGTTAACTCATAAATAAATATTATTACATACTTTCAAAAATGGATAATGAAACAAATGCAGAGTTTTATGTTAAAGCTATAGATTATTGGTCTAAAATACCTCCAACAATTGATGGAATGTTAGGAGGTTTTAGTTTTATATCACAGAAAGACATTCAGGGTTCTACGCAATTTTTAAACGAGTTATTCAGATTAAAAAAACCACCTGGAAAGAAGAGAGCACTTGATTGTGGATCTGGAATTGGAAGAATAACTAAAAATTTGTTGATTCCAATATTTGATGAAATAGACATGATTGATCAAGATGCTCATTTTATTGAAGGTTCAGATGAATACATTGGCGATTTAAAAAGTAAAGTTAGAAAGCAATATGTTATGGGCTTACAAAATTTTGTACCTGATCATAATACTTATGATGTTATCTGGTGCCAATGGGTTCTCGGACACTTAAGAGATGATCATTTATTAAATTTTTTCAATTGCTGCAAGTAAGTTTTATTTACATCAGTCTATATTAGCTAGGAAATTTTTTGTATATACTATTAAGTACAGCTTTCTGTAAGGTATTTAAAAATTATTTGTTTTTTCATTGATAAGAATAAAAATAATTTAACTTGTTCAATAGCATAATTAAAAATCTATAACAAAAATCTGTAATGCATAAGAGTTTTTAAAACTGAGGGGCTTTCACAAAGCAGCTGTAACTGTATTTCTAAATTAATCAACTTTACTATATTTTTAAGCTCACTGATTTAAATTTGTATATTTCAGAAATTCTTTGAGACCAAATGGAATTCTGGTTGTAAAAGAAAATATAACATCGTCTGGAGATGAAGAAATAGATTCACAAGACTCCTCAGTAACAAGATCTGAAAAATTATTTTTAAAGTTATTTTTACAATCCGGATTAAGGTGTATAAAACGTATTCAACAAACAAATTTTCCGAAAGGTTTATATGCTGTTCATATATTTGCTTTGAAACCTTTAAAAAAAAAAATTAACTGAAGTTAAATGTTTTGTAATAAAAATTAATGTAACAATTCTTTGTATCCTTATTAACTATAAATAAATTTATAATTTTTAAGATTCATGAATTAATACACAATACTTTTTTAGATCACTTTATTATATAAAATTACATTTAAGCTTTAACTGCAAATTTTCTTGGAGGAAATACAGATCGCTTGCGTATTTCTTTTAAAGTTTTCCGTTTCTTTTCATGTGTAGTAAGAGCTCGACGAATGGAACGTGTCTTCTTGTGTCTCAAGTCGAGTGGTTTATATTTTTTATTTTTGTACAACTTGCGTAAATTTTCCTTTTGTTTCTGGTGCATTACAATATAAACACGAGCAATAGCTTTCCGTACTACTCGTCTGAAAATTACAATTTTAGGTTAACAAAAAAGCATTTAATACAATTATTTTTACTTACATCTTAGACAATTTTGATGCTGCACCACCGGTTACTTTTGTAACCCTCAATTGTGTTAATTCTGTTTTGAGCTCATCTAGTTGTTTAGTGAGTTCCTTTTTATCCTTAGTACGTAACTCAGAACACTTCACTTTACCCTAAAATATAACAAATTTTAGTCTTAATTATTTTAAAATAACGTTAAAAAATGAATTATAATATACAATAAAAACTTCATATCATTCATAATTTAAACATATTTTAAAGATTGTTTAAATAAATTAAGATTAAAATAATACTAACCATATTGACAAAATACTTAAACCGGAAAGAAAATAAATGTCAATGAAAAATTTGTTTTTCTGAAGTTTTTCAGTTATTCGAGCATGCCAACACCAAATTGATCATTTATATCTCAAATGGTAGCAATAGTAGTTTCATCACAGATGGCTGTTAAGTGTTTTGGTAGTTATTTATCTTTTTTTTATTTGTGACAGTGTTACACTTGTTTTTCTTGCCAAGTTGGCATTTGATGACAGAACATCAAGAGAAGATCAAACATCTGTCAAAAATGGAAGATAGCAAATTTGATAAAGTTGCTGCTGCACGAAAAAAAGTCAGTAAACATTTATGAACACAGAATATCATATTATAATAAATTTTATTTATACTAACTATTATTTAATACTTAAATTTTAGCTTGAAAAATTTCAACAAAAAAGTAAAAAAACATCAAATAAATCACATAAAAAGAACGATTTAACACCTGATCATGTTTTAAAAGAAGAATTGAATGTTATAATGCATAATAATACCTTAGAAGATAATAATATATTACATGATATTGAATCAACATGTTCTATTGAAGCTGCTTTTATTAATAAAGATGATAGTTTTTCTGTTGATACAACTTCAAGTTATAACAATCAACATTTTATAAAAACTGAAATATCTGATAATAAGAGTAATGATTATAAAGAAACAATATTTAGTGATGCTGTTATATTAGATTTAGATGATTATGAATTACCACATGATAGTCTTTATTATCATAATTCTAATACTTCACATAATAACGAACTAACCACAGAGGCCTTACAAGAAAATATGAACCAACTCCAATTTAATGAAGAAATACAAACTGAGCAATTAGAGTTAAAATCTGAAGTTCATCCTGAACATTTAGAATCAAGTGAAAATTTGAATAATGCAATATCCCAAAGCGATAATTCTGAAAACATAAATAAAGAAGAAACTTTATTACTTACTGATATCAAAACAGAAGACATGTTCACTGACAACAATTCAAAAATATTAAAAAGTGAAGTAACTGCACATGAAAGTTCTAATACAGAAAATATACGTCAATTGTCATCACAGTTACAACAGTTTATAGAGCATGATTCATCAGTAACTCAAGTAAGTATATTTGAATTAGAAGAAAGAAATAGAGAACTGGCTGGTTTACTTCAAAAGAAAGAAATTGAAAATCAAAAAATGAATTCAAGCATTTTGGAATACAAAAATAAAATTGCCCTGCTCGAAGATAATATTAAAATAATGAAAGATACAGGTGATACTTCCTTAAATCAACAACTGTTTACATTAAAAGAACAGCTGCAGTGTTATTTACAAACTATTGGCATACTTGTTGGTGAAAAAACTGAATTAACATCTGCTTTAGAAAAGAGTCATGCTCTTGCAAAAGAAAAGATATCGGAATGTGAAGAACTACAAAGTCGATTGAAAGCATCTCGGCACCAAGCAACTGAATTAAAGCGTGACATAACTGCCTTAAAGAATGCAACACTTGAAAATAGCAAATCAGACAGTTATCAAAATACAGAACTAGAAAGATTAAAATTAGAAAATGAACATTTAAAAGCACAACAAGATGAATCAAGAGAGGAAATTTCAGAATTACAACAAAAATATTCTATAAAAGCTAATGAATTCACAGATTTACAAAAGAAAATGCATGATCAATCTTCTCAGTTATCTTTATGTCAACTTAAAATCCAACAGTTAACAAATATTGAAAATACACAATCAGAAGTTGATATAGAAAACCTTACTAAAGAAAAAATACAATTAGAGTTAAAAATTTCAGAATTAACAGAACATTTGAAAAATATGAATACAGAAAAAGAAAAAACAAATCATCAATATCAACAATATATTTTACAGTTAAGAGGACAAATTCAAAGTAATGAAAATCAAGTCGAGATATTAATGAAAGAAAATGATGGTCTAAAAAAAAGAGAAGAAAGTTTAATTTCTCATATAAGTGAAATGGAAAAAGATATACAATCTTTACAAACTACAACTAAAAGAAATACAGTTAATGCTATTAATCCATCTGAGTTTCAAAAATTACAAGAAGATTTACTTGTTTTGCAAAAAAATATTGAAGAAAAAACAAAGGAAATAGATGAACTTAATACTTCGAATAAAAATGTACAACACCAGTTAAAAGAAAAAAACGAAACTATAACAACTTTGGAGAACAGTTTAGAAAATTTAAAAGCAGATACACCTAATGTTGCTAAATTAATGGCAACTATGGAAAGTGATAAAGTAGCTGCTGCTCAAGCAATCAGACAAAATAATAAATTAATTCAACAAGTTAAAGAACTGCAAGATGAATACATTAAATTTGTAAGTATATGTGGCATTTGCCACCATAACATTTAGAGGGCTCTACTTACTGTGCCAATCCGTACTTTTGATCTGTGCTTTTTAAATTTATTTTCAATATTAATAATTCAGGGCTGAAAGGGTTAATTGATTTTGCATTTTATGTTGGTTCAAGCACACTGTTTATATTCCTTATTAACAGAACCATCAGATGAACGTATCTACAAAATTGACAAAAATCATATTTAATGAAAATATCCTAAAAGTGGTTATAAACATTTTTTTCTGGTATAACATTAATATTGTATTAGCAAAACTAGTAAATGTACACGTAGTTTATTCATTTTGGCACAACATATATATGACCATTGACCACTTTTAGAATATTTTTATCAAATAATAATACGATTTTCGGAAATTTAGATATGTTCATTTGGTTCTTACATGGTAGTGTACATCGGATGATAATGTATAATTATTTATTTATTGTCTTGCAATAATAACATTTATTTGTTTAATTTTTAGAGCAATGCAAAAGTTGAATTAACAGAAAAGCTAGAAAGTGAACAACATTTAGGAAAAGAAATATTATTACAGTTGAGGCAATGTGAAAAAGAAGTAGAAGATTTAAAACAAACAATAGATATGAAAAATTATAAAATTATGGATTTAGAAGAAAAATTGAAGACTTCATTAAAAAATGATGTCGCTGAAAATAATAACACAGAAGAGGTAAGTGAGTCGTCAGAAAATAAAATTGAAAGTGTTGATATATATACTCAAGAATCCGAAAATGAAAAACAGGTATATTTAGCAAAAGTAGAGGCAATGAAAAAATTAGAGGAAAGATTTACTAAAACAATGAAAGATGTAGCTGAACTTACCGAAGAAAAACAACGACTTGAACATCTCGTCCTTCAACTACAAAGTGAAACTGAAACTATTGGAGAATACATTGCTTTATATCAACATCAAAGAGGAATTCTAAAACAAAAAACAGTAGAAAAAGATGAGCAATTGCGAATTTTATCTAAAGACAGAGAAGATTTAAAACAAAAACTAGGAGAATTAAATTACTTTGTACAAGATCTCTTAAATAAAAAACAGCCATTTGAGCTTCAATCTGATCATTCAGCAGATAATGAGATTATCAATACTGATAGTTTACATAATGCAGAGGTCAATGAACCAAATATAAATAATTCAGTTCAAGATACAATAAAAAATGAAACTGCCCTCAAAATAATTGAAATTTTAGGAAAAATAAATAATTGTAATTTGATAGAGCCTAAAAATAATACTCAAACTGAAACATTTCATCCATGTCCATTATGTTCTGGTCAACTTATTAATATATAGTACCTATAGTACTATCGTTAATAAATTATTGTACATACACATATTAAATATAATAATATATATTATGTATTGTATATATATCGTTCAATAATTTTCATAATCTATTTCATATATTCATCAATAAATATTTTACAATCTATTTGTTTCATTTTGTGTATACATATGTATAACAAACACTAAAATTAAATACAAATATTAATTAATTGTATTAATTACATATATTAATATATATATAGTATAATTTCTTTATGTTGGCAGCATAAATAATATTTTAAGACGGGATGAAATATTAAATTATTTTTTGTTGTTTTTTATTCATTATACAAAATCGTAAATATCTCGGCTCCTATGCGAGATTGGGGTTGTTTTTCCCCTCTAAAACCTTCTCCCCTGAAATATTTTTCCCACTGGATCGAATGAAACTAATAACAATATTATAATAAATATTTTTTTTATTTTTTATTCATTACCTATACAAAATCATAAATATCTTGGATATTAATTAAAAATTGCAAAAACCCACCCCCTGTCTACCCCATACAAACTTTTATACCTCCTTAGGAGTTGAATTTCGAAAAATCCTTTCTTAGTGGGTGCTTACATCATAAAAGGAAGACACCCCTGAAATTCAAATTTCTAGGTCCAGGCGATGATGAATCAGCCAGTCATAACATGATGGAAAGATACATGCGATACATGTATGTTTGTAATTTGTACCATGCAACAGTGCTGGACAGTACCTTTTTACAATGATAAGTTACAATATGGTGCCTGTCTTCATATTATTATGACTTACATAATTTTATAATTTACTAGATTTTTTTACATTAATATCTTGCAGTTAATTAAATTAAATTGATACATTTAATTTTAAATAGCTAGTAACTTAATACCAGATACTACTAATCGACATAACCTAAAAACAAAGATGTTTTTAACAGAAATTATATTGTTATTATCTTTAATGACTATATCATATTCTGCAGAAATTGATCCTAATGGTTACATAGTGTATTGTCCTTGCATGGGTAATTACAAAATATATATTTTACAATAAGTAATAAATTTTAATTATTTAATGACAAACTGATGACAAATGCTATTTATTTTTCAGGAAGATTTGGTAATCAAGCAGATCAGTTTCTTGGTGCACTTGGATTTTCTAAAGGTATTAATCGAACTTTAATTTTACCTCCATGGGTAGAATATCGCTATGGAGAACCACACTCTTTACAAGTGCCTTTTGATACATATTTTGAAATCGAACCTTTACAAGAATATCATCCAGTAATTACTATGGAACAGTTTATGAAAGAACTTGCACCAATTATTTGGCCACCTGAGAAAAGAATCTCATTTTGTTATGTTGCTAGAGGTAGCAGTAATAACTGCAATGCTAAAGAAGGAAATCCCTTTGGACCATTTTGGAATACATTTAACATAGATTTTATTGGATCAGAATTTTACGAACCATTACATTATGATACTTACAACTATGATATGGCTAAAAAATGGACAGATAAATATAAATCGGAAGACTGGCCTGTCTTAGCATTTACAGGTTTTTTTTTTAAATATTTTTTTTTAAATAATATATAGCTATTAATTTTTGTATATTAATTTATATTCTTTAATTATTAGGAGCTCCTGGCAGTTTTCCCGTTCAGTTAGAAAATCGACCACTTCATAAATATTTAAAATGGAATGAAGATGTGATCACAAAAGCAAAAATATTCATTAAAAATAATTTATCAAAAGGTGCATTTATTGGAATTCATTTGAGAAATGGTGTGGATTGGATAAGAGCTTGTGAACACATTCAACATAGCCCAAACTTATTCTCAGCTTCTCAATGTTTGGGGTATCGAAATGAAAATGGTAAAGCAACATATGAAATGTGTCTACCAACAAAAGAAATCATTGTTAAACAATTAAAGAGAATTATTAAAAAAATGAAGGACATTAAATCTGTTTTTGTAGCTTCAGATAATAATTACATGCTAACAGAATTAAGTGATTCTTTAAAGAGAACAGGCGTTGAAATTTACAAGATGGAACCAGCAAATCCACACGTAGAACTTGCGATTCTTGGTTTATCTAATCATTTTATTGGAAATTGTATTTCATCATTTTCAGCCTTTGTTAAAAGAGAAAGAGATGTTGCAAAATTGCCATCGTCCTTTTGGGCATTTCCTGCTGAAAAAACTTTACATTCTAAAGAAGAATTATAAATTTAAAATACTTATTATATCAGTATTATATTTGATATCAATGGTGAATTTACCAAATGAGGGCCCTGAGTGCAAAAAAATTGTTTTTATTACACATTGAATTTTTTTAAATATGCGTACGACATATAGCAGGGATAGGAATAACCTTATTTAATCTAAAGGCCATTATTTAGTTAATAAAAAAATTTATAAATTTCTATTTTCACCACTGAGTAATATAACTTTGAAAACTTGAAATATTTTAGGTATTTTCAAACTATAACACTGAGTACAAAAAAGGCTGTAGGTTCCCCATCCCTGGCATATAGTATAATTAGACTTTTAGAACTTGTATAAAAATATCTCTCAATTGAATCTGCTTCGAGATTCTGAAAATTCTGACAAATAACAGCTAGTGTATTACATCAAAAATTTGTTTATTGTTTTTGGTTTGAAGTTATTTGCTAGAATTGAATCTATTCAAGTTTTTCTGAGAGCAAGTTTGGGCCCTAGTTAAAATGTTTTTAAGTCTTGTTTTGAGAAAGATTTACTTTAACTGGCTTCTTATTATCTTCTTGTCATTTAGTGTTTAAACTCTGTGATGGCTGAAAAAAAAAATTACTATATAATTATTCAATATGAATATTTTTTATTATAATATATCACCTGAAGTCTTATTGTAATTGATATGATAGTGCCTTTTAAAAAGTACAGTGTAATCACCACTTTATGCACAAAATTTAAAATATCACAAATCAAAATTAAAAAATATGATATGATTAACAGTTTTGAAATTTAAAGTCCTGAGAAATGCATCGTTTGCATAAAATGCGATTGTGTACTGTATTCAGACAAAGTAAAATATGCCTTATAAATGAATAAATAATATAATCAATACTGATTACTGCATTTGTTAAATACTAATTAATTATGTCTTTTTTCCAATTTAAATTGATAGAAAAGTTAACATTTTACTATCAGTATAATATTTCTTTATTTATTTGTATTATAATTATATTTTTATAATTTAATTTTTTTATATATTTATTTATGATTCCATATTGGAGAAATTATGTATGTGATGTTTTCACTTTTCATTTTATAAGTAAAATAAACATGTTTGATCATAACTATTTTTTCTTTTAACATTTTTACATAATTTCAGTAGTATTAACCAGGTAGTCGAACCGATACAATTTCCTGAACTGGTTTGACTTCGGTTCACAAAGAAAATGAAGTTCCAGTTTTGTTCCGGTTCAATTTTTTTTTTTTTTGCAGATTCATATAAATATTATTCTGTGGTATAGTGAAATAAATGATTATAAAATTTAATTTCAAAAATAATTTAAATAATTTTCTCTTATTAGTATTCTGTAAACTAACAAAAAATAAATTAGATTATAAGATTTAAGAATACATGTAATAATTAGTAATGATAACAAAACACTAGAAAACACATGCTCGTCTGTGCCCGCCTATACCATATTCAAAATTTAGTTGTCTTATTGTGTGGCGACACCAAACGGAATTCTTGTATACTAATCATGTCATTTTCCAATGTTCTGATTGGTGTAAATAAGATGGTAAGTAGGCCGTGACGTCAATAAACGTATAAAGAGTAAGTGCGTACAATTTGTTAATCAGTATAGTTTTTGTTGCCGATTTGTTTGTATGGTAAATAAGTTCACTAATGTTAAACAAAATGGCAAACGAGGCGCATAAATTAATTGGAATATCTTTATCAAAAATCGCTCAATCGAGAACAAATCGCAGTGGTGTTAGTTTACATAAAAATTTACTTGTTGCTAAAGTTCTTCACAAAGCGCGTTACATATTTATGGAAGAAGCATATCAACTTGTGCATGGAAACAATAGATCATTGAGGTCATCAGATAGCCACTTGTACGACGAGTGTCACGACGACTCAGTCAGCGAAAAAAACAGTGATAGAACGACATCATTTATAAGTGATTGGGACTTGGACGACGAATCGAATGATGACGCAGAAAAGTTGGATAATATTGTGACATCAGTGAATTCTACAACATACAATAAGAACAATATTTCTCCGCCTGTATATCAAGCGCATGTCGAACTTACGTATTTGAATTTGGATAGTACGAAAAGTGACGTAGAGCCGGAGCCATATGACGAGGTCATTGCTTCGGAAGTAATAGAAAATAACACCTTGAAGCGACGACGTTCTGAGTGGGAGCTCGAAGAGGCTGTACAGTCGATTTTACCGAAAAGAACTAAAGCCGTATTTGACAACAACACTCCGCCAGTAGCTGATGATCTAGTGTTTTTAGATGATCCCGATTTTTTATCAGACAATAGCAGATTATCTGCCGTTGACCATTCTACAGTCAATGAAAAAGAAACACCTTCGATGGAAATCGACAGGCTGTCCTCGTTAGTATCATATTTTAGTTTCACAAATCTAACAGAAGCAAATGGGTGTATTGATGAGTTATCAAACAAATCACATTCCATTCAGAATACGGACCTGTGTTCAGCACAAGCTAAAGACAGTAATGATGTTCTACAACCTCTACAATATTTGGCTATGACTGTTTGAAATCGGTGATTACAACTGATATTTAGAGAAATTATCAAATACCTACGGCGGTTACGTGGCGCTTGGTGGTGTACCTGAGTTATCAAAATTGTTTTAAATTTTGTGACCTACGTCCGGAGATAGTGCCTTCATTGTAAACAAATTCTATTAGGATTACCAGCTCTGATCTCAGTCATAACAAACATTTGTGATATTGTGAAATCGACCACAACAGTTCGATATAACCATCTGCATTAATTAACATTACAGCAGTCTTGAGGATTCGTTCTTCACTTAAAAAACGCATGCATTATGTAGGTGCTAACTGCTAAACATAAGTGTTTAAGTGCTACAGTTGTTTAATTAACATCGACCAAACTGTGTAGATGTAATTATTTTGTATAAATTGTTTATGTATATATATAAATATCTATATTTTATGTCATATTGTATATTGTCGACACGGAGTAATTTAAATTCTTTATATTATATAAAGTATTGTTTTGTATAATGAAATCACTTAACAAAGTTATATTTGTCTAAAATACATTATTTTTGAAATTATTGTTATTGTTTTATTTCAATACGAATTCCTACAAATAGTCGTACTTAATAGGTATATAAAATATGCAAATGTGTTAGAAGAGTATGGGCATTAGATAAGTAGTGTATGTAAATTAATTCAGTTACAATAAAAAAATCATTTGAACACAAAATAATTGCAATAAATATAAAAAAATTAACTATTATTTTGACGATATAGTATTGACTTTCGCGGATCCCGCAATCAGTTCAAGAAACACTGAATTTAGCGTATTCGTACTAACAATAAGTAGAAATCAGCGATCTAAAAGTAGTATTGAATGAATAGCAGCTTTACATTATTATAAATTTATTACCTCTACTTTAAAAGCCAAAGCAAAATAACAATTCGACACTACAAAGTGAGCATTAGAAGATAAAACAAATATTACTAATTACACATTTAACTAAATATATCCACAAATGAATATTAATGCACATTACGTGTTACAAATATGTATTTCATTTCTATATACGAAAAATTACCATCAATAAAAAAATATTTCAACTTTTCTTGCACCCCGGCAAGGACCTGTACCACTTGTACCAGCGCCCCTTTATTAACAAATTTACCTATATATAGGGATCGGCGTCCCCTAAAAGGTCATTTTTCCGCTCCTCTATAACTTACACCCTCGGCGGTGGGGGGAGGGTGTCGCCCCCCCCTATTTGAGCATTGATCTTAGAATAGTATCCACATTATTGCAAATCATTAACTAATTTTACCAATATTTCAAGTACTTCTATGTAACATACGTACCGAGTGGCATCGCTAGGGGGGAGGGGGTCCGCCACCGGTGTCACTCAATGAGGTGTGACACCCGTGTTATATATTAAAAAATAAAGCCTATTTACCTTATTTTTTGGTTATTTTAAGCTTCTAGGAAGTAAAATGTATAAAACATTTTTTTTTTGGTCATTGAAAGTCTATAAGAGGTGATAACCATCCAATTTATTAAAAAAAAAAAAAATTCTCGTTAAAAAATCACAGAGGTGACACCCACCTAATGTGTAAAAAATAAAACCTATTGACTTTTTTGGTGGGGGGGGGGAAGACTTGATTTCCGCCGCGGGTGTCACCCTCCTCCCTTGCAACGCCACTGCGTACCTACGCAAGATGTTAATACATTTTTAATAACATACGTGTTTTACATATGTACATAATAGGTACACAGCAAGATATAAAAATAAATGCCTATTTTTAAGAAAATCTATTCTGACCCAAACAAATATTGGTATCTACATAGGTACAGGGCTGGGTGAAAGTTATGTGAGGCCCTAGTCTACGCTACAATAATATGGGGCCTCTTATACAATGGCGCCAGAGCCGGGGGCAGTTGCCTCCCTCTAAAATGTTCAATGTGGGGGGATAACTACTTTTTGCCAAACCACCCCAAATTTTTGGATCCTGTCTTTTTAGGGTGAGTTTGAAGCGATGTGCAATTATAAAAATCTGTTTTCTGTAATTTTATCCTTTAGTGCAGGATTCAAATTCATTTTGAGGTCATTTTTTAAATGGAAATCTACTTCTTTTTTGCAGATTCGTATTCTATAGACAAAAAGAAACATCTTTTGTGCCCCTGGTGATTTTTTAAAAATATATCTAATTGTCATCAAAGTGACGCGTGCAACCCATTTTCATCAAAATTTGTTCCATTGAAAAAAATTTGCAATTTCAAAAAATCACTTTTTTGGTAAAATTTTCGAAATTTTGAGCTCATTGCGCGATCCTTTTGCATACTATTACGATTCAATCCGCGAAAATTTCCTATTTTCGATCCACCCTAATCTACAATAATTCGCATTTCTCCGCCCTTCCTAAGGATACTGGGAATTTTCTAATAATCTCTCCACAGGTATTAATACTTCTTTTGACGTAGTTGCTCTGAAAAGTCAACTAGAAAAAACAGTTCTATTCATGCATTGGCTTAATTATATGAATTCCCCGTAAGGGTTGTTGTAATGGTTATTGACATGTAAGAGTTATGAAATATTTAATTTTTATAGAAGGTATATGAATAAGTGTCTTCAAAATAATAAATGATCCACTTTTTATAAAATAAAAAAATTAGACAAGTTCGGTTATTGACATAAGGGTTAAGAAATATTTTATTTTTATAAAAGGTATATGAATAAGTATCTTCAAAATAATAAATAATCTATTTTCTAAAAAAAAATAGAATTTACTTTCTCAATTTCAGATATATATAACTATAAAGTGAAATAGTAGAACATATTTTCTTTAAATATTCACCCTATGGTGTTCTTGCTAGTCTAGTATATAATATTATTGGAAAAAAAAACGAATTAACGTTTGTTTATTAATAATTAAAAAATTAAAATGCGCAGTTACCTGTATGTAATGCAAAAGATATATATTTTATATTTATGAATATTACTATTCCGTTCAAAATTAAGGGTTGGGAGGGGGGAGGGAATATCTTATATCCCCCTGAATATATGTCTATGAATAAACCATCGTTATTTATTTTTATGAAGTAAACAATAACCTAGTATGAGTATGTATTACTGAACGTCCTTGGGAGAGGGGGTTTATCGTGGTTTATACTTTCACATTGAATGTCTATCTGATGAAAGGAATTTTAATATTACAAATAGCACCGTTTTGTAGCTGCATATATAGCTACAATAATATAATATAATTTTTATTTTGTTAATCTCATAAACACTGTTATAGGTGTTTCAATATTTTGAAAATCGCAATTGAATAAATAATTAAAGTACGTATTTCATAATAAACCATAATTGTTTTGTCTTATAGTATTGCAAAACAATATTAATCACTATTTAAATGTAATGAACAATTAATATCAAAAACATTATTAACAATTAGTTATGATTATTATTACTAATTTTACTAAAAATAATGTTTTATCTATTTACAATACATATTACAATACACAGATAATAATTCACGATAAGGAAAACTATGAATCAAGCATAATGGGGAATATTTGGAAAAGATAGCGATAACAAATAAGTACTTACATATTATATTATACCATATACATATACCTATTTCTTTTGTCGTCGATTCGACATGAAATTGTATTTTATATCAGATTTGAACAAAATAATGTTTAATAATATACATACTTTATTTTTATAAATCAATATACCTAAAAATAAATATTCTAGGGTTTTAATGAGATGATAAACCAAAAATGGGGGGGAAGGGGCAGGAGGCCTGGGGACCTAGATGCCCGGCGCGGCGAGTCAACTAGAGTGACCAGGTCTTAGGTTTTCACCCGGAGTCTCTGGGTTTTTATACTGTTTCTCCTGGCTCCGGGTTTCAATGTTATTTCTCCGGGTTTTGTTATAATGATGACGACTAAAAAAAGGTTATCAAAAAATAACAGGGGACCGCAAAAGTGAAAATTTGGATTTGAATTAAAATAATTAAATAATTTTATTTGAGAACCCTCTCCTTTTTTGGACTATGGTAAGATTCTGGTAAAATTTATATGGAACTAACTAAACCTCGGGAGCAGAGTCGTAACTACAGGCTCGGGGGTTTCGGAGCAAGAAGAATATGAAAAATTGAAGACTTTTTTTGATCCTTACTTGGAAATGTAAAACTTATTTGTAATTTGGATTTTAATGACCTATTTTTTTTGATTCAATTCTTATTAACTCTATTTTCATGAATAATAAATGTAAAATTCAAGTTGGCAACGAAAAAAAAGGTAATTAAAATCTAAATTTGTAATAAGTGTAACATTTTCAAGAACCAAAAAAAAATTTTTAAATAAAAATAACAACTAACCTTGGGAGGCCCGATGGTATAAGTTACGGCCCTACTCGAGAGTATATTCTTTTAAACAAAAAAAATCATCCAAAACGCCGAACATATATAAAATATATATTATTTTGTCGAATTGAGAATCTTCTCCTTTTTTGAAGTCTGTTAGTAAAAATAATAATAGTCATACATATTTATGTATGGTATGTGTATTTATTGTACATAATACATATACCTATTTTACACGTTTAAATTTCATACAAAATGTGATGCATTCAGCAGTGGTGCGCATGTCTAATTGTTTAATGATTTAATCGATTGAATGATTATTTTATTAATATAGTAAATACTGACAATCTTTTAGAATACTGACAGTTTATTAACAAAAATTATTAAAATACGAATTATTTTAAAAAGTAACAGCCAATATCTGAATAAAATACAATCCTACATATTTTATAGAAACTTTCACACTTTACAATTATATAAAATGGATTTGGTTTTATCGGTTGCTGTAAATACATAATATTTATTAATATCAATTATTTGCACTCAAAAATAAAGTAAATTAAAATTTACGAACTTTTAACTATTAAACAGAGTGACGATAAACAATAAATGGTTTTTGACTAAAATTCTTTTATATGTGCTATGGTCTTCAGTAATATTATAAAGATGCCAACGTGCGATTTTTAAAATTCTTAAGTAATGCAAGGCTTTAAGGTATGATATGATATTAACATATCGTTATATGAAGCATTGTGAATATCTGCAAAGAAAGGCAGTGTTTATTTGTAACGTAACAATAACGATGACGGCTTCTGACCTACGCGAGTTGAGACCGGTCATCGACTTCTTGTTTCTAAACTTTCTCTTGAGATCGGCGACGCGTTCTGATTCCCGTTAAAACGGCAGCACTAGCAGGTACAACACACTATAGTCTATGTATGTACCTATAATAGACTTTATACATCTTCTCCCAACAAATATTCAGCATAATGTCATCAATGTTTCAAAACCGAATAGTGTATGAAAATATGTAAATAAGTACGAGGTCAAATTTTACACAGGTATTGCAAGGTGGTAGACACTCGACCACTGAATATAGGTATATTTACCTTGTGGCATCTTGGATAGATATTATTATTTTACGATTAGAAGGTTTCTCAGCTCACAATCCAAAACGATTTTAGTATAGGAATAATAGGAATCATTTCTTTTTTATAGAATGGTAGAGAACAAGACCGAATATTATTATTATTATTTTACTTTATTATTTATTTGTAAAACTGATTGTACCTATATATAACGAAACTATATATTTAAAATAACAATTTGATTAAAATCTTTCATTTTCGTTCACCTCACAAATTAATAAAAATATTATTTGATTAGTGAAATATACAAAAATATATACCTATTTTTAATTTAACTGACGAAATATTACTTTTTTTTAAATTTTTGTTACATATAAAAATTACAGAAATTCAACAGGTCAGGTATAGTTAACTTGTAAAATATTATATATATGACATATGTTTTAACTAATGATTTCATTAAGTATAAGAAACGTTGCTTTTTAAACGTATTTATTTCCTATACGTATAATACTTATATCGTATAAACAGGGGCGACTTGAACGCGGAGCTAAGTAAACGACCTTCTAGGCAGGGTCGGATTTATGTATAAGTTAAAGAAGCCAGAGCCGTCACTAGACAAAATTTCGGCACCACAGTTAAACTATTTTCGACCAGATTTTTCTGAATGACCTTTTTTAGATATTTCAATAGATTATATTTCAATTTAGGTATTTCAATTCAAATTTTTAATTCGTACCTAAATACCAATCAATGACTTTTTACTTGTCGCGCCGGGCTACCATTAGCCCCAGGACAAGAATCCTTACCCCCCCCCCCCCCCCATGAATAAGGGTCAACTAAAATCAGTACTAATTGTACGTACATATGTATTTAAATATTATTTGATAATTATAAATATCAAACTAGGGAAAGGGAACACTTTTACTATATTGATTTTGTCAATAACTTTCTATCTGTATTTATTTGTATGATGATCTTGCTTTAAAATGTTAGCAAATTTTTTAATGAAAATGATTTCAATATCGGCCTTTTTAAGGATACGGTAGAAATTCTATTAATCTCATTTTGTAGTATGTCTGTATATTTTCAGAGCCGAATGATGTTTTATTATTCGATAATTGCCGAATAATAAAAATGTTACCGAATAGTTGCCAAATATCGTTGTGACTCTGATTTAAGTTCATCGCATACTGCAAAAAACTGAACTGACAACGAGGGGGATGCATAACTTTCCGTCCCGAATCCCAACCTTCTTTAGTCCGCCACTGGATACAATCACAATACAATAAGAGGTAGAAGAATTTGATGAGGATTGAAAAATGAAACGAGGAATAAAAAAGGTCCTCACAAACTTCAGAAGGGCATAAAAAAGGTCATTCACTTACAAATAAGAAGGGATGCATAACAAACATTTCGCCCCGGGTACCAGCCTTCCTTAGTCCGCTGCTGAGTACAATATTTCAAATATATATAAATATTTATATAAAATGTATTATCTTTATTATTTAACAAATGACTTCTACAATTATTCATTGTTATACTCGAATTCATTATTATTTTTATTCCAATATTGATTGATATTAAAATTATTATTCTGGAGTACTCCTATACGAGTAAAAAATCAGAGAAAAATTCGTTCCAATAGTGCAATTTTTAAGCTTAAATAAAACTTTATTTATTTCTTATAATACTAATTTTATATTTACTTAATATTTTGGCACAAAAGTCGTTTCCTTGAAAATATATTTATATTTTTATATACCTACATCGATATTTATAATTTATTAATTTTGTATAAAAGTAACTATATAATTTTTATAGATTAATTTAGAGACAATCCGGACCCTAAGTTGGTCTCGCGGACCCCTAAGCAGAAAAATGGCTCTGAATTCATAGATTTTTAATATGTGCATGTGTACCTATGAAACATTTGTTCATACGCAATGTAGCTGAATAACTATTTCATATCGAGTTAACATGACTACTACATATCAGTCAATAATCAAGGACATCATTTGTGTATTTATAAAATAACGTAATGATTCACCAAGAACGGACTTCAAGATATGCATAAAATGGAATTTACTGTTTGAATTTTCCTATACATTTGCATTGTGGTAAAAACAATTTCTAACGTTTTTAGCCACAAATATAACACTGATTTGAAAAATAAAACATAATTAACAGTGGTGCATTATGAATATTTAGAGGCCTTAATAAAATTAAGTTGCTAGCCCTCTTTTCCTAAGGTTAAGGCCATTCAGACGCGGATCTAGATTTACAATTTAGGGGGGGGTCATGGTTTGTGAAATGACAATATGGGGGTGGGGTCATGGTCTGTGAAATGGAAAAAAAGTTACTTTAGTATGTATATTAAATAAGCATTTTTCTATATAATTTGTTTTATTTTTTTAGGTTTGACCCCCCCTGGATCTGCGCTTGTGGCTATTCATAGGCAACTGTCTAATTTTCCTATTCCTATTGGAGTAGGCTATCGGCTATACTATATAACGCGCCACTGATAAATAAATTTACAATATTAATAATAATAATAATAATAATATTTACCTATAATCTATTTTCTATATTATAGAATATAGATTATAAATACGTCTATAAATATTTTTAAATATAAAATATTTTGTATTATGTGTGAATATTCTGCTGCCCTTAACTTTACCACTAATAAGAGAATTTATTTTTCTCTTATAGTATATGTGGGGTTCACTCTTCTAACTCATAAAAAACAATTTGACGTAGTTAACATGGTTCACAGCTGTTCTGATTCAGATACGTTTTTTTTATAAAAAGTATGAGTTGTACTGTTATATAATATATCAATCTAATTGTAAGCCGGATATTATGAATAACCTTCAACACAATATATTTAGTTTTCATGATTCTTATCTGAAATACTCGCACTCGTATTTCGGACCAAGGTATCGTCTTTACTTATATACTACAAAATACTACTATTGCACATTTTAAGAAAAAAATTGTATGAAAAATCATTATTGGTTTTATTTTTTATTATAGTTCCTGAATCCACCCCACCCCCCCAAACCCAAATTTTCACCTATGGCTTTGAAGGGTGGAGAGTCAAAAGCGTTACTTACGTAATTTTATTTCCATATAATGAAAAACATAAAAAATAACAGTTTTTAATAGAACTGAGGTCCACCGCGGATCCCCTGGGTCCGCGGATCCCCTGGGTCCGTGGACCACAAGTTAAAAACAACTGTACTATGCCACTACCATACATATATTAAAAAAACTACATAAGGATAGTGGGGGGGGGGGCACGTAATAATTACAAGAAGTCGAAAATTTCGAAAATCATTCTTACGTAATTAATGGACGCTCTCTAACGTAAATAATTATTTGCTCAGCCCTGCTATACAGGCAGCGGCGGATTTACGTTAAATGCCGCCCTGGGAAAAAAAAATTAGCTGCCCCTCTACCAAGCGAAAATAGAACCTATTTTCGATATAAGTTTCAGAATTATCATATGAACTGAGAAGTAATAATTGTTTTTATCGGTGTAATTTTTTAGATTCCATTGTTGTGTATTCAACTAAAAAAGTTATATTCTCCCAGAATCTGCCGCCCCCTCAAAATTTTTCCGCCCTGGGCAGTAGCCCCTGTTGCCCATGCCTAAATCCGTCACTGTATACAGGGTTAGTTAAAGATAAAAGTAACGATCTGGTGGTTTGTTACCTATACAAAAAAATGTCTGACTTTTGAATGCGCTGCTGCCAAACCAGCCCAACTCTGTATTGTGCAGCACGTCTGCAGACATGAATACTATACTACTATACACACTACACATACTATACAGTAGACAGGCGACAGCCCCGACGACAGAAGACGCGTGGCGCTGCCCCGCAATGCGCGGGAGCACCACCTGTGTCTGTCGCACCTGCCGCTCACTATGTAATTATTATTTACACGTTATAGACTATATCTTGAATGTGCCCTGTAGCTTCAACGGTTATTTCTGAACAAAACGATAATTTAGTTCTCGATGAATTTACTATTTTCGTTTATTTATTAAATAAGGCAGAATTATTACTAAAAGTTTAAATTTTTTTAGATAAATTGAGTTAAATAATACTTCTCTAAACTATCGTTATTAAAATATTTTTGTATACAAAATTATGTCAAAAAGGGGCGGTAAAAACATCCATCTCATTATACGACTCAGAATTTTCGATAAATATAATGATTGATATAATTTTATTTGTAAGCCACCTTATACGTGATGTTCGACACTTTGTAATCTATAGCAACGGTGGGCAACCTCCGGCCCGCGAAAGTTCCAAACCGGCCCACGAAATCTTTAAAAGAAATAATATATAAATTACAAAAACAAAAATTTCAAAAAATAGGATTAGGTAAGTTGTAAGTATCAACCTTACATAAGGAAAAACAAAAGATGTACAGTTTAATTTTTGATATAATTCGTCTTATTTAAATTAAACACATATAAAAATATATTTGTTTAATAAATATAGTACCTAATTATAGTCCTCAGTACCTCGACCCTTTTGTAAATTTATTTCTATACTTCTGAAACTTCGTGAGTGGCTTCTTTTTGACGAGTCTAACAACTTTTTTATTTGCGAAAATACTTAAAAATGGGGCATTTTCGAGTGTGCAGCCGCCGGAATCTTCCGGGCGGGGGACTGGAAAAAATGACCAATAGATTGTAAAAATAATTATTTAATACTCCTACAAATTTCAGGTAGTTGGTAATAAACTATAATAACCTCGTTATTTTGACATGTAGGAAGTGGCAGACTAGGTGATACCCCACTATTTTTGTCTGACAATTTTTTTTTCAATTTCCTCACCATATTATCTTACAATTAGTTACAACCCATTGGTCATTTTGTCCGACAAATATCTTGGGCCGTTTTTCCAGTCCGCCGCCCGGAAAATTCCGTGGCTGCACGTTCGAAAATGTCCCATTTTTTTAAATTTCGCAAATAAAAAAGTTGTTAGACTCGTAAAAAAGAAGCCACTCACGAATTTTCAGAAGTATGGTAATAAATTAACAAAAGGGTCGAGGTACTGAGGACTATTGACTTTGTTTTGTTATTATTTTTTTAATATTTTCAGAAAAAAATACAACTAACAAAAATTTGTACATTAACTACTGCGACCCGCGAACAAAACGTAAATCTTATTCTGGCCCGCTTTATACAAAATGTTGCCCACCCCTGATCTATAGTATGTATTTATATTTTCTAGGAACAATACCTGAATTCAATTCCGTTTAGGTTAGTCCTTGTACCTGTAAAATTTAACAAGCTTTGATAGATAAAATTTCATTATAATATCAAAAATATTTTGTTTGACCCGTTTTCAGAAGAGGTATTCGACAAACTAAACGTCGCGTCATAACAAGCAGATATCAGCGACTGGAATATACGTAAAATGAATCACTATGGTTATCCTATGATGATTCATTTATAGAGTTTAGTTGGGGAGGTAAACAATTCTTAGTAAGTATATTTGTCCGATTATTAATTTTAATTTGAAAACAAGAAAAATGTTTCTCAAAAGAATTGTTTTATACCGACTGTTCAAAATAAAACGTTTTTAGTGTTTTTTTTAAGTCGGTTTTATTTTTATTTTGTTATTTATTTATATCAACATTTTTTATATCTTTCTTCGACTTACCTCCCTTGGCAACATTAAAATACCATTAAAAATAAATAGTTTTTAATTGTTTGTTAAGAAATGTTCTACAAAAAAGCTAAGAAACATTTTTTGTAGGGCTGAAAATACAAGAGTTATCTCGCCTCAAAGCCCTTCAACTCCTATTTTTGATATTTTTTAATGTTACGCAAAAAAATTATTTACTACAGTTATAGAGAAATTTGAAAACCAACGAAAATGCTCTTTAAAAAATTGTTGTCGGGCTCATGCCGTGTTTTGACAAAAGTGCAATAAACCTTAAGCATTTTTAAATACTACGATGTGTTCTCAAATACCGTGTTGCTGTTTTGTTTTCTTTGGTCTAAACACGGCATCGCAGTTAAGGAGATAAATAAAAAAACTAACTACACCCTTATTTTCAAGATAGCAGTAAAAAGGCATCGTTCCCAGTCCCGAATACTTGTCAGTGTTAACCCCCCTACGAAATCCCATTACAAAATTGCTGTCTACCCAAAAATCACGGTTACTTGCCGGATTGACTGTAGGTACTATTATGAATTATAAACAATTATTGATATTAAATCACATTATATGTTAAATATTTGGATATTTGTATTTATATTTTATAAGGTGTCGTGTTAACCTCGCAATCAAGAGGCAGTGGGGAATAGTTTTTGTATATGGCGTACCTACACATTTGCATTATATACATAGCTTTATAATATACTTTCACTTGGACTAAAAATACATTCGGTTGTATATACTCAAACCATACCATTGGTAGTGTAAAAATAGAAGGTGTATCACATCTTATACATTTATAGTAATATTGATTTTTAATTCACATTAAAATGTGTCACCACATTGAAGCTCAATCTCAATTTTACTTTGAAAAATTATAAACACTAATATTTTTACAAAGAAAATAAAAAGTAAATTTTAAATGTCTTTTTAATCATTTTAATTTATTAATAGCTTGGAAAATTGGGTCATTAACAAGCCAAAGCAATTAACTCACCTAATACAAATAAATACTAGACAAAAACGACATTTAGGAAGTAAAGAACAAAAAATAAATAATAAAACCGCCAAGTACGTATTGGGCACGCACGTGATAGGGTTCCGTAGTCATTCTCACTACGATTAATAAAAAAGAGTTATTTCAAAACTTTTCATAAATTATTTTTGTTACAGTGTTCGAAAGTACTAATTAAAAGCTACATTCTGGATTTTTTTCCGATTTTTTGAATCGATAATTTAGAAATTAGAGGGAGGAGGCGCTCTGATAACGACTTTGAACGCAAATATATCGTGACTGAAGGGTTAAAATCAAAAGATCATTTAACATTTTTTGTTGCATTTTAGGAGACCTATCTAAAGACACCACACTCAGTGGGATAAGTGAAAAAAATTTTTAAATATATTTTTCAGTCTATGAGAAGGGGGTCCAAAAAATTATTTTTTTCAAAACTCTCATCATTTATGTTTTTGGGTCGTCAATCTATGTCCGTATACCAAATTTCATCTTAATAGGTATTACAGTTTTATAGACAGATGGACAGAGCGAAAATATAAGGGTTTTTAGTTTTCAACGGAATCTTAAAAAGGTCGCTATTTTCAGTGTTCGTCGAGTAAATGCCAACCCCACGCTACGCCACTGATTATAGCTAACTATACTTTATATAAAACTATTTAATTTGATATCTACATATATATTTTCCAGTTTACTAATTGTAAGAACGTGTCTACATTTCAACATGTAGTATGATAGTATCTAGCTGCCTCATACTTTAAAAATAACCAATCGAATTTATATATTTTATAATTTTATATATAAACTCAAGGTAATTTTTTAGTTTTTCATTTAAGTATAATATAATTTTTTTATCTTCCAATGTTTAACTACTTATTGTTAGTAAATTCATTTATTTCCGAATTAATACTCTCATTGCAAACATTTTTTTAATATTCAAAAACGCCTTACTTCTAATAACATATTTCATCTAATTATGATGACTAAAGCTTAATAGGTCAAATGTTATCACTTTCAAACTATGTATAAATAAATAAAAAAAGACAAACTAAAAAAAATTGTACGTGAATCACATAAGTGTTTCACTAATATTTTATATCTATGATCTCTATAAAGAATATTAATATAAGTATCATAATTCATAACTCAATACGTTTTTATCATTTTAAATTAAAGCCCTTAATTAAGGGTTAGTACGATGTACGAATATCAAATGTTACATTTTATCTTTAAATTAATTTATTGATCAAATTAATACTATTAACATAAAACAACGTATGATATCCAAATATTGAACTATAATATAAACCCGAGAATAAAAAAAGGTCACCTAATAATATACTGACAATGTTTATACATTATAGTATTTTAGGAATAATTTTGAATCATCTCGAGACAACGTGACGTATTTCTCAAATGCACGTCTCACATAAACAAACGTAAATGAAGCAACTGTTCCCCTTGGATGAGTCAACGGTACGTTGTGTTGACGTCAGTTATATAAAATTGGCAACAGCGTAGCTGGTCATTGCCACATATTTGATTTTGATTCGTAGGATAATAAATTCATCACATTCATTCATCTCATACAACGGATTGTTTGCAACAGATAGATACTTACAAACCCTTCCGGATTGCTAGGCGAGTGGGTAGTGGGTGATTATCGCTCACGATCACGTATTCTCAAGAATTTAATCATTTTACTCACGATCATGGCACGAGTTTATGTTTATTGAAATAAAAAATGTAATCTATTAATCGGAATAAATATAAAAAATTGGTGTGACTGTGTCGGGATGCACAATCGAGGGATTGACGTGAATACGTTCCAATCAAAGTTCGCGTCGTTTGTGGCAGTGGGGTTAAATAAAATTCAGACTTATGATGTGCTTGCGTGCCCTGTACCTTCTGCGACCCTTTCAGTTACTGATAATGGTATTTAATAAAGTGGCCTGGTCGGCACAAAACTTTTTTATACATCATTAATATTATATTTGTAGTTGTTAACACTTTTCGTTAAGAAAATGAACATAAATTACATTAAATTAACAAATAATCATTTGACATTTCAGAAAGAATCGATTTTTTTATTCAACATTAGTTATAGATAATAATATTCTTTATAATTTGTATCGAAAACATTTTCTTATAATACGTAGGTACCGTTTAAAAAATAACTCGAAAAATTCAAAAATTGAAGATAATCGATTATTTCCTAAAAACAATTTTGGCGGGAAAAAATGAATAGAACATAAATTATAGATAATGGTATTTTCTACAACTTTAATCGAAATACATTTTTTCCTGCTGCGCAGGGTCCGTTTTAATAATTACTATATACTTTTTAAAGATACCTATGAATAAGTTTCCTCTGATTCTCTGACATTGGTATCTCCCCCAACGCATTAAGTCGACCTTCACGATATAATGAAATATAAAATCTTGTACAGTAAGTACAGTTCAATTTATACATACTCTGTATTACAGAATATTCTCTGGTATCTTTAGATCACATGATATTGTTGTAAATTTTCCATTTCAGATCAGAATATTTACTTTAATTATATTATTGATAACAGAAAATAAAACTACGTGCACAGCACATGATCTTTACTACTGTATTAATGCTATAATACAAAAATAATATGATAAATAAAAATAGGTATAATAAAAACGTAAACCGTTGACGGCGGGACGAGGAGATAGAGCACAGGGGGCAATGCTCCCTCAGTGGCGTAGCTAGGGGTTGGTGAAACCGGCCCCCGTTGGGGCGCAAAGTCTAGGAGGGCGCCAAAATGCGTAACCAACTTAGTGAATTTTTAAAATAAGTTTGAATGTTTTAATAATTTTCCTGAACTAAACAAGTATATTATATGGGACCACAGCAAAGTATTTTTTTGGATTTGCCAGCAAAAATAATACGTTAACTGAGGGGAGACAATTTTCAGTAAATTAAGTTAGTGTCTTTTGCTTAATGGTAAATTCGCATTCTCTTTGTCCGTTAGTCCGTGTTTTTTTTAATTCATAGATATGTAATTTACCCAGGTTTTAGCATATATTTTGATATGTTAGGTAACAAAAGGAATAAGCAATGTTGATAATAGTAAATCAAATTGGAAAAAGTTTGCTGCCAGCACGCTCTTGCAATACGCTGCCTAAACCGATAAATATTAAACAATATAATGTAGTAAAGAACTGTGTAGAATACAAAGATCTAAAATAAATCAACTATATTTTAAATCCAAAATAATAACGCCGCAGTCAACGCAAGCGAAGCTGCGGGTACTGCTAGTTAATTTATAATACTAAAAAGGGCTTCAAAAATAATTTCTTATAATATTAATACAATAATTAAAACAAAAAACATAGTTAAGAATAATGATTTTTATTAAATTATAGTACAACAGTAATGGCATTTTTCAAATACAAAACTTATCAATTTCCTTTACTGACTTTAGGACTTACTTTCATTTTATTAACAGGATTAAATGATAATAATGATCCAAATAATACATGTTGAACTACTGGAAATTTACCCAAGACCTAAAAGAAAAAAAATCATATTAATATCATGTATATATATATGTACCATAACCATAGACATAGAGAATGGACCAGGCATCTGACTCGAACACAGAACCGTGTCAAAAGAAAGAGATAGAAACAGGTTTGGAATAACTTGTCCATTTTTAAACAGGAGTGTAACGAGTGTAACTCTATGTCTATGTTCCAAACTACACTGCATCTCTCTCTCCTTTTTTGAACAGATGTTACACCATTGAGTTAATACAGAATGCACTGTCCATTCTCTATGTCTATGACCATAACTAATACATATGTTATATTAGCAATAATGTAACCAGAGAACAAAAAAACAAAAATATCTAATGGTGACAAAAAAAAACTGGTCACATTGTTTTTAATAATATATAGTGCTTAATTAAAACTAAAAATTTAAAGTCACAAAATTATTCAAGTGTGCAAGGATTCTTAGTTGATTCTGATATAAAATTATAATATGAAATATATACTAGATATACTTACTTCAACTTTATACATTTTTATTAAACCTGTATTGACTTTAGACCAATTACTCACACCACTTACACCCCATAGTTGGTTTGAATGCTCAGCAAAAGGTCCTACTTTTACTTTATTTATATACTGAATACATGTTAAAAACATGTAATCACTTCCATATGCCTCAAGTATTTCCTCTTGTAAAAATGAGGCAGGTTCAATTTTAGGATGTGCTACAAACATATTTATTGAATTAATATTAGTTCTTACAAAATATTTCATAAAATATGTTGCAATATAACATAGCTACTTACCAACAAGTTGAGAACTTCCCCAAACAAAAGGTACAAATTGAAAATCATCTAAACTCCAAACTCCATGACTGCCTGCTGGTTCCATTCGATATGTTTGTTGTAATTTTCTAGCAATTTCTAAATATCTAAATAGTTTAATTACAAAATACATAATGAAAATATTCGCAATACTTTTTGTTATTTTTAATTCATACCTATTAAAAACTTTACAAACAACAGCTTTTTTGTCTTGTTCAACAAACGCTCCAATTTTAAAGAGACAGCAAAGAAACATCAGAAATGATATTTCATGACCAGTTCCATAATCTATTCTTGTAGAGTTACCAAAGCCATCTATCAAATATTGCATTATTTCTGGTATAGCTCTGAAATACTTTTCTGGCAAAGCTTCTTGAAGTAATTGTAGTGCATTCTAAATTACAATAAATAATCAAATATAATTTACAAAGATGTAGTGTGAATTTTTATCCAGTTGAGTATTGGCAAACAAAAAATTGTTGTCAATTAACCCATTAACGCCGTGCTTGTTCATGTAAACACACTTAACACATGCGCCCATAATTGTCTTTGGTCAATTCTTCCTTAGTTAAAGATGTTTTTATCTTGAGGAAATGTTTATAAACACTTCAAACTAACGTTTTAATGCCTTGCTTAGTCTAAATGTTGCTTTATTAGTTCTGTATGAATAATAGAAGCAAGATATATTATTTTTAAGTTTTATATTTTTTTGTTGTTATTTAGGGTCTTATAAACATGCTATATAAATTTTACAATGATATAATGAAAAATAATAATCTCGGCGTTAAAGGGTTAACAAGTTTAACTATGTAGCAGTAGTGTCTGAGTTTTAATTACTCACATTGGATATGAGTTAAATCAGTGCACCTCAACCAGCGCCCCGGGATACAAAAAATATATTTTGTTGATAAATAATAATAAATAAATAGTCATGCAAACCGTAACAGAAATATTTAAATGCTAATTAACAAATATCTAAAATAATTTTGTATAAGGAACTACAATAAATCTACACATATTTCTACAAAAGAACTTGGAAATTGTCACATATTTGTAAAGATCTACGAAAATCTATTATAAAGACACCGGTTGTTGGATTTCTTTAGAATAGGATTATACAGATTCTAAGTATAAAATTTCACTCTTCTGTTTTATCATTTTTGAGTTACAACATCTATAGATATTGTAGTTTGAGTCGTGAGAAATATTTAAATATTTGTAGAAGTTTTTAATTTAAAGGAATAACAACAAAAACAAATTATCTCATAAAAAAATTGCATTACCCATTGCATGGAAATTCATGCATATTCGTAAAATTTCTACTAAAACTTTTATAGATTTTCGTTGAATTATTTTCATCATATATGTATCATATTATTTTTGCCATAAATTCTTTCATTCAATATTAGAAAAATTATTTTCAGATTTTTTTTCATACCTAGGGTTGCCAACCCCTGCTGGTCTATAACATTATTTTTTGGTAGTCAATAGTATGTTATAATTTATAATAATAATAATTACATTTTTTAATTTTTCAAACCATTGTCGAAATGCTTGATTTCCAAAACGCTGGGGCTGAGTAACAGGCGGTGTTTGGTCAATCATCACATCTAATTTATCAAGAAGTATAACTATATTTTTTGTAATATCAGACAGTACACATTCTACAGAATTAGATTTTCCTTTGATTGCTTCATTCATTGCCATTATAAAACCTGTATATTCCTAAACAAAATTTCAAAATTTTTATCAAATAAAGTACAACAAACATGAGATTCAAAAGGTGTTTTCTGTTCTTTTTACTATGTAATGGCTTATGGCTTTGAGTTTTTGATTTTACATACATGATAGGCTTCTGATTTTTCCCATTGTTGCATATCAGAAACATTTTTCACGCATTTAGTAGGTATGATATATTCATGATCGTCAGGAACTGTAAATAATAATATGTATGTATTGAAATTATTTTTATAAATAATCTTTATTTAGTTTTACCCACAGAATAGTAAATATACTTTTACCTGGATGTAATATGTTTTGTTTCGGGTGATTCATTATTATAATAATGTATTTTTATTTTGATAACAATTATCACTGAACAATTCTGAGAGTAGTTGCAATCGTTACAATTTTACAATACAATAATTTTAGGTTATGTTTGTATATTATTGACATATAGAACATTATATGTATACATTTCCACATGTATTTAATATAAGTATTTTCTTTTAACACTTATGAAATGTTTTATACCAAAAAAAATAAGAAGTTACTATTTAAATTATAATATTTTTAATAATTAAACATTGAATTGATTTGAAGTATATTATATTAAACTGTTTACATATAAAAAAAATATTAGTACAAAATGTCAAAAACAATCATTCATTGGTTTCGCAAAGGTTTACGTATACATGACAATCCAGCATTATTAAAAGCAATTGATTTATTAACAGATAAACATATTTTACGTCCTATATTCATATTAGATCCAAAAATTCTTAAATGGCTTCGAGTAGGTTCAAATCGATGGCGTTTTTTGCAACAATCATTAAGCCAGTTGAATGAAAACTTAAAAAAAATTGGATCACAGCTTTATGTAGTAAGAGGGAATCCTGAGGATGTTTTTAGAAGAATTTTATTAGAATGGAATGTTACTACTCTAACTTTTGAAATAGATACTGAGCCTTATGCAAAAAAAAGAGATCAAGAGATTGAATTGATAGCAAAAACCTATAAGATAGATGTTATTAAATGTGTATCACATACTATATATGATACAGAGTTAGTGTTAATGAAAAATAATGGAAAACCACCATTAACATATCAAAAATTTTTATCAGTCATCAGCAAACTTCCTCCACCTACCAAAGCATTACCAGCTCCTGATCAATTACCTCCATCAAGTGTCCCTACGTTTGATTCAGTTGAAAAAACTAACAAAAATTGCTATGATATTCCAACGTTACAAGAATTGGGCGTAAATGTAAATGAACTTGATGAATGCCTATATAACGGAGGAGAAAATGAAGCTCTAAATAGATTATCCAAGTGCATGAAAATGAAAACTTGGATATGTAAATTTGAAAAACCAAATACATCGCCAAATAGTTTGGAACCAAGTACAACTGTTCTAAGTCCATATTTGAAATTTGGTTGTTTATCAGCAAAATTATTTTATCACGAATTAAAAAAAATAATTGGTAATTCACCGCATACCAAACCACCAGTATCATTAGAAGGACAATTAATGTGGAGAGAATTTTATTATGTTGTTAGTGTAGCAACGCCTAATTTTGATAAAATGGAAGGAAATTCTATATGTTGTCAAATTCCCTGGGACACAAATACTACATATTTAGAAGCATGGACATATGGCAGAACTGGATATCCCTTCATAGATGCAATTATGAGACAGTTACGGAAAGAAGGATGGATACATCACTTAGCTAGACACGCTGTAGCTTGTTTTTTAACAAGAGGTGATTTGTGGATTTCATGGGAAGAGGGACAAAAGATATTTGAGGAATTATTATTAGATGCTGATTGGGCTTTAAATGCTGGAAATTGGATGTGGTTATCAGCATCAGCATTTTTTCATCAATTCTTTAGAGTTTATAGTCCAGTCGCATTTGGTAAGAAGACTGATAAAACAGGTGATTATATAAAAAAATATGTACCAGAATTAAAAAAATATCCAGCAGAATATATTTATGAACCTTGGAAAGCACCCATTAGTATACAGAAAGTTGCAAATTGTATTATTGGTAAAGATTATCCCTACAGAATAATTGTTCATGAAGATGTTTATAAAGTTAATATATCAAAAATGTCATTAGCATATAAAAACAATAAAACAGTAACTACTTCGACTCAAAATGAAACCGTTAAAAGAAAAATAAACAATGAAAAATTGAATGAAAATAAAACAGATAAGAAGTTGAAACAGAAGTCTTTAAAAGAGTATTCATTCAAGAAATAATATATTATAAATATGAAATATAATATATAAGAGGTCAGCAACTTTTTTTGAGTGACGAGCCATTTTTGAAATTACTCCTGCTGAAGCATGATTATGTAGGGAGTCACAAAAAATTATATATTGTAAAGAACAGATTGCTAACCTCTGTACATTTTTATTATGCCTTCAATATTGGCGCCTTATAAACTACAAGTTAGGGCCCCCATTTAGAATGTTTTTCTTTGTCTATTTATGGGGCCTTCTTCGTCAGTTCCCTACTGTGTAATGTGTCACTGCTTACAGATTTTTTACGCTGAAGTGCACCATAGCTGAATTGTACCTCGTATTAAATCATGATGATATAAATTTCACATATGTATTATCTCAAGATCGTTAATATAGATTTTTTAATAATATGTTTATATTTAATTTGTATAAGAAATAAATATATATTTTTTATAAACTATATAATTTTTTAAATATTTTTGATTATTTCCTTTTCATAGAGTTCTTTCCTTTGTTGTCAATAGACTTTCCTTTGTTTATGATTAATATACATAGAAAAATGATTACATTAAAAGTCAAAATTCAATGAAATGTCAATTTTTAAATTCATTATTTTCATTAAAACCAATCATATTTCTTTAAAACTACCAAAGTATTATAATTTCATAAAATATTTCCATAAATCTTCATTAAAAGAAATGACTAACACAAAATATATATTTAATGTAATTCCAAGCACTTTATTATTAAAATCAGCATATTATTCAATGACAATAGTTGAAAATAAAAAATCAAATGAAGAAATTGAGTACATGTTTTCTAATTTACTATTATTAGTACAAAAAGCATTGGAGGAAGGTGACATAGAAAGAGCAGAAGCATTAATTAACAGTGGAATAATTTTAGCCGAAGAAAATAAACTTTATTCAATTTTAGCAGTTATGTACAATATATTATCAAATTTGACCCTTATTCAAGGTGATATTAAAAAAGTAGAGTTGTTATTGCAAACAATAATGGAAAAATTATTGAATGCTGGAATGGCTAAGGATGATGATAGTATCATAACGTTTAAACTTAAATTATCTCGATTGTATGGGAGTACTGGAAACAATGAACAGGCAGAAATTAATTTCAAAGAGTGCATTAAAATGCAAGAACATAAAATGAAAAATCATTCGTTCTCAGAAAGAACGGGTATATTGTACATTGACTGTCTTTTTTGGTATGGAATATTTCTAATGGACAATGGAAGATACCGTGAAGCAGAAGATAATATTGAACGTGCTTATCAATTCACATCCAAAACTGGAGGAATTGGTTCGGCTCAAGAAATGGTAATTTTAACTATTCTAGCAGAAATAGCTTGCGCTTTAGGCAATTACGATAAAGCTATACAAAAAATGCAAAATGTAATTGTTATTGCAAAAAATATTATGCATCCTGAATTGGCAATGTCAAACGTTTTGTTGGGCATGATATATTTAAAAAAAGAAATGTATCAAAAGGCGCGTGAATGGTGTGAAGAGGGATATCGCCTCAGTAAAGCAGATAGAAATTCTGAAGCGTATATTCAAGGAAAATTATGTTTGCGCAGAATTGAAGAACATGAAAAAAATAGTTCAGTTAATAAAATATAAAGAACAATAGTCAAGAATAAATTCTTTATTAATTTTTTACATAAGATATAATACTTTTACATTTATTTGTAAATACATCGTTTAAAGCATTTTTTGCATAAGAATTGACATATTTGCTCACATTTAAAAAATATATATAGTTAAAAGCTAAATATATAGATTCTAAAATTGGTGTTACTACATTTACTAAGATTTCTACACTAATAAAAGTATGTAAATTTGCAAAATAATATTAAATCATGTAAGTATGTATATTATTATATCATATAATTAATGATTATATATATGATTAGTTATATTTATATACTTTTATATTTATATTAATAGCTACATATTCTAAACCTCCTTCATGCACGCTCATTGTCAATGGTGACGGAATATTCAAAAAAGAAATTATAATAAAAAAACAATTACATATCTTTTTTTTGCTCATATCAGTTTGTTATTTTCAATGTGTTGTATTTTAAGTTGTAAAATTCTGCATTTGCATCTTTTTAGTATGCACTGCGTTTTTCAAGAATATGTTCCTGACTCAGAGTGTATTGTATTTTACATATTTAAAGTTATACTTTATATAACAAAATATCAAAGATTTAAAAAATATAATAAATAATTTAAACATCTATAAATACTTTTAAGTTATCAAAATACAAAATATTTTAATTAATATATAAAAAATATATAATTTCCGTGCATGATTTTGTAAGTTGTAGAATTTTTATTATTTATTAAAATATATTAATGCGCATAAGTATCAGTCAGTGGTAACCATTGTGGAGGTACTACTTGATCATGTAAGAGCTGTGAAAATAATTGCCGTTCATAAAGATGACATATAGTGTCATTACCGACTAAGCAAAAACCTAATAATTCAGAACTTCCAAGTAAACTATCATGCATGACCCGAAATTCTATTGTGCATCGTTTCAATGCCTCTCTGCTTATATCAAAAGACAGTGCCTCATTAAAAGTTGGGGATGTTGTGTTGCGGTGAAAACTGGTTTTCTGTTTTTTAATGCGTTTTCTATCTTGTATTAGTGACACTTTGATAAATGGATCTGAAAATCAAATGAATAAATTTTAAAAGATAAATTTAAATTATAATAAATGTAATTCATTTTTTACCAGAGGAATTTCTTGATTCATCAACGATTTTTAAATTTCTTGCCTTTATGATTGTAACTGTTAATCTTTCAGCAGAAGGTAAGTAAGCCAATGATATCATTATATCTCCTAGATCAGCTTTTGTTTCACGTTCTGTGCAAGGTTTTAATGATTTCCATATCGCTTTGTTTTGGTTAAAATCAATATCATTTAGAGAAAGTTGTAAAATACCAATATTTCGATGGCGAGAATAAGCAATAAAATCACAAAGAATTATTTCTAATGTATGTCGATTCAATTCATGAGGATTTACTTCAAACACAAAATCTTCATCAAAAACTAAAAAAAAATTTTGTTTAACAGATTAAAAAATTTAAATAAGTATTAAACTAACCTGGATTTAAAGTTCGTTTATGCACACGAGTTTGCCAAATGTTTGTATTATGAGGTAATAATTTAATTTTTGCATAAGGATTAACAGTTCCGTTTATTTCCGTTGCATATAAATTGCTTGCCTATATATAAATTAATTTTAATTACAATAAATATTAAATTAAATATTGTATAATATCTGTACCTCAATAATTCTAACTGTTAATATTTCTGCCGCAATATCATATGATAATAAAAGATGTATCATACTTTCTGATGTTTCCCTTGATTGAGTTGTTAATTTAGATTCCGATATCTATAAATTTTTGTTATTTTATTTTTATTAGGTAAAAATTAAATGTTTTATATAATTTTATAAAAAATATTAATTAATTGCATACCTCTTGATAGAGTGAAGCATTAATTTTTGCTGGGTCTAACTTAGTTTGCATCGTCACTTGCCGATTTTTATTAGGACTATTAAAAATCAGTAGATTCTTTTCATGTTCTGTCTGTGGTGAAATTAACTGGTCAGTAGATGGTATTGGATATAAACGGTAATTTGTTGTAGGTACAACAGGTAATATTTCCTCTAAAAATAAATATTAAATATGTAATATATGTACATTGCAAAAATATATTTTAATGATTTTTCACCTGTAATGGAAATAGGAACATTTGATACTCCTATAATTGGAGCATTGGGTGGCATAGTATTATTAAGAACTACTAGATCATCTGATGAAGGGTAGAAACTGCGGATACTACTTTCTTCAGAATTCAGTATTCTTCTTTTAATATCATTTCTATAAATAATATTAAAATAGTTATATTTTTTTGATGTGAAATTAATTATTTTAAGAACAATTTTATAAAATAATTACCTTTCTAACAAATTTTTTTCATACCAGTTTAGACGATATTTTTTTGAACAAGCAACATATAGTAAAATTAATGTTAATGATGAAATTACAAATGCTGTTGTTAAATACAGAAGCAAATAAAAATATGAAACAGTGTCATTAATCAATATTACCATTTTTTCTATTTTTTTAAATAATAAACATTAATATAATATACCACCTGTTACTGAAATAATTTTATCTTACAAACATATGTTCAATACTTCTTAATCTTTATTTAATTTTATTTAATTTTCAATTTTATATTAATTTGTATTTTATTATTATAAAAATGATCATTTTATTAGTATTTGCTGATTTTCTTTAAAATAATGTTATTTATAAATAACTTTGCACAAGAGTTTGTCCAATCAATAGGCAACTTATGATACACAGGTGGTTAAAACATAGTATGTTTACATTATTACGCTCTGGCATCAAAAAGGAAAAAATTTAAACCTTAAGTAATATTATGCAATTGTTGATAAAATTTATAGAAACTATATACATTAATTAGATTTGCCTAATTTATTTGTATGTATTAAGATCCTTATAATCACATTATTGAATGATTAATTAACACCATTAATTTATAGGTAAAATGAAATAGCTTTTTATGAATTTGTTCAGTAATTACTGAACAAATTCATTTAATCAATACGGACAATTATTTTATGACAGTGGTAAGATAACTACCATAATAAAATCATTATTTTTTGGTTAATCATTTAATTACTGCTGAAATTTAGTATTTTGCAGTTAAATACTCGAAATTCTAAAGATGAAAATAGTTTTTATTGAAAGTACTCAAAATACACATTATCAGATCATTACATCAGTAAAGAAATAAAATACATTTATTTTATATTAAAACATTAGTCAATTTATTACGAAATAATACACATAACACAGAAAAGTTTCATCTAAATACAAGTATTATAATAAAATGGAACGTTTTGTTGAAACTTCAGCGACCTTCGACTGAAAAAAAAAGAAGAAAAATTAGTATTTCACAACAACCCACATAAGCCTTAAACTTACTGTAAGATGACAGGTCAATTTCATCAGGTAACTCAGTAATATTAACATCAAATCTATCTTGAACTTCATTCAGTATTTTTGCATCACCTTCTTCACTTACGAAGGTTATTGCCAATCCTTTGGTACCAAAACGGCCAGCACGAGCTACTCTATGTAAATACGTATCAGAGTCTTCTGGCATGTCATAGTTAAAAACAATGTTCACTCTCTCAATGTCCATTCCTCTTCCAAATAAATTTGTCGCTACCAAGATCCTCTAAAAAAAAAAATATTGTTTTAATTTAAAAATAATTACAATTATGCCCGGTATTATAAAGAATTTGCTTGACTGCAAATTAGATTCCAGGTAACGCTATCTGCTAAGTATTAAATATAAATGACAACACACTCACAGATGTAACAAATTAAATGTACATATGATAATCTAGACGCATGCACGATAAGTACAATCAGCAAAAATACGAGCAATTTCTTAACAATTTGACACCTAGCAGATAGCATTAACTGGAAGAATTTAATTTGCATTTGCACTCAAGTAAATTCTTGATATCTGATAATTTTTAACAATACAATAATTAATAGATATTCACAACAATTACAACTTTATTAATACCTTTTGAAAATCTTTAAATTGCTGATATCTCGACAATCTTTCTTCTTGTAACATCCCTCGATGGATACCAATAGCTGGGAAGTTCTGTTCGGTTAATAATTGTGCAAGAGCAATACACCTCTGCACAGATTTTACAAATATGACAACCTAAAAACGTATCAAAGATTTAAAAAAGAAAATGAAACAAGAACTATAAAATATAATCGGTAAATAATTCAGTGAGAGAGTTCACGATCAGGAATCAGTTGATTTGAATTTGTCATCATTATAATATAATTTAACAAAATTTTTGAATAAACGCTCATTTAAAAATACCTGGTTGAATTCAAGAACATCTAATAATTCAAAAAGTTTTTTGTTCTTTTCATTTTCTTTTAACTTAACATAATGTTGCTGCAGACCGTGGAGAGTTAATTTGGCTTCATCATCAACATACACTTCCATTGGCTAACAACAAAAATAAATGTTAAAAATATCGTAACAAGCTCATTATAATAATATATATACTTTATAAATTAGACACAATTACAATTTAACATACATAATTAGGAACTCATACAACCCTCCAGTTTAATTATTAAAAACAAAAAACATAATTATGTTTGTATAATTCACAGTGGCTCAGTGTATTATCCATTTTCTTATATATTATTGTTTTTGATTAAACATAATTTTTAAATTTTTAGTAAAATTCCTTTAAAAATATTGACATTTTCTTCATCATATTTAAAAATATAATCCTGCTTAAGTCAGATACAAGTTAGCATTTTAAAATTCAAATATAAATGGAGTTACTTATTCTACAACCATTCATTCTTGCTTTGCAATACTTTTTAATTCTGTTAACACTTGAATAAGAGTTCCAATTCATAAATTATTAACAAAGAATTACACATTTTCTCTAGTACTTGTGTCTAATTTAATAATTTACCAATGTTCTGAATTAAAATATATATTATATTTAAAAATCATATCTATTTAAATATACATCACAAAATAAAGTTACCCAAATTAAACTATTTTAATTCAGAATCAAAATAAATATATTTAACGGAGCGTTTCAAACCAAGACTTGAAGGAGATTGGATACGAGTACTGATGGCGCCTTTACTTGTTATTGAAATGTTGAACAGATGAACTAGATAGAAGCCCAATGGACAATGGACCACGCGCTTGTATCCAGACAGACACAGCATTGGTAGAAAACAAAAGTAGAGACGAATCAAATCGACAGCAAACATTATAGATAATTTCAAAACACTGTAGCACGGCCAAAACAGATAATATGTAAACCGAACCGAATATAAAAGCACAAATCTTGCATCTTCTTTCTTGATTCTTGTATCTTGATTCTTCTTGGCCCCACCCACCCACATAGCTCTACACACCTACTCGTTGGGCTACAGTGCTCTACTCCAATCAAGTCTTCAAGTGAGGATGTTATGGGTGTGATGGATACAATAGGTGTTTGGTTAATATCACAACAGCCACATTGCTCAAAAGGAAGTACAGGAGTCAAGTCTATCAATAAATAACTAGTGGTATGGGAATTACATCTTGCATAAATTTCTTGCAAACTGGTCGGATATCTTTACTCAAAGTAGCAGAAAACATCATCACTTGCTTATCGTGAGGTGTATTCCGATATATTTCTTGAACGTCTCTTCTCATATCTGTAAAAATCATTTAAGTAAGTTTTTAACCATGGATAGAAAACAGATCATAACTTACCTAATAGTTCAAGCATTTTGTCACATTCATCAAGAATAAAATGTTTTAGATGCTTCAGATTTAATTTCTTTGACTTCACTAACGCCAATATTCTGCCAGGGGTACCGACCACAATGTGAGGGCAATTGTTTTTTAAAACTTCTTCATCCTTTTGTATAGGGAGACCACCAAAAAACACTCCAACTTTGATATGATTCAAATATTTTGTGAATCTTTCATACTCTTTACTGATTTGAAATGCCAGTTCTCGAGTATGACACATTACAAGAACATAAACATGATTTTCTGATGGTTCCAACTGTTGTAATGTCGCCAACACAAAAACTGCTGTTTTTCCCATACCGGATTTAGCTTGACAAAGAATATCCATACCAAGAACTGCTTGTGGTATACATTCATGTTGAACTGTAAAAAAATAAATAATATCATACCTCTGTGGTTCGTTTTACAAAATTTATAAAGATCCAAGAAACTTTATAACCAAAGCTGGTTATAGTGGTTGTGAGGCTGTGTGAAAATAAATGAGGGAACAAAAATAATAATCAGTATTATAGATATTGAATAAAATTTGTTGGCTTGCAACAAAAAATTAATGCTCGATGTTGCCAAATTTTAATAAGATTATTATTTTTCTAACATTTAGCAGACTTTGTTGCGTTCCAAGAAATATCTTAATGGAATAAACTCTGCTAATCCAATAGCCAATAATATACATAAATGAAAGATTTCTTTACTTAAGAAATTAATTTTTGTGTTTTGTTATTTCGATGTTAAAAAGGTCACACTACACATGCGTTAACATAATTATTAAGAATTGAAGCATAATATTTAGATAATTGCTTCAGGTCTCTAGAATAAATATTTCCATAAAACAATTTAAATAATTACCTTCCGAAGGGTGTTCAAAACCACAATCAGATATAGCTCTCAAAATTTCTGGCTTCAAAAGAAAATCTCTAAATCCTGAACTGTGAATAGATACGTATGTACCCTTCACTTCTTTTTTCTGCTGGCCATCTACAACTCCATCAACGCCAGTTTGATCTGGCTGATCTTCATCTTCATAATCAAGAAGATCATCATTATCAGCAGACATTATTGATATTTAAAGTACACAAGCACTAAAATAATAATGAAAACATATATTACGAAATCAATATGAAAATTTAAAATATTAATAAATGCGATTCAATTAATTAATCTCAGGATTATTACGGATAACTTTACTTACAGTTTGTCCAAAATACGTATGATCGGCGTCTGACGCAGTTGGCGGCACAGAACTTTAAATGGCGGTTTTATTTGCTGATGCCGCTGATGCCGCTTATCCCGCTTATGCTTCACTTCCAGTGTTTACTACACGCTCAACACAGAATATACTACTAAGCAGAAGAGTCATAAGGATACGATGGCCATGGTCATAAAATTTTACTTCATATGAACGACCCTCAGAGGCGCCACTTGTACTGATTTGCGCCGCGTTACCTAGATTACGTGTTTAAAATTATGCATAATAATATTTACCTTTTGTTTTCTGTCATTTTCAATTCTCATTGTTAATGAAAATTTTCTAACACCATGTTTAAAGTTTTATTGTGTATAGAATTATTATTGAAAAGGTAAGTGCAATAATATATATTCAAAAAAGTGTCTAGCTACCTACTGCCTATTGTTTTTTATGTATAAGTGTAAATTGTTATTAAACGATACTATCCTATCCGGGGAAAAAACAAATTTAGATTTACAGGGATTAAATAAGATCTGCGTAGATCCAGGAGCGGACTAAGGAAAAATATAGTCCTAAGCAAGGTTGCGGGCTTCGTTAAATTAAAATCAACATCATTTTTTTAGCAAATTTAATTTAAAAATTGACCGCATTAATATCTAAAGAATTTTTTGTTCTCTTCCACTTTTGAAAATCCGGGCCTTCAGAAATTACGGGCCCTAGGTAATTGCCCAGTCCACCCCTGCGAAATTTAAGATCTAATTAAATCGTTAAAATTGTCAACAAATAATTGTGATTGTATAGTAATATGTATAATGTAATGTATTAATTAATTTATTTTTTATTTAGAAAATGTCCTGCAAATACAGAAAATGTGCAGTGAAAGTGTGCAAAGAAAGTTCAAATATGAAACCTACCATACAAATGCACCGTTTTACAAAAAAAACAGAACCTACAAAATATATGGCTGGGGAACATAAACGAAATAGATTTATTTAATTTAACAAAATCAAAATTAAGTAGTTTAATGATATGCGATAAGCACTTTTCCACATTTCAGTACGAGACGTCCAAGAGGAAAAAATTAAATTTTAATGCAGTGCCAACATTAAATTTACAGTCAAGTATAGAAGTAAATTCCAATCTAACGCCATCATATTGCTTTGTGCCACAAACCATGACGAACGTAGTTAACGAGAAAAACCGTATGTACATATAAGTAATATTTTTTTTAAAACACGACAGTCAAATTACTTATATTTATTTTGAATGATTGTATGTATGCAATTAATTCATATACTGTATTTCAGAGAAAAAGAAAATAAGTATTTGAGATTTAATGTAGGCTAAGGATTTAAAATTATTTTTGAAATTATTAAGCAAATACTGTAAAAATCTACATGTTATATTTATATGAATTTAAAAAATTCTAATTGTATTTTTATAAAATTGTTTGTTGTTTTATAATTAAATTAATTATACCTGTCTATATATATATATGTTAATTGTTGTTTGTTTGATTTTAATATTATTAATGTTCTTACTGTTATAAAATTTGTTTGTGTACCTGTATATTTTATATAGAATATGTATATAATATAATATTTTTTGTACTGTATAATATAAATAATTTTTTTTAATAAAATCAGTTAATATTAATATAACCTATTATTTTAAATGCATTTAAACATTTTCAGAAAATTTTCAACATGATAACATTGTATTACTACTGATAATATAAAAATATATTAAATAAAATAATAATTATAGAATAAATAATTTAATTTATAAATCCCGCCGATGATTTTAGTTTGCATATTAAACGCTAGATGGAGAAAATTATATTTTTATGAATAGCCCTTCTTTTATTTTTTAGTTCATATGAACGAACCCTAGAGGCGCTTTGGCCACAATATTCAACATTATATGTCCCTTCTACTTGTATATGTTCTGTGACGCTCAACAAGACAAGCACAGAATATAACGCGCTACACCAAGGCTACAGCTGCTACAGTTGAATCAACCGTATCAACCTTGCATCAAACAGAATATAAATTGAAATCAACGCTATGTGAATTTTTTTTGGGAAATCTTTTCAGTGGCGTAGCTGGGTTGTTAATTTAACTTAAAAAAAGATCCAGTGCCTACTTTTTTAACACATTAAAATTAATCAAATAAAATTCGTTTCCTGAGGTGATTGCGCAGACAAAATATTTTTATATTAAATTTTATATAAAAATTGTATATTGTACCACAGAATAATAAATATACAGAAGCGACACTCAACGTTATTTTACTGGAAACCACGGGGGTGTCACTCTAGTGGTAAAATTGGAAACACAGTTTGACATTAACGGGTGTAGGGATCTCAGGGGCATGGGCGGTAAGGGGATGTCGGGTGATGGGATCTCAGACGTATGAGAGGTAAGAGGAAGTGTCTTGCACAACAGTACAACGTTGATAAAAATATTGCAACGATGTAAAAAGTTTAGACATGAAGGAAGATGCGAAGTATTCTAAAATGGCGTATAGAACTTCGGAAAGTGTATCGTTTGCAAAACGTTAACGTTATTTTTTAATATTAATGTAAGTATTTAATTATTATTAGTTTTTCTATTACATATGACTGATTTGCTTCTTTATTTTAATTTATGTGTTGAGATACAACTTTGAATTGAACTTATTTTTATTAAAAACAAGTATAAATATTTTTATGCTAATAATTAAACTTATAATTTAATGAGATTTATTCTTCACTTTACAGACACTACATACATCATATTTCCTGATCTTGAAGATAAAGAAACATTAAGAATATTGGTATGTACTCAAGTTTGATGTGTTTTTATAATTAAGGCTCAAGTCCGAGTAGCCACTTCCAGCAACTAAAATATGGCTCAATGTTGCCAAGTAACTGCCAGTGACAGTATGCCTTCAAAACTCGACTTCAGTTTGTATTCAACTTCGAGGCATTTTTTTAGTGACTTGAAGTGTCTGAGTTGAGCCTAACTTACGAGAACTAGCACCTTTGAAATATCAGGAAAACTAACATGTTTAACATATTTTAAAGAAAATTAACATGTTTAAAATATGCAGTGAGTTATCAAAAATGCTAGGTAACGTGGTGAGAAATAAAATGTGCTAATTTTCATGGCAAAATATCATACATGCTAGTTTTCGTAAGGAATAAAACGTGCTAGTCTTAATAACGCAATTGAAATAATGTAATATTGTACTTGAAATATATAAATTTTGTGAATTAAGTGTAAAAAAATGTAAATCAAGTAATTTGTCATAGTTAATAAACATTAATTAAAACAATTTTGTATTTTTATTTCATTAATCTTAACGTAAGAATATTTTATTTATTCCTTAATAATCCGTGATGTTTTATTGTGTCTGACATAATTTGTGCATTTAATTTTTTGTACAATAAAAAATATTGTTTGACATAATAAAACATCATGGGTTGTATAGGTTAGGTTTAATTCCAATAAACAGAAAACATATGTGGATTTCAAATATTCGTATACTGGTACATGATTGGTTCAGAGTATATATATACCCAACCAATCAGAACCGTCGCACCTCTTAATGTCAAACGATGTTTCCAGTAAAATAACGTTGAGTGTCGCTTCTGTATATTTATTATTCTGTGCTGGAAACATAGTTTGACATTACGAGGTGGGACGGATCTGATTGGTTGAGTATACATTTTCTTTGCACCAATCACGTTGCAGTATATAAATATTTGAAATCCACATATGTTTTCTGTTTATTGGAATTAAACCTAACCTATACAACCCATGATGTTTTAATATGTCAAACAATATTTCTGATTGTACAAAATATAAATGTACAAATTATGTCAGACACAATAAAACATCACGGATTGTTAAAAGATAAATAGAATATTCTTACGTAAAGGTGAATGAAATAAAAATATAATACATATAGTTTTAATTTGTTTATTACGATGAATTACATGATTCACATTTTATTACAGTAAATTCACTAGATTTATTTATTTATTGAATTAAAAGAATATAACATAACTTGTTGCTTGCTTTTAATATAGTTAAATATTTGATTTAATAATAAAATTTAATAAAATCACGTAAAACTTATTATCACATACCGATATCCTAAATGTTTCTTTATCTTCAAGGAGATCAGGAAATATGGTGTATGTAGTATCTGTAAACTGAGGAAGAAATATTATTAAATTTTAATTAAGTTAATTATTAGCATAAAAATATTTGCACTTGTTTTTAATAAAAAAAGTTAAATCAAAAGTTGTATCTCACGCATATAAATAAAAATAAACATGCAAATTTGTCATATGTAATAGAAAAACTAATAACAATTAAATACTTACATGAATACTAAAAAATAATGTCAACGTTCTGCAAACGATATTCTTCTACAAATTCTTTACGCCATTTTAGAAGAACTTAGCGTCTTCATCACCAACTTTTTTTACAACGTTGTATAATTTTTATCAACGTTGCACTATTGTGCGAAACACTTCCCTTTACCTCTTATACGTCTGAGATCCCTATACCCGGTATCCCCTTACCGCCCATGCGTCTGAGATCCCCACACCCGGTAATGTCAAACTGAGTTTCCAGTTTTAGCACCAGAGTGACACCCCCGTGTATTGTACGTAATAAAAATAAACATTAATATATTTTATAATTAATTAATATCCACCTGATATTACAGAATACTTATACGTGATAAACATTTTCTTAAATGAAAGTAGACAAAAAGGAATAATAGGAATAATCGGAATATGTAATTAAATTACTATTGGCGCTTTAACGGCGGTAAATTCAAAATATACGCTAGCGCTATGAGTTCCTGTAGTATGAACCGTATGAACTAAAACCATTATAGAACTGTCAACTTACCTGTCTCTTTATTCTGTGGTCTCTTTTCACTTTTCTCATATATATTCTGTGACTTTTGTTGTTATTCTGTGTTTAGTGGTTTTCCGTCAACGATATTGTAATAGGCTTGTGTTGATATATTTGCGGTTTACATTGGATTGTCAAATCAATGCTTTTGTTTTTATCACGTTTTTATATTTGTAATAATTAAGCCGATATAATGACGATTATTACAAAAATATCAACCGAAAAAAAGGTAGACGAATCAGTTCTTCTTAAAGATACTGAGGCTCTTGGAACAGTAAGTATTGCGTTTTATAATTATATATATTTATCTATTTCCTGATTTGTCATACTTGTAAATACTCTTTTTGATAACAGTCAGTGAATGGTGATGTAGAATCATCGGTCAGTGATGAAGGCCAATATGTTGTACTCAAAGCCAGAGCTCGTCGTGTCTCGACAGCTACAACATTATGTTTGTTTTTAACAGCATTACTAGTAATGAGTATTGGAATAATCGTTGGTGTATATCTATATCGCCAATATGCTATTTCAAAGATACATCGTTTTCGAGGTTGGTGTAATATTCCATATCCTGAAAAAACTACTACGATGTTAGATTTTATGACTGCGATGAACAAAGCAAGTCATTTTAAAGAAGAAATTGAAATTGATCTAGACAATGAAAATTATGAAAAAATTGATGTGCCTGATTTCCAAGATGGTCGACGTGGAAGGTTTATTCATGATTTTAACTCAAATAAAACTGGAATAATTGATGTAGACAATCATCGTTGTTTTGTAATGCCTCTAAATCGTGATGTGGTTTTACCACCTCGGTCACTTTTTGATTTAATACATAAAATGTGGGAAGGTTACTATGAAGTGGATACGAGAGAAATTCGAGAAACAATGCGTGTCATTACACCACCAATTTCTGATTTAAATGGTATGGGTACTTACATTCATCAGGAATGTAATGGAATGCCAACTTACAGACTTGAAAAGTACATCTCTTCAGGTTAGTTATAAAATACTAATGTGTATTCAATTTTATTTTGATGGTGATATCGTAATCACTAATAAGAGGACTTTCAATCAGCTTTTTTACAGCTTAAACTAAAATTAAAATGTAATGAGGGATTTTGAAAGTGGACATTATTCCAATTAAATTACCCCTTTAAGTACGCGTCTTGTCAATAGACGACGAAATGTAAATTTTATTTTATACAGCTGTGGTCATTCGTTTATTGATCATTTCATTTTCTTTTTTATTTATTTTTCATTTCTACAGTTCTCAATTTTAAAAATCTGGTGGTTTTGTCTTTACTTTATTCATTTCATTTGATTTTACGGTCATAGCAAGTTTTTTCAACGTAACTTGCCCCTTAAGGTTCAACTTGTAAAGCCCTCTTTTTACAGTTGATAGAGACCCCTTTAGCATGAAAACAGTTGTATGCAGTGCCTATTTGAGATGCTGTCAGTCGCCGATTTCTATTACATAATAATCAATGTAATGGTCTTACCCTCTGTAGCTGTTGAATATTTAAGCCTCCTACTTATACTTCTGCGTGGTGACAACCGGTGTCTAGTAGATTAATGAACATATAAAACTCTATCAACCGCGTAAAAGTGAATCTGCATAAATGGAGGGATTACTGTATCTTAAATTATGTCTGTAATTTTATAATTAGTTGACTATCTCTGTTATATATAAAGTATTGTTTGCTTTTTCAGTTGTTAAAAGATCAGCAGATTTATTACCTGATGGTGGCAAATTTGCTCAATTTTCTGGAAATAAGATTCTGAAGATTGACATTTTGAACTTTGAAGAAGTGGAAGATTATGAAGGCAAGAAAGTCTAGTCACCTTTATTATTTTAAATAATTAATAATCATAAATATATTTATAGTACCTAAATGTATATCGATTACTATAAAATACTGATATTATATGCACATTGTCATTGGAAATATCCTGTTATTACTGTTTTCATGTATTTTCTATAAACAATTTAGTAAATAACATCAGTGCTTATTAGTAACTATGTATCAAGTAATTAGAAATTAGAAAATGTTAATGGACGTATTTCGATTTTATGGTTAAATTGTAATAAATGTTTAGTTATATGGTACCTATATCTGATTTTAAAATCATTATCAAATTTAAATGTTTATTAAGTGAATGTTACTGTAGTAATTAAAAATAAATTCTTAGAATGACTGGAATGCATATGATACTGCTAGATTGATATTTAAGGTATTTATCTTGTTAGTCTTAACACAAAATTTTATCTTATTATGTAAACAAGGATACACTAGATTTGTAACTTTGTCGTTCAAAAAAGAAATATAACACAATATATAAACAGATATAGATTATATATTCTTATTTCATTCTTTCTTTATATATCTATGTATACAGTATAAATAGTATTAGATTTTATAAATTACATAAATCTTCATGAAAACGAATACGACGCAGTGGCATAGTGTGAAATTGGGGGAGGGGGGGTGTACCCGCCCCAGGCACTTTGAAAAAAAATTATTAAATAAAATAAAAATCTATGGGTACGGGAGCGTTCAAGTTTAAAAAAGAAGTTTTAATAGACAATTTTTCTCAACTTTATATAATATTTTCATAATCTGTAATTACTATATTACTCCTTATTTCTTTTCAATAAAAGATTAAAGAAATTAATACCTATTTTTATTTATATTGAAATGTCTTTTATTTTGAAAGCCAATACTAAAAATGATTTTCTTCAGTGAAGAAAATATTTATTACATTAAACATTCAGTAGCTTGAATAATTTTTTTTAACAATAAATTTTTTTGAAATAATAATCTAGTTTTTAGATAATAATTGATTAATTAATAATAGACTTCAAAACATGTTTTTACAATAAAATTATGTTTTTAAGAATTTTAAATCTTGGAGAAAATTGTTTTTATTGAAAATTTTGAATTTTGCAGCTTCATATTTTCTCGCTCTAGAAATTTTGTAATAATCATATTTTCTCTTATTGTTAGTGTAGGGGGGAAGGGGCGGCAAATTTGGCAACAGAAACCTATGCTACGCCACTGATACATATGATAAATTTTTAACCATTAACAATTTTTATTTCTAAAACATCTTCAAAATTTCGGTAAAATGAAGTTTAATATTTTTCTACTTTCAAAGAATTTGTCATCAAAAATGTTTTGATTTAGTATGGATGAAATGCTAAAATAATAAATTTTAAAGATAATTATATCATATTTTTTTAGTTTTACCTACGTAGTCATGAAGAGTTAATTAATGATCAATAAAATTTCAATAATTTTGTAAGAAAAAGAGCCACAGTAAGGAACTACCGTAATATGTTCTTTTCATTAGTGACAATACTTTCATTACATGAACTGTTCTAAATCAAAACTTGTTAAGTTTTTGTACTCATCGGTACACCAATTGAAAGACGTGTTTCTTATTTTACTCTCAGTTTTATCTGTGAAGTTATTGGTAAATTAATTAATTATTATAGTCACTTTGGTTGCATAAAACAAAAATAATCTTTGTTACTCATTTTATTTTCAAACATGTTTAATGTTAATCAAGATTTGATAGATTTCATTAGAAAATTAGTCGTTTAGTAATCTTTTGGTTTGCAAATTGAAAATGGAAGATCAATTAATTGTGGCTATCGTTTTATGCAACCTACTATTTATTTAAAACTCTCACAAATTAAGTGATACAAAATTAAACATTCCTTTTTTATGTTGATATTACTGTATTTTGCTCTATATCTCTGTTTATATTGTATTTGTTATTAGTAGTAAATTTTCTTTTATTATATGTATATGATGTGTGGATATTGTTGAAGATACAAAATGTTACATAGAAATATTACTAATTACATGCTTATAAACATATTGCATGTTGTAAACATAGTGAAGAGCTCAAAATTATCAGATCAATTTATATTTAAATACATATAAATTAATGTTTTCAAATAAGAAATATATAGTAACACCTGCTTAAAACGGAATGCGATCATTATGGTATTTTTTTCTTTTTTACAGATGTGTCCATCTTACAAAGAGTTGTGTTTTAATAAAACAATAAATCAGTTCTGAAATTTATTTTTCGTTTGTCTATGTTTCCGGTATATAAGGTTTAGGCAGGTTTCACTGTATTCAGTGCAATATAATACACAATTAATATTAAAAAAAATATTTTACAACTTATATGTTTTATTATTATAATATAGTTGATAGTTAATAACAATTATTATTATACGCTATTAATTTTCTGTACAATTTGTTTTTAATAGCAATAAATGTACTTCGAAATGTTAAATGTTTTATTTTTTCAGTTTAAATCTGCAAAGAAATCAGCTACATTCGTTTGTTTTGAAGATGGTAAATTATTAGACAAATTAGTTTTGCGTTTACTTGTTGAACTAATTTTTTCAAAAGTTTCAAAATATTGAATATTCCAAAATTTTACATCATTGTTGTGTGAACTTGATGCTATTAAATGTCCGTTATTTGAAATATCAATACTTTCTATAGGCATTGTGTGTTGACCAACAATTCCTAAATGTTTATGTGGGAACAAATGCGTTGCTCTTAAAACACCATTTTCACTCGCTGTAACTACAATATTTTCAGTTACTGGAACAATGCAGTTTATTGAATATTTGAGGCCCGGAAATTCATCGCTGTGGTATCCAAACTCTTCCCAATTGAATAAATACATTTTTCCCTTAGATGTGTTTGCTAAGAGTTTAGATTCTGTACGGAGTAATCCCATACACGTAAATTCTTCATCATATTCTTCTGATTGTAGATGAAAACCTCTGTAATTGATAAATAAATGTATGTGAAATTCATAAGCAATTTATATGACTAGTCATAATGATAATGTATAAATACGGATTCCTAAATATTCAACCAATAAATTTTTGTTCATCAAATCATAATTTTAGCAGTAGACTATAAGCATGTATTACAATTAAAATTTTTCTACCAATTTTAAGTAGTGCCTTAAAGTTTTTTACACATTTTTTTTAAATTTTTCAACAATTTCTCTAATTTAATACCAACTTAGAAAAATTGTATAGAATAACAAATAAATTCTTTCCGTGTTGAAGAATAAAATGCACAAATAATTAACAACATAAAATCATACAAATTAAAAAAACAGTAATTCTATACTGTGAAAAAGTCAATTGGCAAATGTTAATTAAATTAAACATTTTTGTTTTCATCAAGAAATGAAGTTTAAAATTTAATATACATAATATATAAATGTGATTTTCAGTCGTCAATTTTAAGTACTTAAAATCGGTAAAAAAATTGACATGTGTAATGCAGGCATAAGAAACATTTTTCAAGGAATTATTGTGAGGTGTATAGTATATACCTTCTGAACTGAATTTTCAATGTTAAATACACATCTACTTAGAAAAAGTAACTAAACAAATTTAATTTGATCTATTGAATAAAAGGAAGTTAGACTAATACCTTTTTCTTAAATCGACAGATGATATTGAACCGTCTCCACTAGAACACACAAGATATTTGTTTGCTTCGTTTGTAACCATATCACTGATGAAATCATCATGTTTTTTGATTGTATAAATTTGTTTATCGGAATCACTTCTCAAATCCCATAACTTGACTCTACCATCATCATCACCTGAAATTTTTTAATATATTTAATATAAGTATACTGACTTCTATGTTATATATATAAATAAATTATATAAATAGAGTACTAGTACTATACACCCGTTGCTGTGAACAAAGAATATGGAATACGTATAAAATTCATTAATATCTGGTATTATACAGAATTTGCTCTCGAGCAAAAACTAAGCTAACACCATCTGCAAAGTAGTCAATATAAAAGACAGAGTAGTGGTAGTTCTAACTTATCAGTATGTGCTGAAGTAAGCATTGGACAAATCGTCAATTAGTCACAAACTGTTGTTCTTAGCCTTATTGTGGCATAAAAAAACATAATATAGTTAATGATTTAAAAAAATTAATTACCTGATGCTAATATATTATTATCCAATACTCTTAAACAATATACAGGTACTTCATGACATTCTTCATAGAATCGAACTAATCTACCAGTTTGTACATTTGTTATCATTATAGATTTATCTTTAGCTGTTGATATCAATACTTCTCCATCAGTACTAAATTCAATATCTCGACAAGAATTTAAGTGCAATTCCCAAGTGTCAGCAATAGTAGTTTCATCGTCCGTGTATTTACATACAAAAACATCCCCTGTTATGCTAGCAACGGCTAGTAAATCTTCATTTGGATGAAAACATACGTCTACTATATGATCATCAAAATTAATGCTGGGTGGATGGTTATTTTTCTTGTTTTTTTCACGGATAAAAGCTTTTATTGTTTCATCCTCTTCTTCATTGATGTTCAATGTTATATTTTCATCATTTATATTTGCACTTACAGTTTGTTCAGGTTCTTCTGTTTCTTCACTTGATGAACTTGAAATAGATACATCAGATTCTGAAGTAGTATCTGAATCTTCAGTATCAGATTCACCATTAAAAATTTTACTTTTCATTATGTATTTGAATTGGTCAATAAAGCAACATGGTAAGTAACCTAAAAATAAATATAAGAACTTTTAGAACAGGTTATGATAATTTTTAATATGTATTTAGTTTATAAAAATACTATCAAGAACATTTAAACGACACAAACTTTATTTTTTCGAAATATATATTAATTAAACGTGTTAAAAATACGAAAAACATACCTAATCATTTGCTGCATTTGCTCAAGCCAAAAAATTGCAAACTGAAATACCGTCACAGTATGTCCGATTTGTCAGATGAGTCGTGAATATTTTGTTGTGAGGTGGTAAAATTTTTGTATATTTCAGGAAAGTGCAATAATTTTATTAGATTATTTTAATACTTTAATGTGCTGTTCAAGAATCTAAGAGATAATTATTGAATTTCACAAATAGTTAAATAAATATAAAATAAAATATGACAATGGGAGATGACACTCCTGTCACATCATTAGTTCTTCCCGTTTTGATACGTCCTATTCTGGCTCAGGTATTTAATATTTAATTTTTATTAATTTTATAATCTTGTTTTAATTATATTATTATCAATAAATAGATGGAGCGTCATGATTTAGCGGCATCACAAACTTTACGAGCTGCTTTTACAAAAGCTGAAGCAGCATACGCAGGGCTTACATATGATCTGGTTGTAGGTATTATGAGACATGCAGAAATAGGAATAAATATGAATGAAAGTATTTTACGACTACAAGGTGCAGCTTCTGAATCAGATGGTATGTTTATAACCTAACACAATAAAATATGTGATTGTTATTCTGGAGGGAGGAAGTTGGGTCAAAATCATTCAATTTATATTTTCTCCATGTCCTATTTTAAGATCATTGTAAATTATATTCCCATAATAGATGAATATGTTCTTTTGTAAATATATATATTAAAAAATACAGTACAAAAAAATACTGCAGACTAAACTTCAAGATATTTTGTGTAGTAACAAAGTAGGTACATTAGTTATGGTCAGCAAACTTAGGAAGGTTGGTGCCCATGGCGCTATTAAAATTATAGTCTCCAAAAATGTTGTCCGTATAATAGTTACGCCACAAATATCATTTGGCGTAATTAATAGCAAAGTTATTAAATATTGTATAAACATTTGAAACTGGTGCTGTTGCAAAGCAACACTTGATTTATCAAAACTAATTCTAGCAAACATCAACCCTTACTTAATTAAGCAGCTACACCTTCTGTACTCAACACTTCACTTCTGAAGAAGACCACGAGATGTTGGTCGAAACGTCAAGTGACAATATAGTGCAACGCGGTATACAACCCAACAATCAAATGTTTATACAATTGAATAACCGCGAAAGTCTACGTTCAAAAATTATTAAATATTATTAAAAATAGTTTTACACTTTAAAAGTTTAAAAAGTTTATAGATTTTGTATAATAGGCACAGTACTTATTTCATTCCTTTTCATTAATAATTTTAGAATACCGTTTGAGTCGTTCTGAAGATACATTCCAAGAATTAAATAAGAAATCAATGGGCTTGAAAAAAATATTAAGTCGTATTCCAGATGAAATAACTGATCGAAAAACATTCCTAGAGACTATAAAGTGAGTAATAGTTAGTTTTTTACATACTTGTTATACAGTACATATTCCATACTGTGAACCTGGTTGTTAATAATCATAGTTCTTGTTTTGTATCTCACGTTTAATTTTTTATAAGTACGTACATAAAAACAATGGTTTTATTATTTGTTTGTTATATGAATTACACACAGTTAGATTATAATAATAATTTTTTTACAGAGAGATTGCTAGTGCTATTAAAAAGCTTCTGGATGCAGTTAACGAAGTGGCTGCATTTATTCCTGGCAGTACAGGAAAGCAAGCTCTGGAGCAAAGAAAAAGAGAATTTGTTAAATTTTCTAAGCGATTCAGTAATACTTTAAAGGAATATTTTAAGGAAGGACAGTAAGTACAAGAACAAAAAAATTATGTTAGTAAGCTCATTCCTTATATTTTTAAAAATTATAAATATTTATTTCAGAGCCAATGCCGTGTTCATAAGTGCCTTATATTTGATTCATCAAACAAATATGATTATGGTAACAGTTAAAAATAAGTGTGAATAATTTTTTTTCAAAAATAAGTATTATTATTGGTTATGGTGATGTGTATAATATAGTAAGTTATTGTAAATAGACAAATAAAATTTAAATTTGATCGCTATACTTCTTGTTTCATTAATTTAATATAAGATAAGATAAGAAACCTTTTACAGATATGCTCCTCTGTAAATGATATTGAATTATAAATATTAAATAATTTTATAAAATGGCTTATTACTTAATGATATTCAGATAAAAATTAATTCATTAAAATTGCAGTAATTATAATATGTTTTCATTACACTACTATTATTGTTGTATCTTACTAGTACTAGTACATAAAAAGCAATGCCGTAAATACCACTGGGGCAGTGTCCCGAGGCCTACGCAGCAGCGTAAAAATTGCGGTCGGCAAGATTGAGGAACAAAAAAAAAGGTAATTAAAATTAGTAAGAAGCGTAACATTGTAGATTGAGGTAACAATAAAAAAAAGGTCTTTAATTTGTATATTCTGCATATAGTAAGGGCCCCTTGGTCACTTGCTACCGCAGGGCCCCAAAGCCTCTAGTTATGGCACTGATAAAAAGATTATTTTAAGACCATTTTGTAACAGTCGCTAAAACAATACTTAATTAATCGACTGATATAGTCATGATAAATAAATACAAAGAATGTGTTTTGAAATAATGAAAATAATTAAGGGTTTGTTTACAAAATATTCAAACATAAATTTATTTTTGCCGCCATTATGTTGCTGTAATCGTATTGGTGGCATGAATGGCATATTAAAATTACTGGCACATCATTGGTTGGTTAAAAAGTTGATTGGTTGAACACGTCCAGTGACAATAGTTGTTTTTTGGGTTTTTTGTTGATTGTGACATTTATTAAATGTCAAAAACTTATTCTTATAATGAATCATGTCAATACAATTTAAGTGTGATTACTGATTATATAATATTTTCTTATTAAAAGTGAAATAATGTGCTTGTGTTATATGTAATTTATTTTAATATTACAAAATATTGTAATTACATTTTTTTTAATTTAAATATTATGGAAATTATGTTTTTATAAATATCTAAAGAAGTTGTATACTTTTATTATTTAAAATAATATGTGTATTATTTAAAAATACATTATTTAAACTCGTTTACAGACATCACATTTTCCTAGAGACGCGCATGCCATTAACAATTTTCTCTATTATTTCCAATCGGTTAACTGTCACGTTGCTTCAACACGTGCGACGCGTGCGACCTTGCGTTTGTATTGAAAGTTGCTGTGTTTAATCACTGTCCAACAAATAATGATAGTTTTCGAGTATTATTTAGTGTTTTCAAAGTATTACTAGTGTAAAACATATAATAAATCTAATGATTCGATAAATTCTTTATTTTCAAAGAAAGGTAAGTAAAAATGATCAATTGTTTAATTATAAATGTTGATTTGAAATTTGAAAATCAACCATTATACCACTTCATTGTTTAAAATAATTTAAAATACATATTATTATATTGAAGTATGGAATAGTATATTTACAAAACAATTTATTATAAGTAATACATAACATGTACTACATTTATATTATTTTTGATATTTAGCTGTGATATTTAGTTTTTAATTAATATTCAAATGTATTGATTAATATTGCATATATTTTTAGCTCTCGTGTTTTGGCGCGTGCAGTAGAATATTCAAACGTGACTTTTTTTTTACTAACGAATTAGAATGCAGCACTTGTGTGTTAAGTACTTAGCGTAAAAAATCTCGCCCAGGGCAAACGGGCCCGATGACTAGGGGACTAATACAGCTATTGAGCTATACCGGGTCGTGGACTTTGGAGGTTCTATTTCAGGGGTCGGCAACCCGACGCAAGCGGGCGCCATGGCGCCTTTGGTGGATTTTTAATGCGCCCTCGCTGAAGATTGAGAGATTATAAAGTATCTAATTATCTAAGGCCATTTGCATTACATTTAAAATTTTTTTTTTTTTTCAATGCCTATTTTTACCTACCTATCGATTATCTGTAAAATATACTCCTTTGATGATTTTTAAATTTTATTTATCAGTGGCGGACTAAGGAAGGTCGGGGCCCCGGCGGAATTAATGTTAGTTATGGTACCCCCCTAATCCGGTGACACGTTATGAAATATTATATTCAAATAGTTTTTTGGGGGGAAAAGAAAATGTATATGAAATATTCAAATAATATTATTTAGTATAAGGGTCAATCCATATGAAGTGGTCCAGCACCGGTTGCTCGATCATTCTAAAAAAAAGATTATAATTACTCTAACATGTTGGTAGTTCGAAATGACCATTATTTTAATTTTTTTTTTTCGCGTGACGACCATATTTGTTCTACAGGTCGCAGCATTTTTTGTGCTTCAAAGGGTTTGCGAAAACTAGAATATATCAGCTATCTCTCTAAATTTACAATAAAAGTAATAATACTATGATTACACAACAAAAATATGGTGTAAACGGGTCCACCAGTGCATTTTTTAGTGAATTTCTAGAACAAAACATCTCACATAAACATAACAATACCCAGAATACCCCCTTGGTATGGTGCTGAATATATGTATAAAAACTATTAATTATTATAGATCTTATATTGAATTATGGCATGGATGTTAGTAAACCCTCAAATCCATAGTATATTTGCATCACTTGGTGTCCAACAAGGGGACTCGTATAATGTTGGCGAGAATTGCTTGTGTATGTATTAATTTTTAAATCGATATACGTATTTTTAATAATGAACATTATGTAACTTTAAAATTTTGTTGTACAGCTAATTTAAATGAAATACTTGATAAATTATGCAAAGAAGATCGAGCTCTTCGTACATTTCGAAGAGCGATTGCATTCGGACAAAATATAAAAAACGACTTGATTCCATTAATGATAAATGTAAAAAATGATTTGAAAATAATAGAAACAACAATTAAAATACTTGTAAATCTTACAATGCCAGTGGAATGTTTAGTGTCTACAGATGTAATGACTAAAACTGATGTGGGACGTCACACAATGTTCGAATTAAACCGATTGTTAACAACAAGTAAAGAGACATTTGTTGATTCACGTACAACCAAAGCTATTTTGGATTATATCCGAGTAATTTTAGAGAAAGATGAAAAAATCAGTTTAGAACAATGTGAATGTATAAATAACTGCTTATTGTTACTCAGAAATGTTTTACATATTCCTGAAAATACGGATCCATTGTCTGGTCATACAAGTTTACAGAATCAAATATTATGGAATTTATTCACACAGAGCATTGATAAGCTGATATTGCATCTCATTTCACATCCTCAACAATTCACTGAGAATGGTGGAACAGTAAGTTTATAATATTGTACACTGTTATTATTGTAGATGTAAATGAAGTAGCACTAACTAAATTTAACTCTGAATTCCTTTATTCTTATCATAAAAATATTCACATTCAGATTTAAACGTTGATTTATTTTTTAGGCCTATTGGGGAGTTACAATGGTACAGTTAATTGCTTTAATGTATAAAGATCAACATGTGGGTATGTTACATAAGTTATTAAATCTATGGTTTGAAGCATCACTAAGTGAAAGTTCAGAGGATAATGAAAGTAATACGTCTCCACCTGACCAAGGTAGTGGCGATTCTTCTCCGATGTTAACATCAGATCCTACATCAGATTCATCTGATAATGGAGGCAGCAGTAAATCAAATGCTAATCGTATAAATGTTAAAAATTCTACAAATGAACAATCAAATAAACACAATAGAAATATGAATGTTAATCAACAACCAATGGTTAGACCTAAAAATATTACAGCCTGTATGAAGAATGTGTCACAGAGATTGTCAAATCCTTTAGAATCGGAACATAAGGCAAGTGTAATATTTATTTATAGGTACTGATTTATTTAAATACATTCTATCATTTTTAGGTTTTTGTTTATAAATCTTGTGTTTTTTTGGGTTTATATTTTATAGCTAATATATTTTATTATTAACTGTTTTCATTATAAAAGTACAAATAACTTTAAAGTAGTTTGAAATTTTAATAATACAATATATAGGTGCTGATTTTTCTGTTTTATGGTTTATGATAGACTCAACCAACCAAATTATATGTATATTTTGCTGATTTTTAGAATCACTTCGCCCGTTATAAATGTGATCAAATAATTCATGTTAAATGTAATTGATAGTTTTGGAAGTGGGAATAAAAAAAAATATTTAGACTTAAAAACTCGTTGGACAAATATGATTACAATATCCGGTATCTACTGTATATATTTTAATTACAGATTTTCTATTCTGTTATACAGTAAGAACTCTATGTTTGTTGTTGTACAGTAATAATTAATAACATTGCATATTTGAAGAATTTCAACCCTCATTACCTTATTAAACAGATTACTTGCAAGATTTCAATATTTAGCTTACTGATTTTTAGATGAGCATTTTCCTGATGATATATATAATTGTAATTATATGATTGGATTGTAAATTACAATTTCTTAAAAAATAATCTCAAACAGATCATTCACTGTTATAAATGTATAAAAAAAAATATATTTTGTAATAGAAAGGCAACATTTATATTTTAAACATGGCTGATCGAAATATAATAATTTTTTATATTTATAAACTATAGTTTGTAGAAATATTTTAAACATACTTTTATAACTAATTTATTTTTTCTTTTTCTTTTATATATACATTTATATATTACAACTTGTGCCTTTTATATTTTAAAAATATTTTATGTACTTTTATATGTTCATTCATTACATTTTACACCAATCCTGAATACCTTCTAATCATTGAACATCCATCTGACCAATTCATGATTTTCCTATAACCAAGTTGAACGTCATTCGGCCTATAGAAGGATGGCATCAACATCTCGCCTTGGTCACATAATCATTCCATGTTTACCTCGTTCGGACTGCGGCACAGCTCTATCTTGAAAAATATGTCGGTAAATAACATGATTAACTCAAATTAAAATATATAGCTATAAAAAATCATTGTTATTTTTATTTAGAAAAAACATTAAATCTGTATTCATTGTGGAAAACATTATACTCACAATTTTATGTATTTTATAAAGAGAAAAAAACCCATAAATACGGTTTATAACATCTTTAATTAATCATTAACTACTTGTATTAAGAATGATTCAATTTTAGGGCTATGCATTTTGTTGATTATAGTGACGATAATTAATTTTGCAATTTTTTTTTTTCATTTTTCATACTATCATTCACAAAAATATAATTTCTGTTTTTAATTAAATAAATACACTAATATTAATTTCAAATTATTATGTTTATAGTCTACAAACTCAAATAATAATATTAAAAAAATGGATTGTCCTTCGGTATCAGAATTATCAGATTGCGGTTATGCTACTCAAATGGAAAAAGAATCTATATCAACATCGAGTAATGATGACGATACTCCTCGTACAAAACCTGTACATCAAAAACCACACACATCACAAAAATCAAGATTAAATAAAGCTAGAGGGTCGGCTTTAGATAAAAAGGAATGGAGAAGAAAAAAATTAATTAAAAGGAGTAAAACACATATGTGCGTAGTTAATTCAAATAGATTAATATATTTTATATATTATTTAATTTTTTATTAAATATTAATTTTGTGTAACATGCCTGAATTACTATTATGAGTATGAAACACAGATTGGAACATTATAATTTAAGCATTATTTAAATATTAAGTCTCGGTTTTTATTTTCAGAATAAATATGAAGGGATTAATGCACCATATGCCAACAAATGATGATATATCAAATATTTTAAAAGAATTTACTGTTGACTTTTTACTCAAAGGTTACAGTCACTTGGTACAAGAACTACATGGCCAGTTATTGTCTAACATGTACGCTCAGATAGATACATCTCATTTCTTTTGGCTAGTAACATATTTTCTTAAATTTTCTACACAACTTGAATTGGATTTAGAACATGTAATGTTGGTTCTCTCATTTGATATTATCTCGTACTTAGTATTTGAAGGTGTTAATTTATGCGAACAACTTGAAATTACTACAAAACAGATTGGTGGTGATTTAAAACCATGTTTAAGAAGATTGCATTTAGTAAGTTTTTATTTTTATATTTGTTTTGAACAGTTCGTAATTTTAATTGTGTCTTTAAAAATATTATTGACTTTTTTATGTTTAATATCATAAAATAATAAACATTGTAAAAGATTTATAAATAAACTTCATATTGATAATTCCTTGTAAGAATTATAATTTCATATTTAATATTTCAGGTTGTTACAGCAATTCGTGAATTTTTGCAAGCAGTGAATATGTATAAAAAGTTATCACACATCAGTGAAGATGATCGTAATTATATTATGCAACTACAGTTAAAAATAGCTTCCACAGAAAATTTAAAATCTTTATTTGTATTACTAATTCGACAATTTAATTCAAGCATTCAAAACCAACAGTATTTACAAGATTTGATTGTTACAAATCATATTATGTTGATATTTTTGGACAATACTAGTAAACAACCTGGAAATAAACTTTCAATAAGTATGACTGACCATCTTAAAAAGTAATCATTTTTATATTTTTAATATTTCGATTTTTCTAGTTTATTCTACAGCAAAGACAGTAATCTAGACATAAATGTCGATATTAAGTATCATTGTGTAGACCGGCTTTGACATTTTTGATAATGTTTTTATATTATATAGGAATTATTGATATTTTCAGATTTGCAACAGTAGAAATAATGCATCAATATGGTTTGCTGTTGGAAAATTTCCAAAATAATGGTGAATTTGTTAATGATTGTGTATTTACTATGATGCATCATGTTGGAGGCGATTTGAACAAAGTGTCAACATTATTTCAGCCAATAATACTTAAAACATTCTCTCTTATTTGGGAAACAGACTATGAAATATGTGATGTAAGGAGTTTGACTAATTCATTTGCATTTAATAAGACATGACCATTTCAAGAAAAAATAATTTTAAAAATTTTAAAAATCATTTTGGTTTAATTTATTCTTTTCAGCGAAGTAGCATTTTATATCTACAGTAAGTACTCGACTTAAGTGGTTACATACTGAAAAAATTATTTAATATTTTAAGGAGTACATAAATGTAAAAATATATGTAATATCTGTATGTCGAGGACTTATTGTATCTATATACTGAATGTTTTTTTAAGGACTTGTATGTTTCAGGCAAAAGCTTCATGGTTTCGAGGATGCTAAATATTGACATTATGAGATAATCTTAAAAGGGTCACCTTGATGGGTTTTTAGGTTCTACTTTTTTTTACATTTGTAATTAACGGGAAAAAATAAGCAACTTTTGTTTGAAATTTTTTTATGATATGAAACAAAACAAATAAAAATTTCTGGATGAACTTTTTTCTATATAAAAAGTAGCATAAAAAAATTAATAATAAAATTAAAAAACAATTAGCGTTCTTGAAACTATGAAACTTTTGTCTGGAAACATTTTTTCTGAAAATTTGTTATTTGGGTATAATCTGTTAGAAAGTCTTTAAAAAAACATCCGGTATAAATATGTATTTACTTAGTATAAAGGAGTATAAAGAATGGATTTGAAAGCACAAATGATTGGCTAACAACTGTTTTAGTTGGTAAATTTGATATAAATTTTAGTATAGTGTATTGTTTTATTCGTTAAGATATAGATAGAAAAGAAAATTTTTGAACTGGTTCAAATCTTTTTATTTTTTAAGGATTCACAGTTATATTATATAAGAACATATTATTTGTTCGTGATGTTCTTGTTTTTAGGATTGGGCTGATTTAATTGAGTTTGTTATTCATAAGTTTATAAATACTCCTCGAACAAGTCCGTTAACAACAGACAGCTGTTCTACACTAGATGACACTCGTACATCTTCAGAAAAGAAGTATGTTTTATTTTTAATTGTTTGTATTTTTTAATGTATACAATAATAATTTTTACAGTTGGAATGAAGAAGAAATAATAAAATTAAAACAATACTATGATGAGAGTCAGCACACATTTGATCCAATTTCAAATATGGTAAAATCATTTGAAGAATTAGGTGTTATTAAAAGCAAATTTTCAATTCTGCATAAACTTTACGAACAAGGTTTAATAAATATGGATACTTACAATGAATGGGTCAAAGGACAAAACGTTTATAACGATAATAGTATTGTTATGATGCCACAAACAGATGACAATGACATAATAATGCTGAGAGAAATACTAATGAAAGATAATTTTGGTTCCTATATAAAGTGGTTACAGAAAGTGTTACTCGATGCGTGCTATGTAAAAATTAGGCTTTTGAATCGAAAGTTGAATTCCAATGCTGATCATATAATGGAACCAATACCTCATTATTTTTCAGGTATTACATTTTTTTTGTTACTTATACCCATAGTATAAGTAAGTACTGTAAAACTGATTTTTTTTTAAATCCGGATTTTGATGGAATTATCCATTTTGACCTTCCCTGAATTCATTTTGACTATTTTCGCCATGATGTCTGTGTATAAAATACGACAAATTGTAGAAGCGTAAAATTTTATATTTAAGATTAATTTTTGTCTGAGAAGAAAACCTCCTATTTTTGAAAATGATTTTTCAACCAGATACGGATGTTTACTGATGTAGATTTTTAAATTTTTCGAATTATTTTTGAAACAGTGCGAATTAGAGATAATTTTACAAAATGTTTATAGTACTTAAGTTATTTTTTCTTTTTAGTTATGAAAAAAGCTATTCCTATTGTTGCTTGGAGTTATGAAGAAACACAAGTATTATCTCAGTTACCTTTTGTTTTATTAATGCATAAAATAGGGTTCCATTTGTCATCAGATACAGGATTAATATTTCCTCGAGTTCCTGAATTTTGGACAGCTGAAGTGTTATTTAATGTTGCATTAAAATTAGGACCTATTGACAAATGTAAGTTGTATCTATAGAAATATAATACAGTGAAACCTGCCTAATCTGGAAAACCTGGACAAACTGAAAATAAATTTCGAAATGTAATTATTTTTTTTTGTACTTTGTAAGATGGAAATCTGTGAAACGGAAAAAAATATCGGAGCGATCACGTTAAATTTTAGGCAGGTTTAATTCAATGTTAAAAATCTATCTTGCAAAACAGATAGGACAATGAACCACAACCTTTTTGTCTAGCAAGCTCTAATTGGCTGACAGTTCATAACTGTCTTTATTTAACCAGAATAAAACAATTGTGAAGTCAAAACGGTACATGTTGAAATTGAGTGGTATTGTTTTATTGTGATTAAAAAGATGTTTATATATTTAGTATGTAATTAATACTACATATTTTTTACCCTCACAGGGAGATAGCAAAAAAATTCAAAATGGTATAAAGAGGTATTTTTGTAAATGTCAAAAAAAGATCTCTTAGGTCTGGTATTATAAAGAATTAACTTGAGTGCAGAAGCAAATTAGCTCTCAGATAATGCTATCTGCTAGGCACTGAATATAAATGACAACACACTCAAATATGTAGCGAATGAAATCGTACATATTGACGCATGCGTGATAAGTACAATCAGCGACTTAAAATAAGTGCTACCAAGTATACTTCATAAAATGCATTTACATTATTATACATTTATTACCACTGCTTTAAAATATCAATTTCATAACAATTTAACACCTAGCAGATAGCGTTAGCTGGAAGCTTATTTGCTTTTGCACTCAAGCAAATCCTTTATAATACTGGGAATTAATGTAATCATTTTGATAATATTGCTGTCTGGGTTATTATTAAAAATAACAATAAATAAATAAAAATTGTTTTTAATTTGTTTATTCCACAATCGTAATAATAAAGAATGGCTGTATTACGAAATATTATTTTTTAAATAATTTATTATTATTTTAGCAATGATATATTTTGATATCAATCTTATAAATAAAAGTATAGAAAATGTAGAAGAATTATCTTCAATGGACGATGATACCGAATCTGAAAATGTTCACTATTTAAGTGAATCGTTTACACCTGTTCAACCAATATCGATGATCAGATTTACACCATTGTAAGTACCTACTTTTTCTTTATTAAAATAAGAATACATTAATAACATATATGTATGTCTTGCTTACAGACCAAACCCTCCCACAAATTGGCTACAAACGGTTATAGCCACAAATGCTTCCAATATGGTACACAGTGAAAGGTATTTATTTTAATTCACTATAAAATAATTTCCTATTTGTTACCTAACCTGCCATATGATTGTATATGTATTGCTGTATACCTATATAATAAAATCAATATTGATTTTGACCAATTTTTCATCACACATTAAGTCAAGACTTGGGTTACATATACTAAAAATTAAATCATTATTAATATAAAATATTACAATCCTTTCAGTGATAAAGAAATAAGTGTAGAAATACCAGATGACTTTACTCCTATACCTATAGCTAACGAAGTTCCTATGATTGCAATGGTGGTTGAGACAAAAAATAAATGTGAAATCAACGATGAAAATGAAAACTATTTTTTTGAGAAGATGGATTGTATGTATTCAGTTAAAGCAGATAGTCTAATGAAGGAATCAGAACATATTGGTACAATGAGTGAAACTGCATCCGTTGTTTCGGATTTAACAAGAATGTACGTCAGTGACGAAGAAGAAAAATTATAAAAAAATTTTAATTAATTTTTATGCTAAATTTAATGATGTTTAGGTCAATATGTTATTGATCTATGTTAATGTCATTCAACTTTTCAAGTTAAGTAAAAATAAACTTTTTGTGGGAAGAAAGTGGTAGGGGTGATAAAATTGAACTTGGCATACATTCGATAGAAGTACAAATTTAAGTGTGACACTAATAGTAACGATAATAAAAATTACATTAAGCCCCAGTATTATAAAGAATTTGCTTGAGTGCAAATGCAAATTAACTTCCAGCTAGCGCTATCTGCTAGGTGTTAAATTGTTATGAAATTGCTCGATATTGTAAAGCAGTTGTAATAAATGTATAATAATGTAAATGCTATGCATTTTATGAGGTACACCTGACAGCACTTATTTTAAGTCACTGCGTATGCGTCAAGGTTATCAAATATATGATTTCATTTGCTACATCTATGAGTGTGTTATCATTTATATTTAATACCTAGCAGATAGCGTTAGCTGGAAGCTAATTTGCTTTTGCATTCAAGCAAATTCTTTATAATACCGGGCATAAATGTCTATAATTTGGGGTACTGTAATTGACCTCACTTGAAAATGTATCTTTTTATGACTGTAATATCTTCAATACCATCATAAATATTGATTGACTATAAAAACTGATTTGATATTTTTAATATCTAAACAACAGTTATATAAATGCAATATACATACCAAGTTTAAATATTATATGCAAGATTCTTATGTATAAGTCCAAATTATAAAACAGCAGAGAATATAAATAATATGTGATTTAATATAACCTATATTAGTGGAGTGCAATTATACAAAAAAAAATGGAAAATCTCATAACCCAGTTTCACTGAATGAATTATTGAAAAATTCAACAATCGAAAAAAACTTTAATATTTAAAGTTATACGCAGAGAGTCGAACTGATACAATTTCTTGAACCGGTTTGACTTCGGTTTTTTTCAGTTCAATTTATTTACTTATTTTTTATTTTGGTAACCGGTTCAAATTCCTCTGAACATTGCAGAAGGTTTCACAAAATAGTGGTACTGAGTTCCAATATAAAAATCTTTTTGCATTCTACTAAAGATATATATACTCGTATATACAAATAATTGATCTACTATGTTATAGAATCCAATACTGATAAGTTAGTTAACACGTACAATTATTGATATCAATATAAATTGTGTTTAATTATAAAAATGAAATCTTGAAATATTAAATTATGTTTTCCTGTGATATTACAAAGAATATATTTTAAAATAAAGTAAAAAGTATAGACAAGTTCATTGTTCCTACATAATTTTATTTATATATTCTTGTACTTTATTTTAGAATACTCAATTTAACTTTTTTTAGTAGTTATTTGTTGTGTAATCATTGCTAATAATGATTTTAAATGATAATAAATATTCCATTAACATACTGTGATATTGAAATGCACGGTAAAATATTATAGATTTTTGTTTCACTTTTTAAATCTAATTACTGATGTTGGGTATTATAAAGAATTTGCAAAGCAAAAGCTAAGTTAACGCTATCTGCAAGGTGTCAAATTGCTATGAATTTGCTCAGGATTTTAGAGCACACACTCACCATTGCTTTTAGATCGCTAATTTCTACTTTCTACACATGCGTCAAGGTCATTCATTTAAACCATACCATTGATTAGAATTGTCAGTGGGCTGTCATTTATATTTAACCCGTTAATGCCCAGAATCTTATATATAGGACAGCGAGTTTCTATACTTGACTTTCTTTTAGAGAACATGAACAAAAGCGAGCATAAAACTTTAACGGATTAATACTTCGCAGATATCTTTATAATACCTGACATGAATAATTTATTTTGTATAAATTATTAATATAATATATAATTATTTTCAAAAGAGATAGTTAATATGTTTTAATATTTTATTGCATTTTGAATAGTTTTTCCAATTGATTACTTTTTTTATGAAACATAAAGTATAGGTAAAGGAATATCTCGATTTATTTTTTTAATCAAATGCAGTTTATAAAAATAATTTTTAGAATCTATTTTTAAAACTTTTGATAGTTTGATCAATATTGTATTTTTAGTATTTCTATTTATAATTGATTACCATTTGTTTACAAAATGAATTAAAAGTATTATTTTATCATTCTCAACAAGATTACAGTGATGAGTTGTTACTAATTTGGAACATATAGTTTTTAATCTACCAATTAACATAATTTATAATTGAAATATAGTTTTAAACAGGATTGATGGTAAACTCTTTAAAATTAAATATGTATGTTTAATTATTATTTTTTTTTTTAATGTTAAATGTATAAGATATAAAATATCATAATAAATAATAACAACTTAATTGTCTCTACGTCAGAATTTAATGAAATTGAAAGTAAACACAAGAATACAATTTGAGATTACAACATCTCTATTCCTTTTAAAAGCATGATGATGATTCTGTGAATCGAAAGCCTGCATTTTCTTTTATTTTCATTAAATTTTGACGTTTAGACAATTAAGTTGTTATTATTTATAATATTTAACGTCACTACTATTATATTATTAAATATCATAATATATATAATATAAAGGGGGAACAATTATAATAACAATACATATATCTATTAACAGTAGTTTATACTATTATAATAAACTTTTTATTTTATATTGTATTCTAAAATATTTTAATTTTCGTATTATACCCTAGTATCAGTGTAAATTTTAAAAGCAATGAAATTTTGATTCTTATCAAAATGTAATCTTGTGTTATAGCTTGCAAACCTCATCAGCAATGTCGTGGGGGTCTGCATATCTGTCTATTGATCTTGCAACACAATATTACGGGCACAAATCATTCACAAGAAATACAAATGGGCACTTGCATTTTACTGCTGTAATTTGTAGTGCATGCACTATTATTTAAATCACAAACATTTTATGCAAAATTTTTGTGTAGATACCAACCTACTTTTGTAAAATCCTGTTATAATTTTGATTTTTTATAGACAAATGTGAAAACCGACCCCTATATATTAAAATAAATTTTATAAAGTTTTGCTACTGGGGTAATATATATTTATTTGTATCTTATTATCTTTAATGTAAAAATTTTAAATGATATAAAATATTTTCCAATATCAGAAAATAATCAATTGGAAAAATTATTACTAAAATATTCATAATGACCATTATTACCTACCTTACATTGTGCCTAAAATATTATATATTTATTGTGGCATTATTTGTGTATGTACAATTTAGATGTATATAATTTTTTAAAATTAGATCATACATGAAATATGTATTTTTGTATAATTTGTAGGATAAAAAAAAATATGAGTTTTTTTGATGTTGTGTATTATATTTTGGTGTTCTATCATAAAATCATTTTTAGAATACCAATTATAATTATATAGGTATATTGTTTTTAATGTTCTTTTAAATAAATATTATTACATATTTTTTGTTTTTGGATTTGACCAGTAATTTTTGAACACGTATGCATAGCCAGAAGCTTTTTATTAGCTTTTATTATTCTGTGGCCAGAAGGTATTTTTTTTGCAAGGGAGAATTTTTTTTTATTGTTTTTACAGTATAATTTTTTATGGAAAAAATTGAAGAATATTTATTTATATTGTTTTATATATATTTGTGGATTTACTTATTCCTGTGGGTAAATACCAGTTAATAATTATACTTATTTTCATATCCAATAAATTATTTTTTATCAAAATGAAGCTTTATGCTGCAGGAACAATTTATGATCGATACTTTTGATTCAGTTTTGTTTACAATTTAGTACCTATATCTATTTTGAATATCTTTATTTTCAATGCATATTATTTTACATAAATTACATATACATATCATATTTAATTTTCTAAGTTAATATAATGCAGTTGCATTTATTTTAATGAGATATAAATATATATTCATAAATGGTGAAAGTCATGTGCAAGGTAGCATGAACCTCAAGATTTATAAATAGTGATAGTTACCAACATAAGGTTTGAAGTTTTGTGTTGTTTTTGAATTTGGCATCTAGAAATGTCAAAAATATTTATGAATTTATTTTACAATTATTTATTTACATTTTAAACGCAAAAGTACTTAAATAAACATTAAAATGTAAGTTTAATTTATTATGATATATATTAAGACACTATTATTATTTTTTATTCCATTTAGGTCAGGGGCTCATTGTATGGTCAATGATAATTTTTGTGGTGAAACTGAAACCTTGAAAATTATAAAAGAATTTCAAAAATTATATGAAGATAAGTTTAAAAAGATCGATGAACTAGAAAATGTCGATGCTTCGGAGGTGATCACAATGGTTTTTTACCAAAATTACAACCTACTTAATTCTATATCAATTATTTTGTAGTTAAAAATACAAATGCTTCAAGAATGGGTACGTGACATAACTGATCAAAATACGATGCTAGTAGAAGCTGTTGAAGATTTAGAACGAGAAGCATCGGATAGAGTTACATTGTTAGAAGAAAAACTACAATCATCTCAAGCAGTTTATAAAGCACTTTCCTCTAGTTGTAGACCTCAAGAATTCTCAAAAATAGATGATGTATTATTAAATATCAATTATTAATAACATATATTTTAACACAATTAATTGTAGGTTAAAAATAAATCAGAAACAATACAAGTAAAAAATTTAGAAGCAGATGTTAAAAATTTATTAGAGGTTATTCGTCGAATACGAGATGAAGGAATATGGTCTATTAAAGAATTAACTTTCCATACTATTAATGGTGATGATATTATTGAGAATAAAAGGTAAATACCTATATTTGTACAATATTTTTAATAATACATAAATATGTATTTATTTTTCAGGTCTAAAGCATTAATAAATACTCGTACTATTGAAAATAATCAGAATAAAACTAAGGTATGTAAATTATCTGTATTTATTATAAATATTCCAAGAGGCTGGACAAAATTGAGGGTTCTATTACCATTAGTTAATTAGGTATGTACTTGATTGTTAGGTGGGCACTAGAGTCACTCCAGTAAGAGTCTGGACAGCGCGGATCGATTTTTGGTTGATTGTAGTAGCCAAGTCTTGCCCACAGTTGTATTTTCTGATTTTATTAGTCAATATCAAATATACTTTATATTATTGCATTATCATGTACACAAAATTCAATGGGTATATTCAAATTTTTAATAGTAATTATGTTTTTAGCAGGATTTACAGTCCTTAAAAGATGATCTGCAACAGACAAAAGAACATTTGAATAAGAAAATAGCAGAAAATATAGCTTTGACAGAACAAATAGCTAAAATGGAAAAGGTAATTTTATTATTAACAATTTACATCTAAAGGCCTCTATACACCACCCAATCTGCAGGGCCGATTTGTAGGGAGGTAGAGTGGGGGTAAATTGGGTACTGTTATAGTAAGTAGTGTTTTTTATATATAATCGCCCTGATTTGCCTATACACGACCCAATCTGCAGGGACTCTGCAGATTGGATGTTAAATTGGGTGGTGTATATAATTTTTGTTAGAATTTTTTATACTTTGTATTTTGTTTTATAAAGATACGTATCCACTAGTTAATCTTCAGGCGTGAATTCACTACTTTGTCACTGTGGATTAGTACTTTAATAAAACAATAGTTGTCTAGTTTTAAAATGTTTCATTTTTTAATTTTGATATAAATATTCTTGCATTGATAATAATTAATATTATTTGTTTTTTGATAATATTGAATATTAATTTTAAAACATAATTCTTTTTTTTTTTAATTGTTTAAAATAAAAAGTGGAGATTGTCTATTACAGTCTGCCAAAGAAACTCGCGATGCATTAACTGCAGAAGTAGCTGATAAACATGATAGTGTTCGTGCATTACGTCATGAATATCAGAATTTAGAAGAACAATGTCGACAACTTGATCAACAAACACATTTTAAAGAAGATATAATAAAAGAAATGAGAAAGGAATTACGTGCAATGAGATCAAAGGTAAATTTTTTTTTTATAAATTTTATAAATAATTACATCATTTTTAGTTATAAATGAAGAACTCAGTTGCCAGAACTATTGATTCCACTTTTTGTTGATTTAAGAGTTTTGTTTCAAAGATATCTTATCAAATTGTTTGATGTTTCATTTATTTACCAATAAAATTTAAAAAAATTACTGTATGTCCCATTTAACATCCAATAACTTTTTGTGGAGTTAATCATTTTGGCTTATGAACAACTCAAATATTACTAAAACGTCTTTAAAAATGTTAAATAGTATTGTAGTGAAACTATATATTAATGTGAATATTTCCTATCTAGTATTTATCCGTTATGTCAAAATTGTCATCTGCTGAGGTTAATGAACCCGTTTTATCTGCAAAAGTCTCTTCGCCGAAATCTTGGAAACATTCTGCTAATTCTCGCACTGCAGTTATCTTACCAGATAAAATCCCTAATAAAATTGATCATAAACAGTCTGATTATAATGTATGTACATGTGATGATAAAGGTGTTAAAGAGCCAATTTATGAATATTCTTGGAAACTCTCATATCAATCAAATAATTTAAATAACCCGGAGAAAGGTTTAAAAAATGATTTCAATCGATATAAAAATCATAATAATAATAAAGTGGAAAGTGGATGTTCAAAAAAAAACTGTAATGTTACCGATAAATTTTCAAAAAAATTGGAATCATTAAACGTATTGACTGATAATATTATGAAAACATTAAACAGATATGAAAAAAAAGATAATAATTGATATTTTTTATAAAGTTATTAATAATAAATTTTTTAATTACATTTAAAAAAAATAATTGAAATATTTTTTTGTAATTTCTGTATTTAACAATAAATAAAATTATTAGTAATTAAATTGATTTTATTTACAATAAAATAAACTAATTGTTAAATGTGTTTTTTACTTATATAATAATTATGTCAATTAAGTTACAATTAAAAATATTGTTAATTCTATTTAAATTTTAAAGAGGAATATGTATGTATCTACTCCAATAAAATATTACATATTTTCTTAATTCTTACTTACTTATTTTACATGTTAATAATAAAAACAAGAAAGTAATAAATAAAAAACCATTACTTCGGTAATCTATTTTTCGGTTCGGTTCCAGTTCCGGTTCAAAGTCAGATTAAAAATTTAGGTTCAGGATCAACATAAAATTTTGAACCAATTTTTGTTTTAGGTTTGGGTTCGGTTTGATTCCTTAAATAAAATACATGATTTTATTTATTTTCAGTTAAACCAAGAAAATCAGTGTGAAGTTTATATGACAGATATCACATTGAAGAATTATTCTACAAATATCTGGAATCAGTTAAAAGACGCATCTAATAATGAAATTCCATCTTCAACTAAAGAATTAGTAACATTTTTAATTCAGTCAGAGCAAAATGGAGTTTTTGATGAACTAAAGTTTGGAATAAGTGCTACACTTTCTGATATATACAAAAGAGATAAACAGCTAATAGATTATAACAGTAAAGTTGTTACCATACAAGACAATATTTCTACAAATTTAGAACTTTTGAATTCAAGTCAAATAAGTTTAGATACACATGTATGTATTTTTTATTATCTTTTATTGAATTTTAGTTGGATTGATCCTTTGGATTCATATTAGAATATAATATAATACAACAGATTTATGCCCTTTCTAAAATTAATAAAAGTACTTTTTCAACAACTTTTTTTCTTACACTATATATCAACACTTGTTACATAGAATATCACATTTTATTTCTCTTACAAAAACTAACATTATAACTTTTTAACTAAGGAAACTAACATTTTTAATTTTTCACTGCAAAAACTGGCACGCATGATATTTCGCCGCAAAAAGTAGCACATTTTATATTTTATGAAGTCTGCATAAATAGTAAATGATAAGTGAAAACAATGTTTAATAGGTTTATTACACATTCAATTTATATCCTCAAGTAACACTGGGTCCACGCCAGTTTTATATAAATTGTTACTCAATATCCGTAGAAACAGACATGGTATTAAAATAAAGAAAAGTAATAAATATACATCACATGTGTTTACCTAAACATATCTGTCACTTTTATATATTTGTAATATTATCTATCGTTACACTTATTATTTTATTTATATTTTAATTATTTTTATTTTTTTTAGAAACAAAGTCTTGAACATATAAAAAATAATCAAAAGACTATTGAAGACAGATTATCTGATATAAAAACTTTATTAGAAACATTGCAAGCTAAAAAGCTTAATTTATATGAAAAAATGTCAGATGATAAAAATTCCTTTAGAGAAACAGAGATGTACAATGAAAAACCCGTCAAAGAAAATTTCTTACTAAATAATTTAGCAAATGAAATAAAATTGATAATGGAGAGTTTTGAATGCCGAAGTGAATGTATTTGTGAATTAGAAAAATTAAACGATACAATTAAAACAATTTTAGTGTCTACGCGTGATGAGTTTAGCATAGCATTAAAGCAATCGGAATTGTATTTAAAAGATAATGAAATGTTTCAACAAAAAATATCAATAAATTTAGAAAACTTGAACAAATTACAATCATTGTTTCAGTTCAGTGATGAATCGCAATATATTAGCAGTGATAATTTCCAAGAAAACATGCAGGTTAAAAGAAGTGTAAGTTACCAATTAGATGAATATAATAATGCCTCTGAAAGGAATTCTTTTGTTGATACATTGTTAGAAAAAATGAAAAATCACGACAAACAAATTGAAGAATTGGATTCGACAATATCCAAATTGCATAAAGAATTGAATAATTCACAAACAGAATTAGCCGCACTTGAGAAAAGAAATTCAGAAGAAAGGATGAATTTTGAATATGGAATTAAAAAAAGTTATGAAACTAAAGTAAAAGTTCAGCAAGAACTTATTAAACAAAAGGATAAAAAGATTGAAGAGTTAATAAAGATTTTGAAAGGAAAAGCTGATGAAAAGAAAGAGTTTGAAGAGAAAATTAAAGTATTGCAATCGGAGGTATGTTTAATTTTTTTTGTATTGGTTAAAAAATATTTGAATTCATTCATTTTTTTAGTCATCAGTTGCTCCTACCAATTCTTTGATTGCACAATTGGTATCAGAACTTGAAGAATATCGAGAGCAGTTGACAGAATCTCAAAGTTCTATTGATGAAATGAGAAATAAACTTGAAGGCAAACATCAAATGTTATTAAATCGTGAGGATAAGGTACTAAATATTTATTAAGTCATATTTAATCTCATACTTTTGAGATTTATTGTCTTGAATAAACTGAAACATTTCTTGGGTTTACATTTTAGATAATAAGTTTAGAGAAAACTATGAGTTCATTGAATAATATGTTAATTAAATCTCAAAACGAAATCAAACAAATAAAGAAGAAATCTACAGAAAATTTAACTAATGATGTAGAGCAGATATTATCTATTACACAAATGGGAATTAAAGACTTCCATACAAAAGTTACAAAATATGTAAGTCATTGTAAAGTCTTATATTTTTATAATGACAGTTTAGCTTATTTATTTATTTTAATATTACATATTTCTTTCTGAAAGGCTCACATATATTAAAAATGGTAGAATACTGTCAGATTTAGTATAATTTATGCGTATAATAATTACTAATAACAATTACTATTGTTATTAATTAATACTCAACATTTGTATTTTAAGTGTGATAGTTTGCAAGAAACAGTAAATAATGAATTTATTAATTTCTGCAATGATGTAAAACAGAATACAATGAGTTTTGATGAAAAAAATGTAATCTTAGTCGATAATGTTTTACAAAAGACCGCAGATAAAAAAGTTAAACTAAAAATATTTTCTGATATAACAAAACAGTCTAAAACAATCGATAATAACAAAGAATATATGAGAAATGCACTAAAAGATGAAGTAAGATATATAATTACATTTTAATATGTAGTGAATTTAAAAAATCCTCCTGCAAATGATCATAGATTATAAGTGTATATTTGCACTGATATTCCGCCAATGTGAGTAAAGTATATAGTATTTAAAAACAGTCCGTTGCTGCAAAGATTGAGTTAAATATAAAATAACCCCCACGTATTGGGCCCGCAGTTGTGTTAATATCAGTGTGTATATACACATAGTCTATGTTCATATTTGCGGTAGTATAATTAACAAGTACCAAAATAATTAAACTTATTTTTTTAACAGTTCATTTCGAATTCATTGTTACAAAAATCATCAAAAAAAAATAAGAAAATATCGATGTCACTGAAATATAATCAGACAAATGTATATTCTAAAAAATATTTAAGGTTAAGAAAATGCAATTTATCATTAGAAAAAGCTTTACAAAAATTCAATTATGATAACCTACAGTTAAAGAAAACTGTTAAAAATTTGCTATGCATTAAAAGAAATTTAGAACAACAAATATATTTGAATGATTGTATAATTCAAAGTAAAGACATGAAATCATCTGATCGAGGAACTAAAATTGTATTTTTTATAATGAAACTGCTTAAAATGGTACACATTGTTATACTCATATTTTGTCATATGGAAACATGTATTAATTACTTTTGAGGGGTGGGGGGTAAAGATCTCTAAAATCTTATTATGAATACTTACAAGGGATGGAGGGGCCAAAAATTTCAAAAATCTAAAAATTGTACTCATATTTGCTACAGACAACGTTAATTAGTCGTATGAAGTATAATTATTTCAACATTGAAAAAAAAAACAATAAAAAATATACATAAAGCTGCCTAAATGGACAACCTCCATTTTAGTTAAAAGAATTGAATTATTTTATTGTACAAGTAGTGTAGTATATATTTATTGTATTATATATTAATTAAACACCTCTTATTGTTAAATGTAGAACTTATCTCAAAAAGAAATAATATATAAATTAAAAGAATCAATATATAAATATCAGAAAGAAGTGGTAACTTTAAAATACCAGAATGAGAATATAAATTCAAATGAATATTTTAATAAAATGAAATTTGAAGATAAATATATGTTATTGGAAAAAAAATTAATTGATTATGATGAACAAATAAAATATTTAAAATATAAATTAAAAGATGAGAAGAGTAATAATAAACAATTACCTGAATATTTATTAAATAAATTGATTGTGAGGAGCAGTCAAGAAATTAATTTTACCTCAGATAATTATCAAGTGTCTGCTTCTAAATCAAGTAAAAGAAGAAAAATTGTTGATTTCTATAAAATGGTATACAATTTTAATATATTTTATTTTAATACATATAAAAGTCAATTATTTGTTTTAATGTGAAATCTCGTTTATCCTTTAGAAAAATATCAGATAAAATGGGGATTAGTATTTTTCGATTTTGATAACGGGTGAGGAAGCCTTGTTACTAAATATTACACAAAACTGGATGGTTTGGCATAGTGACACACTAAAAATTTATGTTTAGTAGGGTCTAGTTGGGTAGGATTTTAAAAAAGCTTACAATTAGTGTTAAACATATCTCGGTCAATTTTCAATGTAATGGCTTTAGATGAATTATCTTTAACTGGTGTTCCGCAAAGTTATTACTTAAGAACAATTTTCAATATCATGGAAACTATGTGTAGGAATTTGTATAGATAGACTGTGCTGTAATAGGTTCTACTAAAGAATTTGTTACGCTTGCAAAGACGTGAAACCCAAACATTTTATCACTACTCTATTTTTTTTTACATAGGGAAATCCAAGTTCAAAAACATTAATGATCACATTATAATCTGTATTAAACCATTGTTTATTTAAGCTCTGCTTGCATATTAGTATTGTCGTTATTTAAAAAAATATTCTGTGATTCTGAATAAATTGAAAATTGCTGACATGTTTGTGTATGTTTGTAGTCTGGAAATTACATGACTTATTTAGAAATAAAATGTTTAAGGCATTAATTTTGTTTATTGTTAACTGGCTTCTAAACATCTATTGTAAAAAAGTAATTACATAAGATCTGGATAAACAAAATTCCACAATATGTCTAAATTTTATAAATTAAAGTTACTAATGCTCAAAATAATTCTAGATTCAAATTCAAAGAGAAGTAATTAAAAAATTTCATAAAAGTAGTACTAAAAGTGAGTGTAATAATGTATTACTGAAACAACAATATAATCTTTTTGTGGACTTAGAAAACGAATATAATTATTTGTTAAAATTGAATAATAAAATCAATTTATTGAAAACAAATCTACAATTTAATAAAAATAATTTCAAAATACAGAAATTAATATCAAATGTTCAACATCGTATGATATATTTAGAAGAACAATTATTGAAAAGAGCAAATAAATTAAAAGAAATTATCACCAATTTAAAGATGGTATATGTTACATATTTCATTTTGCATTTAAATAAATACATTTTTGAATTAATGTACTTACAAGAATAAAATTTCAGAATAATGATAAATGTAAGATTATGACAAAAATTGAAAAAGCAATTTACAAATATCAGTTTGTCTTTAGAAATCCGACAAAGAAAATAACATCTATTACAGAAATATTTAAAAATTCTGTATATCATGTTGATAGTAATCATTATTATGGTAAAATGAAAAAACAACCAAAGAATTCTAACGATACATTTAACTGGTCTCTTTTAAAAAAATTGGTAATAGTTTTATTCTGTTTTTAATATTTAAATAATCATCAATGTACAATATTAATTTTAATTTTACATTATTTTGTAAATATACATATATATTATGTAATACAAATTTTAGAATAATATACTCCAAAAACAGAGAAAAACTTTACGTAAATATCAAAATGAATTAGTTTATTTAAAACATCAAAATTCAGAAATTGCTAATAATGGAAATAAATATGAATTTTTAGCTTTAAATGAGCAGGTATCAATTTTATTTTAATATGCGTATATTTTTAATTTATATTTTATTGTACCTAGTCTGTAGTGCAATTAGGAAATTACTCTGGGAGTGATTACTTGTAAAATAAACAAAACCATACATTACATACTTTATAAAACGTCTCCTGCTTTAAAAAAATTAAATGGTAACTGTCCAGGAAGGAGACTATAGTCCAGTAGCTTCTTCCCCACTTTAGTCAAATCGTTTTTTTTTGTCTTTTCAAAACTTGATAAAAAAATGTATTTACATTTTTATTTTCAGAATTCATCAACTGAAAATGAAAAACTTGTACAAAAATTAATAGAACTAGAAAATACCTTACTGTCCAAAAATGCTATTGTAAGTAAATTTATGACAAATTTTCATAAAGTGCAATAATTTTCATTTATTTTAAATGTTTTAGATTGAAAATTTGCAACAAGCGGTAAACTTACATCAAAATACAATTCAAGAATTAGAAAAGCAATCTGCAGATTTGCAAAAACTGGTAAGTACTTAATGTAGTTAGTGTTTACAATAATTGTTGATTTATATATAAAAACTATTATTCATTTACACTAATTAGTTAAAAATAATTGTAAATAGATAGAGAAATGGTGATATTTAAAAACCTATTTGGTTTTATTAAGCGAATTTCTTATTTTATAATATTCCATAGAATACAATTTTTCATGAATAATAATTATCATTACTATAGTATCTAAGCAATTAATATTGTTTGATGTTAATACATTATGGACTAAGGTGTAATTTTTTGCGATTTTAAGTAATGTCATTTTAGAAGGAGTATCAACAACAAACAATAACAAATTTACAAGAAGCATTAGTGTTTGTTAAGCACCAGCTTTCTGAATTACAAAACAGTAATAGTTCCGAAGTGAGTACTGCGTGGGGTTGGCCTAATACCAGTGGTCTTAGAGCTAGGTCTACACGCCACGATGTGCATGATGTGTGATAGTGCATGTTATTTTAAAAATACTTAAGCCTTTGCAATTTACAGAAACGGCGTCCATCAGCGCTTCGACCTTGCAAATCTATTATATGTGATTCAATAAAAAAACGCCGCTACATTTCGATGCAGTTAAAATGCAACTTGTATTGATTCATATATAATAGATTTGCAAGGTCGAAGCGCTGACGGACACCGTTTCTGTAAAGTGCCAAGGCTTTAATCAGAGGGTTTGTCATCTTCAAATTATCTTAATTTATGTAAATATTTTAATAATAAGTCAGTAATGGCCTATATAATAAAGAATTGCTTACAAGAAAAATCAAATCAATATCTTTCTATGGGACATTTCCAGTATGTTTTGTTGTCTATGGATTTCAGTAATTTAGTTTCTAGATCCTTAAAATCTCAGTATTTTTTTTATGGCGCCTCTAGGCGAATAATAGTACATAACAGTTCCGTTTATATAACTTACAATTAATAAATATATTTGCCATTAGAACTTAAAAAAATAATATCAAATTAATGTATAATTAATGGTACGCAATTTGGAACAACATAACAGAATTTGGTGCCCTGAAAAAAATGTTTGATTGGATTTTGCTTGCGATCAATTTTTTTATATAATACTGGGCATAAAACTCTAGTTTTAATGTTGTCATAATTGAAACTAATTTATAATTTAAAAAACATATTTATTAAAATAATATAACCGTCTGATTAAAAAATGATAGTAAATTATTGTAAATGTTAGGAATGTAAATGCTACTTACATTGTTGTGCCTTGACTAATAATAATAACTATATTAACATAAATATAATTGGATACTTATTTAAAAGTGTTACTTAAAATATATAGTTGTAAATAAATAAATAATTTATTGTTTTCTTATAAATGAAGTATTATAATATACACATATTTTTTTGAGAAAAAAACTAAATTGTTACATAATATGTATTGTATCTAATTCTATTTAGATACGTATGATTAAATATTTCATGAATGTACAAAAATGTCATTATTGATATGTGATAATAGCGAAATTGTTTACATAATTTATTTGTGATCTATAAATGTTACAGCTAGAATTATTTTTGTGTTTTAGTGGATATATTTTTATAAATATTTTATTTAAAAAATAATTCCTTACAAATATGGTTGTGAATGTTTGTTGGTAATAATTACAGTTAACTAATATTATACATATATTTTTATTAATTTTTATTTATTTATTTATTATTTTCATTTTGTAATACTCGACGACCATACATATATAAATATGTAATGTCAGCTGCTAACAAAAAATAACAAACTGAATTCTCTAATATTAAGTAAATTGATTTCAACTAATAAAATTTATTTATGTTATATTTTTGAGTAGTATAATATGAATATGTTACAAATAAATGTTTAATATAATATTTATTTATTTATTTAAATCCTAACATATTTTTGTAATTTTTCCTTAGAATAACTTAATTTTCATTTTTGATTGATTTTGTATTTTGAAAGTAGATACCTGTATATTATTATATTAATAATATATAATATATATAAAAAAAACATAAAATATACTTTCAAGTATAATACAATAAAAGATAAAGAAGGACTTATAATTAAATATATTATGCACGCATTTATTGGTAATTGTAATTGTGTGGAGATGAAACTAATATATATTATATAGCTTGATGTTAAATTTCGACAATGTTGTGCATTTTTAAAGTAGTGAATAAAACTTGTATTAATATAATGGTAAGTAATTATTTGATATTGGTAATTATATATATTATGAGATTGCTGATAATTTTTTAATTTGTAAATCATACTTTTTAGATAAAATATAAAGATTCCGTTATATTGAATCTACAAAATGAACTTATTTGTACATCGGATTTATACAATAAATTATGTAATGAGGTAATAACACAAAACTTTTATAATTCATTATATTATAAAAGTTCTTTACCAAAGTGATAGATGATAGCAATATTAGTATGTTATAGTGTTTTGAACATTCCTTCTTGCTGCTAGCATATCTCACATTGGTTGGAAAAAATTTAACTGTCATTTACTAATAAATGTTTTATTTTAGAATATTCGTCTCACTAAAGTGATTGAAAACTTAAGAGATGACAATTTAAATTTAAAATCTAATATTTACACGCAACATCAAGATATGGAAATTTTAAGTCAGCAAATAAAAAATAAGACCAGTTTAAAATATAATTTGGTATTGATTGAATAAAGATATAATATAATATGCCTGCTTGTTTTATTTTAATTTTAAATTAATTATAACAAAAAATTCTATTATCAATAAATTATATATAATATTGTATTTTCAGGATACATGTGAATATTTAAGAACTCAAATTGAAATTTTGAAAAAAGATTTAAGAATCAGAGAAGCCTATATTTGTGAATTACAACAAAATCATATTGAAAGAAATAAAGTATGATATATTAATTTATTATGTGTATGTGTATTAATGCAACGTTTATTATTTCAGAATACAGCTGTACGACTTCAGACAACAATTTGTAGTTTACGTAACAGTATTTATAATTATAAAAAACGTTTGAATAAGGCAAATGCAGTTATAAATAAATTACGTTATGATAAAACACAACTCGTAGAAGATCAAGTAATATTTTATAATTTAATATCTGTGTATGTTTTATAATTAATTAATTTTCAGGATCGATTTGATAATATTATTGAAGAAATAATAGAACATCTAAAAGATATTCATAATATATTGGAAGTATTGAAATCTTCATTGGTAATTATAATTATTATATACATCTCCATTTGATATAGTGTATTATTACATATGTATTTCATTTTTCAGGAAAATGATAATGATATAAAAAGTCTTGAATGTAAGTTCTCAGAATTGACATCATCCTGCACAGAGTTACAAGAAAACAGAATGGTTTTAGAGAAAGAAGTAACACGATTAAATGAAATAAATCAGTCAAACAATATAATTATTAATAAATTACAAAAAGCAATTAAAGAAAAAACTACAGAGGTATATACATATAAAATATATTTAAACTATACATTTTTATGTCGATATTTGTATATGTTATATGTTTATCTGTTGTAGAAACAAGATGCTGATAAAAAAATAATACAACTGGAAAATAATTTACAAAAAACACTTACAAATGAAAAAGAATTACAAGATAATCTAAAAATTAAAAATATAAAAATAAATGAAAATATTATAAATTTATCGGAAAAAGACATTCAAATAAAAAAATTATCATTAATGTTGAATAAAAATGACCAACAAATAATGAATATGCAAAAAGAAATATCATCTCTAAAAGATGAATGCAAAACTTTGAACAATGCCTTCAAGAATACTTTAGTTGAGGTAATAACAAAAAATACATACTAATCAAAAGATTTCTGAAAATTTGATTTAATTTTTGTAGAATGAAAATTTAAAAGAACAAATTCATAAATGCTATGAAAATAAAACTGAAATAGAAGATAATTACAACATAATGTTGAAGGAATTTCATACATGTAGACAAGATTTGGACATTTATAAAAATATAAAAAATCAGATAGAAGAAAAAAATGCAACTATTACAAAAGAATTAAATGAATTGCAATTGGCATGTCAAGCACTTAAACAAGATAACGTATCAAAAATGACACAACTTTTGAACTTAGAAATGGAGTTGACAAATATAAATTCTAATAGATTTGAGCTACGCTCCGAATCACAAGTTGTTATTAATAATGTAAAAAGTTGGATGAATGAGCAAAGACATATTTATTCCTGTCTTACTGATCAAGTACATGAACTGCATGAATTGGTTGATAAACTATTGAAAGAGAAAAAGTAAGTTTTATGTAATCATTTTATAATTTACAAATCACAGTTAGTTTTGAGAAATAGCCGTTTTAATTTCAGCAGTTTAGTTATAAGAAACTTTTATAAGCCAATTTATTTTTAATTTAATTATGTTATAGGGAACTTCTTCAAAAGAATGATTACTTAAAGAGAAAGTTAAATTATATAGAAGATTCACCAGAAGAGCTATCTGAAAACAAATCTGATTCAATGTGTTCTCTTGTATCAATTGCAAATTCATTAGAACAAATAACTGAACAGGATCATAATGATTATATAATAATGGTGAGATAATAAAATAATTTATATTTTATTAACCAACATATTGTTATCATCTGTTATCATACTGTAATATATAACTTTGTGCATGCAAAGTTTAATAGTGATGTTAAGATTCTTAACATTGATTATATTCATGTAAACGTCTTTCAACATTAGTTCTCTAACTGCAGTTAAGCCTTTCTATATGTTATGTAAAACTGCATTTAGTAAGTAAACGCTAATTAAGAAATGTGCGTAATTAGCTTTTAACGTATGGTAGGAAAAAATTCTGGGAATAGTAATCAAAATTGAGCCATAACCTGTAATTTTAGCCAAAACGAAACTATCAATTATATTTTAATCAATTTAAATAATAATTTCAGTACAATATACGTATATAGTAAAAGTTTTTATGTTTAAACTTTTAAGTTAATAATATCTTAAATCTGTTTTAACAACCTCAGTGCACTTATACACTACCTACTTAATTAGCGTTAACAAACTGCTGTTCACATCAATATTATTATTAATACTTGCTGAAGACTATAAGAAAAACAAGCATCTTTGTGATATATATATATATATCAGTTTATAAAGTGCCATTTTGTGTTTTTGTAACTAAATATGTGTATTTTCATAAATTCTTATAAAATATACTGATTTTTACTTTTTTTATACAGGATGATACAATATCTGATACAATCGTATATGATGATTGAAGTTTTAAATAAACCAGTATCTTAACAGGATAGTTGAGTACAGAGAAATATATTTATCATTTATTTATCGTGTGTTTACTAGTGTGTGCTTTTTGTGAAAAAACTAACATTCTTTTTTATACTTTTATATAAACATATTATTTTTTGCATTAATGATGATTTATACTTTATTGTCGTGTTTTTATACATTTTTATAATAATTTTATTGTTAATATATATATATATATATGTATGTGTCTCAACGTTTTTGTTTTTTATTTTTTTTGTCAGGTTTTGTTTTAACTTCTTTAATGGATTCAATTGTTTCTTGCTCTTCTTCGCTCCATTTTAAAACCAAAATGTAATTATTCATTAACAACACTCTAATTAATGGAAGATTTCTTAAATATATATAACAAAAATACAGTAAACAGTTCTTGCATTCAATTGCATTAAATATATATTTACTTGTGGGTGGACACTAAAAATTAAATTTATATTGAAAAAATTGTATTTAGGTATTTTACAAATATTTTTTTTTATTTAATAAAAATAACGATACGTGTCTTGGACAAATATTTTTGCATTTGTTCTTACAGTTATTAAATATATAATCTTCTTTGATATGGAGCTAACTATTTTTTTATTTAACTAACTATTTATTTCTTATTAATTTTTTTTATTATAATTATGAAAATGCATAATTTTATGTATAAATCAAAAGAAAAACTGTTGTGCTTGGCAACCATACCATTTGTATCATGTAACAGAAGTACATTATTATTCACGATTGCACAAGAACAAAAATCAATTAAACCCATTTTACATTTATAGATTAACTTTCAATTTTTCAGAACAGTAACTTCCGTAAAGAACAAGAGATAAGTTTTATATAATTTATGACATACCATCATACTATTCAACAGAAGATTTTTTTTGAAGTATTCATAAGTCTCTTTAGTTGTTTTCCATAAGTAACTTGTAATAAATTTATGAACTTCATAAAATAATGAAAAAAGTGTTAATGTTTTTTCATCATTAAAGTTGTTATCTTTACAAAAATTCAGTATACTCAGAGATAGTTCTAGAAAGAATGATCGTTCTCTTTTAGTTGAAAAGAAACTTGCTATAAATTTTTCTGTAACAAATATATTGTTTTTTATATTTTATTTGAAGATAAATTGACAAAAAAATTATACAATTACCCAATTCTTCTATTTTATCAGTTTCTTCTTGAATCTGATTTAATATTAACAAATTATTTTCTGTTAAAAATGAATATTTAAAGATATTTATCTCCTGATCTACATTTTCAGTTAGGAATGATTCTGGTATTGTAACTCTTTTTATAACCGGAATGGTTACTGTATCTGGTGCCGATGCGCATTTTCTGCTACATAAAATTTCTTTATTTATTTTTTTAATATCTTCAGTTTCAGTTGATATTATTTGTTGAGAAAAATTTTCCCATGGCTTTTTTGGTTCATTTAAATGCGAAAATAACTTACTTATAGTCTTCTTTGACATTTTCTTAACATCAATAAAATTAAAATTATTCCTTCAAGATTCCTTTGGTTTGTGTGCATGGAAACTCGTCAAATATATACTATCAGTTCTGACTTGTGTGTAAATAATGGTATTTACATTCTACAACCGTTTAAAAAAGTAGGCTTTTAATATAGCAAAGTTAAAGTATATTATTGTTAATATAGGGTTGTAGAAAAAATGTTGTGTGGACCTTGTGCGTAAAATGTATTTTTCACATTCGAGTGATTGTTAGTCATGGTGCTAGCCTCTCATGCACAAAAGTGCCATTTTACGCCCTTGTTACACAAATAACTATTGAAACGCTAATTTGTAATAAAACAAAATACGTCAAAATTGAAGTTTTTGAAAAAACTTTTCAGACAAAAGTTGTTTCTTTCATCATAGAACCATGACCGTAACTAGAGACAAAATTATATTTTGATTTGTATAAGTAAATAAATTGAATTGATTATATCTGTTAGTTTTTTTTAAATTATATGTATTATCATTTTGTTATATATGAACTGTTTAGAAGAATTGTAATGTTTGATTAACGCCCAGTGGCATTATATCCAGAAATTTATTTAAGAAGGGTGTATTTATACAAAATTTATACATTGCATAATCTTTGTCCATAGGTATAATTTTTTTGCTTAAAATATATAACTTTCTCGATCAACTGTTATGACTGAACCTGTTTTTTTAATTTTAATTAATTATAATAATAATTTTAATTAATTTTTATAATAAATAACATACACAAATTATTTTCTGAAGTATCGAGAAATACATCAAGAAATATATGTTTAAAAAACAAAATAACATTTTATTGAATTGTAAAATTTTGACATTTTCTAGTATTTATGAGATTAAAATAGTAAATCAAATTATTTAATTAAAAATGGATTGCAGTAAATTTGAAACAACATATAAATATGATTACAAAGTATATGATATTAAGTCTACAAAAATAATGAATAGTCATGAAAACATTCAAGATAACGTAAACATCAATGGAGAAACTCTGGAGCCATGGGAAAAATATATTCCATTTGATTTATTCCACTATTCCAAACTGATAACTCAATCAAATCCTTACAAGCCTGTATTTATAAATGTAGGTAGTTATTTAATCTGTATACATAGGATCGTGTTTTACGACTGTTTTGATGATTTTCATCATTTAAGTTTATTATGAGAAAATTTAACACTACATATTATAATAATTGTATTTTTTTCTTTTAATGAGACATGTATCAGGCATACACTGATAGATCTTAACTTATTTTTGTGAATTTATTATTCCGCAGTCACATTACTAAAAAATCTAACAATAAGATTAAATGATCCCCCCATCTTATCGTGAGCCCCCAGGTCTGAATTTTGCCAGGCACTTTCCTGCTAAGAAATTTAAAAAATATTTTTAGTTCAATGCTTCGATTAGACTACAGGACTATTCCTCTGTCTTAATAGTAAAGTTTTTTTTTATGGACCATCAATTGGATAGTGATAGTTTATTTAAAGAGTCGGTAGTAAAATTTTGTTTTGTTTTATAATACCAAAATTTGCAGAATATATTTATTTACTTGGAAGATTTACTTATATATTAATTATTTATAATTCACATATAAGCATTAATATAAGGATATTTTAATTTAGAAACCTGCAAATGAGGAAAGAAACCGCTCTGAAGCATTTCGAATTAAAACAAGAAAAATTCCGGCAGTATGTTTGGATGATATTAAAGATGATAGAATATATAATACAATAATCAATTATATTTATTCAAATAACAAATATGTTAATTTAAAAGAATCACATGACCAAATTAAAATTGCTGATGTTCCGGTATTTATAAATTTTATATATGATAATGAGTCCAACAATTCAACTTTACAATTTCAAAACTATTACAACGGGAGCCTGAAAAGTTATTGGTCTCGGGTACTTCTTGTATTTATCGTAATTGCTCATGTTATGGGTCACCGTGGTTGCGTATCTTTACGAGTATATAGGACAAAAATTAAGTAATTAAACGATAAATGTCACAAGGTCTATATTTTTAACTCACCTACAAAAATGGAGTAACGTGCTGTTATTTAGTTCTGACCAAAATAGGAAAAATGCTAAAAAAAGTTTTTAGAAAGATGTCTGCTGTTTATGGAGAATCTGGATCGTCTTATTTCATTGTCAAAAAATGGAGCCAACTATTTTAACAAGGCAGAGAGTCAATTAAAGAGAATCCTCATTTTGGCCGGCCAACTGTAGCGGCGACCGATGAAAATATCAAAGATATTAAAAAAATTGATTCTGGAGGATCACATAATTATAAGATGTGGCTGTAAGCATCAGCAAAGAATGAATTGGAAATATGAACCAGAATTCAAACAGGATTTCATGCAATGGATTCAAGAGTGTGAAAGAAATTCTCTGTGAACAGTAAACTAGAGAGAGTTACGCAATTACAATGACAAAAAGTACCTGAGGCTGAGACCTTTTCAGCCTCTCTTTGTAAATCAACAAACAGTTAAGAAAGTTGATGTTTTATAAATAGACTTACATACAAACATTAACTAATTAATAGAGATTTATCGATAAATTTAATCTACATAGTAAATAAAAAAATTAAAATATATCTGCAGTAAAATCTATATACAGGAAAATTCAGCACTGTCATGCTAAACTTGAATAGTAATCGAGAAAAATATTTTAAGCAAAAAACTGTATGAACATGTCCGAAAATTTGTCATGCTTAAAAACTGGCGTGTACGAAACATTATTTTTTAAATTTAACTGCCATTCTTAATTTAAAAATATGATATTTCTGTTGATTATTGCAATAATATAAATTGTGCGTGTGGTGGGCAGGTTGAGTGAGCAAGTTGGGAGTGTTGTGCAGGTGGTCAAGTTGGGTGTGTGTGAGTAGATTGGATGGGATAGTGCCAGAAACGCTATCACTAGCATGCCCTTTCGCTAGTTATTTCATTTATATTACTTTGTCTGTGCACATCGGTATGTTAATTTCCAATGGAACAAAATTGCAAAGTTACATTTATTTAAAATATATAAAGAATTAAGCAGTAATGAGGGACAGTCTCCTACCTTGCATACACTACCTATATTTGTATTAATTTATAAAAATATTAAAAACTCAAACTAACTTTCAGAAAAATTTAAGTAAAATAGAGGATGGTCTATCTATACCTAAACAATGGATGAATGTTGGTAAAAAATGGGATGACCAACAAACAAGAGTAAATACAGACCCCACAAAAATATTTTGGGTAAAAAGAATTAAAAATAAAATGGCAAAATGATTCAAATTTATAATATATTCAAGAAATGCATATTACAAAATACACTCCTTTTATAAAAAAAACATTTATATAATATAATTATTTGTTTAACAATTTATTCTTTTCATATAAAAATGACTATTCAAATATAGCAGTCATATAAATTTTATATTATTTTTATCTTTACAATCTTTATCACATTAATAATTTCTTACAACATATATATATTAATATCATATAATAACAATTATATGATATAATCATTTATTAAACAAGTATTATATGCTATAATTGATAAATTAACAGTCCAGTAATTTACTGAAAGCAGTAGCAGCTTTAGCCCTCACCGCAGGCTCAGGATCTTTTAAAAGTTGTGATAGTCTAAGATACACAATATCTAAAGACTTTTGTGTCTCCGCACCATTTGGTAAATTATTGTAAAGTAATCCTATTAGCAATGCTGTATTACCTCGTATTTCAGGACACCAAGATTTCAAATACGTAAGAGCATTCATCATTAAGAAAGATATCATTTCAGGTAATTCTTCAGCCTAAGAATATTGATAATATTAATATAGATTTCTGGTCAATATACTAGATCCATGTCAGATATAAATAATATTATATATATTTTATATTTTACAAAGGAGGTTGGAAAGTTCTTGGCCTTGGGTACTTCTTGTTAACATCATAATAGCTCATGCTATGGGTCACTATTTGCGCAACTCTTTACGAGTGACCCATAGTACCTAAGGTAGAGAACTTTTCAGCTTTCCCTCATATACATGTTACGTAAAATTACAGGCAACTATAGTAAATTCCGTATAATTGTAGTAGCCGTTTATTTGCGGAAAAAAATGCAGAAGAAACAATAGTTAACATTGGTTAAACATTTGCTTAATCCAATCAATCCTAATTTGTTCCAATTAACTGGAATCTACTGTATTATATTAGGTATAATTACCATATTTTTTATAAGAATTGTCATGAAGTCAAAATAATGAAGACGCGCTTCATCTATTAAATGATTTTGAATCAATGAATTAACATTGGTAGCTTCCAATATAGGTACAATTTCTTTCATAGTATATTTACAAGCCTGAAAAAACAATTGTATATTTATAAATAATAATAAATAAATAAATCATATAATAACCTTTACAACATCTTCATTTTTATCACTTAAATGAAGTAATAAACAAATCAAATTCCCATTTATTTGATCCTTCATTATTTGCTGATTGGGTAAATGTTTCGAAGTAGAAATGAATATACCAAATAATCTAATTGCTGCTGTTCTAAGTACAGCATTATCATTTTCGAAAAATGGCTTTATCCTCATTCCTATATTCATTTGTATGTTTGTTAATTGTTCATCATCTAAAGTACTCATAACACTCGATAATCCATTTAAGGCTTGCAAAGGAATGTTAACTACAGCATTTTCACTAAAATGTTTCATTAGAAAATAATTATATTATGACAATAATAATTTACTTTATAAAGTATACCTTATTTTGTTATCATCTAATCCGTTCATAAATGCTGAAAGAACAGTGGAACAATATCGAGAAGTTACTGGCTCTCCGTAATAAGGTAAATATCCAAGTCCTTTGAGACTTAACTCTCTAATGACAGCACATGAGTCTGTCTGGCCTTCTAAAAGACTAGAAACAATTGTTTCTAAGAGCACAATGTTGTGATGGTTTGTATTTATGCGAATGAACTACAAGAAAATAATTTTTTTATCTTAAATATTAATTTTAGGACTCAACTAATTATGTAGTGTTGGTATTAATAATAAAACTTATAGAAATACGGTTCATTTACCTCAGAATAAAATGCAATAACAACAATTCTCTGTGATTCGTAAACACTACTGCGATAGTTTGCCAAGTTTGTTATAATTTTTGGTACTGAATGAGGGACAGTTGAACATATATTCTCTACAATTGCTGGTATTATGTTCATATAAAAAGTGATGTTTTCTTGATTTTCTATTTTCGTACAAGACAACAATACTTCAGCTACTTTATCACACTCTGTACATTGTAAAAATGCATTAAAAGTATCGAAAACAATTTTCAAGGTATTTAGTTTATATGCATTGCGATTTGCAATCAACCCAATCTTTTCCTTTTCTTTGGATTGTATGATATTTACAGGTGCCAAAACTCCTACATAAGTGGCTATGGAGACATACAGAAGGCAAAATAATTCTGGAAATTGAGCAACTGCTAAATTTTTCATATGTGTCCAACTAAACATATCATTTAATGCACTTATCGCCTAAAATATGAAACATATATTAAGTTAGTTGATCATAAAATATTGTCGTTTCTCGTGCAAAATCTGTTGTCACAAATGTATAATTTTTCAGGAGACAATAAAAACATAACAATACTTGATTGATACATTTTAATAAATAAAAATAGCAGTAAAATGACATGGGGTTGGTTTATCGAAAATACATCTATTTTAAGTAAATTTATTGCAAGTCAAACTGTCAGTACGTTAGGATTTCTATACACAATATTTTTGATTACATACTAGCATATAACGTAACACCAATGACCGATGCGTTTGTAATCACGTGATAAACAGGTTAAAAATTACAATTTTTAATTAGGTTTTTTATTAAAATACTGATTTATTTCAAGAAAAAGAAAACTCATTTGTATATTTTTGTAACATAGCAGATTTTGCTATACTATCAATAGTTTTTGAAAAGTATTAGTATGTGACAGGTTTTGTGACATAATTAGGTAGGGGGTTGAGAAAAATGTGATGTAGCATGACAAGGGGGGAGGGAAATGAATTTTGCGTGATGTATTTTATGGTTCACAAACATTTTGTGCACTTGGTGGAAACCCACTTAGATATAAAAAAATGTATAAATATGTAGTTTAGATAATTTTATACATACAGCTAATGGTTGATGCATTGCAATTCTTATACGATCCCTGTTATTTTGTTCATCATAAACAGCTGTGCCAGAAATCAAATGTATAAACTGAGATAATGTTATGGATGCTAATTCATTATTTTCAGATATAATTTTCCAACAATCTGGTATACAACTGAAAGTTATGATAAAAGGTAATTGATTTATTTTATTTAATAAATAATATATAAAATATACATACGATTGGTAACCTAGTGGTTGCATTAATAAAGCTACAATCACAGCTTTTGGATGATGTGTTGCTAGTGAAGCAATTGTCTTTAATGTTTGATTTTTCACATCTTCATCAGTTATTTTATCAACAATAATAATTATCTTACAGACAATGTCTTCAATATAATGAAACAAATCTCTACCTTTAATTATAGAAAACATATTCAGTGTCTCACTAACACCTCTGGCACTTGTATTTTCAACATCCATTAAACCATTTAACAAGCTTTCTATGAAATTCATCATCTGGTAATGCGGTAGATTTTCGCTTATCATTTTACAAAGCTCTTCATTTGCTTCTTGCATTGATTCAGAGCTTTGCATTAGTCGTTGTATCGTATTAGTTATTGGTAGTAATTTATCATTGCTCTCTATTTGACCACTGTATTTACACGATATAGTTAAAACCAGTCTGACACAGTCGATTCCTTCTACACGTATGAGTAAATTTGGATCAAAGCATCTAGGTATTAAACAACCGACTATAAACCCTGTAAGTTCGAATGCAGTTGCTGTATCATAGCTAATGTTATCTAAATAACAATTAAAAACAGATTTTAACATTTTTATTGCTGAATATCTTTGTTCGGTGTTTTTTTCAATCAACCACATTTCTAATAAACAAAATATTTCTTCAAGCATAACAGGTGAAACTGACTGGAGTAAAATCTCTTTAATAAGAAGGGTCAAATTATAATTAATTTCATCAATCAATATTTGAGTTTTCAATTTCCCATCTACAGAAAATGAATTATATATATTTTCAAAACAAGTTTTAAATATTTTCGTTTTTTGCGACTGAGTTAGTAGTGGAGGCAATTTGATCAATGCAGTAGCTGTTTGTAAAACAGAAGAATGGTGTTGTGGTTTTATATCACCTTGTAATAATTCTATTACACTGAATAGAACATGATTTTTTTCATCAGCTGTATGTGATTTATTTGATTTGTTTCTTTTAGGATGCATTATATTAGCAATTTGTGATATAGTACTTAATGCACTTAAACATACATTGGTATCTTTAGTTTCTTTTAACTGCTCTACTATCCATATAAGAATATTAAAGTCGATAAAATTTTCCACAGTATTTGGTATGTTTGATAAGGCAATTTCATGATAACAATTTATAAAAGTATGTCTTATTTTCTCAATATAATCTTGTTTAGAATCTTTCATGAAACCAAAAAATTTCGTTGATTTCTTTGAACATTCATTTCTCCATATGATTTGAAGTTTATTTAAAATTTCAATCAAATTCGTTTTTGCACAAATTGTAATCATTTTTGAACATATCATTATTTCATTTTCATTTTGGGAAAGGACTAAATATAACATTGAATTTAACTGATTATCAACAATCTTTTTATCATCTAAATGTATTATTGTTGCTGCCAAACACAGAAGTAAAAAGCCTTTTTCTGGTGTAAATTCTGTGTATGAATTTATGTTATGTTCAAATTCTGCTGTTAACTCCTTAACCCAATTTTGATCATCAATTTCATTTATAGTAAAAGTTAAGAACTGTACAATTTGATTTTCCCATTGCTTATTATTTAAAGTTTCGTTGGTATCTTCTAAGTATTTTGTTGTATCATTAACCAATTTATCCCACAGAAGCACTATTTTTTTATTTATTATAATTGAATAACTTTTTAAAAAGCTGAGTACATAAATTCCTTGATTATGAGTTAACGGTGAAGACAAGAGAGCCAAACATCTGACAAATACTGCAATGCAGTTTATTGCTTCCGATTTGTCCATTAATTCAAACTGTTCTTCTGTCTGTTTACTAGCAAGATAAGATAAGCATTTAAGTACACTACAAGAGGCATCTGTATATTCAACTGACATAAAAATTTGTAAATAAAATGACCACAATTGTCTTTCTAGCTTAACAACAGTTGATGTTAACAAATACAAAGAATTATCACAAACACGTTTAAATTCAAGTTTTTCAAAATTATCCAACTGTGATTTGTCTTTTTCTGGATGAAGACAACACAATTTTATAATAAACAATAAAAATGTATTTAAATCTTCTCCACTTATTAAATCATGGTATGCTAACAAAACTATAATTTTCAATAATATTTTTTTTATTTTTAAACTTTGTTCAGATAACATCAACTTTAAACTCGTTAAAAATTTAAACAATTTACTTTTCAATATATTATCTGATGTGTTCATTAAATGAGAAATCACAATCAAAGCTTTTAATTTAGTCGCTTCATTATTTGTTTTTAAATGTTGTGTGAGATAATCAATCAATTTATCTGGAAAGTGAGATGCAATTATATCAAAACATCTTAAACTTTCTGAATGATTTTTTAAAGATTCCGGTTGTGCATAATCAGGTGAAATGCATAACTGTTCTAACAGATTTTGTACTATATTGTCAAAATATCCCTCTATCAGGTGTGCATCAGAAGTAGGTATATTATACAACGTAGAACATAGGCACTTGGTAATCAGACATGGCTCCTTAGATTTGCGATACAATCCCAGTAGTGTGGGAATCAACTTTGGTACTAACTCAGTAATTTTTTTCTTTGGTAAAATTATAATTACAGTACTCATAGCTTGTAAAGTAGCATCAATGACATTTGCTTCCTTAGAATGGAGCCATGATGTTAAAAATAAATCATTAATTGTAATTAATTCAGTTTGAAAATGTTCTTTCTCTATAGTAGGATCTGGTGCTTTTTCAATATTTGCTATGTATTCAGATATGGCATAACTAAAATTACCAACAGCTGAAATGAGTTTATTTTTTAACTATTTTTAATCTCAATAATCATGATAATTATTAAATCAGTAGAATTCTATACATTCTTAATATTTGACTAGGAAATATGAGATTTATTTATTATTTATAAATTTATAATTAATTTCTTATACATACCATATGCAAATGCTTGTTTTAGATAATCTGCTTTAAATAAAGATATTATTGATACTAAATTAACAATAATACTCTTCACAAAAGGGACAGTTCCATAATGATTAGTAAATGCTAATGATCCCATTGTATGTAAAATTGTATAATGAGGAACTGTACCAGTTTCAAATTTTTTTAAAACACCATCCATTACCTGTAATTTTTTTTTTAAATTAGTGTAAAAAATTAAAGCTACAAATGTATATGTGTACAGGTAAATTAACTGTTCTTGATTAGGGTAATCTCTGCTGCTTCTAATCTCCGTTAGTAAAGCTAGGGGTTATTTTAGATATATGTACTCTCCAGTCTATGTTCATATGGTGTCGGTCAATAATAGCAAAATACCAAGTTAAAATTTACATATTTCATGCATAATTAGAGGAAACTTTGGTTTTTATACACATAAATAGAACTCCAGCACCTATTTGTATAGGAAAATAACACTGCAACTTACTTGAATACAATGTCTTTCACCCAATGCAACAAGAATATCTGATGATTTTATTTCTAATTCTGTTGAATGCATTAAGCTCGATTTTGTCATTTCCTCAACACAAAATTCTATAAGCATTAATACGGTATCACCATCTAATTTAAGAATATGCTCTCGACAAATATGGACGATAACATCAAATAAAATAGTTATGTGTACAGATATTAATTTATTTTTCTTATAATAATCACATATGGATTTTAGTATTTCATTTGGAAATTTACTTGCAATTTGATACAAAGACGCTTTAACAGCATTTACAACTATATCATTTTTGTCTATAGTACTTTCGACAAGTTTTTGAATTATAGCTGAAATAATACATATTAAATATACATATTTATGTATAATATATCACATCTACTTGATATAATAATATATTTATTTACCCAAAGTATGAATATCTTTGTCCATTTTAATGACGTTTTTTACATATATAAATTATATTTATAATGAAATAGCGTTTTGATACTTTTGGTAATGTACCAGTTCAAAATTTTCTCATCACTATCTGTGAGTGATTATCACAGCCTGTTAATTGCTGTCAAATTTACAAAACACAACACGTTGCTAGCCTCACAACTAACAGATACTAATGAAACGAAATACCCTAGCCCTAATTCATAGAAAAATATAAAAATAGTATAAGAGGTAGGGACGATTTCTGCAACGAACAGTAGGATGGCTGAATTTACACACATGCTCTCAAAATAGTGTAAAAATACTTTAACGACCTTGAAACATAAAAATATGTTGACATTTTTTATTTCGGTTTTCCAATAACTTCCCATGCTGGGAAGTTAAAAAGTTATGAAGATGAAAATCTTTGAGGCAAGCTAACTCTTGTATTTTCAGTCCTACAAAAAAATACTTCTTGACTTTTTTGTAGAGCATTTCGTAACAAATAATTCAATATATTTTATTTTCTTATTCGGTTTATATTTTTGATTTTACAGGGAGATACGTCGAACGTATGTGAGATACATAGGTATAAAAATTTGTTGATACAAAATAGTTTCAAATAAAAGTTGTTCCATATAAAAATTCCCTACAGCCTACAATTTGAAAAAAATAAATAAATTTCATTTGTTTATCCACTACGCTGAAAAAAGTGACTAAAAGCACACTTTATTAAGCTTTAATATGTTCACAGAATATCTCATTAATTTTAATATTTTTTTTAAGTTGTTACCTTCTGAAAATAAATATTTTACAGTAATAAAGAACATTCTTCGGAACATTAATTTAAAATTTGGGTCTGATATCTTTATAACTGTTATTGTTTTATTAAACTGTCAATAAATTGTCTTAATTTACAATAAATGTATGTATAATCGATTGCCACCTAAAAAAATGAATTTTCCAAACAATACTATCTTTTTTACACTCATATGTTTTAATAAAGACATGCATTGACCCTAACTGTGCTCTATCTCTTTTTTTGTGAATAGAAAATATAATAATTATTAATTATATTAATAATCAACGCAAGTCATTCTTACAAAATATTTATTTACAGTTTAATTTCAGTTTGTGATGCACGCAAATTGTTGAACCTAAGCCTTGAGTTGATTTATTCTGGTTAAAATTATTTTATGACATTTTTTAAATAAAAAATTTAATTATTATATATGATTAATCTTATGAAAAGTATATATTAATTATTCATCACGTTTATTTATCTATAATTATAAATAGTTTACATACAAAATTTAATTTAAAAAATTCAGTAGGGTCTCTTTTTATGCAGTAGATCGTTTCACAGCAAATCACATATAAAAAATCGTTTAAAAAAATACATTGCTTACATGAAAAATTAGTGATAGGTTCCATTATCTTCTAAAAGCGTGTAAAACCAAATCAATCAATTAAAATAGGCTGAAAATCACGTAATGTTTTTTTTTGAAAATTCACAAAAAAAAAACTCAAAATAATTAGTTTGAAATTCTGATTTAAAACTTCAATTTTATTGAAAAGTAACAATATTTTTTTATACATATTTAAATTCCTTGAATTGTCAACTTTTACTTGATACCTGACTCGCTGAAATGGGGGATCTCTGAATTTGCATGAAAAATCACACCGCCTAACTTCAAATTCACATTAAAAAAATCCATGTAAAAAAGAGACTCTCTACTATGTACTATATACATAATACTTAAAGCTAAATGCAAGTGCTAGGTGTCCAATGTTGAATCCAGAGAGTGCACTGTAGGAAATATAAACTTACAGGAAGAGGGGTGGGGAAGTTCTAATGAAAAAATTGGTCTCTGGGGAATAAATATTTCTACTATATTTATATTAGCAGGATTTTCTCAAGCAAACCTCTGGATTCAACACTGTATATTTTTATTGTTCTGTTGACATGTGATTTATATATGTTTTCCTGTAACTGAATCCATGAAATATTTTTTTGTAGATGAGATTTTACATACTATAGAATTGTAATGTTTGTTCCACTCATAAAAAAGTTTGTAATTGAAATTTGATCCACTCATCAGAACATATTACGCATCTTTAATCATTTACATTATAAAGCACTTTCTTTTCTGGCTTAAGCAACTTTATATATGTTATCATAGCTAAAACATTAATTATAGAAGTCAAAAAAATCATATAAAAAAGATAAGAAAACCACCAACTTTCCCAAGCACTTAAGCTCCACATAGCAGTAAGAATTACATTTTCTGTGTATACTAATACGAAATATAATATATAACTTCGATAAAATCTTTTAAACTTAATACGAAATTCAATAATGCAAAAAATATAAACATATCCCAAAAATGTATAAAGTACTAATCGGTTCATACTTCTTGTTTTAGCATGTTTGATTAAAATAGCAGTCATTAATAAAAAGTGAGCAATTAATATACATATTATAGGTGTTGGGAAAAACAAATAAAATATTGAAATGGTTAATGTTCTAGCTGATATGAAACAGATCCATGCTAAGAATAATACAGCTTTACCCAATATGTCATCTTGACTGCGTCCTTGTTGAGGAAATTTACGTTCTGGTAAAGCCCAATCTGGAACTTCTGAAAATGTATTTATGATTACTGTACTGTCAAAAGTAACATTGTTATTTCCTTCTGCTTGTAAAATATCTGATACATTTAGATTGGGTCTGATCGGAGCAGGGTAATTTGGTGGATCTGAAGCACTCGAAATATCACTTGTCCTGATATTTTTTGTTTTAAGTTTTTTATCGGGTGATTCCATGTTATTTAAGTATTCATCATCTGAATCATTTGTTGACATATTTCCAATATTATCTTCATCTTTGACTTGTGTTTTACTAAGTTCTTGTATATTTGTGTCAATCTCATGTATTTCTACTTCTAAATTTGTTTCTAATAAAATTGGAGGTGAAGACGAGGTGTAATCTGGTGGTGGAGTGCTTGAATCAATACATATGGTTTTTCTTATTTTATAATCTTCATTTACACGGGATGAATTCCTCGATAATTTAGAAGTCAAATCTGATCCACTTTCTGAACTATTATCGATATATCTGAACTTTGATGATTTATATAATATGTGCTGATCAGATTCCGGCAGGTCATTATAATCATTGTTAATACTGTTGTGTTCGTTTTCATCGGTTTTTAGTGGTTGAGTTATCATTGGATGTTTTTCACCATGATCTACTTCATCACTGTCTTTATCTAAAAATAAATTTATTCTATTAAAGAAGTATACCATATAAATGAGTTCCATAACTCGTTCGTTCCATTTTAAAAAAAATCGATATGTTAGTGGATCTTGAAAGTATTTTTGGCATTATTTCATATTGTAATGTAACTTTTGAGTAAAATTCGTTTAATCATAATATGATTGAGCGAGTTCTTCTAAAATCCACTAACATCTCGATTTAAAAAAAAATGGAATGAATGAGTTTTGGAACTCGATCACTGCCTCAAATATAATATGTATTTTTTTTGATTGATTGAAATTCTATACTCACTATTTGATAAATGAGGATAACAATTTTTCATATCTTCATAACCCACATGAAAAAATTTTCCTGTTTTCCGACTCCATGGATACCTTCGGCCAAGTAACTTTTGACTTTCGAAATGTTGATAAGCCATTGTTGTAGCAGATACTCTTATTAATGACATTATGATGCTTAAAATTTGCACATCAACTAAAATATAATAATAATATAATACAATATTTGAAAATATTTACCGTAAGGTTTACCTCTATCACTTCTATATAAATGGTCTTCACGAATAATAATATAAGTCTGTACTAATATTTGTGGTATAGCTTGAAAATATGCTTGTAGAAAATGATACAATTCTATAGGTCTAGTTTTACTAGCATTCCATAAACATATTTCTCTTTCATCTTCTTCTTTACGTACTGATTCAATTGACCAAAATAAACGTTCAGCATATCTGTATTAAATAAATATTTGTTAGCGCAGATAATAATCAATAAAAATAGTTAACGTACCCATACATTGCCCATACAGGAAATAATACGTGTTGTATTACTTTCAATACAAACCATTTTAATACTCCGCAACCTGATTCTTCTGGGAATAGTTCTATTGAAGTAACAGTAAATATAAAACATCCTAAAGCCGGTGTACAAAGAATAACAAATGTTAATAGGGCAATATGATATTCTTCTTCTGCAATATATTCGTATGTTAAAACTATATCAGCTGCTGTGTACACAATATAAACTATACTGCTAACAATAGTCGGAATTAAATAGCATAATACCACTTGTTGGGTTTGAGATATTGGCAAACCCAAAATAGTATTAGGACTTTCATCTAATATAGATTTCATTTTTTTAAATTACTTGACATTTTATAAATATAAATATAACAAACATTTTTACTCTGTGAATAAAACTGACAAATATTTAAACTGATATCCTTATCTAATGATAAACAGATAAAGTTACACACCTAGATATACCAAGGAAAGTATTATATATCTAGTCACAATGTAAATGCGATATTAGTCAATATAGATTTGCCTAGAAGTTAAATTGAGTAATTTCACTTTTTGTCAATTTTCTTATTTTGGTACAAAATACTTTTGTTAATTAAAGTATTTTACAAAAAAAAAAATTGCTTGGTTTATTTATATTGTTGGACAAATGTTACATACTTTCTAAAGTCCCAAAGAAAAAATATTAGATCCAATTGGATCAAAATTTCTTAAGCTGTTCAGACCCTGAAAACGGCCTCATCTAATTAGATCCAATCAGATCAAATTGGATCCAAATAATTACCGCTGGATCTAATTAGATATGATCTCTAACAGAAACATACAAAATATAACCTGCATTTCAAGCTAAAATACAGGTACAATAGATGTTACTTATAAGTGACAGCTGTGCAAATATATAGGGGCTTTCGAGTGAGAGTTCACAGTATGGAAGGTACCGTGCCTAACCAGGTTCACAGTATGGAATGTCCACTGTATTCATATTCTTTATTTCTTTTATTCCATTGATTGGTTTTAATTAGGGAAATTTAAATAACACTTAATGTTAATTTATACTAAATGCATAATTTATTTACATAAATATGTACACGATATTTATATTATAGAAAACAGGTTGGAAAACAAATTTATAAGTACAAATTTGGCAATGTCGCCAATGCATAAAATCATAATAACATATTATATACGATTGTCTATTAAGAAATGGTTTTAGTATTATTGAGTTCAGCTGGTTGTAGATCTTGTAGATAATGTGAGTGTTTTTCTAATAACTCACTAAATGGATCTTCTGGTTTGTTACATTCAGGGTCATATTCATGACCAACAGCCCAAAGCAAGTCGATATCATACAACTTTCTTGCATCTTTAGAAAATATATGAAGAGCAATATTACCTAAATCTAGAGCTAACCAATCTTTAGAATTTTTTCCTTCTATTTTAGGTAGCCATTCATTCTTGAATCGTTTTCTTTTGTACACTTTCCTTACGAACTCTGCAATGGCTAACATATGTCTTCTAGATTTACCAGTAACAACTATGATGTAATCAACATATTTTATTTGTGAAGGAACTGATGAAACAAAAATATCACGAACATTTTCTTTTCTTAATAAATCTACTAAATCGTCAATATCAAATACTCCGTATTTTCCATCTGAAAATATATATAAATATTTTCATTTTTTGACTATTGAGAATTTATACGAAAATTTATTGAAATAAAGTATTTGTTTGGTAATATTTAAAATTTTAATATGCTTTGAAGCAGATGCTTAATAGATGAGTCCATAAATATTGCTACTTTCACTGACTTTTATTTATTGTTTGCCTAAAAAGTTCACTTTTTGATAAATTAACACCTAAATGGTAAGAAACACCAATTACCTGACTTAATTAATAGCTTAGCTTATATAGCCTTCTGAAATTTGTAATGCCAGTTACAGGTACTTATGAGTATTTTACAAATCTAATTTATATTATTATCAAAAATATTGTTTTAATTAGCATAAACTTGTAAAATCCATTTCATGGACTCGCCCTAATGTAGTTATCCATTAAAACAAAGTTATCTCTTTATAGAGATAATATTTAGTATAACTTTATAGTTATACTTAATAATTTGGGTAAATACGGAGAACATGGGTGGACTGATGTCACAATTATCAAAAATCACGTGTTGATTTGTTAGAACATAGTAGAATGTGTTGTATCTATAGTAACGTAGGAATTTTTATTTGACATGACATTTATTGTTCTGTGCATGAAATAAAATTTAATTAAAAGGAAATATAAATAATAACTATACTAACGCTCACAGTTGAGTCCTTTAAGTTCATCTTCTAATTGTGAATTTTGACAGACTAATTCTGGATAATTGAAACAATTATTACGTTCTTCTGTATTTTTTATTTTAAACTGATTATTTAGAGATATTTCATGTTTTGTCAATATATCGTTCGTTCTATTACACATTTTTCTAGTAAAATCGAGATACACATCGTGTTTATTAAATGAATGTTTGTGTAATTTAATACATTTAAATAATAAATTATAATTTCTTAAAAACATACTGTTATGTGTTTTATTATTAAATAAATTTATTATGTGGTAATTCTGTGTTTGTCACATGTCAGCTTTCCAAAGACGTTCTGTCACTTTGATGATTCTATTTTTTTTACTTTTTTGCTTTATGTTGGTGCCTCGGTTCTTTGTTTTCTGCGTCTGATTGGTACACAGGCCAGACACACGCTGGTATCATGATACGGTTGGTACCGTTGGTACCATTTATTCATTTATGGCTATATTTACTACTACAGAACGTCAGTTTAAATTGCAGAATAATAAAGTTTAAATCGATATTGATAAAAAATACATTATAAATTCGTTTAGATATATCTTAAATCATTTCAAGTTTATATAATATATAAATATACATATTAATAATTATATTCTAATATCTTTTAGAAATTAAGTATTTACTAATGTCATAAATCATTCCTATTTGATTTAGAAATGGGAAGGTAAGTCAAAAGTTTCCAATTTTGATTTGTAATCATTGTAACTGCAATATAATTGCAATTGCAATTCAATTATACAGTACAATCTCTTTAAATCTTTACTAAACGTATATTATTTGAGGTTATGTTTAATTTTGTAACAATTATGGGAACTGTCATGTAAGTTTAATTATTTTTAAATGGAAATATCACATTTATATTATTAATATATATAAACGTGGTATAAACCAAAAATAGTTATACTTCATTTTTATATAGGCACCCCTGTGTATTTATTTTCTGGAATTAGAAAATTTTACCTAATAATAATGAAATTCAATTAATTTTCTGAGAATTGATCCCAGAAAAATGAAAAATGAATTTTTTTTATCTAAACCGGTAAGATACACTTCGATATGTTCCCTAGTAAGTCAACATGTCAATTATTCTTGATAGGTTATGGACCTCTTATTAAGAAAGCTGTTATAATAATTATTAATAATAATACAATTTATTATAGACATAAAATTTGGAGAAATAATATAAAAAAATTAAGACGTAAACGTATTCGACAACAATTGGCTAAACATAGAGATTATTTACGTGAACAAGGTGAGATTTTAAATATGACAAGTGGTACAAATAAATTCGTTCGATTAAACCAACTATTAATTATTTTCAAAAGTATTAAATCTCAGTTATTTTTTATAACAGAACCATGGACCAAACATCCATCTTGAATGCACTATGGTATTTTTATTTTGTCTTCGTAATAAAACATGGGTATCCTTTGAATGACTTAAACAATTTGTGTTAAAAAGCTTCTTCTTTTGAATATTTTTTGGTGATAAATTAATTTACTTACATGTTTAAAAAAAAAAAAAGTAATTTAATAACATGGTTCTTACGAATATAACAAATAATATTGACAATGTGATACACTCAATAATTTTGTAATATAGAAAAACCAGCACCTAAAATAAAACATGTATGTATTTATAATTTAAGTTTATTCTACATACAACTAGGTTAGATCATATGAGCCGGTTATTTTGAAAGTGACCCTAAGTCCATATGTATATGAATGGACTTAGTCAGTTTCAAAATAACCGGCTCATATATAGGCTAAACATGCTACACTTAAGGCTTTGCAACTATGTATGTCCAATATTTGTTGCTGTTTAGAAGGATGTGAGCATTCACAATGACAACAACTATTAACTAATATTAAATGTATTTTAATTCTTATTTTTTTACTATTATTGTTGTAACCCACCATGCAGGTACATATTTTTAAAATATATTTTCATTGTAACAATCAATTTGTTTCTTGATATAAAAATAGGAGTATTTGGATCCACTAAATATTACGACTCCCAGTGATTCATACTTTGAAAAATACTAATGTAGTTTATGGAGTGAAAAATAATAATTATATTATTATAAGTTATAAGTGTTTTATTAAATATTGATAACTGTAGTTTTGTTCAGAAAAAGAAGCTATTTTAAACAAATAAATTCAGGCATCTACGATATACTATATTGGATAATTTGAATATACTAAAATATAGTTTAAATATTTTACTTAATTTTATGTCAGAGGAAACCGAATTCAAAAAAACAACTGCATATTTAGAAGCTTGTAAAGAACAAGAGATCTTGGAAAAATTTCAAGAAGAAGAATATAGAAGAATATCAAAAACGCAAGAACAGGAATGGCTTAGGAGAGAAATCGAAGCTGAAAAATTATGGATAGAAAAACAAAAACTTATTGCTAAAATAAATGATGAAAAGGAACGTCAAAAAGAAATTATACGGCAAGAATGGGAACGAGAGCAAAAGTTAATTGCAGAAAAAGAAAAACAAATACAAGAACAATTAATTATTGAACAAAATAAACAAGATTTGTTTACAAAACAATTAGATGAGTTTTTGTGTAATAGAGGGCCAATTCCACCAGATTTAGACATGACAATAGAAACAAATCCAGGGAAAGAAATTTGTCCGTTTTTTCAAAAAACAGCTACTTGCCGATTTAAAGATTATTGTTCTCGAAATCATGTTAGACCTACAATTAGTAGTATTTTATTGATAAATGGATTTTATTCACATTTTGCTATTGAACATTCAAATCAAAAAGAATATGATTCTGATATCCTATTAGAATATGATGATCGAGAAACATATACACATTTTTGCGATTTCTTCAATGATATTGTACCTGAACTTGAAAAATTTGGAAATGTCATTCAGTTAAAAATATGTAAAAATCATGAAGCCCATTTACGAGGTAATGTCTACATAGAATATTCGGATGTTAGAGAAGCAGTGAAAGCATACCAATCACTTCAAGGAAGATGGTATGGTGGAAAACAAATTCATATAGAGTTTGTAAAAATAGCTACATGGAAACAAGCAATTTGTGGTTTGTTTGTTTATATTATTACTTATTGTTATTAATGGCACCTATTAATAATTTTTTTATCAGGTAATGAGAAAAATACAATTTTAAAATTTATATACATATTTTTACAGGAACATACAACCATAATAAATGTCCAAAAGGAAAAAATTGCAACTTCTTACATGTATTTAAAAATCCACATAACTTATTTTCTGAAAACAAAACTTATGAAAGTAACATACAACGTGAAACTGATACAAGGTATTTTATATAATTATTTTGAATCTTAATTTTCCTATTTATATTGTATTAAAATTTAATGCAAGTTCGGTGATGAAATCACTACGGAGGTATAACAGTAAAAAAATCGTATTTGTATACACTTTAAAATGTCACCAAATGTTGAAGTTGAAGAACAGTAGGACCTAATAGTTCAATCAAATTGTATTGTTTTTCTGCATTGTTCTACAGTCAATTTTTTTATTTTAAATTGTTGGGGGGTCTTCTGAGTACTACATTAAATTGGCGCAGTCATTACGCTCATCTGCTATTTGCATGACAAATATAAAAATATTTTCCAATTTTTGTTTTAGCTTATCCAGGTGGTCAGAATCACCAGAACCGTACGTCGTTTATGAAAATGGTGACGATAAATATGGTCACAAAAATGATAAAAAATATAGACATGATAATGAAAACAAAAAAGATAGTCATGAGAATGATAAATACAGAAGCAGAAATAAAAAAGTCAAAGAATACAGCAGAACAAATTACAAAAAAAATGATTACAAAAAAACTAAAAAGTCCAAACGCAGTAAAACACCAGATGATAAAAAATATTGTAGAAGTCATCGTACAAGCAAGTCTCAAAGAAAATAGAACTATACAGATATATTTTGTAAGGGTGCACCCGAGGATAATTCAGTACATGTTCAAATAAAATTTATAATTATACATATTTATTTTATATAATTATATACAACTATATATAATATTACAAATTTTGTATATGAACTCCCTCCATCCTTCAAAAAAATACATGTATATCTAAATATGCTAACTCATGTTTTTGTAAATTATTTATTTAATTAAATTTTATTATTATATGTTTCTAGTTTTATTACAAAAAATCAATCAAATAAATATACTATGGTTCAAATATAAGTATTGGGAATAATAAATATAGAGCACCGTGTTCAAAAAAGTACGAATAGTGACGGATTTTCAAAAACAAAAGTTTATTCAGGAGAAGCAGGGCCCTGAAATTAATGGTCCCTAATCATAGAGATAATATTTATTATTCTGTGCTCTATGTCCCAATTTAGTAAAAGAAACTTTTCAGACAAAAATACTGATGCCCGGTATTATAAAGAAATTGCATGGGTGCAAATTCGCGTCTGCGCACATTAGCTGTCAAATAACGCTATCAATTGGGTATTAAATTGTTATGAATTTGCTCGATATTATAAAGCAGTGGTAATAGACACATAATAATGTAATCGATGCATGTACATTATATGGGTGTACACAAATGTGTATTTTAAGTCTGTGATGTGTTTATATTGAATTTAAATTGACACATAACCTAAGTATACGATATTTATGGACAAAAACTTAATGTGTTGTGGTAAAAATTGAAAATTAAACTGCTGGTAAGTAGTAAATATACTTTTATATAATACATAGCTCTTTAAAGCAATTGCCTGCATTTGGCATTTTTTACAAAACGCTTGAAGATGAAAACATTGTTTACTTTTAATTGTCATATAATATAATATATAATATAATAGTATTTATCTCAACTTTTTGTATATTACAGAAACGTTTCAAAATGTCATCAATTTCATCTGTATCATCTGGACATTTTATATCACCTGAATATTCAGTATTATTTTCAGATAACTTTGAAAATAACATTCAAATACAAAGAGAATCTTGGGTGTTCAGAGAAAGAAATGATCCAATACTAATGTATAATGAAAAAAATATTTAAAAATGAGCATCAGAAGGTGGCTGGGAAATGATAGATGTTCGAAAAGTGGTAAGAAGCGAATTTACAAGCGTCATAAGGTGGTTTGGATACAGCAGAAGCTGATCAAAAAGCAGCATTATGTATATAAACGAATCGAGAGCAGTGGAGAAGATATTCAATCGTATTCATAGTTCCTCCTTGTTCTCAATTTACGTTTCATAAAACTTCCCTGACTACGAAGGCTTCCTTATCTCAAGGCTCGTCGGAAGCTTTCTTGAGGCAGCTTTGAATACAATTTTAACTGTAATGCTGACAATGTGTTTATAAACAACATAACATAAAAGTAGTTACACATTTCAATCTGTAGCTTTGTGCTGTCATTATCCTTTTAGACAAAGTGAATAAAGGAAAAAAAAGATAAAGGACAATGAATTTTAAAAAAAACACTTTATTTATAAACTAAACATTATTAATAACATCAAAATAATATATAATAAGATTCCCTTGTTTGTCTACTGCATTTATTATGCAAAATTTGCCGATAACTGTCAAATAAAAATAATTTGTTACAACCACGCTTTACAGCATTCACTTGCTTGTAATTTTTTTAATATAACTCCATGCATTTATTCTTCGGACATAGTATGGCAGTCCATTTTCTGCAGCTCTTCATTAAGTAATGGATCGCAGTTTGATTTTATCAAAGTCTGAATATCACCAACACCTTCGATGCCTCCGGAAATGGTTACAAACTAATCTCTTCGATGATATTTTGAATATTATGTTCATAAAAACCTTTTCCAAACGCCCTTCATACACAAAATTTTACCATTTTGCATTCAAATTAAATAAACAGTAGTTAATTTTTTTCCACTTTTACTGAATTAGTTAATAATAATTATCAAAAAAGTTTAATAGCAGGACACAATAACTTATAAACCACATTGATACAAAATTTTCATACGTGAAAATAGTTGTAGGCGCTATAAAACGGGGCTGCCACTAGTAAGTCAGTAAAAAGTCCTAAAATATTCATTACTTCTAGAAGGAAACCTTGAGATCTGTCAATGAAACAAGGGAGCCTGTGATAGACTTGATCGAGTTTTTCTCCGACCTTGCGATAAGGAACGATTATGATTACGGCTGATAGGAGATGAGAGTACTTGAGATAAAACATAAGTATATTGCGGTGTTCTGTTTTGTATATCAATCTGAAAATAAATGTATAATATTGATTAAAATGTTTTTATTATTGCAAAGTTATGACTGGTCTTACAAATATTATTTCGTTGTCACTGCTTTTCTCTAATAAGGCATCTGAAATAAAGAAAAATTAAATTAATTGTTATTTTAATTATATATAAATGATAAAAAATTACCAAAAAACAAACCGAAAGGTGCACAGCTACCAACAGGATTTCATAGCTCCCTAGTTTTATTTCCAATTGTATGTAAAAAAAATTTTGTCTTACAAAATCTATTTTTTTTTAAATACATCTCCTGTCTTGTATAATTCCACCTATAAAATTAATTCAATTAGTAATTTGTTTGTAAAACTTATTTTATAATAATGAATTACCTTCTCATCCGCACAATCTTTCTTGGCTTTTTTTTAAATACTTTCGTGAAGATTTTTTAATTGAATACCATTACGTAGTTGGCCTGTCTTCGTAATATTATTGAACTCACTAGCTATTTCGGTTGTCTTATTTTCGATAATATCTATGTATTTTAACACCAGCTCTAATAAAACCTGCTTATCATCATCACACTGTATCCTTTTTCTCTCATTTTAATTTTTTTTATATACTTAAATAAACTTTTCATCAAAATAAGTAGGTACTTATTATCACAGAATAATAACTTATTATTATTATAATAAAGAAATGTCAAATTGAATAGTTTCCTTTTAGTGATATTGACTAGAAGTCTATTTTTCTGTATATCACAAAATCACAACAGGTTTTAAGACTGCTGATTTCTACTTAATAACACGCATGCGTGAAAGTCATAATATCTACGATTTCATTGGCTACATTTTTGAGAAATTGTAATTTACATTCAATACCCAGTAGACAGCGTTATTTGACAGCTAATGTGCGCAGGCGCGAATTTGCACCCATGCAATTTCTTTATAATACCGGGCATGAAAGGGACACAACAGATGTGATATGAACATAGGTGGGGATAGGGCGTTAACCATGTCTGTTTATATTTAGTCTGTGGCACAAATCGTCTGTGGTTATTACTCATTTTTGATATGAATGTGACGTTTGAAAGTTAATTTGTTTTAACAGGTCAGTGAAATGGCGAAAAATACATTGAGTTCTGCATTTAGAAAAATTGATGTTGATCAATATTGTGAAGATAATTTTAAAGAAGATGATGGAGATCAAGGAGGGCCTATTGGGCCAGATGAAGGAGAAATCATAAATTTACTTAACCAATATCCTTTTTAAAAACATACAGTACAGATTAATTAAATGTAGCTTGTAAGATTAATTATTTGAAATAATAATATAAACAAATACTTTCCTTAATATTTATTAACAGGAAAGTATATAGATGCTTTAAAATCAGTCTTAACAAATGCTCCATTAGGATCTAAAAGTCAGCAAGTAAAAGTAAGTATCGACTGAATATTTATTTTAGTTGTAACATTTTGAGATGCCAAAATTGTTTTACTTATCTTTTACAGATAATTCTATTCATAATATGAGTTATTTGGTTCCATTTAATTTTATAAATTGATTATAGTATTCATAAGTGTTGGCAGAAAGTTAAGAATTTTCATGTACAGCAGAAACATAACCTGTACTTTTTTAAAGAACATGTATTTTTTAAAATTATTATTTGCTGCTTTTTTTTACAGGACAATGCATTGAATTTAACACTCAAGGTTCTTCTATCAATTAAGGCATCACAAATTGATGAAGCTGTTGCATCACTTGATATTGATTTAATAGATATATTAATGAAGTATATATACCGAGGATTTGAAATTCCATCAGAAGGTAGCAGCGGTCAGTTACTTATCTGGCATGAAAAAGCTTTCAATGTTGGGGGAGTTGGAAGTATTGTACGAGTTTTAACAGACAGTAAACGTGCGTGACTAATTAACAAAATAACATTTTTGTATTAAAATATAATTTTATTTCTTAAAAGTTACAAATCACCATGTTATATAGTATTGTACAAATATATTCCATTTATTTCATAAATAAAAACATGTAAAAATAAAAAATGAAATCACAGTTTTGCTTTTTGTGTTTTTATTAAAACGTTATGCATATCATTTAGTGATTGTTCTAAGGCCTTGCAGAAATTCATTGCGTCAGTTTTAGGGTCCTCGTTGAATGCAGATACTCCAAAATTAATATTTTTTTCTCTGGGGTTATAGCAACAACCATATCCATCTGGCCTTAATGGACCATAACACATAAAACCATCACATCGAGATGCTACTTGACTTGTAGATAAAAGAGTAGGGCTACTCAGGTTATACCCAAGGTCTTGATACAAGTCTGGTAATTCTATTCCGTTTTCAGCAGCTATTAATTTTAAACCGAGTAAGTGACGGTCTACACCATATCCATTTAGTGCCTAAAATTTTAAATAAATTATATAAATACAGAAAACTAACTTATGTATGTTTATTGTACCTCTACAGTGTATTGTTTATGTTTTTGAACTGCCAATCTTAAAGCATCTGCTTTAGCATTATCAGGTACAGCGCTATCAAGCATTTTTTTAGAAAATTCCACTGATTCAATTGAACATGATCTAATTGTTTCTGTACGCCCATGAATGTATTTACGGGTACTTGCGGATTCATAATGCGATCCTGGAGTTTTATGAATTCTAATAATGAAATAAACTGTTATTTTTGTTTAAAATAATAATTTTAATTAAAACTTACCTATAGAATGCATATTGTATTGCCATTTGAATAAAACTATCAGGACTCATTTTTTGTGATTTTATAAAATCTTTACCAAATGATGTAAAATTTAAAAAATATAAATCTAAATTATTGACCAACCTATTAAAATTAAAATTCATTACAATATAATAAATATACAAAATACTTTATAAGCAAAGTGTTGTGATTCAGTTGCTTTTTAAGGTACGTACTTATCAATATTAATATATGCGTTTCTGATATATCTTGTTATTTTTTCATTTATTTCAAAATTAATTTGTTCAATGGTAACATCAGAATTTGCAGCTGGCTGATCTTTACCTTTTCCTTTAGCACTATAATTAATAATTACAAAAATATTAAACAGTTTAAACATAAGTCTATCTTTTTAATTTACATTGAAACTAATATTAAAAAAATATATATATAATCCTTACATGTAATCATGTATATAGTCAGTAAGTACAGCAATTGGTTGTCCTTCACTTGGAGAATGTTCGTAAGTCATTCCGACAACTCCATTCCGACTGACAACAAACTAAACAAATTAATAGTAATTATTAATGGTATTAATTATTATCGTATTAATTATTATTATTATAACTCACTTGCATAGTTTTATCATACCATCTGTTACCAGCATTTCCTTGGCTACCTCCTGCATGTATTAATTGTAAACCAGATATCGTATTACGATGTAAGTTATTTGGATTTTTAAGAGGTTCGTCAAGACACACAAGGAATAACGAATTTTGTATTATTTCGAGTGAATCTTTGTTTTTCCCAACTGAAAATTATATATAATTTAATTAAATGTATATAGTAATATTTTTATCTTTAATACAATATATAAAGAGGTAGATATTGTGAGTCTGGTTGGTCGTTCTAGATCTCAAAAACAACTAAACTGATCCTGAATCATTCATTAAAGTATTCTTTGGGATCCTGGAAGTTTGCAACAGCATTTATTTAGCAGTTCGTATTGTAATAGTGTATAAAAGTTGCTTCTCGTCAATACAAAGTATTATTATTTAAAAATAAGTCATTTTTTTATAAAATTTTCGAAATTTTGTGCCCAATGGACGATTTGAAGATATTGAACAGTTTAAAAATATTTGTGTGTTATGCTTGTATTGATGTACTATTATGTTTTGATGTGGGGAATTTTCCTATTTTTGACCCACCCTAATAAGCCATAATAAAAAATGTGATGCATGCATATCAGAGAACACTTTTGTTCAGATCACATGTAATGAGTCATATCAAGTGGAACAAATTTGAACAGATGATCAAGAAAAATATTTAAAGCAAAAAAGTTTATATGAAATTCTTCATGAAGGTGTTGCAAACCTCTAAGGATTTTGTCCAAAATTATTTTTTATTTAATATCTAGAGAACCCATTATGATACAGCAATGAAATTTGATAATCGGTTTAGCATTAATATGTGTAATTGATTTCCAGTATCAAACAATTATTATTTAGATCAGTGGTGTAGGAGGTCAGTGGGGGGGGGGGGGGGGGGGCTAAAGTTGGGTTTAATATTTAGGTAAGGTATGAGTGGTGGGCATTTTGAGTGGAATAATGGTAATTACAGTTTTAATAATAAATGTGTGTATCTTACGTGATGCTAACTCTTTATAAACTTGCCCCCAAGTATCTCTATGTTCAGATGTTAGGACACCGATTGGAATTCCTTGTGCTACTGAATTTGATTTTATTACCATAAGATGATTAAAAATTTGTTCTTCATTCAATGGCCCATTTAAACCATAAACAGGTAGTTTGAAAAACTGGAATATTAAAATAGTATGTATTTGATTTTAATAGGAATATATTACAAAAATTAGTTTTACTACTCAAAAAATTTAGATGTTATGTCCACCACAGAATTTTTTTATGTATGTACATATATGTATAAAAAAAGTAAAAAATGTAAACTAGATATAAGCAAATAAAAGCTATTTTAGAAAGAGAACTTTAAAAATATATATATATTTTTAAATATTTAAATTGCTCCCCGAGAAATACTTTTTAACAAAATTGGATGTACACATTATGCTGTTTTTAGGCTTTCGTGTTAAAATGTTTAAAAAAATTTTTGGACTGTGTTACCGAAGCTGTCGTGACTACCTGCCAGTTAAGAGCAACTTTTAGAAAAATGATATAACAAAAATGGCAAAACAGCCTGGAAATTTTTAAAAATAAACATGCATATTTATTAATATTTATTATAGAGATCTAAAGACTGTCAAACAAGATTTACAATTATTGTTATTGAGCATTTGATATTTCGGGCCTATTAGCAAATTATTTGAATATGCTTTGTGAATGATTCCTTTCCTTCAGATAAACATGTTTATTTTTTTTAAGAGAGTGAAGACTTCTTGATTGTTTTTACTTACTTTATTATTTGATGCTATTACTATATACTGAGAATACGGATTAAATCTTAAAGAATCACATTTTTCTCCAGGTATACGACATGTTCCATAAACTTTATTATATTGAGACATATCTAGGGGATCCTTTCCCATTTTCTCCATGGGTAATTTATAGCTATTTAAAAATAAATAAATATATTATTTGTTCATACACCATAGATTGGTGAGCGTTTCTCTACTCGATGTACATATTAAAAAATTGTTCAGTGTCTGACTGGCAAATTTTGGCTCATCAGATAAAATATACTTTGAATTATATTTAATAATCAAAATCACATCCAATTGGATTAAATGTTCCATGAGATTTAAAAAAATTCTAAGATATACTTACTCATCAATAAGTCTTTTAAAATCTATAGCTGCTGTGATAATTTTTGCCGCATATTTTAAAGTGTCATAATCATTTTGAAAATCCTGTGCTTGAAAAACTTGTCCAGGGCTTGAATATACAACCACTGGGTTTCGATATGCTAAATAGGCAGTTGTTAACCACCAGTCTGCTAACCAGTTTTCTGTATTTTCAGCTTTTTTCATTAATAAACTTTGTAATTTTTTTCCAATTCCTTGTTCGAATTGTTTTACCACTTTAAGCGTGTTATTAAATTCATTTTCATTTAAAAACGGTTTCACAGTACGCACATATTTTTTTAAAGTTATATCTAAGGCAGGTACAGGCAAACGTGGTAATATTGCCATTGTTGAGCAATGTCTATTTATTATTGAAGGCATTTTCCTACCAATATTATGTCGAAAACTATAAATATTCCTTTGCATTTGTTATAAGTTGTATAAAACGTATATATAATTATTTTATTACAACTATAAAATCAATTAAAATGAATCAATATGTTCACAACTCACAAGGTAATTATATATCTAATATTCACAAAATTAAAAGTGAAAGTATAGGCCAGTTAAGTATAGGCTGTACAAAATGTATAAATATTTAAGTACCAAAATGACTGAAAAGGTTAATTAGTTTTTTGGATTTTCTTTCACTAAAGACCTTGAAATATGATAAGAGGTAAAATAACAATTCAATCAATTTGATAACAAGATATTAATATGTTATGTGATATTAATTTTTTGACATCTTTCAAAACTAACCTATCAATCACTATCAGCTGTTACCTCAACTATTATGTCATATTCAAAAACCAGAGGTGCACCACAGAACAATAAATATGGTGCACTCATAGACATAGATATGTCTATGGGTGCACTACTTTTTTTTATAAAACTATGTATTTTATCTGTATTTAATTTTCATAAATAGTTTTAGTCAGTTATTAAAGTATAAGTGTTCTTTAGGTGTACTTTAATTAATTAACGTTAATTATACATTCACAAAGTATATGTTAAAATAACAAAAATCTAAAAAATTTCATAGAAATTTATAAATTTTTTAAATATTTTCTATGAAAAACTACTTAACAAAAAAAAATTTAAAAATTTTTCATAAATTTTCAGTTTTTCATGAAATTTTTTCTGCCAAGGAGGATAAAGGAATAAAATTAAAAAATAGTTATAGTATCATAAATTTATTTTGCATTACACTATATATATATACATAATATATATAAAGATGCAACATCAACATAATAACTGTTGTATAATAATTACAGATGATATTCACACCATATATTTTATAATGACTAATATATTATGTACTTAAAAAACAGGAATTTATTCATTTATAAATATTTTTTACATTTTTTTCTATGCAAATGATATAATTTAGTACTTACATATTTTAAAAACATATAGTGCATATTTATATAAACATACTAATTTTTATCATGAGCACAATATCAAATATAATATACCAATACAAGCAGTTTTTGATTTACGAAAAATTGTTATAACAAATGTCACAATTCGATGTTTAGTACATGGTTTTAATGCGATAAAATGGCTGCAAACGTATACAATAAAAGCTCAAGAATAACAAACAAAATTTGTAGAGAACAGTTTCTAAATCAGAACTTGTTCGTAAATTGTGAACTGCCTGTATATTATGTGTGTACATATATATATTTTATCGGTGGTCTTAGGTCAGAAGATGACATTTTGGCCATTTTCTGATAAACATGTATTCCGATTTAGTTGAAATCAATATTTGTTCGAGAAATACGTTAAAATAAACAGTAATTTTATGATGTTTAAACAAAACAGGTACATTTAAAATAATTTTCCTGAGATCACACATTTTTGCAATTATCATGTTCTGATTTAAGACCGCCAAACATGCATACTATACCTACTTGTAAAATTGTAAATTATTTTAGGCTGCATTTAATACCAAGATAAAAGAAATAAAAAAATGTTAATAGAAAATAACTTTTGGGTCCTTTTATCACTTTGTTTTTGTTTAAAAATAAATTATGTAGGTATTATCATAAATGTGTTTCTAATTCCAATTTTACTTGTAGATGTTTATAGTACTGATAGAAAACAATAAATAATAAAATCAATAATGTATTAACGTTCACCCTCTTTAATTGTCTAAAAGGAAATACATTTTAAATAAATAAATAAATATGCATAACACACTTTAAGCAAATCAATAATTACAAACAGGAGCAATATATATATATTTATAATTTAATTTTTTTTACAGGCTGCATTTGACATGATCTTAATTTATAGGCAGCTATTTTAATATTTATTTAAAAGCATTTTATTTATATTTAAACATTTAAAATTTCTTATATAAACATGTACTTTTAATTTACACTAAAATACAAATTCAAAAAATAATATGCATAAGAACATAGTAATTGATATTTTTAATAATCTGCAAATTAAATATTCTAACAATATTAAAATTATTTTAATTTGTTCTATAGACACAATTTATAGTTTTTAATTGCTCCATTTTATCATTGTATCAGATCAAAATTAATCTTAAAAATATGTTATGCAAATCAATTAATTACAATTAAATCACAATCAGTGGTATACTGGAGTTAACTTGAACAAAATGATTTTCTGAAGAGCAAACTGGTTTTTTATATTGTTTCTTCCACAAACACAAAAAGTGGTATAAAATTAATTTTGTGTAAATATTTCTAGAAAATATTGCAAGTATGATATTTCATATTAAATTCGTAAGTGCTCTAAACGAATGACAACCAGTTAAACATTTAGCGGACATCATTGACTACAATCTAGGGTAGACCCAGCATTACAATTTAAGATAATTTTTTCTTGGGAAGGAGGTATTTAAAAATATATAATTTTTGGATGATTTTGAATACATATATAATTTATATAGGTATAAGTAATTGTTTCAAAGTAAGTCAAATCAAAATATTTATACAAAGTATTTCTAGTGCTATTGATAGCTGTAATATGGATTTCAAAATAAATTAAATCCATAAACAGAACAAAATTTGATAACCTGCAAAAATGTTTTGATTTAATTTTACTTGTGAACAATTTCTCATATCAGGCATTGATGTTCTAATATTGATTTTCTAATCTTACTACATCTTTAGTCATACACATATTTATATATGATTGAAATAAATGAACATGTAACAAACATTATATAAAAATTATTTAAGGAGTGGGACTCTGCTAGTTCAAACTGCTTCTAAAATTACACATGTTTCTTGAATCGGTTTTTAATTCTTTTTATCAATAATTACGAAAATAGCAAACATAATTTAATCAAATTTTTGGAATCTGACTGTTATAATTTCAAAAGCTACCGAAGAATATTTTTTTGAATTCAATAAACACACTTGTTACAAATAGCAATGTTAATAATTTATGTCAAAAAAGGTACAGCAATAGAAAAAAAGTAAATTTAAAGAAAAAAGTCTCATCTATAAAAATATTTTATTTGATTTAACCGAAAAAATTTCTCAAGTCCTTCAAAAAAGAGGTTATCAATTTTCAACAAATGATTCGAAAACTAGAACGTTCCAGCTTAAAAACTGTTCTACGACCATTTAAAAATACCTTAAAATGTTGAAAAAATTTAGTGATCCCTTAATTTTGAATTTTAGTGAATATGTATTCTTCTAAACTGTTCTTATAGAGAATGAATTATCCCTTTACTTCCCTTCTCCTGTATCCACACTTGATTGCAACATTTTAAAATATAATTATCAATTGTAACCATGAATTGTGATAAATAGCGTGTTTGTTAAATTTATATTCTTACATTTATGTTTATATTTTACTTACATGAATACTTATTTGAACAAAATTTGATTAATACGTTACTATAATAGAAATAAACAAAAATGATTTTAGTTGTACATTTTAATCAAATTTAATTATTTTAATATTACAGATTGCAAAAGAAACTAAAACACTGCATTATAAATATATAAATAACTAAAATTCAAAACAAAAAGGAAACATTAAAAAATATAAAGTTAAGAACTTTTTCCCAAATATCAAAAATTATTTTAAGGACATGTATTTACGTTTGATATTCATGTATTTACCATCACTGGAATGTTAATACTGTGATTACGTAAGCACTGTAAAAAATAACTAACAATAAGTACTAAAATATTAAACTTGAAAAATAAATGTAAATGTTATAGAGTGGTCAAATTAATTTATCTACATAATTATCATAAATTGCTTGACCTTAATAATCACAGTATCTAACCATAAAGACAATAAAAAGATATACTACTGACCATCGGTAGGAATCAATCCGTAAATTAACTAAAGTACCGAGATTCCTTGTCAGAAGTGTATGTCCAGCACATTAGCACACACTAAGCCTAGCAACCACAGTTATCTTTGTTGGCTTGAGCCTCGCCGAGAACACTTCCACGTCCAGGCTGTGCTGGTTTGTGTTGCACGCCCGACTCAGCTGCGTTCAGATCTAATCGGCCATCCTGGATACTTTGGTAGATTTTCTTTGCAGTCTCCAAAAAAGCTTCTTCTACATTGTGTCCTCTATAAAAACAAATTTAAAATATAATATTATAGAGTCAATAAAAAATATATAGTATACAATAAAACGTCTGGTAAATAAATGCAGTCTTTCCTGCCACCCCTCCCTCTTACAGACGATTATAATAATTTTTAAATGGAACCAGCTCAGCGGTTCATGAGTTATGCGTGTGACACGGATTAAGGACACACACGATATGTTATACCCCTAACAACCCGTCCAGACTTGGATATACTGTCCAGGTACAGTTTTAAATACTATATGTATATTTTTGGGACCATATAAAATATCTAAATATGAGGTTATATTTACAATTTTTATGTTTATTTATCTTTGTTAATTTGTTGTAATAAAAACATTTTGATTAGAAAAATATAAATGAACTTTTCACTAAATGTACTATTCGAATGTCTAAAATTATTTGAATGCTTAGTTTTCACAAATGAATATTTAGAATACCAAGTTATTTGAATGATCATTTGATTTCATCCACCTCTATATTTATTTATGTTGCTGCTCCGCGTTTATTAGTTGGGATTAATTTTAACAGTAATTTGCTACCGTAAAACATTGCATCTGTAGTCCATTACAGTAAATGTGGTCCAAAGAAATACCGAAAAATTATGATATTTTGCAATGTGGCGCCATTTGTGAACTTGACCTAATATTATTTTATTGTTATATTCCCTTCACGATTTTTCTCTCCATAGTTGCCATAATGGACTATAGGTACAATGTTTTACAGTGCATTCTTAAAAATATTTAAAATTAAAATAAAATTACGTTTTTGCACTCGCTTCTACAAACATAAGGCCGTTTTCATCAGCAAATTTTTTAGCTTCTTCATAAGTAACATCACGTTGTGCTTCTAAATCACATTTATTACCAATTAAGAATATAACCGTACTGGGGTTGGTTAAGTTTCGTGTATCAGTCAACCAACTACTAAGATGATTATAAGTAGATCGTCGGGTGATGTCATAAACCATAAGGGCACCGGCTGCACCACGGTAATAAGACCGTGTTACAGCTCTAAATCTTTCTTGACCTGCAGTGTCCCAAATCTGAAGTTTTATTTTTTGGCCGGATACTTCAATAATTCTTGTACCAAATTCTACTCCAATTGTATGTGGACAATCCGCCATAACTTAAACATTGAACAAATATACTTTAATTTTAAACAAACTGGATTAATCATTAACATGATACTTACATTTTTTCTCTGTAAATTGGTGTAGTAAACATGATTTTCCTACTCCCATATCACCTATGATAATATACTTGAAAATATAAGAATAATTATACGGTCCTGCAGACATGATGATGCCTAGAAATTGTATTTTCTCTGGAATAATCGTTATTTCACGTTATTAGTATTTATTTGTTAATTGTTATAATGAATTATTTAGAAACATTAACTACATGCCATAAAGTAAAAAGAAAATTCAGATAATAAAGACAATTAATTATGTGCATGTACTTTAAGAATACTTACTTTGGAAAGAAATATAAATAAATGTTAAAAATAATATAAAAGAATAACTTTTTGATACAATTCGCAAGTGACGTATTAAACGAAATACTTTCTTTGAATTATGAATGTTCAAATTCAATATGGCAGACTAGATATGACAGATACCATAGGATACGACATACGTCAAAATTGCTTTCTGACTGATAAAAGCAACAAAGAAAAGTAGATACAATAAATGTTGCCTGTTAATTTCTGAAAAATATTGGGTAAAAAATAACGGGAGAAGCAATTTATTGTATTCATTTTATTTTATATAATGTAATAAAATATAAGTAACATTCCAGAGGAAGCTTATCATATTATCAAACATTTTTTAATAATTAAATCTTATGGTTGAGGAGTTGAACGAAAATAGTCCTTGCCTGATGGCATACTCCTTTTTGTTATCCCTTTTGGAAATAGTTTATTTAGATCATCGTCTTTAACCGTTGGTAAAACCATAACATCATTTCCTTGCTAAAACAAAAATTTTACTTTACGTTATGTACATAAATACTAAAAATATATAAATAACATTTAAATAGATAATTTTAATGACAAATGTAGTATGTCTTAAAACTTCTCAATGAAGAAATCCTGAACTTTGAGGGTAATTAAAGAGGAACTTAAAATACCAGTGATATCTTCTATAAATATGTTGTACTGATACTTATTGTTTACACTAGATTTATGCTGAATATATATTCATATTCAAATTCGTCAGGGATGCATATTCTTATGTAAATTAGATAAAGTAGTATCTAAATGTTATTAATTTTTTGTTATATTATGTTAATGTAATAGATACTAACTTTCCAATCTACAGGTGTAGCAACTTTTTTTTCTTCGGTCAATAATAAAGAATCTATGACTCTCAATATTTCACTGAAAATTAGAAAATTTATTATTATGATAATAAATAACATTATTAATGTTTAACACACTCAAAATTTCTTCCAGTAGTTGCTGGATATAATATTGAAAGTCTAAGTTTTGCATCGTTATCTACAATAAATACTGTTCTTGCTGTTAATGGTAAACCATCGGCGTCTTTTTCATTAGGATCAATCATTTTCAGTTTCACTGCCAGTTCTCTCTTTTCATCAGCGATTATTGGATAGGGAAAGCCTTCATCATTATAGCGAGCATATGATTTTATATCTTGTATCCATTCGTGATGACTACTAACAGAATCACATGACAATGCTATGACTTTTATTTTGCGTTTTTCAAATTCTGGCATTAAATTTGCTACTCTAGCAAGTTCTGTTGTACAAACAGGTGTGAAATCAGATGGATGCGAAAAAAGAATACCCCAACTGTGAATATTAAGAACAAATCAAGTTGTAGGTACTATTATTTTAATTAATGTAATTATATCAAGAATGTATATTAAGTAATTTACCTATTATTTAACCAATCATGAAATTTAATTTTTCCGATAGTTGTATCTGCTAAAAAATTGGGTAATTGATCACCTAGTTTCACCATTCTTATGTTGTGCAATAAAGACAGTGGTACAGATTAATATTGTTTATATTAAAAATTTATAGTTCACAAAAATTGCCAACAAATAGATACGTTTTAGCATAAATGTAGAAATATCAGTTTACGATGAAAGTGCCATCAAAATTTCAAAAATCACAGATAAAAGAAGTACACAAAATGTACAATAGATGAAGAAAAACGATATAAGCGGTTAGTTCGGTTAGTTACTTGTTAGTAACTGACGAGTTTTGATTGGCTAATTTATGGAATTTCTGGTAAATTCCACTAAAAATTCCATAAATCAGCCAATGAAAACTCGCCGGTCACCCCGGTCACTAACCGATAATTAACCGCTTATTGCCGTGAATTCTAACATAGACTTTCTTATCATAGACGTGTTCTCGTGGCGTTCTCCTTGTGGCGTTGCGTTCTCTATGAATGTATTTGTCAAAAAGTACCAACAAAAACTGTGGTTAAAATTACAGCATATAAAGGTTAATTAAAATTTTTTGTGTTGTGAAATATCAACGTGTACTGACGATTACAGAATCATTACACAGATTTTTAAATAGAATTATCATTTTATAATTTGAAAATAAATTGAATACTTTTTAAAATGCAAACAATTTCTGGTTTTTGTGATTTTGGAGTGTCTTGTTCAAGTAATGAGGAATCTATAAGAGAAACATGCGAGAAGCTTATATCATGTAAAGAACAATTAATAAATTAATATTGTAATTGTTAAAACTATATATTGAACCTATTAATTCATTATTATTTTTATTAATATCATCAGTAAAAATGCTTTTTATTCAAAACTATATATATATATGTAAAAAAACTCCTATTAACAATATAAATTCATAATTTGAAACTAATAATACGTTTTTTATTATTATTTGTTCCAATACCTTAAGATGCAAATCCACGACGACTCAGAAGTATTTATTTTTAACTCGTAAGTCAATTATATCATGATGCGTTTCCACTAATATCATCACTCATGAAATTAAGTAAACTTTTGTATGGGTAAATAGGTTTCCTGTAGAACGTGTCTACTGCGTAAAAAGAGACATACTGTAATTATAACATAAATATTGTGTTTCCACGATGAGTTAGTAATTTTTCATGAAATTTTTATTTCATGAGTCAAACCACAACATGAAAAACATCATCGTGGATTCGCACCTTAAGAAGTAAAAAAATTTTCTGTGTAACTAACAATAAGTTATTTCTTTGTAGAAAAGATGAATTTTTGGAAAATATCTACTATTTAAATTTCAAACACTTTTCATTAAGTTAATAAATATAATTAACAACTGATAACAAAATATTATTCTTTACAGTGGGTTACAAAATTGTAGCCCTCAATACTTGTATTGAAGATGCTCCAACAACTACAGAGAAGAAAAAAAAGAAATCTGATGGTTGTAATGTTATTGTGCCTTTACCTATATCTTTGGATTTTTTGAATGTAAGACAACAGATATTTTGAAGTTAATTTTAATTAAATTAAGAATTTGAACTAAAATTAGAAAGTGTCATATTTTCAAAAATAAAATAGTATACTGATGATTCAAATCGTCAAAATGAAACAACACATATTTCACTGTAATTAAATTTATTAATTGTTTTCTAAATCCTTGTAAAAATTTATTAATTCTATATGTTATCTGTATTTGCAGGACTTGAAGAATAAAGTAAGAATTCTTCAGAGACTAACAATCAAATTTTCAGAAAATACTTTATCAAGTAAATTGGTAAGTTATTTTAATATTGTCTTAACAGTAACAATCTAAATTGAATGTTTAAAGTAGTGCCTGTAGTAGAAAAACTTAAAAAATTGAACTGTTGATTAAAAAGTTATTAATTCTATTTTTTGTCATATTTATTATTTTGGCACAAGAGTACTCAATTATCGAAGAACTTTGTAGAAATCAATTAAAAAAGCACTCAATATTTCATTAAATTAATTGCTAAAATTGATTTAGTTTTGAAATTTGATTGTTGTGACCTATTCAATAATCAGAAAAGTCAGAACGGATTAATACTATTTAAAAATAACGTGTACATACAATTAAAAGAGAGATATCATCAATTGTTAGCAGTTAATTAATATATATAGGTGTTCCGTAAACATACCCACAAACTTTCAGGAGGTGTCGATGACATTAAAACAATGGTTTTTTGTTGATAAACCAGTATCCACAAATGAGCTGTTTTAGCAGTAGAACAAAAAAAAGCCTACACAAAAGCTTTTTTATATTGTTTGGCTAATGCTAAGAACTTTTTATCCTTTACAAAATTTTTTAAAAGTTGATCCTTTAGTTTAAAAAATAGACATGAGCATAAAATGTTTAGGTGTCCTTTGGAGCAGAAATAATGTATTTTCGTAGGTTGCACCCATTACATTTTTTGATCAACATTTTTTGAGTTATCATTTCCCCAAGTTACAAAAAATTTCAACCAAAGGGGTCTTTTCTTTTGTTCTATTGCTGAAACGGGCTCATTTGCGGACATAGGTTTGTATGTCATCGACAATTTCTGAAAGTTCGTTCGTATGTTTACAAGACATCCTGTATAAAAATTTGAAATAAGTTGTCAAATTTGCTCTAAAATAATTTGAATATTTAAAATCATTTGAATGAATAAAATCATTCAAAGTAAGAATTCTATTCGAATGCTTGATTTTCACAATTACTCATCATGTTATAGGAAGAGATATATTGTTTCTGGTAGCAACAGTAAAAAAAAAAGAAAAAGAGATTTACCCTTTTCAATAATGAACGTCTCAACTTTCAAAAACACGTATATAGTTATTTCAGAATAAAGATGTCCTTGGTTAAGGCAATCTATTGGGACTAAAGGGGGTTAATATAGTATAAAAATGGGGTTTCAATCTCTGCTACTGTTTTAATTGTGTCGAATAAAAATTTCTACATGTTACTATAGATACAGCACATTCTACTCTATTCTAACACATCAACACGTGATTTTTGATAATTATGACGTCAGTCCATTCATGTTCTGTTTTGAATATTTGTGTTCTATTTTATGTGTATGTATGTATGTACAATAATATGTACATTGTACATATGTAGTTAAATATTTTTCTAATTAATTTTTATTATCTGTTAAAGTTTTTAAATTCATTTATGCATTTTTTTATAATTGAAAGGGAAAAATATCACAACATAAATGAATTCTTAACCCCTTAATTCCAAACCCCGAGCTCAGCTCAGGTATACTAAACTGATAAAAATGACCAGACCGAACTCAGTTCGGGCATGGTTAATTTTTGCGTGCAAGAAAATTACGTTCACATACTGAACTCGGGCATGCAAAATAATTTAAAAATAACAATGGTTTTTAGAGAAAAATTATTATTAATCCTTCATCGTTATTATTATTAGTTCAATTTTAATTGTTTAGATATTATAATTTAAAAATATATTTTAAAAATAAAATTTTGATTTTTTACTTATTAAATATTTTTTTTTTTTTATTAAATAAAGCATTTAGGTTTGTTATGGTTTTACCATTTTTCCCCCAGAAAAGAAGCATTAAGGGGTTAAATAAATTTTCTAACTTAATTTTGTTACATCATTTATTGTTATTAATCTGCAAGCAAAGCTAATTTATTCACACACCCTTTTAAGGTCGATCTACACTATCGTGCTGCTTTCGGGCCGGTTTTGGTCTGCTCTTGCTGCAATAAAATCTTATTTTATTCACATTAATGTGCAAGCTTAGATCATTCTCCAGTCTGCTATGGTCTGTGTTTTGAATCAGACGTTACATAATATATTATATTATTTATTAACACTTTTAATTAACTTAGATTAATTAAGATCCATTTGGAAAAAATTACATTTTTTCTATAGAAGAATTAGTTATTATAAAATATAGCTCTTCTATTAGATGAAGATAAAAATCAGAGAGTATGAAAAAGCGAATAAAAATGAAAAGAAGAATGTGGGTGCAGATTAAATAATATTTGGAATTGTTTGTATATTTTTATATTAATCACTTGGTGATCAGTACTAGAATGATCGAAGATGAACTGAAAACTATTCACACTATGGGTAGAAGCCATGCCAAGTTCAATCACGCTCCAGTAATATATTCTTTGATACTATACTGTATCGGAGCGTGATTGGACCGAGACTTGAGCAATACACATAGTGTGAATGATTTTATTGTTAAATGTTTATTAATATTTTGTTGAAGCGAGAACGGATCGATAGTGCGAATTAAACTTTATATGTAAACAGTATATTTCATACCAAATATATATATTTTAGGTACTTTTTTTAATTTTGTTTTAATGATTTATATATACACATAATAATATAATCTGGTATATAAAATGATATTTAATATCATTGAAATATAATTTGCAGCCTTTCTAAACATTTTATGCAGACCAGCTCTTCCAGATTATCGATATCTATTGAATATCATAAAATAAACAATTAACAAACAAAAATCCATATAACAAAAATTGGTTACAGGAAAACTATTATTTGAAAATAATTTGAGGATTGAGTGAGATATAATATATAATATTCTTCATATGAATATGTAATTTTGTAATTTGAACTAATTCAAGAAATAGAATCATCTGGATTTTTATTTTATATTTTATAACATTATATTGTTTTCTCTCAATGTAATTTCAATATATAATAATGTAATATGGAATTATTGAAATTACCCCTCACTCAAGATCAACTTTTATAAAATGACCTAAATTTTAATACTGGATCTGCCTGCCTATCAAATTATTTTTAACAAACTTGTGAAGGGAAAATCTTAAACTTTAAAAAAAAAACATTTTAATAATTAAGTGTTTGTGAAATATAAGTGAAAGTGTAAATTTAAATCAAATCTTATGAAACTAAATTATTTTTTAATTTTCTTTAGACTCAATCGGAAAATTTAAAAATGTATGATATGTTGGCAGTTATCCCAACAACTCAGAAAGCTTTACAGGTATAATAGTTTTATAAAATATTATTGTAGACACAATAAACATTTAAAATTTTGGTTTGTTTCAGTTTGCATGTACTGCACCACAAATTGATATTATATCTGTAGAATCGGAAACTAAATTACCTTTTAAATTAAACAGAAAATTATATAATCAAGCTGTTAGTAAAGGAATTTATTTTGAACTTATGTATGCTCCAGCTATAAGAGATTCAACGAGTAGAAAAAATATTATAAATGTTTCACATTTATATCATGCTTATGGAAAATCAAAACATGTCTTCATTTCTAGTGGAGCATCTGAAGCAATGCATGTCCGAAGCCCTTATGATATAATTAATTTGTATCCTTTTAACTTTCTTATAAACAGTGACATAGCCTACAATACTGTTTGTAGTATTAGTATGATCAGGGCCTGATCTAGTTCTTCTTACTATGAGTATTTCTAGCTCAAGGTAGCTGCCTTGTCTGTTTTTATGGTAGTTCTTATGTCACTACGTATAAACCATATAATATACCTAATAGTAGAAATGTTATATAAACCTTAGTGAAATTTTAGAGCTTTGATATTTGGTTTAAGTGAAGAACAAGCAAAATATTCAATCACTACTGTATGCAAATCACTATTACTTAAAGCCAGTAAGTGTAAATAATAGTTATATGTGTAACTAGGGTGTAAGTTTTTCGCACAAGAGCGAATGTTTGCTAGCCGAGACTAACAATTACTCAAGTGCAAAAAACATATATTATGCTCGAGATGCACACATTTTTTCTACAACCCTATTATAATATTAATAATAAATATAATATAATAATTAATTTTAATATACTCTATACTTTCCTATATTAATATTAAAATTCAACTTTTGCTTTAGAACAAATAATAAATCATTAATCGTAAATTAAATGTAAAAATGTATGTGTTACTATGGACACAGTCAATACTTTATTTCACGCCGTTAAATAAAGTATTATATTATGCACTGAAATATCAATGTAAAAGCCTATTTTTTTAAACCGTTGTAGAAAAATTATATTATTTGAAATATAGTAGATTCTGATTAATTGGAACACAGATTAATGAGTTTAGTTAAATTAAGTTTTTTATTTTTGCCCCAAATAAAATTCTGTTCTGATTAACTAGTGCTCCAAATAACAAATCCACTGTATATATATATTTTATATTACATTTGTATTATTTTAATTTTTCCAGGTGCCCGAAATAATGGTAAATCTATAATGTTTGTAGTAGAGGAAAAAGAAATTTCAGATAATAATGGTACTGACAAAGATGATATAGATGACATTTTACCTATTTCAAAAAGACAAAAATTGTAGACTATTGTATAAATATTGTTTTGTAAAAAATAAAATGTTTAAATATTGATTACGTTTATAATTCCCTCCTTTAATTTGTGCAATATTTGGTTAATATCATCGTTTTGCCGCATTTGGCAGCACCAGTTGACCGATCGGTAGGTCGATTTTTCAGTATACAAGATGGAGTGGAAACGTTACGAGCAGGGGTATATGATTGTGTGGTTTTGATAAAAAATACCACTGATAGAACTGGTCGAATGTTATTTTCTAGTTTCATTCCTTGTTGTGGTTAGAGTGAATTACGTAAATGTAAATATAAAAATATATTGTATTTGTTTTATGCGTTAGTGCGCTATAGTTTTTTAGTAATCGTAATTAAGGGAAAGGGGAGTTTGTCACAGTGAATTAAAGAACGCCGATCACGTTTCTACATAACGGTAAGTCTGTAGTTTGATCGAATATAATTGTATTACAGTAATCATAGAGAGATTTATTGATTTATTGTTATTTTATCTAATGAGCATGAACAAAATTTACTAAAATAATTTTGATCGGAAGTACAGGGATACGGAATAGTAGTTCCTATGCTACATTGCTATTGGTTGTTTGTGTATTCACATTTGTAATGCAGCTGTATAAGATATCATTTGATTGGTCGCATTCGGACTCGCGTAAGGATATAGAAGCATTGTTCTAACCAATTACAAAGCCTCTTACAAAGCTTTATTTTGACTTCTATTAACCACATCATGAAATAAAATGGCGTTGATGCTTACAAATGTAGAAATTTATCAAGTTATAATTATGCAATTATTTGAAATTTGTAATTTGTAAGTATTATTGATTCGAATTTTCAAATGCCAATTCGCGCGATATTAACTTGTTTTTTTATATTTGTTGTTGTTTTTTTTTTATATACACCCTTATTAATTAGGGGTTTGGTCTTTTTTTAATATTTACATATGTATGTATTTCTGATTGGAATTAAATTCGACAAAGTAATTGAAATCGATAACGTATAAATACGAGATATTATTTTCATTGTTATATTATTGTTGTGTACCTAGATACATTTATTTTATTAATGATTAATGATTATTGTTGCTTCTATGTTATGCATTCATATTTAATTAATTTCAGGTTGCTGCGTTTTTATTTTGAGATGGTCCTGAAGGGAAAGGTTGTATCGCTATACGTACATTTAATCGTAAGCGTATAGCTTTTCCCCTTAGGCTCACATCTCAGCATCAACTTTTTAAAATGTACTTTAAAGTTTTGTTTTTTTTGTGTATTGTATAATTGTAAATAAATATTCTTGATTTTTTGTATTACAACTTTGCTTATTTGTATTAGGTATGTGGAGTGGGTGCAAGTGTGTAATGTGTACCATGTATTTTATGTATATTTTCTGTATTCTTTATTAGAAAAAAGCAACAAAATCACAAATATTTTTTAAATTTATTAAATACATGTTGCAGATCTGATGAAGAAGGAAAGAAGTAAATAGAATGGGCAACAGCATTAAGGCTCGATGCCCACTCTACAGGATGATATGTGCCGTATAAAGCTATGGACTCATACGATCTGTTCGGGGAAGATGCCGGAATGTTGGACAGCCTGGCCGACCTCGGAACGGATAATTTTGACACATCAACAGCAGCATCTGCATCTGCAAATCAAACAGGAGCGCAACCGGTGACGGGCACCCGCAATGCTACATCCGGAGGTCCACCACCCAGCAGTGGGTATGTACCCCAACCTACATACGGCCAGATGCAGCCACAACAACAAGAATCACCGTTACAGAAGCTTTCCTCGTTCGGTGGATCTGACTTTGGAGGATCACAAAACATGTACGGATATGATAGTGGGACCCGTCCCATGGGACCTCCTGCAGGTTCGTATCCAGGACAGCATGTTAGACAAATGGCTCCTCAACATGACATGAGGAGACCGCCACATCCACAAGCAACTGGACAATATCCATATCATCCTGATTCTATGTATTCGATGCCTGATCAACAACAACAAATGGCAATGAATGATGCAAACATGCAAGGTTGGCCTCAACAACACAACACGAGTGGTTTTTCAATGCACAGATATGGTCAGATGTCACAATCACAACCAGCGTATCGCCCTCAACAAATGGGTTATAGTCATCAAGAATCAGCTATGACACCACAACAGAAAATGGTACAGCAACAGTTTCCTGGCTCTCAACAAAGCATGATGAATCCAATGATGCAAAATCCACATCAGTCGACTGGTTATCCTATACCCCAACAAAGGCATACACATTATAGTCAAGGGTATCCAGGAGCAAATGTTGGACAAGGAGGTTACACAGCATATGGTGCAATGCATCAAAGAATGCCACATCATCATCAGTACCCACAATCCCATGGGCATCAAATGGATATGTCTGGATCTCAGCCGACACAATATGGGCATGTTCAGCATGGACAGGGTATGCCAGGTCAGCATCCTGTGGGACTAGCTAGTCCTGTGAGTCATATGGGTCCTACAGGTATACCTGGTCAAACCGGACATTCTGTACCAGCAGGTCATCCGAGTCAGGCAGGTCACCAAGGTCCAACGACACATCCTGGTACAAGTGCTCACCCAGGTTCAGCTGCCCATACTGTTCCTAGTGGTCATCCAGGTCCAACAGGACATCCTGGAGCATCCGGTCACCCAGGTCCTACAGGACACCCTGGGCCAACAGGCCACATGGGTCCAATGGGACACATGAGTCAAGCAGGTCATCCTGGCCCTACTGGTCAGCCAAATCAAACTGGCCACACAGGTCAAATTGTACATCCTGCATCTCAAGTGCAACCGACATCTGCTAATATTCATCAAACAAATCAAAACCTTGGTATTAGTCAAACAGCAAACGCACATCCTGGATCAATGGGATTTGCTCAACAAACACATCAGTCGATGCAAAGAAGCATGGAAATGCCAGCAACACAACAGTTTGGACCCAAACACAGTTCCGGACCGATGGGTGGTGTAAGTCCTCAGTATCGAGCACCTTTCCCACAGTTGTCGCCACAAATGTCTCCGAGACCACAAATGTCACCCCGACCTACGCCATCTCAAATGTCTCCACGACCTGTTATGTCACCTGCAAAGCCTAGTAATATGTCTCCCCATCCGCATATGCAACAGCAAACAACACAGAGCCCAAGACCAGCATCAAGTTTAACACCTAAAACAAACAATAGTTCTCCTGCACCTGTTTATCCACCACAAAGTACTTTACAGGCACTTGAACAAATGGTTATGCCTAGTGTTAGTAATAATTCAAATGAATATGGTTCACCTTTTCCGACACGTTCAACATTGTGTCCACCAGGACCTAATTCAATGTCACCAGCTGTAGGTCCTAGAAATTCTATGTCACCGCAACAGTGGTCGCATCATTCACCTAGACCTCCAGTTACGATAAATGGTGGTATGAATTTAATAGAACAGACTTTACCTTCAAATCAAAATATTTCAACTAATCTTCCACCAGCACAACAAAGTATTCCTCCTTGTCCTCCTGCAAATGCAAATATTCCTGTCCCTCAAAATGAAGAAACGTCTGCTGTAGAAGTATCAAAATCAGGAGACAATAATTCTAATGTGCCTGTTTCGATACAATCTGATATTAATGTGAATTCGCGATCTCCTGCACAAATTCCGCAAAATAATGAAGATAGTTCTTTGAGCGTAGTAAGTAGTATAGCTGATTCAACTGCAAACAATTCTCAGCCTGTAAACAGTCAAGCATCAACACCTAACCCGATACCATCATCTACAACTGACGATACTTCAAATATTCAAAGTGATACAATTCAAAATATTGTACAAGAAACAAATGATTCTTCAAATGAAAAAGTTTCTAGTGATGTACAACAACCAACTCCAATTAATCAGCAAAATCAAGTTTTGCAACAGCAGAATAATTTTCCTTCATTCAAAATGACAAATGTTTCTCAAAGTAGTATTCCATTTACAAATACAGTTACACCACCACAACAGTCACAGATTGATACCTCTGTTCCTGTTTTTAATACTGATGGGTCAATACCAAATTCAACTCAGCAAACACCTCAAATGACAAACATTCATGCTCAAACATTACCTCCTCAAGCAAATAATATCAATGTCAGTATAAATCAACATCCTTCTAATTTAAATATAACAAATATTACTTCTTCAGTTAATACAAATCAACCTGGAATGAATGTAAGTAATCAAGCGACTGTTCAACCAGGTCAACAAACACAGCCTGTTGTGATGCCTTCACAAAATATGCCGACTACAATAGGTTCGATACCAACACAAAATTCGTTACCTCCAAGTCAACCGGTAATCAATACTTCTCAGATGTCATTACAAACACAAGCTCCAGCTTTAGGTCCACACATACAATCATCAATAGGTCCTATTGCTGGAAATATACCGCCAACAGGTATGAGAGGATTAACCAACATGCCACAAACGACTCCTAATGTCGGTGGCGGTCCACCACCACAACCGGGACCCAATATGTATGAAAATCCACCCCCAGCCATTATAGGTCCGAATGGGATGGCAATGGGTCCAGGAGGTCCACATAGCATGTCCAGCATTAGTGGACCACCTACCCTCAATATGGGTCCCATAGGGCACCCTAATATACCACCTATGGGAGCACCAATGGGACCTGCCGTACCTGGTATTATTCCTGGTATGGGACCTGCTGTTCATCCTGGAATGATGCCTGGTCAAGATATAGTGTACCAGCATCCTATTAGTCACCACCAAGAGAGAGCAGCATTACAACAACAGCTTCAGGAATTATATTGTATGCCACCTGCACCAGAAAATCAAGAAAAAGTCGCTCGTTTACAGGAACGGCTTAGTATTTTAACACAGCACGAAGCAAATGAAAAGTGTAATGGAGGACCACAGTGTGTTTTGCAAAGCCCGTTGTTTAGTACACCTATGATTGATAGCCCTCAAGTAACTAGTACTACGGGTAGAGGTCGCAGTAAGGCAACTTCAAGACCGAAAAAACCTAGAATTAAGAAAAGTGATAAATTAGCTATGCAACAACAATTAACAATGGGCCCGAATTCACAGTCAATAACAAATATGAACGTAATGCCTGTGACAACAATTCCAAATTCACAATCATTACCTGTTTCTGAAGACTGCGTAACTCCTGGTGCAGGTCTTGCCATTCCAACAGGAGAAATGGGTGAAATAACTGATATACCGATTGATCCAATCTCTGGGGAAATAGATCAATCTGATAAAAAAAAGAAACCTAGGACACCTCGTAAACCTAGAGAACCAAAAAAGCCAAAAGAACCTAAGCCTCCAAAGGAACCTAAGGCTGCTAGATCACCAAGACCTCCTAAAGAACCAAAACCACCAAAGGAAAAGAAAAAGAGAGAGCCAAAAGAACCAAAAGATCCCAATATAGTGAAACCTAAAAGAAAATATGTTAGAAAAAAGAAACCTGAATCTGGCGAGTCTGCTGATGATTCCTTTAATATATCACAAAACGGAGAAGAAATTTCAAATACTGCTGTTGTCAAGGACAGTGAAGAAGTTAATCAATCTGAAAATACAGATCAATTGGATGTAGAAAAAATTATTGAACGCAAAACAGAAATTCCTATTGACTCTTCTCAAGAAGATTTGCTACAGAATTCTGAAGTTACAGATAGCGAAAAAAAAATTGACGAATATACATTTGATGAACAAGATAAAAGTGGTTCAGAGAAGAAAAAATCTCGTCGAAAACCAGGATTAAAGCCAAGGCCCAGTGGAGGATCAAATAGATCTAAAGGGAAAACACCAAGTAGAAGAAAACCACGGAAAGGAGCTTTCCATTTAGAATCTGATGGAGAAGGTGAAGACATTCCAACTCCTCCACCTTCACCTCCCGAAGGAGATGCTGATAGTTCAGTCCATAAAAGACGTTCTACAAGAAACACACAACGCAAAAAATATATCGATGATGTTATGTTACGGTTTTCAGACGATGACTCTCCATTAGCATCTACGATAAGATCTGAACAAACGACGACAAAAAATTCTAGTGCAGCAGTTTCTGTCAGTGCTGATGAACAGCCTGTTGAAACAGTCAATAAACCAAATTTTGTTTACGTTAATACTACTGATGAAGATACAATGATAGTTCAGCATATTTTAGCATGTCGAATGAGCAAACGTGAAGTAAAAGAAATTCCTAAACCTGAACTAAAAACTGAAAATGAGGTTGTAGAAGAAGTTAAAAATGATAAAGAGGATATTGAAAAAATTGAAGAAATTGAAGAAATTGAAGAAATTAAAGTAGAGAAGGAGAATGTTACTGACATCGTTAATATAGAAGAAAATAAGGAAGTGAAAGAAATAAATGAAGACAAACCTAAAACACCTAAAGAAACAGAAGATGAAGAAAAGAAAGATAACGATGAATTAGCAGATGATAAAGATAAAAGTGAAGAAGATAAAGCCGAACAACCTGACAGTCTTAAAGATGAGTCTGTTGAAAATGAAATCAAGACAGAAAATAATGAATCTCCTGCAAAAGAAGTTCCTGAAAAAGTTATTCCTGAAGGTGAAACAATTGTAATTGATGTTGAAGAGTATTTTGTAAAATATAGAAATTTTTCATATTTACATTGTGAATGGAGAACGGAAGACGAACTATATAAAGGAGATAAACGTATAGCATCAAAAATTAAGCGTTTTAAAATGAAACAAGCGCAATTACTTAATATTTTTGAAAATTGGGAAGAAGAGCCATTTAACCCTGAATATGTTGAAGTTGACCGAATATTGGATGTGGCAGAGCACACTGATCCTAATACTCACGAAACCATCAAACATTACCTTGTTAAATGGAGAGCTTTACAATATGAAGATAGCACGTGGGAATTGGAAGAAGATGTAGACATAAGTAGAGTTGAACAATTCGAAAAATTCCGTAAAATTCCACCTCGTGATCAGTGGAAACCAAAAAGAAGACCTCATCCAGATCAGTGGGTGAAATTAGATAATTCACCTATTTATAAAGCTGGTAACAGTTTAAGAGAATATCAGTTAGAAGGTTTAAATTGGTTACTTTTCTCATGGTATAATAGTCGTAATTGTATACTTGCTGATGAAATGGGTTTGGGTAAAACGATCCAGAGTTTAACATTTCTCAATGCTGTGCACGAATATGGAATTCGCGGACCTTTCTTAGTAATAGCTCCATTGTCAACAATACCTAATTGGCAACGAGAAATTGAAGGTTGGACAGACATGAATGTAATTGTTTACCATGGATCTCAAGCAAGTAAAAATATGATTCAAGAATATGAAATTTATTATCGAAATGATAAAGGAAATCCTATCAAAGAACTTATCAAGTTCAATGTTTTAATTACGACCTTTGAAATAATCGTAACGGATTTTGCTGATTTAAAAGGATATAATTGGCGAGTTTGCGTTATTGATGAAGCTCATAGATTAAAAAACAGAAATTGTAAGTTACTTGAAGGTTTAAGGCAACTTAATTTGGAGCACAGAGTATTGCTTTCTGGAACTCCACTACAAAATAATGTTAATGAACTATTTTCACTATTGAACTTTTTGGAACCAACTCAGTTTTCAAATAATGAAACGTTTCTTCAAGAATTTGGAACATTAAAAACAGAAACAGAAGTTCACAAATTACAAGCCTTACTTAAACCAATGATGTTGAGAAGATTAAAAGAAGATGTTGAAAAATCATTAGCTCCGAAAGAAGAAACTATAGTTGAAGTAGAATTGACGAATATACAGAAAAAATATTACAGAGGTATATTAGAACGTAATTTTTCATTCTTGTCAAAAGGTGCTACGTATGCAAACGTACCTAATTTAATGAATACTATGATGGAGTTACGTAAATGTTGTATTCACCCATATTTATTGAACGGTGCAGAAGATCAAATTCAATATGATTACAAAATGCAGCAAGGAGAAGATCCCGATGCATATTATAAAGCTCTTATTCAGTCATCAGGTAAAATGGTTTTAATCGATAAATTATTACCAAAATTAAAAGCAAATGGGCACAGAGTTCTGATTTTCAGTCAAATGGTAAAATGCTTGGATATTCTTGAAGATTATTTGTTGTACAAAAAATATCCGTTTGAAAGATTGGATGGAAGAATAAGAGGTAATTTGCGTCAAGCAGCTATTGATAGATATTCAAAACCAGATTCAGATAGATTTGTCTTCTTACTTTGTACAAAAGCTGGTGGATTAGGAATTAATTTAACAGCAGCAGATACAGTAATTATTTATGACAGTGACTGGAATCCACAAAATGATTTACAAGCACAGGCCAGGTGTCATCGGATAGGTCAACAAAAAATGGTTAAAATTTATCGTCTATTGTGTAGAAATACATATGAAAGAGAAATGTTTGATAAAGCTTCACTGAAGTTAGGCTTGGATAAAGCTATTTTACAAAGTATGAATACTGCACAAAATAGTCCAAATGTACGACAATTATCAAAGAAAGAAATAGAAGATTTACTTAAAAAAGGAGCTTACGGTGCTATAATGGATGAAAGTAACGACGGTGATAAATTTTGTGAAGAAGACATTGAAATGATTTTAGCTCGGAGAACCCAAGTCATAACTATGGAATCAGAAAAAGGTTCTACATTTTCCAAAGCTAGTTTTGCTTCATCTGGAAATCGTTCAGATATTAATATTGATGATCCTGACTTTTGGAATAAGTGGGCTAAAAAAGCTGAAATTGATACGACTGAAAAAGATGAAAGTGAAGAGCTTGTAATATCAGAACCGAGAAGAAGAACACAAATTAAGCGATACGGTCATGATGAAAGTGTTGTCGATATGTCAGAACTTGAATCATCATCAGGGAATAGCGATGAAGATGGTGAAGGTGGAGGTATGAGTAGCCGAAGTCGTCGTAATAAATTGAAGAAAAAAAAGAAATATTTGTCAGACGATTACATTCCTCGAGAGAAAGACATTGTGTACGGTAGTTGGGCAAGAAGTGAATGTTTTAAAATTGAGAGAGGATTGTTGACATTTGGGTAAGACTGATATATTTATAGTTTACTGTATAATAATGAAGAAATGTAAACTTGAATTTATTTGTAGATGGGGACGTTGGCAGGAAATAATACAACACAGTCAATTACATAAAGGTTGGAGAGAAAGTGATGTAGAAGATTGTGCCCGAGTTATAGTAAGTATCAATGTAATAATAATATATTTAAACTTGTATGTTTACATTTATAATTGTTTTATTTATTTATTTATAGCTTTTATATTGCCTTCGTTTTTACCGAGGTGATGAGAAAATCCGAAACTTTATATGGGATTTGATAGCACCTAACGAGGACGGTGTCGAACAAGTGAAAATAACACGTAATCACAGTGGTCTTCGTGATCCTGTGCCTAGAGGAATTCGTAACAAACATAAAAAAAATAAAGGAAAAGAATCTAAGCAGTTAGACCAGAACCATTGGAGTCGCAATGAAAAATATGATGGAGATATTTTTCTAGAAAGCAATTATAAAAAGCATTTAGGCAGACATGCTAATAAGTAAGATATTTTATTGTTATAAGAAGAATATATTTGTAATTTTTATCTTTGGGATTAATAATGTATTATATTTTGTTATAAGTTAACCATTTTGTTTTGTTATTTATTCCAGATTATTGCTTAGGGTGAGAATGTTATATTACATCAAACATGAAATTATAGGTGATCTTGTCCAACATATTGCAGATGGTGTACACGCCAGGTATTTTTTTTATATAAATGTTTTTGGATTTAAATTAATACATTAATTTCATATTTAATTAAACTCATTATTTAAATGAAATAACAATTTAAATTTTAACAACTTGCATTGTTTATTTTAAATGTACATTAATTGATTATTTGCTACAGTGTTTGTTTCCAGGAATAGAAAGAATAATATAAATAAATTGTTATATAAAATACCATTTTTTCTATATTCTTTTTGTGCAACAACATAAGTATCTATGAATGTAGGGTTTTCTGTGTGGCTAAGGTCTTTGCTAATTAATACAAATTCAAAGTTCCTTATGTTGTTGCAGTTCATTCTGATGGAAACTATTTTTCTGTTCTTGCCGCTAAGATTTGCATGTTAAACATTGATCCCTCGTTAAGGCTTGATAAATGTTTGTTTTCATTTTTACTTTAACATCACATTTATTAATTGTTTTATTGTTTATTAATTCATATTAAAATGTTTATCGAGCCTCATCTAATTCATACTGCTTGTAAACGCCATTGCCAATATAGTCCCTGTCACTTAAACACTCTTAGATGCCTTTGCCAATTGTTGTTACATTTATTATTTATTTAATGAATTTTATTTTCTTGCTCATGCTATGCCGGGTTTCTTGCCTGTTTTAACCACTCGCCGCACAGCATCTTTATGTGCATTTTTAATTAATAAATGTTTCATTGATTTGTCACCGATAATTATACATTTCATTAGTATGTATCGATTCATTTTTCATTTGATGGATTTATCTGATGAGATAAATTGTAGACAAAGTCATACTATTATATCAAAGCAAATTATCTGTGATGAATGTTATATCGTCATTCATTAATCATTCTACATCGACGGATTTAATACTAAAACGGCACGGCACTCTGTATAGCAAAATCAATCCAATTGGCTAAAGAAAATAATTATTGCAAATGTAATCCTCTCAGATGTTTGTGGCCGTTTGAATAAATTTCGAGGGATTAAATTTTGGCAAAAAACCGTTCACAAAACTAAAGTCTGAGAGGGTTACGGCAACCAAATTTACCGGGAGCGTAAACGAGCGACTTATTTCACAGTGCCTTGCCGATAAATCCCCCACACTGCGATCTGGCACCGACAGTGTGGTGGGACACAGAATGCGACAAGTCACTGCTAGTGGGCACGTGGAAGCATGGCTATGAGTGCTATGGCGAGATGCGTAATGATCCCGCACTTTGCTTCCAGGCCATGTGCGGCCTCTCGCTTAACAGCAAAGCCCTCAAACATTCCTCAAACTCCTCGGCACTGTAAGTAGTACATAAGCTAGCGATAAGATTATATGCATCGTTTCAATTATCACATATTTCAATATCTACATCAGTTAAATAAGTATGTACTTATAGGTACATCCAGGAAATTAAACAATTTCAAACTACATCTAGGTTATTTGTTGTTATCATATCATCAACCATTTTAGAATTGTTCTGCATGGATTTGTTAATCAGTCATTTGTTAAAGTAGTCAACAATTATTTATTTTAATAGTTTATTGTTCTGTCCTTGTTTTAACACACTAAGATGTTTTAAATGTGAAAAATATCACTTATTTTTTAATTGGTTTTTTATTTTGTAAATTAAGAATATTTATAAACAAATATAAAATTAAATAAATATTATGAAATGTGATTTTTTAAGTACTAATGCTTTTTGGTAATAAAAACATTTTTGTCAAATATCAAACAAATGTGTTTTTTATTTGACAAACTACATATATAGGTATTAATCAAATATTCTTAATACATTTAAAATATAGCACATCCTATCATTTATATTAGTTTCTTGTATTATCGCAGAAGGTACACATATAAAATCGATATAAAATCTAATTATGCAAGTTATAATAGATATTATGTAGATAATTGTCAAGTGTCCAAATTATAAAATTAATCCTTTAAGTTTTTAATTAGACCTAACTCAGACAAACCACTGCGTAGTGGCTTTGCAGTGGGTGGTAAAGATCATACTACACGTGAAGAACTTTATGTGTTCGCTTGTGGTTAGTAAATAAAAACAATAACCACAAATAACTATACTGATTGTGAATAAGTCAACCCTGTCACTGACTGACTAACAATGAGTGACGGATACGTTATTGGTGACAAGTGGTTGCACTCAAGCATCGACACCATCAATTTTGTTGGTCATACTAACTGCGCTTTGCGTCAGCCACCAAATTCGATTTCCATTTGTTGGTGATATTGACCGCTCATTGTGTCAGACGCTAAATTCAACTTCAGTTTGTTTGTGTGTTACAATCATGTTTCCATATGATTTTTCATTACCGCCCACTGTGTATCATAGTGTCATAGTGTTATCGTATTAAAAGTTTTTAAGAACAGTCTAATCATATTTAGTAATTTTTACAGTTCTAGATCACATAAGACTTCTGCAATGATCTTGAAATGATATTTGGTTTCTTTGTGTAAGTTGCATTGTTTGTAGTTTACAAATTTTGAGCTAAAACTAGCAAAAATTCAAATATAAGTGTTAACATATTTAATAATACCAAAAACTAAAAAAAGTTCAGGGTGTGTTACATTAAATGTATTAATAATTAATGTTTTATTATAATACATCCAAGGTCTATATATTATAGTATGTATGTATCTAATACAAAAGTTATCTTATGAAAATTTGCAATAATTGGTAATGGAATATTTGATATGTTTATTTTTTAACATTTAATATATATTTTTTGATAATGCCAATAATATTATATAAAAATCAAGTTAAACGATTCATATATAAATATTCTGTTATTTACAAAACAAAGCTTATATACTTTTTATTAAATTAAGTTTTAATGTGCTAATTTTAATTTTTTTGTGTTTGCTTTGGTGTTACTATATTAAATAGACCTTGACATTTATGAGGGAAATCTCTAAGTTACTTCATTCGATATGATCCATTTATAATTAATGAATATTCATTTTACTTTTGAATTTTCCTTTACTCAATGTTTAATAATCCACATTAGTTTTAAATATTTTTTATAGAGGATCAGTTATTTTAATTCTGGATAAGTTTTTTTTTTATTGTTTCTCTTTCAAAGAAATTTCATCCCCACTAAAATTTTAGAAAATGCCTTTGGATTCATTACATCAAAGTATTCTTTGACATCTCATACACAGATATATTTTGATTATTCTTATTAATTTTTTTTCCCCGTATAACTGGATACAAATTATACATATTTAACTTGGCATAAAATTATAATATATACATTTTTTGGAACGTGTATGTTCATTAGGGTGTGCCAAAAAAAGACGATATTTTTTTTTTTTCACTTTCCGCTCAAAATATCGTAGAAGATGTCGAAACAAAAGACCTGTCCAAAGGAGAGTTCTTAATTTTAATTTTAAGAGGTCCTCCATCGATTTTGAAGTTTTTCCCATTTAAATAACACGGGAAATTTTTTTTTTTTTTTCATTTTTACTTTCGCAACGTCTGAAGATTTTATTTTTTCGTAAAATAAACTATCAGACCTTATTGGGGATTAAATTTTGAACAAAAAATTTCATTGGGTCATATTGCTACCATCGAAGCCTGACTTTTTATAAAGCTTTACAGTATCAATTTTCCCCAAATTTCGTGTTTTTTGTAATTTTTAGCTAAACTATCCAAGATAGAACAAAAAGTCAAATGACAATTTTGTAGTCCGTTTGATGCACTACAAAAAACATTTAGATAAATTTTTTGTATCATTAATATTTTCAAAGTTACAGACCAACAAAATCCAATTTTTCAAAAATACCTTTTCTTATTCTTATGCATTCTGTTGAAACTAGTTGCTCCTCGAATTAGTTTTTTATACTGTGTATTTAATTCTTAACCATTCATCCGAAAATTCAGTTAATCCTGCAGACTATCCCTAAAACTTTCTGCTGTAGATTATGATTAATAGCCTTCAAAAATTTTATTATTGGAACATTAAAACGCTTTTCTAACTCAATACAGAATTTAGCATGTTTTTAAGTTTGAAAAATAGAAGATCGTTTGAAACAGAAAAGGATTACGAAGTCCTAGAAAGAATTTGATGTTTGATTATATCGAATACTTGTTAATCATTCAATTTTGTTGTTTTGAATAATATGTGGGAGTGGAATATGTCAATTCAAGTTCAATTTGTTTACATAATCAGGGTTGTCTTGAGGATTGGTTAAATAACCTCAATAGACCAAAAACGAAATAAATAACAATAATATTTGTGGACTTATTAAGCAAGTTATATCGTAAAAAATTATTCTAGGCTAACTTTTTAGAGAATTAAATATACTTTAAATTTTTAATTGAAATTTGTCATCTATCGTCAATAATTTAGAAAATATAGATTAAAAATTATGAAAATATGACTTATCAGGTTTGTTACTCTACGCTATTGCGGAGACAACGAATCTTTCTTATACAATTTTGTAGCAAATTTGATGTACCAAAAAATAAGAATTAAATTTTTTGTATTTTTATCGATGGTTCACTTGAACAAAGCTAAAAATTAGAAAAATAGGATTTTGTTGGTCTGTAACTTTGAAAATATTAATGATACAAAAAATTTATCTAAATGTTTTTTGTAGTGCATCAAACGGACTACAAAATTGTCATTTGACTTTTTGTTCTATCTTGGATAGTTTAGCTAAAAATTACAAAAAACACGAAATTTGGGGAAAATTGATACTGTAAAGCTTTATAAAAAGTCAGGCTTCGATGGTAGCAATATGACCCAATGAAATTTTTTGTTCAAAATTTAATCCCCAATAAGGTCTGATAGTTTATTTTACGAAAAAATAAAATCTTCAGACGTTGCGAAAGTAAAAATGAAAAAAAAAAATTTTTCCCGTGTTATTTAAATGGGAAAAACTTCAAAATCGATGGAGGACCTCTTAAAATTAAAATTAAGAACTCTCCTTTGGACAGGTCTTTTGTTTCGACATCTTCGACGATATTTTGAGCGGAAAAAGAAAAAAAAAAATATCGTCTTTTTTTGGCACACCCTAATGTTCATACATTAAAAATAGCATTGATTTGCTCAACAATTTGTCTATATTTTCCCCATTGAAATATTTTGTAAGTAGACAGTAAATATAATTCAAACAGTATGTAGATTAATTATTATCAACAATCAAAAGTTATCTCACGCTTCTTTCTTCAAAACTTTTATAGTATTAATCATTCTAAGTTTTATATATACAGTACACTTCAGTTGTTATAATCATGCTTATAAATTAAAGGGGTGGGCAAATAAAATGATATAATTCTCATAGCTAGTGATTCTATTAACTGATATATACTGTCTATACAAAATAAAATAAAGATAATTACACAATTTTTCATAATTATTTGAAAAATTAAACACCAGCATAGCTAGGGCTTCATTTTGCCATAAAACATCGTGCGGGTGTAGATATATAGTTATACTTGGTTATAACAAGAACATAATTGTATCGAATACTTTCAAGCTATGTTAGTTTAATTAATATTTTGAATTTAGAGTACATGCATTTCTTGGAAGAAGTAATTAGTCCAACAAATGATTGACAATTTATGCTAACTGAACAAACAATGTCCCATTTTTATACATTCTTATAAACTGTTATATATTTTTATTTCACTAGTAAAATGAGTCAAAGCCGTAGAATAATAATTTCGTAATCTCATATAGTTTGATTGTATTTGTGATATTAATTTAAAAGTTATAAAAACATGATTAGCACAGTTAAAAAATAATATTTCATAAATTACTTTGATTAAATATTTTTCATTGGTGATTAGAAATATTGAAAACAGTATATGATTAAAATCCTTGTTAAAGCACACTTGGACTTGTGTTGTCTAGCAACGATGATGAATCTGCAGCAACACCAGTTACTCAAGAGGAAGAGACAAATGATGGTGATGAAGGAGGAAGCACTAAATCTAGCAGTAATAAAATAAAAGATACTGCGTCGGAAACTGTATCTGATAGTGGTGGCGCTGGCCTCGATATGTCACCTGCTACACAATCAGGAGTGGATTCCTTGCAGAGTCAGAATATAGATGAACATAAAGAGGATGGAGAGAAGTACCAGTGGCCTGCTATGCAAGAATTGAATACCCGTTTGAGGCGTGTGATTACATCGTATCAGAGAAATCATAAACGCGAAGAACTTAAATTACAACAAAAACAGAAGGTAAATGTTTCTGATTATTATTATTGTTGAGTAGTAATTTAATTCCTAAACAATGTTAATATCTAAATAGCCATCATCTGTGCTTCCGTCGACATCTGTCTCAGCATTGCAAGGAATGACCTTAGGATCATCTGGTAACAGTAGTGCTAATGCTGCTGCTGTCCAAGCATTATCAATGGCGGCAGAGAACATGTCAGATGTACGAGATGCATTAAGTATGCCAGGATGGGATCTACAACAATTAACAATGTATTTATTGGTTAGTATAAAATTTGTATTCAGTTAAATGTTGAATATTTTGTGAACATTATTGAATTTAAATATATTTGTAGAAAATGCAACGACGTGAAAAAATGGAACAAATAGGACGTGACAGAGAAAAAACACGAATTGAAAATATACAACGAAAATGGACTCACCGTGAAGAGGCTGATTTTTTCAAAACTATTTGGAATTTTGGTGTTCAGTCTGACACCAAACGACAAATGTACATATGGGGTAAATTTAGATCTCTATCAAAACTTGATAAAAAGACTGATGAACAATTTACTGAATACTATAAGAGTTTCATTAATATGTGTAAAAGACAGTGTAATAAAAAAATCGATGATGATTCAAATGACATACCTGTGGAAACAATTGAATCAGAGAAGGCAAAAGGTGTTTTAGAGAGAATTGAATTAATGACAAAAATTAGATGTGAAATTATTAAACACAGACACTTAAATGAAAGACTTCAATTGGCTCAAATGACAAGTGATTTGCCAGAATGGTGGGAACCAGGTAATAAGCACGATCTAGATTTATTGTTGGGTGTTTCAAAACACGGAATTGGTAAAAGCGAATGTTACATATTGAATGATCCAGACTTAACGTTTCATGAACTTTTGCGATCATTACCAGAGCAGGCTGATTCTAAACAGGCAATCAAACTAGAAAGTCATGAAGATATTTTGAAATTTGATAAGAATGAAATTTTAGTTAAACTAGAAAAAGGTGAAGGAACTTTAAAAATTGAGAAAGTTGGAGTTAAAAAGGAGGTAGAATCTGATACAAAATCAGTTAAGTCTGAACCGGAAACTTCAGATATAAAAAAGAATGAAGAAGATACTGTATCAACAGATACCTCTGAAATAAAACAAGAACCATCAACTGAAGAATCTATTGTTGTTCCGAAAGAAGAAAAGAATGAGGAAAAAGAAGTAACAACTGAAGTTGAAGATGATGCAGTTAAAAAAGAAGAACACGATGAAACTGATTTATCAAAAAAGAAAAAGGATTCAGAAGTTTCAGAATCAGAGACAGAAGTACCAGAACGTAGAACGACAAGATCAAAACGTAAACAAATTGAAAAAGAATCTGAAGAAAAAGTAAAAGTCGAAGATGATACAAAAGAAAAATCTGATTTAGAAAAACAGAAAGATGATGTCAGTAAACAAGCTGCTGAATTGAAAGCAATGTTTCCAGATCTTGAAGTAATACAACCTCTACAGCGCCTCTCATCACAGGTAGAAGCATTTGTTGTTAATGAACAATCTCATTCTAACAGTGCAATTGATTATTCAGAAAGTGCTGCTTCATCATTAAAATGGCCTAAAGAATATTTGCTATACACACGATTACAACAGTTGATACATTTAGTTGAATACAATGAATGGCCCTCTTCTAAATTATATTCTGGAAATAGTAGCAGCAGTCAATCGGCAGCAGCTGGCCATGATTACGATCAAAGTACTTTTGAAACATCTAATGTTTCAAAACGAGAAACAGCAACGCCGTCTGAAATCACTTCGGAAGTAATTACAATTACGACAGATCAATTGTCTCGTAACGGTCAGTCAGGTAGTAAGAAACGTAAACGACACATTGCAATCGATGTGGAAACAGAGCGTGCAAAATTACACGCTCTGTTAAATAGCACGACGTCGAGTCAAAGTCTGAATAAGCCTACAAGTAGTTCGTGGAATGATGAAGACTCTGAAGAGTCATGTCGATCAACTCCTGTGCTACAGCCACCTCCTGCTCATCAACACGCTGCATCAAGAGGAATTTCATCTATTGGTTTTGATCTTAAATTCCCTTCCCAAATAACAAGTACCAAGGTGCCACCATCAGCGCAGAGTCCTAATTTAAATACAAGCTCACCTGCTGCAAACACTTCAACACTGGCACCTATGGATTTGTCGTCTGGGTATGTTTTGATGAATTTGTTCATAATGTAATGTTATTAATGTTTTATAATCGTTATTATCATTTTAGATTACCAAAAATGAACACACCTGATATACCGAAAGTGACAATTCAACAAACAAGCGTTCACAATGAAATACAAGACTTCTCATTAGGATCAAAGAAATCAACAACTACTACAACTTCTACAGTGTCACCTATATCATCGACTTCTACTAAAGGAAAATTAGATGATATGCTGAGTAAACTTATGAAAAAGAAAAATGTGGTAAGAATTGAATAGTTATATTAATTGAAATTTCACACTATTGTTTAAACACTCAAAATGAATAAAATACTGAAATTTGAGATTTTTTGACTAACTCGTTTTTAAGAAAATAAATTTTAAAGTTCAGTTGATGAAAATAGAATGTTAAAAGATAAAAAATCAATTTGAGCAAAATTTTTGGAAGGCTGTTGCTCCCTCACGAAAAATTTCCGGACATAAGTTCACGTAATGTTTCTTGCTTAGAATTACATCCTCGATCTACTGTCAATTTTTTTTACACTATTTGTAAATCATCTTGTATATTACTTTAAGTATAATATATGTATATTAGAGATAAAATTATAATTTAATAATTATACTTTTTTAATTTTGTTACAGCCTGAACCAGAACCTGTGGTTGGAGGAAAAGAAAAGAAACGTCGTAAATTAGATGAAATTGTTCTTGGTTTATCGGCTGCCAAAGAACAATCTCTATTTTCTGAACCGGCCAAGAAACCAACTGTTGTAACACCGAGTGTAACTTTAACACCAGCATCAGCTCCTGCAACAACATCATCATCACAAAAACCTTTCACAGTGACTGTATCATCCGTGCCATCTCCTGTTCCATCAACATCTCGTAGCAGTTCCCTTTCATCATTGGTACCTTCGTTACCAACATCAAAAGAAGGATTTTCAACTTTTTTGGCACAAGCAGAACAACAAAATTTGTTACTCAAGAAACAGCAACAACTTTTACAACAAGCTGCTCAAGTAAAAAATTATATTTATTTTTATTTATGACGTAACCTTAAAATAAATATAATATATATAATGAAATTTTACAGGCTCAAGCACAACTTCCGTCATCACAGCGAAAGAGTTATGAACAAATGATAGCTGATATAAACAAAGTAACAGATTTTGCAAAACTGAGTTCTTATTCACATGAAGCAAAAGTGAATAAATGGTTAGCTGAACAGAATACTGTAGTTCCTGAACAGCCACTCTCCGCTGACTTCTTAACTGCTCCACGGCGACGTAGACCCCGTGTAGATCCATCACTACTAGATTGGAAGAAGCTGACAGGTGAAGAAAATGTATCCGTAATTAATCGTATCAGCGGTAAAAAGTTAACAGGTTCAAAAGCGCCCCAGCTTAAACGCCTTGGTCAATGGCTTGTGGACAACCCAACATATGATGTAGACCCTAAATGGGCTGATTTAGTTAAAGAACGTGGTAACCTGTCTCATGATTTGCAAAAGAGACTACCAGGACTATCTAAGAAAGGCCCTGGACGACCACCTTTACTTGCCAGCCCTCCAGGTTCTGGTGCGACTACTTCAAGTTCTGCAAACTTAGCAACTTCAATGGCAGCTTCTAATTTACCGTTTCCGTCTCTATCGACAGCTGGTCTTGGTAGTCTCAACAGTAGCTTATTATCGAGTTTATCTTTAGGACAATTTGATCCAAAAAATAACCCTCTTTTGATGCCTTTTAGTGGCATGCCGAATATGAGCGCGTTGAGTAGTATGAGTGGATTAGGAAATCTGGGCAATATGAATTTGTTTGCTAATTTAGCGTCACTCGGTCTGCCCGGTCTTGTTGGAATGGACAATGCTGCCGTGGCAGCAGCGGCTGCTCTTAGTGGTACGAACGCTCCAGTTTCAGCCAGTAGTGAATCTGCGGCGGCTACGACATCATCCACGACAGTGACGAGTGCTACTTCTAAATCTAAAGTGCATAAACCAGGAGATTCAAAAAGTTCTAAGCCTCCTACATCTTCAGCTTCGTCTACGATCCCAACAACTACACCATTCCCATTCTTCTTTCCAAATCCTAGTTTACTATATACTCCTTTAGGTCTGGGAGGACTTAATCCATTCTCAATGCAACCGGGAATGTCATCAGCTTTTGATACATTAGCTCAACAATATGGATTGATGAATGGTATGGGATTAAGTGCGACGACCAGTACTTCTCAAACAACCACATCAAAAACATCAAGCAAATCTCATAGTCCTCGGTCTTCAACTACTACAATACCATCAACAACAAGCACGAGTAGCAGCAACACTAAGGCCCACTCTAGTAGTCAAAGATCTGCTGCTTGGGAACAACTCGATAGAGCACAACAAGCACAATTACAACAATTGCTCCTTCCACACGATACACATTTATTAGAAAGTTTAACTCGTGCGACTAGTATTGAGGCTCTGAGAGGGCAATCGGATAATAAACGATCTAAAGATGAGAAGAAAGATTTATCAGGATCTGATCTATCAAAAACTGAAAAAAGAAAACCATCTATGGAAACTCATTCTGGTGCAGCTTTATTAGCTGAATATGGCATGTCTCCTGAAAAATATTTAAAAGGAATGATGGCTCATTCAAAGCCTAAAGATGATTCCAAGTCATCACTTGATTTATCAAAACATTCGTTTTCTATAACTCCAGCAGATCCAAATGTTTTAAAGCGCACTCGTGAGCAAGAGTTAAAAGAAGCATTAGAACATTTAAGCAAAACACAAGCTGAATTAATTGCAAAAACACCGGATGCTGAGGAAATACGTTTGACTGCGACTAATAAACGTGCTCGTGAATCTCCAGCTGCACCTGAAGACCTGTCATCAGTGTCTGAACAGGCAATAGAAGAACAGCCTCCTACAAAAAAGTGTAAAGATTTATCTCACGAAAGTACTGAAAAACAAACCGTTACGGCTCCTATCGTACAAATTACAGAAATGGTGTTACAGCCTTCTGCACCGCCGGTTCCTTCAATGGACGTAACAGAGGAACTGGATATTGAAGCTTTGCTGACTCCGTCTACAGTAGTTAAAGGTAGCGGTATTGCCCCTCCGCCGCCACTACCTGTGTTTGAGAAAGAAAAGAGTCCGAGTGTGTCGCTGTTGCAAGTGCAGACTGAGAATGCAGAATCGTCGTCAACAACGTCAATAATGACAGAAGGTAAAAGTACAACAGGGGTTGTATCGCCGGGTGTATCTGCAGAGCCGACTGATGGCGCGGAGCCTGGCAAGAAAGGTAGGAGAACGAGGGGAAGTAAACGGCGGTCCGCCGACGACGCTGATGTACCGGTTGTGGAACGTAAGAATCTGCGGTCGAGTGCCGGTCGGGCGGCTGCGGCCGCGGCAGCCAGAGCTGCAGCGCAGGCTCGCCAACAGGAAGCAGAGAATGCAAAACAGCAGGATGCTCAGAAAGATGGTTAATGAATCAAAAGGGATCGTGCAAAGCAACTGTGGATATTTATTACTTCAGTGCTAGGTATTGTTTGCAAGCTGTACAGATTTTAGAATCATTTTGTTAACACTGTGATGAATATTGAAGTTTTTACAGACTTTTGTATTGACAGACAGTATCAATTGTGTATGATATATAAGAAAGGAATTTAAGATGTAATTTTATTGTAGATGTTGACCGTATGACTATAGTACCCTTAATATGATGGTTTCTTTCGCACCTGCGTTTTGCATTCTGTGATAAAACTATCACTGTGGACGCAACCCGCCAAAAATTAATGATTGCCAATGAGCGATTGAATAATTTAATGTCTTAAATTTATTTTAGGTTTATAAGGACTTTCGTAAAGAAAAAAGAATTGATAAATTGGTATGTGGACACGCTTATTACATTAAGAAGAATTAGAAGACTTTAAATGTTTGATCGAATGGGAAGAAGTGGTTATTTTTATACCGCGTTAGAATGCTGGTATATTCGTCACAATTTGGATAATTGTAAATATTTATTCGTGGTTATAATAAGGTGTAATGCATGTTTTCAATTTAATCATTAGTGATGTTGGGTATTTCCGACTGACGATTGTACATACTATATTTTTTAGAATTATTTAAAGCTTTTAATGATTATGACCTTTTTTATATTTACAATTAAGTGATATATTTTTCAAGTGACTTTCTCATTTTATTGTAAAATTACTGCCTCTGCAAGTCTTTATTAAGACATTCATTGCTTACAGGCTTACACATGGCACTGATACATTTTTATTTTGTTGGTTTTTACATATTGTTAAGAGTAGTATGATAAAAAGTAATATTTTGTGTTTTATTTAATTTGATACTTTTTTACAAATATTTTATGTATATATTTATATGTAAATGTATTTTATTTTAATTTATTTTTTTATTAATATTTAAAATTTGAAAATTTTATTTTTTATTTTATTATTTTTAACTACATGTATGATCAATAATAAAAAAGTGTACTTTTAAACAATAGTTTATTTACAGAAAATATTTTTCTTAATTTATTAACATTTATGTTTGTATTTGGTTCCTTATAATGGAGCAATAATTGGTAATGAAAATTGGGAAAATTTATAAAATTAATCCTCTTTGTTTTGTTTCCAATTTAAAATTTAATCATTTCTTCGATACACCGAAACATTTAAATGTTTCTGATTTTGTAAGTACTTGTAATATTTATTATTCAGCCTAATATTGCATAATGTAATTTTTTGATAGTGAAATTGCTCCGTAATAACCGCTCTCTCGATAAAGATCTTATTTGTCATACATTAATCAGTGATTTTTTAGATAGAATGTGGCTGACATAAAAAATGTAAAAAATAATTATGTAATTGTATGTCAGGACATTTTAAGTCCATGCTATTATGGTATAAACAAAGAAATGTTGAAATAAAATATCTTACAGTATTAAAATTTATCTTATTTTTTTTTAAATACTTTTTCTTTTGACTAACTCAGGTAAAGTTTTAATAGGTAAGTAATTTTAACATTAAAAAGTCTTATGTAATTTTGAGTGTTTGCTCTAGGATATAAAGTTTTTAAAAATAATTACTTTGATAAACATGATGTATATATTAGTATATATATTTTAAAAATACTGACATTCTACTTTCCAAAACTATCTTGAAATTTTAAATTGGTTGAAAAATGGTGAGTACGCAGTCACCAAAAAAACAGTTTTTTAACAATAAATAAAAAATTTGAGGGTGTTGAATTTTTAAACACGAATTCTTGTTGTACTCGACCAGACCTACAACCTGTACTATGTCACTTGAAAAGTTCAGATTCATTGTAGCACCGTGTTATTATTCTAAATATAACTAATATTGCGGCGTGTGTCGCGAAGAGGATACTTGCATCCTGTGTCGATTATAGAAGACAGGATTGTCATGGTCAGATATCTATAATATCCTGTATCGATATCGTAACTAGGGTGACCAGATTTTAGTTTTTCTAAACCCTGACATGTAAATAAAGACCGCTGTTTTATTTTATTTTATTCTTTTTATTTTTATTTTCATAAAATTTATTACCCTAATCCAGCGTCACCAAACTACGGCCCGCGGGCCGGATCCGGCCCTCCAAAGATTTTCATCCGGCCCCCGATTTTTATATATAAATATTTTATATATGAGAAATATTAATTTTATACAATTTAATGATTTTATGTACACATAATGTACATTTTAATAAATATTTTCATTATAAATTCCGATATAAACTATTTGTCTAAAAATACACATGTAAACAAATGTTCTAATTGGATTTCAACAAGAATATTTTTCGTCCGTTCCCTCATCTTTATAAAAAATTCGATCTGGCCCGATTCTCGAAAAGTTTGGTGACCCCTACCCTAATCTACACTTTTGCGTCCTCTGCTCTATTTTTTTTTAGTCGTCATTTTTTGCAAAACCCGGAGAAATTACACCGAAACCCTGAGCCCGGAGATCCAGTATGCAAACTGAGACTCCGGGTCAAAACCTGAAACTTGATCACCCTAATCGTAACTTGCGTTATATGCATAACATTAGGTACCTACATGTATAATAGTTTATAACGTATTTCACATTTAGTCCAGTGCAATTCTAAAAGTCACTTGCATTTTTAGTGACGTAAGGGTTGCGAAGTACGTACAACGACGTGGACTGTTTTGAGCTACTTACAGGTGCATTTTTGATTTTGAGTTAGAATAAAATATAAATAGGGTCATACTCTACTAATAACAAATTCTATGACGCCCCTCTCTATTTCTTCAAAATTTGAAATGATTCCAACCAAAGCCCCGTTACCAATTTTTTTTTTAGATTTTTTGAAATAGTAGTTACAGAGTTAGAAAGGGGGGTGAGGGCAAAATAAATTACTGCTTGGAGCCCCTTGCAATCGGCATTTTTGAACGTGCTACATGCTTTGGTATAACAAAAATATTTTTTGCCTAGATTTAACTCATCAGCACCCCCTCCTCCCACCTGACAAATATTTTTTTCAAAAAATTTGTACATCTCTTACTAGAGGGCATTATTTTACATGTTCAGTAAAAATTTAAAGTTTCTAGCTTATACAGTTTACGAGATATTTTTCTTTGACTGAAAAGGACACACGGACGGACGACAAAATGAGAATAAAAGTTTGGTTGAAAAATTGCGCATATGTTTAAAAATTATAATAATAATATATTATTAAGAGCCAGCAAAATTTTTCATATGTTAACAATATGCATAAGAACGTATGGGGTGTATGAATCTTGATTGGGGGGAAGGGGGAGGGGTTGGCAGGGAACAGATGATTAAACTACATAAAAATGTTGGAATAAAACTTTATAATATCAAAACTAATTTTTTAATATGTTCATCGGGATAACATTACAAACTCTAATTAATAATTGCCAGTAACTTTTTACGGGGTGTTACTTCTGCCAGCTAACTCAAGTTAATAATAATAATCCTTATATTGTTTCCTCGCCGTATCGAAAATATAAGAAGCTTTAAAACAGGGAAAAAATTGTTTTCCGATTTCAAAATTTTAACTTGATCTTTCCGTTTCAGGTTAAGACAAACAGTTTTCGTTCCGTGTCTGTCTGTCTGTCTCCCGAATCTTCGTCACACGCATAACTCATGAACCACTGAACTGATATTAATGAAACTTGGTTGGTTGGGTCTGGCTTGAGGACGGATCCATTTCAAAATTATTAAAAGCGTGTGTAAGGGGGAGGGGTTTTCGAATCCTCGTAGTTTTCATCAGCCATTATATTTAATTTCAGTGTGCTGTAAAAATATTTTTTTCATGACCGTATATGTAATAACTATTATGACTATTATTGAATTTTAGAGTAAAAATGTGTTTGTGGTCAGTCCCCAAGCCTGAACGTTTGCTCGATATGAAGTACGTACACAATTCATTCATTAATAAAAGGTGGAAATCATGTGACGTCTGTATCTTAGCATACCGCGCATTTACATTGTCAATTATTCCATAATCGGTTACTTCCTTGCGATGAGACATCAAGAAATAAGTCATATCTTATAATTTATAGCACAAAAGGACTTGTTACATAATTAAATAATAACAGGATTACACAGTCGCTTAATAAATAATAACATTTGATATATGTATATGTTTATTATGTATCCATTAGTAAATAAGTATCAACGTACGTAAAAGTTTCACTTACATACGTCGACCAAAATTGACTTGTCGATATTTAAGAATATACCTATACCTAGAATCTATATATGAGCGGTCAAAGTTCATGCTAGTAGGAACCGCATTCAAACGTTAGATTTTTATTCAAGAGCCACAATTAGATTTAAAAAAAAGGGTTTTTACATCAAAAAATCTACAATTTCAAGCTATTAAAAAAACATTTCCTAAGTAAATGCACAGTGCTTCCTCGTACTAAATTCACCAAAGGTAGTTAATTATTGAGCAATTTAAATTAAAACCGATTTAATTTTTATTTTATTTAATTTTTATTCAATTTTACTAAAAAATTTTAGTTTGAAATTTTTCTTAAGACGCACCTGATTACTTTTTCGTATATTTTTAATTTTTTGGCAATTTCAAACTAAATCTAAATTTACGCAATCGTCAAAATGACATTTAATTAATATGTCAAAGTCAATATCAATTTAAAGCAAATTGAGATAAATCCTTATAAGGAAATATTTTATAACAAACGTTGTAGACCTATATTATAGGAAATTGAATGGTCTACAAAAAACATTCTATAAAATTTTCACGTAACATATGTCGTTCTTGAGATATTGTGAAAAAATAAATATTTTGATGATTTTGAAAAGGGACCACCCTCAAGCCAGACCCAACCATCCAATCAAGTTTCATTAATATCGGTTCAGTGCTTCATGACTAATGCGTGTGACAAGGATTCAGAGGAAAGAGACACACACAGACAGACAGACAGACACGGAACGAAAAGTGTTTGTCTTGACCTGAAACGGAAAGATCAATTTAAAATTTTGAAATCGGAGAATCATTTTTTGTCTCATTCTAAAACTTCTCGTATCTTCAATATTGCGAGGAAGCAAAATGTATTTTTATATTAATTTTTAAAATATTTTTAACTATTAAGTTTTGTCGAAGAGATCATAACTAAATATTTAGTTTTAATTACAATTGTTTAAAATATCTCAATTACATCAAAATTTCAATATTTCCTACTACTTTGTTTTATGAATGTTTGTTACGAAATCCAAAGCATACAATTTCATTCATAATTTAAATGGAAATGCAGACCTTTAAATCAACGTAATGTATAATGGATTACGTAAGTGGTCAACACCACGGGAAAATGATTGACAATATTGAATGGACATTGTTATTGTTCATTAAACAGGGCCGTCGTGCAATATTAACTGACATTGTTATCAATTCTATTAACGTTTTAATTAAATCCTTGACAAAATTTTTTTTAATGAAAATACTTTTTATTGATTCATTATTTAAAATGGGGAATTAAAAAAATAAGCTACATTATCGTTCGTAAATTTGCTAATTATAATTACTGTCTGTTTATATATTTATTAGAGTTAAATATAATTACACTAAAAATTGGATTGTATGCACTTTGTACACCGAACATAAATTTTAATACTTTGCACCGCAGAATAAAGATACCTTTACACTAAGTTTTACCACGTATTGTTTAAAATTTTTTAATAAAACCAATATACCTACCTATAAGTAATTTAATTATTTTTTCGAAAATTTATGTAAAGGGAAATTTAAGTAATTATGCATAAAGCAATTATGCCTCCCCCTTCTCAAAAAATAAAAAAGCTTGTGATTTCAATTTTTTTTTAATTATGCACGGGAGAGTTAAAATGAACATAAATATTACTGCACAAAACATAATTTTAATGCTCGAAACGCTAAATATTATTATGTTGTATAATACAATGCGCGCTTAAATACTACCGATAATATACATAAAAAAAATCACATTAAATATATGAAAAATATATAAATAAATAAATATAGCAAATAACAAAAATCACATAACAAATATTAAAACATCAGTGGGATCATTCAGTGAGTATTATTTTTTAATGAAAACTAATTATTCAAAGTAACATAATTAGTTTTATGTTAAATAATTTATTTTTTAATTTATTTGTCGTACAGTATTTGTTATTAGTGAAAACGATTAAAAAAAGTGCATTTAAATATAAGCCTTTTTATTATACTCTCACAATAATTACAAAACAACCGTAATTTACATATTATTTTGTGTTTATCAAATTATTATTTTTATTGTCGATTTCTTGTTTTTAATTAAATAATGAAAATAATAAAAGGTGAAATAATGTAAATGCGTTATCGATTTTTAATTTGTATTTGAATTAGATACACGTTAGTTAATAAGAAAGTTTTATTTGTAAAATATGGTGGAGGTGCCGATTATATATACACGACTCTCGCTAATCCGGCTATTCCTTGCACAAAAATGACCGAATAATAGAGTATCGGATTACTGAGAGATTGTCTTTTAATCTGACACACTCAATAATCCGGCAGTCAACATGTGACATGACCAGTAATTCCAATAAATTTTTATAATTTATTGTATATTTTTATTACATGTTCTAATGTATAGACGAATATATATGTACACATATAGTAGAAAATGTTTTATTTAAATTTAAAATTTTTTTAAGGGTAATTATTTTATAGAAGATGGTAGTTTATTATGTATTTTTATTATGGAGATATATTCATTTATACACAACTGTTAATTTTGTTTATTGAATTCGATGGTAGATAATTTTTGATTTTTAGGAATCTTTAATTTTAATTTTATTGAGCTCATTTAAATATTGGTGGGTGCTTCAATATTATTGCATTAAGTGCTTTAAGGAATGTAGCTTATCGTATAAAGAGAACTCAGTAAAAAAAAGATACGTAGATAAAAAAATATTATGAAATATAAAACTGTAACTATAAAATATCTAGTTTTGTGATAATTTAATTTGATTTTAGGAACAGAGTAAGCTTGTGGTCACAATTTGAAATGATATAAAATGTGTATGAAACAAGCACATAATGCCTCCCTGTTGAAAGGTGCACAACAAAAGGATGTTCTCATAGACGAAATCGCTGACATCCGGTTTCTCCTACATTACATTAGCCTTGTGTGCTCCCACTTGAGCGCTACGCAGCTGGACACCAATTGTCCTGCTGGAGATGACGACCTCGTCCTATATGGACCAGTCTTTCGTAGGCCACAGACGTGTAGACAAACTGTGAGTGTGATAGTTCTGTGATTCCTCTTTAACTTATAGGTTAGAATTTATCTATTCCATTATCATATTGTGTATATGTGATTTTTCATTTTAATTTTTTTAATAAATGAAATTAATAGTGGAATTAGTTGGGAGATTCTATTTGGTGTCGTATCATCCAATTTTTATTTATATACAAGGATTTGTGTTTTATGAAAGATAAAAAAAAAATTAACATTAATACCTAGCTAATAAATATTTTTCTACTGACTCATTCAGATTTACTTACATAAAAATCATAATAAGATAAATAGATAATAAAGATTTAATTATTTTTAAGCCACAGATTCAAAAATCACCATATTTTTAAATCATATAGAATTATAGATAATCGAATGTAGTGTTGAATCCAGAGAGTTTACACCGGAGGGGGAAGAGAATAAAAAAAAAATTACGAAAAAATTGGCCACGGAAGGGAGGCTATTAAACATTACATTTAAAAAATCTTTAAAATTTTTTTAACGCGCCACTAGGGGGCCCCGATAATTAACATTTCTCCTCGCGCTACAATCTTCCTTAGTCCGCCGATGCATAGATAAAATTTAATAAAGATCTTACCATGTTTATTATATTATTTTAATGCTATAATATCAACAGTTGTTTGGTGGAATACAATTGAGAGATACTGTATATTATTTTATAAAATTAACATTGGTTAATAGTTGTATTGCAAATTTGATTTAAATTTTGGTCGGGCAGGAGGGCGATTTTATTTCGTCATGAGGGAAAGTGCCCCCCCCCCCCCCCAAAGGCATCGGCTGGATTCAACACTGAACTAATGTATGCATGGCAAGAACATATACTTGTTTTCTTGTAATTTTTTACTTACAACTCATAAAATGTTTATATATAGGTTTCAGGGCAATAAAATCCAAGAGTACAATTGGGTAATGCAATACGACGAATTAAATTTTTAATAGTGATTTGTGCTTGTTAGTGATTTATTTGAAATTATACGTAACACGAGGAGATGACGGCTAAAGCTAATGAAATAACGCTTGACCATTACACGTTCTACTTGAAGCCACCAGAGAAGAAAACAAGTGAAGCTTTCAAAGAGTTCCTTTACGATCCAACTAATGGGAAAGTATTTGGTCGCACTGGATCTAGCTGGGGTAAGATATTACAATTAATTCATCAATTAAAATATAATTATTTATAGTTATCTATAACTGAATGTGTCCGTCGCAATATGTGACGAAATATTGATAAAAAACTAACAAGACGGACGCGACGTAAATCTAGTAATAAAAAAACGATTTACATAATTTATTTTTACAGAGTTTGCGGAACGTTTTTCATCAGTATAGTTGATAAAGGGGGAGGAGTAACACTTGATAATTTAAATATGAATTGTATCGTATTTAAAAAAGTATATATGTAATTTGTTATTTGACAATATATCAGGCGGGAGTAATAATATATAGTATACATATTAATTATTTAAACATTAAGAATATTTTATATGTGCCCTAACTCAGTTTTTGAGGATAGATTTGATTTTTGAAAATAATAGTAGATTTTTAATTTTGTAATAAAAAACTCTTTAACTATTTAAATTAATATCGCATTGTTTCAAATTTTCTCGGTTAAAAACAAACAATTTACTGTATTATTTATTTGAAATAGATAATTTTTGAAAACTTTCTTTTCGAAATTACAAAAACTTGGAATGATTGTGAATATTGTACGTATATTTTTCAGTGAATAAAAGCAGTATAATTTAAAAGTTACTTACGGTTTTTATGTTGAAAAATGATTTTACTGTTTTTATATTCAGGAAAAGTAACTAATTTGATATATTCGATAAACTTTAAAAAATAATATTCTATTGAAATAACATAATGGTGTAATATTTCTTCAAAATAATGAGAGAGATGCGGTGGAGTTTGGGATATATCTACTTATCTCTTTTTCTAATAAGATTGAAATAGAATCTTCTGTTTAAATAAGGAAAAGTATATCCCAAACCATTTTCTATCTCTTTCTTTTGACACGGCTCTATTTTCGAGTCAGATGCGCGGCCCATGCTCTGTCTATGCATTTTAATAATTAATTTTATGATTAATATGTAGAAAATGATCTGAAAAACTTAATAGCATTAAAATTACTAAATGGCAGTAGAAGAAGATTACTGCCTTTTACCCAAGCACGTCGGTATAGGTAAATGCAGTGGCGTCGTTAGGGGGGGGGGGGGTGACACTCGGGGCGAAAAACCGTGAGTGTCACCCCACCCCCCTTCCGCTAAAAAAATCAATAGGTTTTATTTTTTTACACATTAGACGGGTGTCACCCCTGTGATTTTTTAACGACAGAAAAATATCATTTAAAAAAAATTAGATGTTCATCACACCCCTCAATGATCAAAAAAATTGTTTTTTACACATTTTACTCCTTGGAAGCTTAAAATAACTAAAAAAATAAGGTAAATAGGCTTTTTTTTTAAACATATTACACGGGTGTCACTCCCACTACCGACGCCACTGGGTAAATGTCTATATCCATCAAAAGTAGAATCGGTGAAAAATTCTGGAATATATCGAACATTATCAATTATAACAATTAAATATATAAAGCAATGAATAATGAACAAAAAACCTATAGTTGATATACCGTCTTTGATAATTTCTTTGTCTACGCCTATGAGGTAGGTACAGTAATCGCTGCAACGTACGTCAGTATGTATTGTACAGTGCAGTGCGTACAGATGACAGTACTATTCATCTAATACCAATCGCCTACGCGCGGGCGGGGCATTTTGTTTAATTAGACATAACGTCGTAAGGGTCACGGAGATCCCGCGTGTCAAATGTGGGTCATGTGTGGTCACACGCAGGCTCGTAATCAGGATTCTTTGATTGATTGTGGCTGCGTTTCGTGTGTTACGGTCAACATGAATTTTGTTGGTTCAATGGCATTGGTGTTTTGTCAGATGATTTATTTAAATGTTTTACGTTTTTAATAGTTTGTACCTAATCGTTTTGTTGATTGTATTCTGATGTTAATTTATGATTTTCCGTGACTAATATTTGTAAATTATAGTCATTTAAAATGATTTTTTAAATGAATACCATATTACATAACCATGAGATTTTTATAAATTTAACTGAAAACCTCAAAGTTCAAAGTACAAGTCAAATATTCTTCATGTGTAGGTTACTTTTATCATTATTGAAAAAGGCGTCTATGAATTAACCTTATATACGGACCACTAAAAGATAAATGCATTTTTTAAATAGAAAAGAAATGATAAGATTTAAAAAAAAAGTTTTTTGGACTCTCTTCCTATAGACTGAAAAGTATATTCAATTTTTTTCTTTAGATAGGTCTCCTAAAATGCAACAAATGTGGTTATCAGAGCGTCCCCCCTCCTATAATTTCTAAATATCGATGCAAAAAATCTGAAAAAATTCGAGTATGTAGCTTTTTATTAGATCTTTCAATGAAACGAACACTAGCAAAAATAGTTTATGAAAAATTTTGAAATAACTCTTTTTTATAAATCGTATAGTATATATCTTCGTGAGTGAGTATTTTACTACAAATGTTGTAGTGACCTTTTTTATAGAAAATTGTATGCTCTATAAAAAAATGATTTATAATATTTCAAGTAACAAGCGTCGTTCTTGAAATATCTTGAATAAATTAAAATTTTGTAATAGTATCTTTCTCTCCTATACACGATTTTGATGATTTTTTATATGGGACTATCTACTACCCAGATATAACTAAGAAACTAAGTTTTATCAAAATCGCTTCAGTGGTTCATAAGTTATACATGTGACAAGGATACAGGGGACAGATAAAAATAAGACAGACAAGTTTTTGTTTTGACTTGAAACGGAAAAGTCAAGTGAAAATTTTAAAATAGCATAACATTTTTTTTCCTCTTTGAGAAATGATCACATAGTCCTATATTCCTTCGAATATGGCGAGGAAGCAAATAAAATTTTAATTAAATATGATAAATAATTTAAAAATAATTAAGGCACTGCCACGGCCACAGTTAAAAAAATGTATTTCCAATGCAATGGTACCAAATATGACATACCTTTATATGTAAATTGCAATTTAGAAAAATTGAACTTTATACAATACTGATAAAGATAAAAAGTTTGTGTGTGTACCTCAGTAGTACTATAGGTCATATGGTACATATAATCACGCTATCGCTCAAAACAGCTGAGCAGTGATTATTTATATTTTTTAAATCTCGGGTAACACCGGACCCTGTCAGCTAATAACTTATAATTACTTAAATTACATTGCCCGGTCTTTAGTTTTGACTAACTCTGTATCCTGTATACAGAGGCGTACATAGAGGTCGCTGCGTCTCCGGCAACAACTGAAAATAACACCCCCTGATGAAATCGAAGTTTTTTTTTCGTTGTCATCTCAAGTTTACTGCCCCCTTACATTATGCGCCCCTACTATTTTTGATTACCATTTTGTAATCATTTTGCGCCCTATTTCAGTTTCTGGAGACTTTATTTTTACTCCTTATTTCAATTTTGTAACATAATAATGCTTTTAGTCCCATTATATCGTCCCCTAGGTCCGGCGTCCTTGGCGGGGGCCGGTTTTGCCAACCTCTAGCTACGCTACTGCCTGTATGTATGAATGTACTTATTATAATTAAGTTATATTAATATTTTTAAATCGATAAAATTTTTATTTAATGATGTCATTATAAAAATGATACATGTTTCTAATAAGAGTGTGTGTAAGCGTATAGTTGTGGTCTAATATTAATTATGTGTTGTTTAACATGATACTCATATGTAGTATGAATTCCGATAATAATGCATTGCTTCATTGTTATACTTTACTTTATTAAACATATTTAAAAAATATATATATTTCTTATAATTTGCGTGAATTTTGTTATGGCACGTTTTATGTAAGTATATGAATTAAGTTAGAAGAACTGATCTCATACTTAACATAAAATATTAATAAATAACAATACAATTGTTTTTAAAGTTTTAAAGTTTCACTACTTTTTCCGTTACAACATCGTTTAAAACTATACATACAGCGAAACAAAGAGCATGTATGCAGGTATACAATAGATTACCTGTTTACGCTCTTTGTTTTACAATTCCTTTTATCTTTTCTTTTTACTATCGGTATTGTTAAACAGAGAGAGCGGACAGGTATAGCATGTCTTGCGTATATGTTTACCTTCCACTGGATTAGTTTGCGTACGAACAGTTAGCTCATTCGCGTTTGGTTTACCTGTACATACACATATATAAGACGTTGCGGGCGGTGGGACGTAGCGAGGGGTAAAGCGGGGACGTTACCGCGCGCCGCACTGTATACGCGTGTTCGTCACCTGTTAACGAACGGACTGTACTATACTGGCCAAACCCACTTTTTCTATAGTGTGTTAGAGCAGCGTCAGTTCGGGCGTTAGTTAGTTGCGGTGTCAGTGGATGAAGTGATCCAAAGTTTTATTTAAAATGGCACGCGCAGTTTCACCAAGTGATGAAGAAAAGCCAAACCCTTTTGGACGTCCACCCAAAGTGCCTTTTCGGGAAGCGTACAGAAAGTTTTTATACAACAAAGAGGATGGGACTTATTGCAGCAGGACACCGCTAAGTTGGGGTAAGATTGCCGTGTTTTAATGTAAACATAACCTCTCATAACTATGTATGTATATAAAGTTTATCGGTAAACAACCACGCGTCATTATATGTTTTTAGTCGAGGCCAGCGCTCACCTGTGGCAGATATGCAAACTTTACATGACTTATGCATTCGTAGCTGTTTAGTAATGTCTGGAAATCGCTAAGATAACATATTATAATATGTATTCCTTGCACGTGTTTATTAACTGTATGCGTTATGCGGTGGTTATTTCTGTGAAGAAATCATATACATATGACTCATTTATAATATTTTCTGAAGTTTATTGCTTGTTATTAAATATTACTGTAAACGAAGCGGTTATTTAATAAATATATTTTTTTAGTCCTCGCCAATATAATGTAGAATGTATATAATTTCAATAAATAAATATAAATAGTAATGTTTAACACAGAATAAAGAATAAATAAAACATAATTTCCTACAAAAAACTTTAACTGTTCTGGTATCTTTTCTACCTGTTTAAAAGTCATTAGAAATATTGTAGACCTTTTAAACCAAAAGGTGAAGATGTTGTTTACCTTTTAATGTAATACAATAGGTATATAAGTAAATACCACGACTTCATTGCAGGTTCTTGCATATAAATTAATTTTATAATAAAATATGTATGGCATCTATGGGTGATAGTTCTATGTTAAGATTTGGCTTTAATTAAAAATAGTCCATTTATTTACTAATCTATTTAACACTGACATACTATGGCGTTTTGACAAACATTAAGCAACCTTCGTTTTAAGTGTTTGCCAAACTTTGTAGGTCATAGTACCCTAAAATAAAGATAAAAAGTTTGCGCCATACAAGAACTAATACCCCTTTGAGATTTTTTTATTAATGTTTTCCATCTATTAAGGATCATAACTCGAGTATGGAGTTTTATATAATAATATAATAATAATATATAGAATTATCAAAATTTCTCGGCTCCCCTGTTCGAGAACCTTATATTTATAATTATAATTAAATAAATAAATAATTTTCAATTTGATATAAGAAAATACCCACTAAACGAGTTCTCAGGTAGATATAAAAAATCTAAAAAAAAGTTTGAATTGGCCTTTGTACAGTTCATTACGTTTGTATCATAAATATTAATATTTAGTGAAGCGCTAAATAATAATCTGACATACTTTCTCAATGTTGCAAAATGTGCAATATAATGCATACAGTAATTACTAAGTTTTCAGTAAGTCTACGTACAGTCTGACGCCTCCCCCCAACCCTCCAGCTTTCCTATAATTGTACGCACATTCGGCTGACTTGTGAACATCGGTCGAGTTCATTTTATAGTGATTTAATTAAGTTAAAAACCTAATTGCACAGTGACTCACTCATTTTGTTACTCTGTTTACGAGCTCTGCAGTGCTGAATTAGATATTTTTTTAGTAGTTGGAAACTGAAAAAAATATTAAAAAATAGCAAGATAAATTGGGTAAAGAAATTTATATAATTTAGAAGGGGGGGTATTTTTGGATTAATAAATCTCCTAGGGGTGGGGGAGGTAGGTATGCATAAGTCAATATAGTTATCTATAATTAATATAATATCTTTGTAATGGATTTTATGTAGAATTTTTTTTACCGATTCTCAGACCTTATATTTGTTATTATTGCAGAAGGAATTTAAGATACATACATAGTAATAATAATTCCATTTAATTATGAGCTTATATGTATTCAGTCCAATACTCGAAAATAAGTATGATTTCAAACCCATTCGAATTAAAATAATCTTACATCAAACGCAAAATCTTAACAAAATACATATATGTAACGCTGGGCACGTTTGGGTTAATAATAATTAAATATAATAGGTACATCTATCTACAGTACAATATTGTGCAACAAATCGTAAAATCAAAATAAATATAATTAAATTATTGATATCTCCAAGGTCTAAAACATGGTATTTATTAACAATTACATGGTTAATTTAATCATTAATCTTAACAGAAACATACGCCAATATTTGCAAAATATAATTTTCTTATAGAATGCGTTAAATTAATGACAAAATATATATGTGTCGATCGAATTTATGGTTGTGACGATGAATATCGAAATATTTTGAAGGACTAAGGAAATTAACTTATGATTTTTATCAATCTAGGAATCTAGAACATCATTTCACGCATATTTTTTTTAAATATAGAGGTTGCTTTTGATTTGCTTAATCACGTTATTCCAACCTTAAGGTTATTCGATCATTAGAGCAATGTATAGATAAAAGTTAATTTTTTTAAATATGTTATTTATGGATAGCTCATATATTTTACTAATTTAAAAAAATAATATTAGACGTGTGGTTTTTAAGTAATTGGATATTAAAAATAGAGTTTTAATACACGGTGAATGAGAGAACTTGCCGGAAGTGCACTATTTATTGAAATTCTGTACAAAAATTCCATACAGAGAAGTTTTAAACTCTGATTATTCGAAACTTCGACCCTTTTAAATACTATAAAAATTATAAAACACATACATTCACGTGTAGTTTCATTTTGTCATTATAGCATGTTTGTAAAGACGCGTGAACAAATCTTCCGTAACAGTAGTAGAGTGCGACTTACAGGCAAACAACAGATATTGTTCGCTTTATTTTTATTATTATTATTTTATTTTTATTACATTTTGTCTTTTAACACTCTGTTTTTCTTATTAATTGGGGTTATAATATTAGCGACATGTGTACTTTTAAGCCTAGGCACTTTACAGGAACGGTCTCCGTCACCGCTTCGACCTTGCAAATCTGTTATATGCGATTCAATACAAGTGGCATGTTAGCTGCGTCGAAACGGCGCTGTCGAAGCGGTGACGGCGACCGTTTCTGTAAAGTGCCAAGACTGTAATTATTAATTTCCTATCAACAGATTAATAAAATATCCAGTGATTATTTATTTTTTGAAAAGTAATTTAGTATAAAGTGGAGTTAGTGGCTATTGAAAGAAAGATTTTAGAGAAAACACATTTTTATTTAAAAATGCGTATAGTTTTTTGTTGTACCTACATTTTGAATATACAAGTACGGGATTTAGTGCTGAATTACTTTCTCGCAAATCTAGTCATTACCATAAAATTACTTATAATTGATTTCTCTCATATTAAACCTTGTATAGTTGTGAAATTGACTAATCGTTTTAAATTTAATACATGCATTAGGTACTATTGAATTTGACGTGCATTTATTAATTAATGGAAGTATTTAAGAGCCCAGAAAATAAAGTGTGTATTTTGAGATAAATGTATTCATATTTTTTTTAAACTTTTTTAAATATGCAAATTAAATACAGAAAATTTCTTATATTTGTTTTCATTGGAAATCGCGATTTCTTGAAATGCTAACCTGTCCAGAAATCCCCGTTTATTTTATGCTTTCTCAAAACTGATTACTGATAATAGTTTTTAGAAACCAATGATATATGTTATGTACGTCTTTATAAGTTTCTTTGAATTATTGTATACTGTATATAATTATAATTTGATTATAAAATATATTTCGTATGTCGCACACTTGTTGTTAATACTCGTAAAAAATAGTTATACTTTGGTTTATGATCACACGAATTCGATTTTATCAATAATATAATTAACAATAAAATATCGTTGTATGGGTCATTTTTATTGTTAGTCAGCACTATCAGAGAAAAAATGTTACTTTTATGGGTTTCGATGATCTATTGATACAAATTGAACTCGATTCAAAGTTTCATTTAATTTCGTAACACAATACACTATTCAGTGTACTCTACATAATATTTTTAATATTTACTAACAGACTGACGACAAAGTGAGATTAATAGTGTTTCTTCGGAACCATAAAAAGTATGTTCGGATCGAGAAATTAATTATTTGTATTGAGCTTAAGGACATAACATTTCATACACAAAGGTCCTGTGTTTTGTCCTGTACTACATTTTAAAATCATTTTGAAAAGGTTTACAAATCAAAACTTGCAATGTATATATGTACATTGAAGTCGAAAATACTCGCAGGTTAAAGGTTATACAAAAATTATGCTATCATTCAGCAGTGTTATATTTTTTTTATCATATTATATAGTATACACATATATGAATATAAGAAATATGATTTCTAGTTCGGTGACAGGAAATTAAATTAAATTTAGAATCGGTATCGTTGACCTTTTGTCAATAGATATCACAAACCGGATAGAACCAGCCACACAAAAGAATTCGCTTTTGATACCATGCGTTCAGATTAACGAACCCTTGATCCTTTAATATCGTGCACCTTCTATTACACATGTTACGCAAAAACACAACGAAACCCGAACAATCCAGATACCAGCGATGAGCGTGTTTGGAAATGAAGAAGTTTTGCGGTGTGTTGACCGCAACTATTTATAGATGAAATCAGCAGCGAATGTGCATAGCGTAGGTTGTTGACCAAAAACTGTGGAGAAAATCGATCACATTATGTATTCAATTTATGTAATTTTATACGCATTGGATAATTTTTTTTAGAAATTTTTGATTCAGAAAGTAATTATTGGCTCATTTAGAAGCTAAAACTATTAACTTCACATGCATTATACATACAGTTGAGAAGTGTTGTTAAATGCAGTGGTGGACTTGGAGGGGGTAAAATAAGAAACTTGTCCGAAATATTTTTTTTATCCTAAAAGGCGAAGTGTTTTAGCAAATGAATGTAAGTATATAATGCGAGTCATTTCAAATAAACTAATTTAGAGAAAAAAAAAGTAATTTTAAATCATAATTAAAAAAAAATAACAATTTATTTTTATTTCATTTTTAAATAAAATGGCTTCAAAAATTGATCTAGTATTAAAAAAATGCTTTGGATAAAAGTGTCTATTTTTTACGTAGAATCGGAGCTTCTAATTACGGCCCTGACCGGTATACATATAGTAACCTTATGTTTTACTACATAATATATAGGTAGATGTATTACAAAAGAAAATCAAAAATGATAAATAGCAGTAAGTATGAAATTTATAAATAAAATAATTCAATTTAATTAACGTGAGGCAATAAACAAATTTTCTATCATAATGATGATATTACATCTTATATTTTTATTATAAGTAAATGGCTTGTTATTTTGTTGTAAAAAATGAACTTCGTATGCTAAGAATAACAATTCATTATTTTATTAATTTTTGTTTCTAGATATTTCTCTATGAAGTGCTTTAATACAAGAACTATTCTACCCATTTTTAATATTTTAATGTTCATAAAAAATGGTCTGTTTATTACTTCAGAACTTTTTTTAGACCATATCATATCTACTATATTTAGTTTTAATTTGTATTTTATACGATTCTTTGAAAATACTTTATTGGTCTCTCCTTGTCAAACATTTACTATTTATGTTTATTTAATCAAATTTTAGTTAGTCGCTTTGATTACTAAACGACATACAACTGATTATTGAAATATAATATTATTATCTGTAACTATTTATTTTTTGCATTTTGATAATTAAAATATTGATATGTATATATAATTATGTTATAAAGGTCATTTATAATCTTAGGTTACTTATTGATCAATTAAATCATACATATATGTATGTCTATAACCGGAAAAATTTACGTTAAGGCCAAATTTAAACACAAAAAGTAATGAATATTTCAAATAAACTTGAAGGTTATTCGATCTTTAAAATGTTATTTTAATAACAGGGGTTGAAAATATAAATTACCGAGTGTATATATATCTATAGTAAACAAACACATTAGTAAATAATATATCAGTGTGATTGTTAGGTTATAATATAACAGAAAATATTGCAGTTATGTAATTATATTTAACTATGTATGTATAAAAATTTCTCCCACATTCTAAATATGTAGTATTTACACATAAGTAAATACCGGAAAAGAAAATTAAAACCATTAGGTACAACTTGACATTTTTTTGAAGAATTAAATTATTTTATTATGTACTAGCGCATTGGACTCGGTGTTACCTAGGTTAATATCCAGAAAACATAGTGATCTAAAATATTCATCATGCCCACTCAACATACACACAATACAGGGCTCACCGCGAATTGTTTTTTCCTAATAAATGAACTTTATATAAAATATCCACAAATTATTCACATAAACATATCCTATTCATTAGTGAATACCGGAATAAAATCCGTTTAGTAGTTACTAAGAAAATGGTTACAAATCATATTTTTTAAATCCCAGGGAACATTAGGTCCCGTTTTAGAATTTATATGAAAATAAAAATAAATAGGTTACAATCACAATCATCCAATTGTTCGACAAAATATTTGAGAGAGATGTGATCATAGTGACCTTTAATAAAATGTTGAAACCGTAAATTATAGAATTTTTTATTCAATGGCTACTATGTTTTTATCGGTTTATATAAAAATGACAGTTGTATGTTCTGACATCATGGAAACAAAACACGACTTGATGAAGACTTTTTTAGTCTTTCAATGTTGAATCTTAGGTTTTCATAAAATATTAATAGCCACGAACACGCACAGAAAAATTATTTAACTATTGGTGAAAACCGTATTGAAATCGCTTCAGTAATTCCCAAGTCTATAGGTCTCATGCAAACGAACATTAATTTTTATATAAAGTACCCAAGTAATGGCAAATTTTTAATTAAATGTACTGAATTAGAAATTTGTGTTGATATTTGATTATTGCCATTTCTGAATATTAATCTATATACATTTAACTGTCTTACAGCGTGATTTGATGACAATCGGTCAAAATGGTGGACATTTAAACTTATTATTAGTATAATTTATTTATTAGTTATTATATTATCATAGCAACTGCTTTACATTGTTTCAAATTTTGACGATTCTTTCTTTTGTATATTTTGTGACGTAGTAATTATCATTTTGTAATCATCAATAAGTGTCCATGACTGGTTTTACCTTTGCCATTACATGAACAAAATAAAAGGCTATAATTAAAGAAAAAAACTATATTTACGGACTTTGGTAATTAAATTGATTAAATAAAGAATTACTTGTTTTATAGTAATATCAGTTCATGAGAATTACAAGAAACAAATCCAATAATACAAAAAACGAAAACTTGCTCTTATAGCGGCCATAACTGGTGCCTTTGCCTTATAGAGATTTCTTCAATAACAATACCTGTCGAAAATAACAAAAAGTTTTATATCGTATGAGGGGTAGTGAGTTCAGTAGACAGGTGTGGCTAATGCAGGGGGTTGCAACAACACATAGTTATCGGAAATGATAAATGTAGCGTGTGGTTATAAATACGTATACATACATATAAAACAATGTACAATATACACAACACTGTATGTCCATTTAGGTACAATACTGTTCGTAAATAGTTTCTAGTGATATTATGAAATTAGTTCTAATTACATATTTAGTACATTGTTACATATATATGTACAGTTATAAAATATGTAGCTGTTAAGATGCTTACATTATGAAAAGTCTAGAATATGATTTTGTTATTATGCGTACCTATAAAAAAATTATTTTGTATTTTGATAGTTAATATGGTCGCAAAAATGTGACTGTGTCAGGATGCACAGTCGAGGGAATAATGTGAATACGTAGCAGTGGGGTTAAATAAAACTCGGACTAGTATTATATAATATAATTATTTCTTATGATTTGTACGAACATAAATAATTATCTTAATAACACTCAGAATTCAAAACTTTTTATTTTGTTAAAAATCCGTCATTAATAGCTGAAATATTGATATGATAAGATCATATTAATTATAGATTTGAAACTAAAACCTTTGTGAGAATTTTCTTTCAAATAAAATTAATTTGAAAAATATTACAAATAATACATACGAGTACCTATCCCAAAAAGTAAAATTTTACAGTGCTCTTACTTTTGAACGGTAGTATACTTCAGTGTACGCCTGGTGTATGTTATAATTTATACAGCCATGTGCATTGTTTTGTGTCTGATACAGGGGTGTGTTACCCTTATCACATATACATGTAAAAAGAATATATAAACAATTATTCTAATGTTTTTATTGATTTGTAACGACATATTAATAATGTAATTAATTCAATGTGCACTGGGGATATTTAATTATCGTATGTAACTATATTACCATCAATTATTGTTTTAATAATAATTTAAATTGAGTGTAGATGCAAGTTTTCAAATTAAATTACTAAATACAATAAAATTTGTATACTTTACCTTGTTTTTGTATTATATGTTAGATTGATTTTATTATTTTAATAGATAATTGGAGAATTAAATATTTCTTATACAGTACAAACTTCTTATTCGCGCTTCCTTCATTCGCGTTTTCACTATTCGCGGATTAAAAAAATGCGACCCAATTCCTATATTCGCGGCTAAAGATTTCTTTATTCGCGGATCTAATCAGTACATATGTTACCGGCAATGTATGAAATACGGCATTCTATAGAATTCCTAGGTATTCTATAGAATGCCTAAAATCACCAGGCAATGTATGAAATGAATTTAATTATATACATTTCCTAGGCATTCTATAGAATACCTAATTGATAGCCGGCAATGTATGAAATATAAACATAAATAGGGTGAATCGATCAATTTTGGTCCAGGTACAGATGTTGCCTTACTTTATGTTATAAAATTCTAATGCAAATATACAATAAAAAAATCTTGGTTCATTCTCGATAGCTGTAGGTAGGTTTCTAGATTATAATTCAGTATTGTCGGTACAATACTGAATTATTTATCAAAATAAACATTTTATATTTACGCGTTATAGTTATAATAAAAAAATGTATGTACTATGTATATTGTTTCTGTGAATTTGTTATTTTTACAATAAGGGCCTTAAATCTTACTTAATACACGTCTGGACTAATATGATTATTTAATTTAATTTATTATAATAAATATCAAATGTTATACTATTGTTTATGTGGTTTTGTTATTTTAACAATTAAAGACCTAAATCTTACATAATATGAATTTGGACTTTTTAAAATTAATTAAATAATACCTATCTGCTTTATTAATATCATTTTGTATTTTATTTCATACATTTCCTAATATTATCTTGGCATTCTATAGAATTCCTAGGGATTCTATATAATGCCTAGGCAAAGTATATAATAAATTTCTATTAAACAAATATTTCATACTTTGCCTGAAATCGTCAGGCATTGTATAGAATTCCTAGGAATTCTATAGAATGCCTGAATTACATACATTGCCGGTAACACATACATAATAATAAAAAGGATTCCAATAGGTATCCAACCCAATATCCTTTGTAAACGTCGTCAAATGGACTAATAAAAAAGTTAAATAGACTCTTAGTGAAGGTTTAAGAATGGCAAATGAGCTTTGTGATTTCTTTATGAAAATTGATCCGTCTATGGAACGAAGTCTTATTTTTAAGAGGCAAATTGCTAATGCCACTGCTGAATATCAGTCTGAATTGAAGGAGCTTTTAAAAACTGCCAAGCAAAAAAAAATTACAAAATTCTTTAAACCATTACCTAAGCCTGAAGATAATAATTAATCAATATGGTCAAAAACTTCAATTAAATTGATTTTTTTATATTGTATTTGTTTATTTATTTTGTCACCTAGGAACGTATCCCCTATAATCCCATATAAATTACCATTCCGTATTCACGGTTTCTGTATTCGCGGCATATTTATGGAACATATACCCCGCGAATAAAGAGCTTTTACTGTATTTGAAATTATTATCTAAGAGTTTAAAGAAGTTGAATTAATAATTCAATTTAAATTTTCAAAATAGTACTTTATCAAAAATAAGGATTGTATTATTGAATTACAGATTCTCTTTTAAAAATTAATTTAATCTTTATCTATATACATACATATACATATATTAATACGTGAACATCGAAAATTGTATGTTGAATGAAACTTATATCATTCGAAAGGTACTTACTGTGCCATAGATGTACATAAAAAATCAATTCACACATGATTTCCCCCCCTCGTTGTTTGTTTATTTCCCCTCGCATCGTTCAACAGCATAGCAATACTCCTAGCGCTACCAAGCGGTAAAAATAAATAGTTTTTGATTTATGTCAAACCTAGTTCAATTGCAGTGTTTTTATTTGGAATGTTTTGTTGTTTTGTGTTTAAATTCAGCCCTAATTGTTTCATATTAACAATACATTATATGAAGAGGTGAGTTCCAAAACTATGTATATCTAATACTAGATATTATTCAGTATTAGATTTATGTATTATATAAATGTTCATAAAAATGAAAATAAAGGAGGCGAGGCCGCTCGCTTATGAATAAATATCATTATAACTTATTGTTAGTATGTACATCGATTGTATTATTTTTAAAAGTTTCTTATAGATGATTCCATGCCTCCATGTAGTAAATAGTTGTGTGTATTTCTGTTATTTTGAAATCAATATATCATTATTATGTTATGCGTACAACGCAATGATGTTCCACCTCGTTTGTTTTCTTGTCCACACCATGTGCATTGTAATTTGTAATTAATGCACGATTTAATTTTCATTTACTAATTCTTATTATAATACAGGATCGTATTCAGCCAATGTTGTTAATTTATTAAAAGCTCACAGTCAAAATTAATTGATTATTTCATGAAATTATTTTTAACATCTTAAAAAAATTGTCAAATGCGAGTCGAGCTTCATGTACTAGTGTTCTGTACCTTTTGTTTTTCAATTTATTTGATTATGTTAATTTAATTTAACTTATTTTAATAAAGTTAATAACAGCTAGTTATATTTAACAGTTCATCTATTAGAAAAAAATGGCTCCAAATCTAATTATAATTTTTAATTATTGTTGAAAAAAAATACGCGCGGCGATTGCTGATAATTTTCTTGTTTTTATTTTGTTTATTTTTTCTTAGTTTACATATTTAAATTCCTTTCTTTCGAACCCCCATTTCTTGATTTTTTTGGTAACCTATAAATGCGCTAAAACCTAAAATTTTTATTTGACAACTCAGGTTTATTTATTAAAATTATGCCAATACTCAGTTTTCTATGTCAAATGGTTCAGTAGTTAGAAGCTGTTATAGACAGACAGACACTGATTTCGGTACGGAACACTAAAAAAATAATAATATTGTTTTTCACAAGTTTTTATTTTTTATTCGTAAGATAATGCTATTAGGCATATTAGTTCTAAATGAATACACTTTTATGTGACATAACAAATACAGGAACTTTTCTGTTGAAGGTGGAAAATATTACCTATTTTATAAAAATCTAGGTTAACATTATTTTATTGGAGCATATTATGAATACATTATTAGTTTGTTTAGAATTCGTTTATTAAATATGTATGTTGTGTTTTATATACATGTGTATCTGACCCCTAATCTCTCCGTGGGTGCGCCACTGGATATATAAACAATACATGATGCTTTTTATACTAATTTATTTTTTGGTTTTATTTTTTTTTAACCCTTTCAGCCCTCAATTTTTAATATTGAAAATAAATATCAAAAGCACGGATAGGCACTGAAAGGGTTGATGACATAATAAAATATCGGTGTAAACAATATATCTATCATGCATATTATCAATAGTACATAGGTACATGTATTAAACACTTGCATAATGTTGATAAGTTATTCTATTTTTTTGTAAGTGAAAATATTTGTCAATCATTATTTAAACCTTGTATGTGTATGTAGTTATCATTTAGGTCTGCGTTTTCTTGTCGTATTTTTTTATAAATAAAATATTATTCGTGAATTTAAATTGCGTTCTGTTCTAATTATATTTACCTTGATTCACTTTATACAGTGTAACAAGTTGTGATTGTTTTTTCTTTTTTACAAATATGCATGTAATTTTACTAAGATGTCAATGCTACAAATTGTTTTACATAATATAAAATCACTACTAATATCGTGTAACCATGATTTTTTGGGTTAGGGCAAAAGGTTAAAAAAAATATTGTTCCAAAAAATTTTGAATACCATTTATGAATACAAGAACGTCGACAAACAAAAGTATACTTCCATATATATTTTATATATAACCACCTGGCGCCCCTAACAACTCACTCCACTATGGGGGCGTTTACCCCCATGCCCCCCCCCCCACTCCAATGGTTACGCTACTCAGCTTCATTATAATTAATAAATTTAAAAGTATCATAATAACTAGTTAATAAGTTAACAGCATTCTAAACTAAATTGAAACAGGCAATTAAATTATAATATTTAACTTATGAGCAAAGAAATTGTATTTATGTTTTTATTAAGGTTCCAAAGAAACTCTATTAACCTCACTTTGTCGTCTGTCTGTCCGTGCTTTTCAGTCAAAACAAAATATCACGTAAACTATGTATATAAGCTAGAAACTTGATATTTTTACCGAACATCTAAAGTGATGCTCTCTAGTAAAAGATGTACAATTTAAAAAAAAAATACTTTTTCAGGGGGAGGGGCGCTAAAGTGCAAAAGTTAGGCAAAACAAATTTTTTTTGATACCAAATGTATAATCAAATCAGTGGAATTTGACCATTTTTCTTATTTTTTTCTAAATAAAAAATAACGCCTGCAGGGGGCTCCAAGCAGTATTTTATTTTGTTCTCCCTCTCTCGGTAACTACTGGCTCAAAAAATCTGACAAAAATTTTGTAGCTAAGTGGCTCTTGATCGAATTTTATTAATTAAATTGAACTGGTTTTTGATTTCTCAGTGCCATCGTATTCATTTTGGCCAATATTTTATCTGATTTTGGATTGAATAACTTCAGACTGATATTGAAAGTGAGGTTCTTTATATTTATTTTATTTACAGCGAAAATCGGCATCTTCTACTTAATATTTTATGGAGTGTTAGCGGCATTGGTGGCTATCTGCATGTGGGTGTTCTTCCAGACCCTGGACCCACGTGTACCTAAGTGGCAGCTGGACCGGTCTCTGATCGGCACGAACCCAGGTCTCGGGTTCCGGCCGATGCCGGCGGAGGCGAACGTAGAGTCCACACTCATCTGGTACAAGGGCACCAACAGAGACAACTACAGACACTGGGTAGAGACACTCGAGGATTTCCTAGAAGGTGATTGAATTTGAATTAATTACAAGTGCATTACGAACTTTCTATTATTTATCTTATATGCAACTGTGATGATTTTATTTGTGCTGATTTTGGTTAACTTTTTAATGAATATTTTAAGAGGGAAAACCATTGTGACGGGCCAAAAAATTGTCAATGCTTGGGAATTTTTTTCACAGGTATTACCATTTATTATAGGATCGGGTAGAGGACATTTTATTAAGTATATATTCAAATTATTCAATACCAATTTTTATTGAAAAATATTTAAAATTTACAAAGTTATGAGTATCAATGTGACGATCAAAAAAAATAAAAAATTCTCGATTGTCTCATCGAAATTTCGGAATGGGTTATCGGTAAAAAATATATAAATGAATGTATAGCTTCGGTTGTACGTAGCCGTTTTTTTTAAATTAATTTTTTTCACAAAATGGGATGGTTTGAATTTTTTTTTATTCGAGCGGTCTTTTAATAGTAAATATAAAAATTTCAAAAATCGGCTACGCACAGACTTAGCCACTGCGATTACGAAAATTTAGAAAAAAAATTTTTTTAATCGGTTCATTAATTTATAAGGAATCGCTGGGACCAGGTCGAAAAAAATCGTTTCGAGAAAAACGCGTTTAAAGTTTTTTGAGACAAATATACATATTTTTTACTATTTGTTTTTGTTTATATTATCATTAATACTATTATAGACTATATCAGAGTATTATATACGAGGGAGAGAGAGGAAACATTGTATAGGGTATAAGGTATCTAATTTCAATTAAGCTAAGGACACGTAGGGATAAAAAGTAATCTTTTAAAATTAGGGTGAAGCGGGGTAAATGTAAACCTCATCGCTAATTTGCAATATCTTGCTCTTTTTTTACTACATAGCTTTATAGTATTACTTTTTGCTGGGGTGAATTGATCTATTAAATTAAACTATAGTAACAGATACACATTTATTTTTAAATGAGAGTTTCTAAATATTTTGACCACAAATGAAAATATAGAGCAACAGCGTATTACATTTATAATTGTAATAATAATAATTATTATTATTACAATTAGAAATAAAATTCACAATTTTAAATCAACTTAGATTTTTATTCTATTGAGATCAGATAGGAAATTTTTGAGATACGAACTGAGTAGTAAGCAGTAAATAAAGTATTTAAAGCTTCAAAGAGAAGGAAAACTGCTTCGATTACATAGAAAAAATAGAACGTTATTACTTTTACCTCGATATTGCATCTTCTCACTTCACCCTAATTTTTAAATTATTTTTTCAATTCAAAATTTGGGGCTTCTATTTAATTCGATCTGTTTACACTTATAACAAAAGTTGAGTTAGCCAGTTCAGATTTAGTATTTGTATATGTGAATTATATTAATGCTAATATCAATAAAAAACTCTCAAAAACAACGTTAAATGCCACAATTAATGTCAAACGTAATCCTTAAATCGTTTTTGCAAAATAGCAGATGCATAAATGTTATGTTGTTTAATTTTAAAACTCGTTTTGTAAATGTGACCTCCAAATTGAATCTGTATGTTTACAAGCTGCGCCTCAGGTTATAATGCAAGAATTAAAACGCTATTGGCGCTTGTTGCTATACAGAACCCTTAAAACTTTTTGCAAGAAATATCTTCTTAGGAATCACATTTATTGTAGACATGAATTCTTAAATAATTCACACAAGGTTGGCGTGTGGTTCATTTTTATTTTTGCAAATATTTTTACTTTCTTATGTAGAGTATTATCAAGTATTTGTTCTAGAGAAAAAGCATTTACATTCTATGATCTACACCTCTAACCACTGCTTTTAGATAGTGTTAGCTTAGATTTTGCTCTCGAGCAAATTTCTTTTAATACCCGACATTGAACATACCAATATACTGAGTGTCTGTCTGTCTGTAGACACCGTAATTTAAAAATATATTACAAATATATATTTAAAATATATTACAATCGTATCAATTTTTGAATTTTACGAATTATCTTTTAAACGGTGCGTAATAGAAAAAATGTTTTATGTAAAAATTGTATAAAATAGTATTATATTTTTTAATTTATGTTTTATTATTTTTTTAACAAAAATTATTTACTGCTTGAGTAAAATATACATATATGTATATGATGCTCCAGTAGTCTATCAACTAATTAATCCTTATTTACGTAAAGGGGAGAAAAGCTGGGAAACTTGTATGACTTCAGAAAAAAACAATTTGATGATAATAAATATAACAAATTGGGTCACGGTCACTGAAACTTGTGAATGTTGTATGTTAAACGCCATCAGCGAATTTGTATTCAAGATATTCTGATATGGGGAAAATGCATACAATTTTTTATCCTGTTTTGAATTACACAGGCATGTTTTTTTTTTAATTAGGTGCATGTTATGCACAATGCGTATAAAACTTTATTGATTCTAGAGAAATATTATTAACGTTGTGCAAAAACAACTTATTGTTAACAACATAATACGAGAACTTGGTTTTTGTAAGGTTCTTTTTTAAAAAAAGTAATTGCATTTTTTAAGAATGATAAATATATTGTAATTAATTTTATTTATGAATTGCGAAATGTTAATGTTTTTTTTTCATATTTATCGCTATGATGCTATTAAATATAAATACATATTCTAGTTTCTTTTTTTGTTATTTTGAGACCCTGTTAGTATTTTGAGTATTAAAATTAACTCATTAATATCAATAAATATTGAGACGAGATGAGACGTGAAGTATCGGTTGTTGTAACTTTTTGAAGTCTTATTTTGGTCTTGAATTTTACAACTGACAGTCATGCCTCGATTTGGTCTCATAAATTGATGCCATCTCGTCTCGTAAAAAATAATCTGTACTCTGTTGTTCTTTTCTTGTACACGCGATCAAGACCGAGGCAATATTGAGAAAAGTCTCGGTTTTGTGTAATTTTTTTTCCAGTTATTCTTATGTAATAGAACAAAAAACAATTAAAATATAAGGAATCTTGTATATTTTTTTTAATGAAAATATTTGAATTTCGTTTGTCGGTCTGTTTGTTTGACTTGACAAGAAACTATTGAACCGATTTTGATAGTACTTTCACTAAACTAAGACCTTAGAATTAGTTTAATCTATATGATTAAACGACTGGTCCGTATTAAGGAAAATTTACAAGTTGTAAATAATTGAATTGGGCACGTGTTAATTTTTTTAAATGGTATTTTCTTATAAAAAAACTACTCATTTTCTTAAAAAATTTAAATTATAAATTCTTTTATTTGTCAACAATTTTTATTCTCATTATTATTCTAATATTACTGATATTTTAAAATTATTTTTCAGAATTCAATTAGAACATTAGCCATTACAACTAACATTACTTTATTTTTAGTGTACAAAAAACCTGGTCTAACTCCGGGCCGTGGACAGAACATATACAATTGTGATTACAACAAATTACCAAACCCCGGTCAAGTATGTGATGTCGATGTAAAAGAATGGTTTCCATGTACTCAAGAAAACAATTTCAATTATCACAAGTCTGCGCCTTGTATCTTCCTTAAACTCAATAAAATATACGGATGGGTTCCAGAATACTACAACGATACTAATGACTTACCGTCTATCATGCCTGATGAGCTTGTCGATTACATCAACGGTAGTAATATTAGAGAGGTAATTAAACATATTTAAATTATTAGCTAAAAAAATTATTCGATCAATAACTATTGAGTTGTATACTAATAAATAACGAAAAAAATAAATGAACATGGAAATGTAATAGTTGCATGAACAGTACAAATATTAATTCTAATTTTAGATAGATAACAAGATCATATATAAATCAATGGGATTGCTATATATTTTAAGTACTTGCATGCAGAGTTATCGCAAGTACTCAGTGGAAGTACTTGAAGTACAAGTACCAAGTACTCAGTGAAAGTACTTGATGTACAAGTACCAAGTACTCAGTGAAAGTATTTGTAATAAGTATTTCAAGTACTTTACTTGTTAATATCAAGTATTAAATTCAAGTATTATGAAAAAATACTTGAAGTATTTAGTTCATCAAGCTATTTTTAAATGTGAAGTACTTGTTAAGTACTTTACTCGTTAAATTAAAGTATTAGATTCAAAAAGTATTTGAAGTATCAAGTACTTTTTACTATTTTACTGTTTTTCAATGTACTTGAAGTACTTTTTTAAGTATATTACTTGAAGTATAGATAGCTCTGCTTACATATTATAAGTAAATGCTTTAGAGGGTGTTACACACTCAGTCTGGCATCAGTTCAGTCCATGACCTTTCTCGTATCGAGATTGATGAAAAATATTAAAATATTTAAAATCCGTCAGTCTGATATCAGTCATGGACTGGACTGATGCCAGACTGAGCATGTAACACCTGTCTTAAAATAACATAATTTAATATTAATTTTATTTATTTGATAGAGAAATACTATTTGGGTGAGTTGTCAAGGAGAAAACCCAGCTGATGTTGAAAACGTTGGTCCAATTAGATACTATCCCAGACATGGATTTCCTGGATATTTTTATCCATTTGAAAACTCTGAAGGTTACTTGAGTCCTCTTGTTGCCATACATTTTGAAAGACCAACTAGTAAGTATTCTTTTAAAAAATAAAATAAAATGGGGTTGTGGTTATTGAGCCCTCGTCTAATTGGACGCATCTTATAATCGAGCATTGCTGATGTTCTATATGAATTCTAAGAGGAAAAATTAATATGTTGTTAGTAACTCGACACCTGTGAAGAGTTATTGAGAAAATTTCAAACGAGCATGGTAAAATTTCATATAAATAAAAATAATATAAACAGCTATGAAAAAAAAAACAAAATTTCTTTTTTTTGTGTGTGTTGATTTTGAGTACCTAATTATTGTTTTGAAATTTGTGTGATGGAGAAGGGGGGGTCACACAAATGTAATAACCTGTGACAAGGCCGAGTCAAAAACCATGAAAGTGTGTCATAATTTCTGCAATGGTTCCTTACCTATGAACTTTCTAAATATTTGATTATAAAGTTTTTTTTTAATTGTTATGAAAACCATAGTTTATGTATAGTAGGTATATATATAATTAATACATGTTTTATTGTTACAGCTGGAATTTTAATCAACATTGAATGCAAAGCTTGGGCGAAAAATATAAAACATGACAGACACGATAGATTAGGTTCTGTTCATTTTGAACTTATGATTGATTAATGTACATTGCTTTATTAAAATAGGTTTTTAAAGTTACTGATAGAACATTGCTCAAGGCCCCTTTTTATTGTATGGCTCTTAATTTCAATATTTATTTCAGTGCCATCATTGTGGTAATGTAGCTTTAATGTAATGTTTTAAAATTACGTTTCATTATAAATTTAAAATTTGGCAGTACCTCATTTTTCTGTAGCAATAATATGGGGCTTTTGGTAAATGTAAATATATTTTAAATGTTGAAAACTATAAAATAAAAATAATAATTTAGTCATCATCATAAGTCACATTGTTATTTTCGTATGAATGATTTTTTGATGGAGTTGCCATCCCAATAAGCATTGTTGTTTTTTAGTATTATACTAGTATTAAAATAGTAGGGCAGAGAAAATGTATTTTTAAGACAATTTCCTGTATTAAATAGTTAACTTAAGACATTCAGTACAGTGCCAGCTTTCCTGATACGTTACAGACCATTAAAAATTCAACATATTATCATTGTTATATAATTATATTTTAAAAGGAAGTAATAATAATAATAATTTGTATTGTGGAAATTTTTTAATTAGCTTAAGGCAATAAAGTTGGCACATTTGGCACTGATTCTATGACAATTAAAAAATACTTCTTGAAATGATTGTATAACGTTTAAGGTCACTGCCTTCCGTAGCACTTTTAGTATCATAAAATTCACGAATGTACGTATTCTCCTATAACAGAAGATTTTAGACAATTCTTTAAAAAGTGACATTAATTTATAAAAAGACAACAAATATATTTATTGTACAAAACTGTTTTATATATTTTGTATTTTAATTAATTTTAATTTAAAACATCAAATTATGATATTATAACATTTGTCATTTAGAAGTTTTATTTTCTTACTAAAATATTATTTATTCAGCTACTCAATCAGTTTATAATAAAAAAAGCTAGTGTTCAGTATTAGAGATGAGAAAGTTTTAACACATAAAAATATATATTATTTAGATACTTGGGGGATTATAATGATATACATTACTAATGAGTTAAATATATTTTATTGCTATTTGAATTACGTTTTGAAGTACAGCCATATCATATATTATTAAAATTTTATTGATTTTTTAATTCTATGAATAGTAAATAATTTTATATTTTGTTTATAGTTTATATTATCTTGAAGGACCAATAATTCTAGTTTTATTATATGTTATGTTAATTCATATAATAAAAGAATCATTCTAAATAAATACAAAATCGCACTGAAAAAATTATTTTATATCTCATAATATAAACTGTTCTTATCGCTAATTTTTATAAAGTACATTGTAATGACACATTTTGCCTTTTCATATTATGCACAGGACTCGGAATACACCGGAGTAAATTAGAACTGTGTTCCCGTTTATAAAATTATTGAATTTTTTCAATAACTGTAAAGTGGCGTTTTTTGTAACCTTACTGTAAAACGAGACTTTACTCATTTTAATAAATAGCACCAAAGTGTGGTTCACCTGTATTGCATAAAATTCTCACTACAGTTCTGTGTACTTGTTTTTATAGGTGCTTGAAAATAAGAATATTTTATATGTTGGTAGATATTTTTATAAAATTCATATCATAATCTGTTTCAGTATAAAATATTATAATATAGCATGGCAGACAAAAATAATCAAAATTACATATGTGTGTATTGTATAGAATAAATAGGTATTAAACTTTGCTAGATATTTAATTATCAGTTTTAGTAATTAATGAATCTCTATCCAAGACTGCTTATCATGTCGTATGGAAATCCAATATCTAGTATTTATTTAGATTAATTCTTGGTTTCTAGTATAAAAGTATAAAATTTATTTTTGAAAAATAGTTTGTATATTTCCTAATGCAACTGTATTAAATATGAATGTAGTGCCTTATTGCATTGCACAAGTTGAAAAGCTTTATACATAAAACGTTTAGATCTGTGCTATTTGAATCTCATTTACTTATAGATTAATTTGGGGAAGAAAAATGCATCAAACTTTTAGTTTTCATGCAATGTAGTCATTATTAGTTTTTATTATCTACAAATTAGATTTAATGACAAAAATAATGAGATTATTTTACATCAATATTATTATCGAAAAAGTGTCTTGTAAAAAATATATGTTTATCAATATGATCGGAGTTATGTCTGTGTCTTATATTTATAATTGACAATCAAATGACTGCAATCATCCATCCAGTAGGTTATAAAATATTATTTTTACAATAACTATTTTAATAATGTTTTGTGGGTAGAAATAAATATCCAAAGATGAATGAATTAGATTTGAAGAAATTGTATTGAATTGTTGTTTGAAAAAATATGTAAATAAAAAGCTACATTTTATATTTTGTTATTATTTACAAACACAACAGGGCTTCTTTTTTTGCACTACACAAATTAGCTTTTACAACTACAGAAATAAGCTACAACTACACACTAAAATAACCCCTACCTCCGTGACAGAAAAACAACGTTTGATAGTAATTAATAAATGATCATATACAACCAAAAGCTAATTGTTATTTCAATTTGAAAATAAAATGCATACCACCAGTTTAACACGTAAGTAAGTAATGTGCATAAGAAAGGAATAAATGAGTCAAATAATGAATATAATTAACAGTGTAGATAAGATTTCAACCAACAATCAACTAAACATATTATTTATATTGTTACAGTAATAAAGAGTATTGAATCCAGAGCGATATCGTAGGGGTAGGTGACTTCCCCCAGTAAAATAAAAACTCTCCCAACCGAAATTAAATTTTTTGTAATGTTTTATAATTATCGATTCATTTCTATGGGTATATAATATAAACTATATACATATTTTATTAATAAAATCAAAAACATAAATATAAAGATTTTACAAATGAGTTACTTCATTCAATAGACAAATTAGTAAAAAAGTAATACCTAAATATAAAATCATAAATTAATGTTAGACATATAATATATCGTCAAAATACTTATATACATATTTAATATTGTTTGAAGTACAGTTTTAAAAGCAGGTAGCCTTTTTTTTATAAAATGTTGTTTATTGCATCATTTAACTATTCAAAATGATGCAATAAACATTATTAAATAAATATTTAACACGGGCTTATTGTAAAGTTTTGGGCGACAGAAATAGAAATGAATAGATAAAAAAAAGATATAGGTTGACTTTTCCCTCCTCCGGATCTGTCCGTCCGTCTGTTTGTCTTTCTGTCTATATAAATTTTATTTCGATTTCTATCTTTTATAAGCTCGCTAGAAAGATAAAAAAGAAACACATACATGTTCACTCTCATCATTACGTATAAGAAAGTCCTGTGACAACAATGACACCTTTTTTAGTTATTAATACTTGATTTTTTTTATAATTTTGTAATAATATTTATATTAAGAAATTTAAAATTCGTATTCGTGAAAGTATATCCCTGCACAACATAAATTTGATAAAAATAAATTATTTTAAGGCTTGTAAGAAACGTGTTAAATAAAGCAGCAGATGAATGAACATTAATTAAATATTAATAAATGATGTAGAATTATTGATCTATTTTTTGACCTTGGACTAACATTCCTATTTTCTGAAATTATTTTCTGTTTTATATTCTACGTTAATGCTAATTTAAATTTACAAAGAGAATTTTGTGAAATTGACGTAATTTACAAACATTCGTATTTAAGGAAATAAAACTGGATCAATTTTCATTGGCCTTAGGACATGGAAGTCTGTAGAAGATCAAGTATGTAGGCGCTCACGCCCAATACAAATACTTGTCGCCTACGTGTATTTAAATCTCTACAGATGCGTTAAAAGCGAACACAACTATGAAATATGTGTACTCGGTTTTATTTGCATATTGATAATGATATGAAAAAAATAGCTACTTATACATACTCGTATATACATATATGCATTTATTGTTTTAAAGGTGTAACTGTACCAAAAACGAGAATTTTTAAAGATAGAAGATTAGGTATTGCCTTTTATCTATAAGCAAGGCAGTAAAGACCATGTAGTAAGAAATGCTAATTCTTTAAAATTAATTTTTTTGTCTTTGTATTTTAGAAGATAAAACAATAATTTTCACCAAAATTAATTTCTTTAAAAAAATAATGCAACACTTTTTTCTAGATTACAGTTTTCATGTTATTTAACAAAAACAAAAATGTATAAAATTTTAAGGGTAGTTTTCATCTCTTTTGTCCCTTAGATTCGATTGAACTATACAAATGTATTAGACGATAATATGTAGCCAGAAAATCTCATTGAGACAGATATTAAAAAAAATCAAATTGGTGCATTTTACAGAAGTTATCGTGAATGAAAGAAAACTCTAAATCCAGACGGATAGACAAGCAAAACTGCCATAAGGAAAGAACTTTTCTTAAGGTTTTGAAGGTAGTTTAATCAGAATCTGCCCTTATCTCGAATATTGAAAAAATGCATATCAAAAAAAATATTAAATATGCTTAACGAAATTAAAAAAGAGTAAAAAATCTCAATTATGCAGAATTTGTTGTACAAAATACAAAATAATAATAAAAAAATATTAAGAAGTACGTCGTGGTAGTACGTACCTCAAAAATTAAGTTACCTAATTTTACTTGGCTTGTATTTATTTAAAATGTATGTTATGTAATCAATACATAACTGATAATGCAATTAATACGTGGTATTGCATCTATTTAGCTAAGTATATCATCTTATAATTTTTGTAACACTGTATTGAAAATATAATTAAGTGAGTGAAGTATAATTTTCAAATCAAATTAAGATTAAATCTTAACAGTGTTTTTTTGTGTGTATTCGCTGGCTTTCGAGGATTTTCAGATGTCACACCCAAATGTTTTTACGGTTTGTAAATGATCTGATACATATTTCATCCACAATTTTACCTTAACCTTTAAATGTAAAATTATACATCTACTTGATTATTTGAATTTGGTGGTTAGAATATTTTTTAAGTTGTTTCATGGAATGTACTATAAAAGGTTACGTATTTATAATATTACTCTTATCATTTTTCAGTATATGTACTAACATTAGTTTTTCGTTCAGAAATTGGAGAATATTATCGAATTAATACTGTATTTGTCTGTCTGTCCATCATAGCCTTCTATGTACTGATCTAAAGAGATGAAATTTAGCATAATTTTAGTAACTGATGGACCCTTAGACAAGGAAAGATAAAGGATAAATAACACATTATCTAGTGTTGTTACCATATCACTTCACGAAAAATCGCTCCATGAGTTATTGGCGTATCATTTAGATTTTAAAATAAACAACAATTGTTTTGAATTATAAAATTAATTAATAATAAATGTTTTATATTGTCTTTAAAAATATTTAAGTGATAATTGATTAACAAAGAAACGTCTATTTGAAACTATCACCTCTCATACTAACCAAATTCAATTGTAATTTAAAGCATATTTGCATATTATAAATTTTCTACTGACGCCTTTGGGATAATATATATGGAAATGGCGAAATTGACATTTAAGACAAGATGGACGCCTTAAATTTTGGTAACAGTTTCATATACGGACTAGCCATTGGCTGTTATGTATCCATAGTCTTTCCTAATCTAAGGGTAGACCAATAATATACCTGAGTTAAAATTATGAATGTTAAATTATTATTAAGGTTTTGACACTTTTTGAGGGGGGGGGGCAAATGGGTTACCATTTAAAAAAATTCTATCCCGGCGAGTGGAGTACCAAATGAAAACTGTTATTAATTGTCGTTTAACAAATTAAAATAAATCAGAAAAAATATTTTGTCCCACATCTACGAAAATAATAAAATAAACGAAAATTTATAATGAAAGCGTTATCAAAAGAAAATTACCAACACTCATTGCACTTTTTTTCAAAAATAATTCAAAATTATAATCTATACATATAATACAAATTGAAAATCCACTGTGCAAAATATAATTGGTTCTCAACTTTTAAAGGTTTTAAATTTGGAAAGTGCAATTCAAAATGAAATACGAGACACTAGTACGCTGGGCTCGATTCGCAATTGACAAATTTGTAATATTTATTTAATTTTGGCCAAACTGAATTATTAAAGTAAGATATTTAATATTTTTATTACTTCTTTATTTTACTTATTTAAACATAGGTACTTAAAATATTTGTGTCATATAGAAATAACTGGTAATAATATAATCAATGTCTTAATTTTTTACTAGATGACAATCTACCGCTCTTATTATAAATTATTATATGGCGTTTATGGATCAGATAAAACGTGTTTTTGTTAACTAAAAGACATCAATTGTGTTTAAATTAACATTCTTAATATCGAGTTACTGTCGTAATCATTGCTAAAATAATAAAATTTATAACATAACAGGCTTAATAAATAGTACCTTATTAAATGTCACTGTCAATTAAATTATTAGCCGGATGTACATGTATCTATTTTTAATATTTTTAATATTAACTTTTTGTTAATCTATTAAAAACGATATTTGTTACATACTTTAGTTTTATTTCTTTTCAACTAGATTAATCATACAACAGGTATAACAGAAAAAGTAAAACCAGTGCCGTATTTCGGCATCTCTGATTTCTAATAGTATTTCACCATTGACAATAACATATATGACAGACCGAGACACCAGTGAAGTTATTATTTTTTTATTATTTGCAAAAATACCTCGGGTGGAGACAGTTTTTAGTGATTAAGAGGCGCAAAATTTCGCTTCAAGCCAATTTTCAACCAATTTTAAGAATAGTCGATCTCATTTGAAAACTAAGTAGTTGTAGTTTATGAAAATTGCCTCAAGAGTAGTATTTTTATCCTCTTAATTACTCTTTCACCCCCTTAAATCTGATTAAACGATAAATTCGTGAATTAATAAATCGGCTAATAAATACTGCACAAAATTAAATTTTTAATTTGCTAGTACTAACCTAACCTAATCCAACCTTCCTGAGTCCGCCACTGCATATAGACAACCTTATAAATAATTAATAAATATATTCTATCTCGCAAATAAAAAATGCTATTGACTTCGTTGGGGCGCCAATCGAAGCGCCTTGACGTGAATATGATCTGAAAGAAAGGGTTTTTCGAAATTCAACCCTTACAGGGATAAAAGAGGGTGTACAGTTTTTTTTGGCGGATTTACTTGAAACTTAGCATAATTCCATTACAATTTGTGATATAAATATTAAAAAAATATTCACATAAACTATATGGAAACAATAAATAATCAGTATTCAAGTATTTATAATCATACCATGTTGGGAAGTTGATTGTGTGGATCTAAGGGGTCTCATTCCAACCCAAAGCTTGTTTTATAAAGTGGTTTATAGAAGTTATCTATTAGCTTTTTATTTATTGCTCTATGATTATTATTTCCGGAGATATAAGCTTTCAGTTTAACTTAAAAAAAAAGAAATTGATTAGAAAAAAATTCAACACTACAAATCCAAAATTTGCTATTTATGTGCGGTCCTCGGAAAATTTTAGGTCATCAATGTGGCCCATGGTGCAATTTGGCTTGACCAGGTCTGATTTAGAAATACCATTTTCGAATAGAATTTTTTAAATAAAATACTTCTGATAATAATAAATCAGTAGTAATATCAAGTCTACAAATTCGTAATTAATACACATGTATGTAAATAATAAAGTACGTATACGTGCTGGTTGGCATTAGATTTTAATGTTACGTTAATGTTATTAATATTTATCTAACTCCAAGAACGACTCCTCGGGCGTGGCACTCATCTGATGAATATGTAAATGTTAAATACCGCAAATATTAACTGTCTTTGTGTTGATTCCGTAAATCAAGACCAATCAGGTTGTGAGAGAAGCTAAATATCAAAGGAGACACTTTGTTCAGTATTAGAAATATATAAATTATTTATATCAATGCCAGTAGATAACATTTAATTTGATTATGTACCTGCATTTAAGATATAAATCTCAAGTTGTTTGTATGAATGGTTTTCTTAATAAGGAATTGTTTTTAATTTAATTAAATCCTAGATTTCATCATCGTTTTATAATTTGTTTGTAATTTATTCACAGAAAGTATTATTTTTATTAACATTCATTTACTTGTTTAATTTTTATGCATTGTTTATATTATTATTTATAATATTTCTATTAAATAAAATTTTTTTTTTCCAATTAATCTTCTAAAAATGACAAAATATTTAATTAATATCGATAATTGTTTGAAGCCATTATTTCTAATTCAATTTAAAATATCTGCCAAGGGAGTGAACAGTGTATGTGATTCTTATTTTATTAAAACATATTTCCGATAAACTAATAAAAGATAGAATAAAATGAATAGGACATAAACTATAGTTAATCGAAAACGAATGTTTACTCTTGTCAATTTTTGAATTTTCGAATTATTTTTGAAATAAGAAAAATATGTTTTAGATAAAAATACCGAGTATGTTATTATCTATAATATATTATAGATAATACCATACTCGGCATTTTTATATATTCCCCATACATTTTTTCCAACATTTATGATTTAGTCAGAAAGAATTTATTTAAATAATTATTTAGAATCACCCACACTGTTCACTTTCAGTATTACGTATAAGAAAGTCTCATGATACCTATGGTAAACACTCACACTGTTCAATCTTTGTAATATGTATAAAAAAGTTCCATGACACTCATGGCAGATATTTCTTCTCTATTATGAACTAATTTGAATTATAATTAATTTTTTCGAAAAAATGAATACAACATAAATTATAAATAATAATATTACCTACAATTTTTAACTTGACTATTTTTTTCTAATTCGGACTGTTTCAAAGTAATTAAAAAAATTCAAAAATCGACGTCAGTAAACATCCGTATCCGGTTGATCGTTTCCAAAAATAGGAGATTTTCTTCCTAGACAAAAATTAATCTTAAACCTTCATATGGTCCACTATATTATTATACACACCTGAATTACTCAGTGGCGAAACTAGGAGGGGGGGGGGGGAAGCTAAGGGAACTCTAGCTACGCCTCTGGCATTACTATTGTGAAGGTATTTTGATGTTTATAATTTATGATTGAAATAAGTTTCTTATTATTAACTTGATCCGATTTTTTTTAGATTTCAATCAAATATTTTTTCGATCATAGTATTTTACCCTTTTAATTATTTATTTAAATAAGAAAACTGCAGTAAAGTTACAATTTTGCAAAATTAAATTTTATGTAGTACGTATTATTATTTTTAACATTAAAAAAGTTAACCATGGTCGAAACCTTGTCCCTTACACATGCTCTGAGTTCTGCCTCAAGCATTCGCTAAAGTCGGCGGTAGTTGAAACAAAGCGCAGTGACATGTAAAGTAAATAACGTTGTTATTTACTTTTATTTAATCTGTTGTTCATGTTTATTGCTTTGCTTATAAAGACAGTTGATATTTTTGTACACTTTCCTGTAAGGTGGGTAGCTAGAATATATTGTGGGAGACAAAGGCGTAACGAATGTTTTTTTTTATCTGTCCCTCCGCTTGAGCACTTCTGGCTACGCTTATGGTGAGGGATACACCCGTATCGTATACAAATTGTGGTCATTTTTTACAAAAATATTTATTAACAGTAACTTCAAGATTGTAGATTTTAATGATAAATACATAAAAACAAATGTCATTTTTGCAATATGTACAGGGTCAGAAAAAAAGTGAGATGGATTCTGTACCAATCATAAAAGTGGAACGTATCCTCGCATTGAAAGTTATTAAGATATATAAAATTTAAATAAAAAAATAAAATCGCTTTATATTCCTTCAATTATTTTATGTTATAATGTAACAGGTATACTTCTATTACAGAATATATATTTTTAATTCCTTGCAATCAATTACAGAGCTTTCATTAATTACGTAAGGATGATTTTTGATTTTTTTGTAAGAGTCTGTAAGTATAATGTGACCTCTCCTGCCTTACGTAAGTTTTTATAAAAAAATAAACTGA